>CM055821.1:13173781-14411281 GCA_029582265.1 Zoroaster sp. YZ-2022 | reverse complement strand
GAGAGAAGCAATTACGGTATATATATATATATATATATATATATATATATATATATATACATATCAGATCTACAGGGAGAAACTGACCTGGGGTCGATTTCACAAAACTCTTCCTATCTTAGGATTAATCCTAGGATTTAAGAAGAGTCCTAGCCGTAAGATCGATCTTACCTAGGATGAATCCCAAGATCGATTTCACAAAACGCGTCTTAAGCAGGACGTATCCAAAATATAATAAAACGAATACCCAATTATTGAACTAGGCTGACCTTTCTCGTACGACGGCTCTTTTATATTTATTTTACCGTACAAACGAAACGGCCGTCGGGACTTCGCACTCTCACAGCAGTTCAAGATGTCTGATTAGCGAGTTGTCGATGTACAACTTTTTGGTCCCAAACTTTTGGGAAATGTATAATACGTATCTAGGGAAATTTAGCAAGTGAACATTGAGGTCAAATGTCATGATTGTTTACACCACCACCAACACCTAAAGTATACTAACAAAAAATAAATTGCTAGTGGTAAGCACAACGCTTGCGGGCGGTACACTATGAAAAATAAATACAGGTTTAAAAATATATATAGCCTAGAGCAAGCTAACTACGACGCGTAAAGTCAAAATAATTACTGTAGGCCTATTGTCATGATCAAGGTTTTTTACCTGTGTTTCATGTTGTATTTGTTGACCAACCCTTTCTAACAGTCAGGTTATCCCTTCCTGTGTAAATCTATACCTTCTGACAATTTCCTCGTCGTTTAGACTATCTAACAGATTTCGTCTGTCACGAAATAGTCGCTCTCTTCTCAACGCACGTCTAGCTTCGTGGTCCGCTAAAAGTATAAGCGCCATTATTATTATCGAGAGTGGACGACAAATTTTGAACGTTAATATAACACTAATTCAATGGGTAAGATGACCCACACACCAATCTTAAGTTAAGACGGGTTTGACACCGTTGTCATGGAAGTTAGGACACGTTTAACCCTTCTTATTTTTTGTGAAATCGTTCTTAGGACGCGTCTCGAGTTAGGAAGAGTTACCCGTCCTAACTTGAGATAAGACGCGTCTTAGCGCTTTGTGAACTCGACCCCTGAAATATTATATAAACGTGAAGCGAGCAAACATTTTTTTTTTCTAGCCCCATCTGTATTTAAAATATTCCATGTCCCCGGTGTGCCGTCATAACAAGCAGTACCTAAATGGTGGAAACTCTTCTGCCAAGAAGTCGACCATCGTCCTTACTTTGGTGTGGAACTGACATCTGACATGTCGTGGAATAAAAAAAACATCGATCAGATCTCATAGGGCAACCGAATGCTTGGCATTCTCAAAAGAAACATGTCATGTTAAAACACTTGTTAAACACACCGCTTACAAAAGCTATTTCGGCCGATACCTGAAGCAACTCTGTCTGGGATCCATACAAAATAATCAAAATACCGCTACCAAGTGCAAAGATGGGCATGTTTGGTTCGTCTTAAATGACTTCTCCGGACTGTCCAGTGTAACGGCTATGACAGAACCATTGCGATGGGAATCTCCCAAGAACAGACGCTCTAAGGCCCGACTGTGCACTTCTGCAAGGAAACTCATGATATCATCCTTCACGATATCCATTACTCACGAAACCGCGTTCTACTACTGTAAGCCTGAACTAAACTCTTCGGATAATTTCCTAATTAAACGAAATGAAATGAAATTTAATTGAAGTTTAATTATTATTCTACCGAATAACCACTAGCACTGAAGGACTTACGTGAGATTGCACCTGCCACCGCCATTTTGTTCATCACACTTGAGAGAGTCCTTTGTTAAAAGGAGACTTCTCCCTATATATGTGAGCCCCTCGATCCATACCTTAGGGTATAGTCTGATTTAAGGTGGATTGAAATACTATGTTCTTCCGAGAAGACTGATTGTAATGCTAATGAACAAGCCTTTAACTCAAGCCAATTAATATGATAAATGGCCTCGTCTTTGGACCATCGACTGCCTGTTGTGCGACCGTTAACACGTGCCCCCAGCCCAAGCTGGATGGAAGCATCAGTTTCGATTTCAGTTTCGGCTCATGTCTATGCATGAATACTGCTGGTTCAAGTCGGGCTTAATGAGTTCTCTTAACCTGAAGTTCAACTCAGTGACTGCATAGCCCATTATGGCCATTGAATCAAGTAGGTTTGTCACCAGTACTTTGTGATCCAGGCTTTTATTGCTGCTCATTAGAGTATCAATACAAGTTACAACAGGCACCATTCCCTTCAGTGCAGCCTGTTCAATCTTTTGTAGCTTGATGTCCATCGATCTGGTCCTTGACTGCAGGGAATTCCAAATTTCTGGATTAACTCTGGTGCAATAAAGTTCTGGAAAGTTACATGGTCGTTTAAAACTATTGAGTTTTTCTGCAACCTTCTCCTCTGATGGTTTCTTTCGGAGTAGGTTACTGATAACACCAGTTTTTTTAGCTGGTCTTGTGTTCCCCAGTGAGGCCAGCATTGTGGACTGTGTAGAGTCTGCATTGCGTCTCGTCTGCCATCGATGTTATTTGGTCTTGGAGCGAGGCAAACTCTTGCTGAGTGACCCCGTCCGATGGCTTAGTCGTTTTCTTTGATTTCGGTTTTGCCTTAACACCCGATGGATTACCAACGGATGCAGAGAACGAAGTGGACGGGCCAGCACGATCTGGCACAGTGCCGCTTAACTCAATGTCCGAAGGACCGTAAAGTAAGCCGAGAATATCTGAAGAAAGTTGCGTGGACATTTCGAATTAAACCGGTCACAAAAATGCCCCGAGGTATGGATCGAGGGGCTCGCTTATATAGGGAGAAGCCTCCTTTTATTAAAAGGACTCTCTCAAGTGTGACGAACAAAATGCCGGTGGCAGGTGCAATCTCACGTAAGGCCGAAGTGCTATGTGATTATGGGGTAGAATCACATTTTATCCTCGTATTTCAGGCTTTCCCAGCGAACAGCCTGCTACTTCCATTCACTCTTCCCAAGAACTGTACCTGAATGGGACTCGCTACCCAACAATGTAAGGATCTGTACCCCATCCGTTAACTCATTCACAACTCCACTGAATAAAATCGATATTTTGATCTATTTCCAGATCCTGACGGTGCACTTGATTCTGCCAGGCTATCGGTGACCGCAGGCAGGAATCAGTCACCTCATCGTAGCGGGCAAACCACCTATAGGCGGTCAGTCGCCCGTAAGGTTGACCTCGTTTGGGTGGGTTGTTGTGATTTATGGTGAAAGGTTTTTTTTCCACCGAGTTGTACAATTTATCGCGCGGCGAAATGCCCTACTGCCTGCGGGAACTTTAAACCAGACGCTAACTGTATTCCTGTTTAAGACTATATAGTAAACAAACCACAATATCCTGCACCGATCCAATGCTTGCCCATTCTTAGGGGGCCTTATCGGAGAGAGCGGCCCATTGCCCAACCTGTCATGGAGGTGAAACACTTCTACCGGGAGAATTTCAGTCAGAGAGACTGTTAAAGGTACACACCGCCTTTATCGCGCGAAATTGGGCGATAAAAACGCCCCTCAATATTTCATTGTTTTACATACATGGTTGGAAAGATCTTTCAAAAGTAAAATATAATTGTCCACACAAGTACTCCTGAAAAATGCGTCGTTTTTCTGTTATTGTACAAAACCCAATGTCATGTGACTTTTTTGAACCAAAATTTGTCCAGAAAACTCACGAGGACAAAAGTTTATTACTGAACCAAATTCAAGAATAATTATTTTTTATAATTCATTGATACTTGACAAAAGTGAAATGATTTTGAAACAATGGGTGAAAATTGTCAAAATCGACAAAAAGACGAAAGTCTTGGCACTTTCCCAAGACACCGGGAACCGAACCAAGACTGTACCAGTACAGCCATGGGCGTCAGCGCGGCAAAGCGCCCGAGGCGTGAGCCTGCTGGTTAGGCCATAATAATATCAACACTTTTCGCGTGGAAGTGTAAAGCAGAGTCTCGACCACTGTGGTGCTTTTCGTGTCGGGTATTTTGAATTATGATACTGCCAGCGAGTTTAGTTTTGGAAACAACAATGACGCATTCATTTGGAACATCGTCACAGGCCCTTCACCATATCAACGCCAATAAAAAAAAGTGACAAAAACTGTTTAGTTTGGAAGGCCATCCGTCAAAATCAACTCCAGAATTTCGACCGAGCGGGCTGGGCGAAGAAAGGCTCACCGTCTACGGAAAAAAAACGACGCATGCCTGGCGACCATTGACGGCCAGCCAACCTCAAATGATGGCAAACACTCAGGGATTTGATTGTTGAACGTGATGGTGACCATGATGATACCATAAATAATGTCGAATTTGTAGGATTATTGTTGGACAGGTAAGAGTAATAAAAGAGAATTATTGTTTGATAATATAATACTCAGAGGGCTTTTTGTGTGGCTGTATGCTGAACTCTTATGATGAATTTCTGTTAGCCATCACATTATTTTTGATAGTTCATATAGCCAAGGCCCAATGATATTGTGATGATGTTTACAATACAGACATGATAATTATGAGATATAGTTTAGAAAGCAGAACAATTTCCAGTGAATTAGTTGTAATTTCCACCATCGATGCCCGGGTATTTTATGGGGAAATGGTCAAAAGGGGTCATGGTGAAAATTCAAACATGGACTGGAGGAAATAGCATCAGGTACCATTATTCCCCTAAACGTACGAGTACGAGTTATATTTAAATGGATTTTTAATATGCACCATGTCCATCATATCCACCATTATTTCATTAGCTGTTATGTTTTGTTTTATAGGTATGAGAAAACATCACTGCCAGTATTTTTACTTGCATCAACACCATGCAGAGTTCATTTCCTGTATTCACAGCTACAAAGCATTGCCAAGGTAGAGTAAATCTTGGATTGATTCAGATTATTTGTTTATCCCATAATTTGTGTGTATATATAGAAAACTTAGTTGATGTAAATATTTGTTTTTCTATCAAATAAAATCAGATTTACAGAAACAATTTCTCATTTAGAAAAAATGAAGTTGTGCATTCAGGTTTTTTCCCCCTTGTGCATGCTTAATGTTAACTTGTCCATATTAAAGGGACAAGATTATCACGATCAGAGCAGACTTCCAACAGGGCATGGAATCGGTGTCCTGGTTTAAGATGAACAAAGTGACTGAAACTTACTGGCTCAATTATGCAGCAGCAATGATAATATGACCTTATCATGTGGGATATTATTTTCAGTCACCGAGATAATCTAAAACTAGCACTCCGATTCCATACCCTATTAATCATCCGTGTCCTCTTAAAGGAAAGTACAACATTGGTTATAATTTGAAGTGTGTGTGTGAATGATAAGTGTACTGTAGCACTAATAATTAGTCAAAGTAGCTTTACATGTGTTATTCATGGCTGGCTATTGTGTTATTTATGTTTTTGTGGTCAGTTTCATTTCTCAACTGCTGGAGTAATCAGTTCAACATAATCTTTCTTTTGTAAGATTATATACATAATATTTGTTCATGTTTGATCCATAGATGAGATGAAGGGAGATGGAGACAGAGACGAATGCTCAGTTTATCATGTCACCTACGTTTGTGAATGGGTGTCAGTAAACGGAAGCCTACCACACCCCACTTACTAGCAGACATTCCACTGAATAAGAGTTTTCTCAAGAATATTACCTACTATATCAACTTCAGGTTTGTTACGGGTGCCATCCAATCAAAAGTTTCTGGGAAGTATAGAGGACATGTCCTACTTTCAAGACCCTCAAAAATTGCCAAAAAATGCAGGTATAACATGAAAATGTTTCAAGGCAACTGACAGCCCTCAACCCCCCCCCCCACACCCAAACAAATTACTCTATTCGTATTCTGTACTACCTTGAAAATGTTGAGATTTTGAAGCTTCACATGGGTGAAGAACAGTAGGAGTAAGAGTAATTATCTTTCAAGAGTAGTAAATAGCATTGGTTCTTAGAAGAACTGGCAGTGACATTACTCTATGTTTCAATCAGTATACTCTGATTGTCTTCAGGGAAATGAAGATGATCAGAGTATACCGATGGAAACTTCAAGTTATCTCACCACCGGTTCTTCTAAGAGCCAACACTATTAAACTGTAGAGATAGTTACATGGTGCTACCACAAACCTCATTATATGTGATGTGATCTGGGAAAACCCTTCACATGGTGAAATTTGTAATTTTTGTGTTATATACATCCAATTAACGAGGACACTGTGCTGTTTTCAAAACTGTTTTATTCATGATTCTAGGTTGTCTATAACTTGAGTTATGCTCTCGGGAAGTTATAACCGCCGCTGTCCTTAAAAAACAATGGCGGAAACGAAAAACAAAGACGGCTTTTTAATTATCTATCATCATATGTTTTTACATCTAAAACGATGGAATTTTTATTTAATATTTCAAGAATGATCATTTGGATATTAACAGTTAAAAAACTCAAATTGTCAACAACAAAAATTGGGGGACTATTTTGCCATTATCTTCAAAATAAGTTTGCCGACATCCGACGGGTTTTCCCAGATCGCATCACATATGCATAATGATATTGACACTAGCCCAACACATGCTTTTCACAAACCATGCCAGATGATAAATCAACATGTAAAAACACTCATATGAAAATAGTTTGCCAGGGTTGTAAGTAGCCAGATCAACTTATTCAGCGTTATTATGGGCATACAGTCACAAAGTTCAAACAGAGCAATGTTACCATCGTCATTTACCCTGGCATATACAAACATCACAGGTCTTCGTTCAAATTTTGCTTATGTTGAAGCATATCTTGAGACGAATAAACCAGCGTTATTCTACTTTTGTGAGACTAACTTGAACGCTAACATATCTGAAACAGAATTCAATATTCCTGGATATTCCACTCTCATGATCACCTTAATCGAAACCTTCATGGTCTTGGTGTATACATCAGAGAAGGAACACACCTTGTGCTCGAGATATTTCGCGTGAGGATCCTAACCAACCATACATGTGTTTTCGCTTGGCCTTGCTTCACTCTACTTCATTAATTTTCTGCTTATATCGTCCTCAAAATGATGAGCTTGCATCTATAAATACCATATCCAACAAAATTGACGAAATACAAGTGGAGTATCTGTAATGTATTGTACATGACCGGAACTATTATGGAACTATACAACTTGAACGCGCATTGATGATTAAGTATAAATGATGACGTCATACAATGTGAGCATAATAAATTACTTTTCCAATATGGCAGCTCCCAGTGTTACTGTTGACATTATTTTCCCCGAACAATAACCCACGCAAATATACGACAACTGGCGACGAGGATGAGTTTTAATGTTCATAGTTATTAACAAGAATTTGTCTGCTATTGAATAAATGTGGAATTTGTCGTCGGGGAGAGCTGCAAACCAGTGAATTTTGGCGGAATTTTCGTCCAGTTTTCGCGACGTCTCTATGCCGCTCTATGGTACGTACATATACACATAGACTTACCGTTGTTTGCCTACTCGTGTAGCGTACATAATTACCTATATATTTGACTGCAAAATGACTACCGGACATTCTCTCATAGGCAGGATTGATCCCTTCGATCGTACTGAAGAGGACTGGCCAACTTATATTGAGAGACTGGATCAATATTTTGCCGCAAATACAATCACTGAAGATCGAAAAGTGCCTGCATTTATCACTTTGATAGGCCCAAAGACTTATGGATTGTTGAAAAATCTGACTGCTCCTGACAAGCCAAGTACCAAGTCGTACACAGAATTAGTTGACGTGCTGAGGAAACACCTCGCCCTAAACCGCTTGTTATAGCAGAGAGGTTCCGCTTTCACAAGCGTGATCAGCGTGATGGAGAGTCAGTTACTGCATATCTCGCTGAACTTAGGCGATTGACAGAATATTGCGAATTTGGGAGCTATCTCAACGACGCACTTCGTGATCGCCTAGTGTGTGGCCTACGGGCTGGAAACATCACCAAACGTTTACTCGCTGAAGCTAATCTCACACTCAAGAAAGCTATTGAGATAGCTACAGCTATGGAAGCTGCTGCTAAAGACGCGGTCGAATTTCGACAACAGCTGAAACCAGAGTCTGCTGTACACAAATTTGCAGCCAAACCGCAACCTACTTCAGCATCGACATGCTATCGCTGTGGGAAATCGGGTCATTCTCCCAACCAATGTCACTTCAAAGACGCTACGTGTCATGGATGCAACAAGAAAGGTCATATCCGACCAGTCTGTCGCTCTAGTGCTAACCCACAGCAGACCAGTCACCCACGTAACCCTCGCAAAAACCGACCACAAGGAAGGAAAGGAAAAGTCAAACCTATGAAATCAGTCGAGGAAACTAATAGTGACGATGACATCACCTACGTCGGTCGACTCAGAGTCAACAATCTGGATCAGCGCAAAGATAGCACGATCTGGTTGAACCCAATGATTAATGGCACAAATGTCCGCATGGAACTAGACACAGGTTCGGCCGTTTCTATAATCTCCAAGGCAGATTACCAGCGAAATTTCGCTCATTTGAAACTCAAGTCAACTCCAGTGAAACTGCAGACCTACACTGGTGAAAAGATATCACCAGTTGGTTGTCTGCAAGTGAACATTTGCTACAAGGAACAACAACACACCGGATTGTTGTATGTTGTTCAGCGTGGTGGGCCAGCATTGTTTGGTCGCGATTGGCTCACCCACTTCAAACTGGACTGGCCAAGCATTTTCGCCATATCGTCGGAGCATCCACCAATGAACATGGAGGCTAAGTTGAAAGCCTTGTTAGACTCATATCCTGAACTCTTCAAGGACGAAATGGGGAACTCAAGAATATAAGAGCAAAATTGACTCTCAAAGATAATGCTCATCCAGTGTTCCTCAAGGCAAGGCAAGTGCCATATGCACTAAGACCCCAAGTTGAGGCTGAGCTCGCCAAGCTTCAGCAGGAGAACATTATCTCACCAGTTGAGACTAGCGAATGGGCCACACCCATAGTGCCCGTTCCAAAGAAAAATGGTGGGATAAGAATTTGCGGTGACTTTAAAGTGACTGTCAACGCCAACTTACACGTTGACCATTACCCCTTACCCAAGATCGACGATGTGTTTGCCACCCTGGCAGGTGGACAACGCTTCAGTAACCTTGATCTCAAGCAAGCGTATTTACATATGGTGATGGATGAGGAGTCAAGCAAGCTGCTCACTCTCAATACTCACAAGGGACTCTTCCGAATGAATCGACTTGCCTTCGGAGTAGCATCAGCACCTGCAATATGGCAACGGACAATGGAACAAATCATCCAAGGCATTCCAGGTGTGCAGTGCATTCTGGATGATATGCTCATCACCGGTCGCAACGACACAGAACATCTTCGCAATCTGGAGAAACTTCTGCTTGTATTGCGCGATCGAGGACTGCGGCTAAATAAATCCAAGTGTGAATTTTTCAAGAGCAAGGTGGTCTTCTGTGGTCACGAAATTGATGCACAGGGATTGCACAAGACACAGGACAAGATCAAAGCGGTCAAAAATGCCCCCCGACCTACTAATGTTGGACAGGTACGTTCCTTTCTCGGTCTCATCAACTATTATCACAAATTCTTGCCCAACCTCTCCACTGTACTACACCCACTGAATCAGCTCTTGGAAAAAAATTGCAAATGGGTATGGTCTACAGAATGCGAGATGGCATTTGAACAGGCTAAAACCTTGATCACATCCGAGGAAGTTTTGACCCACTACGACCCACAGTTGCCAGTGAAATTGGCTTGTGACGCATCACCATATGGCTTGGGCGCTGTCATGTCCCACGTAATGACCGACAACACAGAGCGACCAATTGCATATGCTTCGCGTACATTGTCATCCGCTGAGCGAAACTACTCGTAAATCGACAAAGAAGCCACAGCACTCGTGTGGGGTGTTAAGAAATTTAACAATTATTTGTGTGGGCGAAAGTTCACATTGGTGACTGATCACCAGCCGCTCACTTCGATATTTCATCCTGCCAAGAGCATCCCTGCAACGACAGCTTCTCGCATGGTTCGCTACGCTGTATTCCTTGCCAGCTACGACTATGAAATTGAGTATAAGAATACCACCAAACATTGTAACGCAGATGGGCTGTCGCGAATGCCAGTTCCTGAGGTCAGAGTAGAGCACGCTGACCCAGATGATCTCATGCACTTGTCGCAGTTGGACACACTGCCAGTCACCAGTGCCCAGATACGCAAGGAAACTACTCGCGATGTCGTACTCGCAAAAGCTTACGAGTACACTATGAAGGGATGGCCTCATCACTCCCACGACTCGGAACTGAATCCATTCCACACACGCAGGCATGAACTTTCCATACATAATGGATGCCTCGTGTGGGGATTACGCGTCATAGTGCCAGCCAAGCTACGGGACAAGGTCCTCAGCGAGCTACATGAAGGTCACCTAGGGGTTGTTAAAATGAAAACCCTCGCTCGTGGTTATACTTGGTGGCCTGGCATCGACAGTGACATTGAAAAACTTGCCAAAGGTTGTCCTGGATGCCAGCTAGTCCAGCACAACCCAAAGTCAGCACCACTTCACACATGGGAATGGCCAATGTCTCCATGGCAACGTATCCACATTGACTATGCTGGACCATTCCTCGGTCAAATGTTTTTGATCATAGTGGATGCACACTCCAAATGGCCGGAAGTGGTAAGCACCAAATCATCGGACTCTTCTCACACCATTGATATTCTCAGAGCCATCTTCTCGAGAAATGGAGTTCCAGAGCAACTCGTGAGTGATAATGCACCCCAGTTTACATCTGATGAGTTTCAGATGTTCCTCAGGCGCAATGGTGTGAAACACATAACATCTGCCCCTTATCATCCAGCAACAAATGGCCTCGCTGAACGGTTCGTGCAGACTTTCAAGCAGGCCATGAAATCAATGACAGGGGAGAAAGGAACCACATCTGTCAAACTGGCTAGTTTCCTGTTGGCATACAGGAATGCTCCTCACTCAACTACAGGACAGTCCCCTGCTATGCTGTTCATGGGACGTAACCTTCGTTCGCGATTGGACATTCTGAAACCTGACATTCGCAACCATGTTAGCAGTAAACAGGTGGATCAAGCAGCATCACACAAATCTGCTAGTGTGACCCGAGAGTTTCATATTGGCCAGACAGTCTCTGTTCGCGACTATCGCGGTAAGCAGAAATGGATTTTAGGAGTCATCCATGGCCGATCTGGTCCGCTGTCCTACGAAGTTCGTGTTGGGCCAAACATGATTTGGCGCCGGCATGTTGATCAACTCATTGACTCGACACTGGAAAAACACCGGATCTGAACACACCACATAATATAGTTCCAGAGATACTTCCACCAGACCCAGTTGTTCCTGCACCATTACCTGATAAGTCAGAACAAACAGTGCCAAGTAGTGAAACACCAACTCCAGCGAAATCACCCTTGCAAGCAAGCCCCAAAGTGGTGGAACGCCGCTACCCATCTCGCAATCGCAAACCCCCAGATAAACTCAATCTGTGACTGACTGTCTTAACAAAAAAAAAACATTCAAAGAAACACACTTGCAACCATTGTTTTTAAGGTTTTATTCATAAAGTTTTATTTGCACTTCTCTATAAGTCTAGAGACCAAAAAAAAAAAAAAGAGTGTTAAGTCAAGTTTAAAAAAAAAGAAAAAGGAAATTGCCATTTCATCCAGGATTATGCGAAAATGGACATTATATTAATGTTTATTATCTCACATATTAGGAAACATTTACTTGCAAAAACTCTTTGAATTGCTCATTTGCATCAACATTAATCAGCCGCCATCAGCTTGTAAACAGCATGATATGGACTTTCTTAAACATTTAAATAATCATCTGAATGGTGAGGAGGAAGTGTAATGTATTGTACATGACCGGAACTATTATGGAACTATACAACTTGAACGCGCATTGATAATTAAGTATAAATGATGACGTCATACAATGTGAGCATAATAAATTACTTTTCCAATATGGCAGCTCCCAGTGTTACTGTTGACATTATTTTCCCCGAACAATAACCCACGCAAATATACGACAGTATCCCTCTGCGAACATTCACGTTTGTGGAGATTTTAATGTCCATAATATTGACTGGCTTGTTTTCTCAAATAAAACAACAAATGAAGGCATTGAATGTCACAATTTTGCTGTCGTCCACGATCTGACACAAATTGTAAAGTCTCCTACACGAGTTCCAGATGTTAAAAATCATTTTGCATCCCTCCTTGATCTTTTCCTGACTTCTACCCCTGAGGAGTGTGTAGTCTCAACTGGAGCTCCACTTGGTAAATCTGATCACTGCGTTGTGTCCGTATGTCTGAAGTTACCTCCAAAGCAGACACCTGAAGCACCATTTCATCGTACTGTATACAGATACAACCAAGCTGATTGGGATTCATTTCGATCATTTGTTGCTGATGCACCTATTAAGAACATTTTTAGTCACTGTGCACCCAAAATTGCATCCCTGGTGTCTGACTGGATATATGAGGGAATGAGCCAGTTTATTCCTCATAAGTGTTTCCAACAGAAACCTAATTCTCAACCATGGTTTACACCTGGATATGCTGCGGCAATCGCTCATAGAAATCACTATTTCCACACCTACAAAAGAAATCGTTGCGATGAAAATAAACGTGAATTCCGTAGAGCCAGCAACAGATGTAGTCGGATATTGAAAGCAGCTAAGGAGAGCTACCAATCAACAGTCAGAGAGAGGATAGATCAGCAACTTCTTGGTTCTAAAGAATTTTGGAGAACCACAAACAATTCAATTCAATTCATCTTTTATTGTCCTTAAAATGGAAATTTGTATTGTCGAACCTGCTCATATATAAGATTAAAAATATTTAAAATTATTTACAAAAACAAATTATTACACCTAATAAAAAAATAAAAAAAGAACTAAAAACCATATATACACAAGAGGGCATACAAAATAAGATTCAGTAAAAACAAGAGAAATTCGGGTAGGTTTATCCGGCAAACCTCTACCCCTAAAAACCTCTACCCACTCACCAGACTAAAACAGAAGACATCATTGGACCAAACACATTGAAAAATACAAATACATGTACAACATTGTTGTACAAGGTTTTAAACCGTGGAAAGTCTTCAATTCCAACCATTGTCAATGGACCAGAAATTCTCACATCTTCTTCTGACAAAGCTTCTCTATTCGCCAAGTTATTTGCTGAAAATTCTAACATGGATGATTCCAATCACCCATTACCTGAGTTTCTCTCTCGGACAGAAGTTGTTTTATCTCGGATGAAAATAACTGTGAAGCAAGTAAAATCAGTAGTCTCTTCATTATCTGTGTCAAAAGCCACAGGTCCAGATGAAATTCCGGTGATTGTGCTAAAAAACCTCTTGCCAGAGCTATCACCCATCTTGGCTAAGCTTTTCAATCGCTGCGTTAAGGAGAAGTGTTTCCCTTCTTCCTGGAAGAAGTCATCTGTTTGTCCAGTTTATAAAAATACCGGAGAGAAATGCGATCCTGGCAAGTATAGACCGATAACCCTTCTGCCTATCGTAAGCAAGGTTTTTGAGGCACTAGTAAATAAACGGATCAAAAAACATCTTGATGACTGTAAGTTACTCAGTGATAAGCAGTATGGTTTTCGATCATCCAGGTCTACGGCCGATGTCCTGACAGTCATTACAGATCGCATTAGTAGTGCCCTTGATCAGTCATTTTCTACCCGTCTTATTGCCCTGGACATCTCCAAGGCATTTTACAAAGTCTGGCATAAGTGCTCTTCATTTTAAACCATTTTATGTTGGATTTACTAACTTTTGTGCAACTTGTTTTATATCACCTTCAAGATTTATCTGCCAGGAAACTGCTGGGATATATAATTCTTCAGGATTTTGTGTGTTTCTGCTGTATTTTGTGATAATATTTCTGAAACTTCAACTTGGATTTCTACATACTGTACTATGTGTTGCTGCTAACTGTTTATCTTGGCTGGAATTAATCTTATTATGCTAATCACCATAGGATGCTAGCAGAGAACTTCCTGTACACAAAGGAATCACCATGCAGGGCTACTGCCAGACAACTCTACTGCTGCTTTTACTGTGCTCTCAAGCATGTTATATTGTTTGTGAGGTACCAAGTACACAGTGGAAATTATCTTCTGTAGGCCCTTACAAATACGGCCATTTTCTTCAAACAAGAATTGGATATTATAGCAACTCTTGTGCTACCTTCCAATATCGCTTACTCATTGCTGGTGATATTCATACAAACCCTGGTCCTGAGTACACTTTTGAACCCAACACATCCTCAACTACTAACAATCATACAGCTACTCATCAAAGTTGTTCAAACTTGGTTTACTCAAGAAGTCAGCTCCTTGAACTTAATGGAAAATACAACTTTCCCCTTCTACTTGGTCAATCATTAGTGATCTAGGCATAAAATATAGACCAAGGGGCCGCAAAGCTGGAATGAAAAAACCCGGACAAAAGAAAAATCAACCTACTGATAGATCCAAACCTATATTAAACCAAGTTGGAAGTCATAACTCCAACTTGAATACTAAGCCTACTGAAAGTACAGACCAAACCACTGCTCACCATGGATATATCCAGCAACAAGTTAAATTTTGCCTGCTCAATACACAGTCTGTGCGGAATAAAACTGTCGAACTTCTTGATCTTGTTCTTGAGAATAATTTTGATGCAGTTGCGATATGTGAATCATGGCTCCGCCCTGACGACCTGACTGTTATTGGTGATATTACTCCTAGTGGATACGTTTTTCATCATGTACCCCGCCTTAATAGAAAAGGTGGTGGTGTAGCATTTCTGTCAAAGTCTGGACTGCCAGTTAAAGTTACCAACCAAAGGAAATTTCAGTCATTTGAATCTCTTGAACTTGAGCTATCATCCTCTTCAACGTCAATCTCTCTCATCATTGTATACAAACCACCAAAAACTGCATATACATTCAGTCAATTTCTGTGTGAATTTAACGACCTTGTTGACTCCTATATTCTGAACCGATCTAAACTCATCATTGCAGGCGATTTTAATATTCATGTTGACAACCCCGCTGACTCTGATGCTACCCGGTTTAAGGATTTGTTATCATCTATTGGACTTCACCAGCATATTTCATCCTGTACGCATAAACATGGACACACCTTAGATTTGTTAATTACTCGTTCCTCTGATGATCTTCCCATTTCAAATATATCTGTACAAGAAGGGCTTTCTGATCATTATGCCATCACTTGCAATCTTGCCATTCAGAAACCAAAGTTCCTACAAACATTATAACAACAAGAAATGTGAAAATATTGATATTGCTTCTTTTTGTGTTGACATTAAGAATTCTGATTTGTTCCTGAACTCAGATAGCACTAACATCTGTAAAAATATTCAGAATTACAACACAGTTCTTGCATCTATTTTGGATAACCATGCACCGTCCAAAAAGCGAACAATTCGTATACGACCAAACACACCTTGGTATAATCAAGAAATCACTAATCCAAAATGTGAGCGTCGTCGACGAGAGCATAAATGGCGTACTTCCGGTCTTGAAATCAACCGCCAGCTGTATCGTGACCAGCGGAATCTTGTCCAACAAAGCTCATTCGCAAAGCTAAACAGAATCATTACTCTACACTGATAAAGTTGTTCATCTAACCAAAAAGCAACTTTTTCAAGTGGTGGATCAACTTCTTCACCATAAAAAACCTCCCCACTCCCTGCCTGTGTTTCAGAAGAAGAGCTTGCTGACAAATTTTCACACATTCTTCCATGATAAAATTAAAAACATCCGTGATGCTTTTCCTTCTCATGTGCCCATCGGTGTTGGAATAGATAATTGTTCGCATCCAAAGCTTTTATATTTTGAACCTGCAACTGCAGAAGAAATACGCCGGATTCTTCTACAATCTACATCTAAAAGCTGTGATCTTGATCCGATACCAACAACTTTATTGAAAGATTGTGCAGATACAATAGTACCTGTTATAACTCATATTGTAAACCAGTCACTTGCTAACGGAATTGTACCATCATCCTTAAAATCTGCAATTGTACGACCACTTCTAAAAGAAACCTACTCTTGACACTGACACTTTGAAAAACTATCGCCCAATCTCTAACCTTACCTTCCTTTCAAAGCTACTTGAACGTGTTGTACTTGCTAGAGTCTCCATTTCTTCAAAGCAACAACCTTCTTGATAATTGCCAGTCTGCCTACCGTGCCAACCACAGTATTGAAACTGCTCTGCTTCGATTAGAAAATGATGTACTTACCGCTATGGATAATGGCAGACTTGTTGCGTTGGTACTACTCGATCTGTCAGCTGCTTTTGATACTGTCGACCACCGTATTCTATTGCAACGACTTCGATCATTTGGTATTGATGATGGAATACCTCTGAAATGGTTTTGAATCGTATCTCACCGACAGATCTGGTGTGTTCAAATTAAAAACAAATGTTCAGTACTTACCATGCTGCTTTTCGGTGTGCCACAAAGGGTCTGTTCTTGGACCTGTACTATTTTCTATCTACACTGGTCCCCTTAGGAAAATCATTCAAACATAATCTGCAATACCATTTTATGCTGATGACACACAACATATAATCTCATTTAACCCTGATCAAATTGAAGCTGACACTGCCATACGTCGACTTGAATCATGTATTGATGAAATTCGTAACTGGATATCTTCTAATTTCTTAAATTAAATGATGACAAGTCTGAGTTTATTATATTTGGATCAAAACAGCAGCGTGAAAAGTAAAAATTCCTCATCTATGTATTGCCACCTCCAAGATATCTCATATCTACTAGAGTTCGCAATTTGGGCGCTATATTCGATTGTGACATGTCACTTAATGATCATATTTCTTCAATTTCTAAATGTTCCTCATTTCATCTGCGCAACATCGGCCTCATCAGAAAATACATCTCTCAGAGGCTACGGAACAACTTTGTACATGCGTATGTCACCTCCCGCCTGGACATGGGCAATTCACTCTTATATGGTCTACCAGATACACAAATTTATCGTCTGTCCGTCTTCAAAACATAGCTGCTAGAATTGTTACCGGACTAAACCAAGAGAACACATTACACCAATATTGCGAGATCTTCATTGGCTCCCCGATTAAGGACAGGATTGTTTTCAAAATCTTAATGTATGTTTACCGCTCTTCCATTCATATGTCACCATCATATTTATCAAATTACTTCAACCGTATCACTCAAATCGTGATTTCATGAGATCACATCATAAACTTCTTCTGAGTAAGAAATTGACAAAGAGATCCTGGGGAAAACGTTCTTTTGCTGCTGCTGCTCCTTCTTTGTGGAATAATTTACCTGAGCATGTCAAACAATCTCCATCTCTTGCTTCATTTAAAACTGCTCTCAAAACTCATTTGATGAAAATTAATGTATAATTTACTTATGTTTAACTATTGACTTTCATGATGATGTATTTATAAGTTTTTTTTGGTTTAATATGTCAAGAGTATCGCTGCGGTGTTTATATGTTTATATTTTTTGCAAATCAACCTTGTTTGCATGGTTGTGTATGCAGGGTTTTCCTTGTCAGAATATCGTCTTTGTCTAGCATATAGTCTGACCAGGGCCAGTCAGCCTTTTACAATCATTGTTCCTTGTAATTTTATATTGCATTGTTCTTACCATGTATTTTGTTTTATTGTTTACTCTAATGTGTCACTGCGCCATGAGCGTCTCTTTTGACGGATACCGGCGCATTACAAATGTTCATTATTATTATTATTATTATTAAACTCCAGGCCTATGGAATTGCTGGTAGGGTGTTTGGGGTTATCAAATCATTCCTCACAGGTCGTTCCATGAAGGTCGTTCTGAATGGTCAATCATCCGACACACACACTTTAAATGCTGGTGTTCCCCAGGGTTCGGTACTTGGTCTGACACTGTTTCTAATATTCATAAATGACCTACCAGATCATGTGTTGTTGTCATTCATTGACATATTTGCAGATGACACAACAGTTTACAACCACACAAAAAAAAAACTTTCTCATGTGGACCTGGCTACTAATCTGAGTTCTGATCTATCTCAAATCACGTCGTGGGGTGAACGTTGGCTGGTAAATTTCAATGCCACCAAGACTAAACTTCTGTCTGTTAATCATCAACGATCTGTCCAAGCATATCCCCCCATCTTCATGAAGGGTGAAATGATAAATGAACAGTCAAGCCTGGACAGACTGCTCGGCCTGAAGATCACAACTGATCTCAAATGGAATTCTTACATCTCAGAGGTGGGGAAACAAGTCTCCAAGATGATAGGATCCTTCTATCGGTCGAGCAAAATACTGACCCCTGAGGCAATCCTCTACCTCTACAAATGTCAAGTCAGGCCCAAGATGGAATATTGTGCCCACATCTGGGCAGGTGCCTCCAAAGCATCACTATCTGTTCTTGTAAGACTGCAACACCGCATCAATGAACTAGTTGGTGAGGAGCTTTTTTTTCACTGTTCTACCGTTATTACTACGGGGATTGTTCTGCTGAGCTACACGAGTTGGTACCTAAGCGCAGGGATTTCTCTCGTGTTACTCGTTTTGCTAAACAAGCAGGTGAACACCCTCACTATCTTCGACTCCCCAAAATCAAGAGTAAGTTCCATTTGGATAGCTTCTTCCCTAGAACAGCATTACAATGAAACGACCTTCCTGCTGATTCTTTTCCACCAACTTACGATCTAATTAAGTTTAAGAAAAATATCAACAAATGTAATCTTGCTTAAATGGTGGATGTTATCGCAAATGTAACCCCTTACACTCTAGTGGCTTTTTGGCCTTGTTTGGGGTGACTGACAGTAAAAATTTTTTTTTTTTTTTAATTTAAAAAAAAAATGGTAGTAACTGGATTAAACTTGGCTGCAAATTCAAAGGACAGGAAGTGGGGGTTAAATTGATTGGGGGGGGGGGTTACTGAAGACACTGAAGCATGGAGGAGCATATAAACATCCCCCCTTGATTTGTTTTACCACATTTACCAAGGAAAAGTTACCCTGTGAGAGAAGAGTCTTTACACTCCTGATATTTCCATTTCCAGGTTGTCAATAATTGTCGCTATATGGAACATAATAGAAAGTTGGCTAATAATTGTGCATTTCATCCATGTTCATGTATCAGGTACCACAGAGTCTGCTCAAAGCACAGCCGTATAGTAGTTGGGTGGAGAAGAAACAAGACAGCTTATGTCAAATAGCTAATGTCTGCAGTCTTCAAAGCTTGTATGGATATCAGCTAATTAGCCTTTCATTAGAAAACAAGCTTATAACTACTACATGATAAAGTTGCAAGAAAGCTTGCATCCGTGCTTTCCCTCTTCCCCTGCCCTCAGCAGAAGAGTTGTCAAAAAGTAAATAATTCCCAAAAATAAGGCCACAAGTTGTAATTAGCCAATTGACAATTCAAACAAAATTAAATGTAATTACATCCACTTGATCAAAGCTGATAATTGCTTGCCCTTTTCATTTTGTTTATGAAAAACCTTTAAATTCTTGATTTAGATTAAGCCAACATTGGTATTTATGTATTGGTATTTATGTCTTGGTATTAAGTCTTGTACAAAAATAAATTTAATTGATGGACTGCATGTTTATATACTGAGAGTGATCTTTACTTATAATATACTTCACTTTCAACTCAAGTTTATAATGAACAAAAATATAATGATAAATTGACAATGATAGTGACTCTGTAATCAAGCATCTCCTTATTGTGACATGCTTATAAATTGTCTTTGTTTTCACCTATACTGCAAATAATTAAAAATCATTTATAAAATTTGAAAACAAATTCTACATTGCTTTTTACATTTTCAAGGTTGTACACATATTTGGCAAAATGTCTGTAGATGCATCCAATCTATAGAATTATAAGCTAAAGATCAGATGCCATTTTTGTACATAAATGTTTAGACATTGAAATAATCAAGAGTTGTATGGGTGCTTGTAAATTGTTAATAAAACAATAAAATACATATTTATTTTAACTGTCCATTTGGTTTCATGACTTGACTTTTGCGGTTCCACTATTCCCTCCCCCCCCCCCCACAATCAATTGAAACCACTTTGCTGACCTGTTTAACCTATTGTAAACAATCTAACAATGAGTGTACATGGCCTTACACATGTAACAAGTGAAATGACTTCAGTGTAAATGAACCCAACCATGATCCTTTGTTGACAAGAAAACAGAATCAATCTGCATAATAAATGTACGCTCTGTATGTACGATTTAGTGACAGTTCAGAATGGGTGACATTCAGGGGCTGTCACTGGAATCGGTAATTTTGGAATAAAATGGATTTTTTTTTCTTTTTTCAATTGTTTTTCTTAAAGTAAGGAAATTTCCTTAAAAGTGGAGGCCCTGAGCTCCACGTGATACACGCAGTATACTGGCTTCGCGTTGTGAGCCCGCTAATACCTACTACCCGCATGGGAGATGTTAACCCTGGTGCCAATGGTGATCGCTGCCGCACAATACCGTGTAATAATAAATGTAGTTTACTATTTTTCGTCCTCCTGTTTAAGAACCGTATACCATCTCCTGGGAACAATAATACCCTGATTCCTGCGCCACGCAGCCGTGGACTAACCAATAATGCGCTACATTAATAAGTTTTTCTGTAAAATGGGAATCCCCTATATACTGTAAAAATGGTCTCTATATAGAATCCAAACGTAAGGCGCAAAACCATTTACAATAAACGCGTTTAGGAATGCGTTTAAATGCCAAACGGCCATCCTCTGTACATGACACAAAGCTAAACGTGCTTAGCTCTAGACACATGTTCATATGGTGCTAAGCACTCAAACACACATCACAGAAAAGGCACAATCTAAACATGTTTGGACTAACCACGTAAGAAGGGTACAAGCTATGTGTTTAGAGATGTGTTTGGATTCTAAACACCACCCTACAGTGAGGGACTTTGTGCACTATGCGGGGCATTCGCCTTAAATGATGTGCACTGTATGCTCGGGGATCTCATTTTCGAACTCACTTCGGTTACCCGTAACCATCCCCTATGAATTATGCACACTGCTTTGGGCACTCCCCCTTTTAATTTTGTGCTCTACTCGGGGCACTCCCCCTTTGAATTGTGTGCACTACTCGGGATACTGCCCTTTTAATTTGTGCACTTCTCGGGGCACTTCTCCTTTTTGTGCACTACGCGGGGCACACCTTTTATTTATGTACACTACTCGGGGCACTCCCCTTTTATTTATGCAAACTACTCGGGGCACTTCCCTTTTATTTATGCACACCGCTCGGGGCACTCCCCCTTTTATTTATGCATTCTACTCGGGGCACTCCCCCTGTTATTTATGCACACTACTCGGGGCACTCCCCCTTTTATTTATGCACACTACTCGGGGCACTCCCCCTTTTATTTATGCACACTACTCGGGGCACTCCTTTTATTTATGCACACTACTCGGGGCACTCCCCTTTTATTTGTGCACACTACTCGGGGCACTCCCCCTTTTATTTATGTGCACTACTAGGGGCACTCCCCCTTTTATTTATGCACACTACTCGGGGCACTCCCCCTTTTATTTATGCACACTACTCGGGGCACTCCCCTTTTATTTATGCACACTACTCGGGGCACTGCTCGTTTTATTTATGCACAATACTCGGGGCACTAGCCTTTTTATTTGTGCACACTGCTCGGGGCACTCCCCGTTTTATTTATGTGCACTACTCGGAGCACTCCCCTTTTATTTATGTACACTATGTACTACTTGGGGCACTTCCTCTTATTTAATTATGCACACTACTCGGGGCACTCCCCTTTTTATTTATGTGCACTACTCGGGGCACTCCCCTTTTAATTATGCACACTACTTGGGGCACTCCCCCTTTTATTTATGTACACTACTCGGGGCACTCCCCCTTTTATTTATGTGCACTACTCGGGGCACTCCCCTTTTATTTATGTACACTATGTACTACTCGGGGCACTTCCTCTTATTTAATTAGGCACACTACTCGGGGCACTTGCCCTTTTATTTATGTACACTACTCGGGGCACTTCCTCTTTTAATTATGCACACTACTTGGGGCACTCCCCCTTTTATTTATGTACACTACTCGGGGCACTCCGCCTTTTATTTATGTACACTACTCGGAGCACTCCTTTTATTTATGCACACTACTCGGGGCACTCCCCCTTTTATTTATGTGCACTACTCGGGGCATTCCCCTTTTATTTATGTACACTATGTACTACTCGGGGCACTTCCTCTTATTTAATTATGCACACTACTCTGGGCACTCCCCCTTTTATTTATATACACTACTCTGGGCACTACCCCTTTTATTTATGTACACTACTCGGGGCACTTCCTCTTTTAATTATGCACACTACTTGGGGCACTCCCCCTTTTATTTATGTACACTACTTGGGGCACTCCCCCTTTTATTTATGTACACTACTTGGGGCACTCCCCCTTTTATTTATGTACACTACTCGGAGCACTCCTTTTATTTTATGCACACTACTCCGGGCACTCCCCTTTTATTTATGCACACTACTCGGGGCACTCCTTTTATTTATGCACACTACTCGGGGCACTCCCCCTTTTATTTATGGACACTACTCGGGGCACTTCCTCTTAATTATGCACACTACTCGGGGCACTCCCCTTTTATTTATGCACACTCGGAGCATTACTCCTTTTATTTATGTACACCACTCGGGGCACTCCCCCTTTTTTATGCACACTACTCGGGGCACTCCCCCTTTTATTTTATGCACACTACTCAGGGCACTCCCCTTTTATTTATGCAGACTACTAAGGGGAACTCCTTTTATTGATGCACACTACTCGGGGCACTCCCCCTTTTATTCATGCAAACTACTCGGGGCACTCCCCCTTTTATTTATGCACACTACTCCGGGCACTCCCTTTATATATATACACTACTTGGGCCACTCCCCTTTTATTTATGCACACTACTCGGAGCACTCCTCCTTTTATTTATGCACACTACTCGGGGCACTTCCTCTTTTAATTATGCACTCTACTCGGGCCACTTCCCATTTTATTTATGCACACTACTCGGGGCACTCTTCCTTTTATTTATGCACACTACTCGGGGCACTCCCCCTTTTATTTATGCACACTACTCGGGGCACTCCCCCTTTTATTTATGCACACTACTCGGGGCACTCCCCCTTTTATTTATGTGCACTACTCAGGGTATTCCCCTTTTATTTATGTACACTATGTACTACTCGGGGCACTTCCTCTTATTTAATTATGCACACTACTCGGGGCACTCCCCCTTTTATTTATGTACACTACTCGGGGCACTTCCTCTTAATTATGCACACTACTAGGGGCACTCCCCTTTTATTTATGCACACTCGGAGCACTCCTCCTTTTATTTATGTACACCACTCGGGGCACTCCCCCTTTTTTATGCACACTGCTCGGGGCACTCGCCCTTTTATTTTATGGACACTACTCGGGGCACTCCCCTTTTATCCATGCACACTACTCGGGGCACTCCCCCTTTTATTTATGGACACTACTCGGGGCACTTCCTCATAATTATGCACACTACTCGGGGCACTCCCCCTTTTATTTATGTACACTACTCGGGGCACTTCCTCTTAATTATGCACACTACTAGGGGCACTCCCCTTTTATTTATGCACACTCGGAGCACTCCTCCTTTTATTTATGTACACCACTCAGGGCACTCTCCTTTTTTTGCACACTGCTGGGCACTTCCTCTTTTATTCATGCACACTACTCTGGGCACTCCTTTTATTCATGCACACTACTCGGGGCACTCCCCCTTTTATTTATGGACACTACTCGGGGCACTTCCTCATAATTATGCACACTACTCGGGGCACTCCCCCTTTTATTTATGCACACTACTCGGGGCACTTCCTCTTTTAATTATGCACACTACTCGGGGCACTCCCCCTTTTATTTATGCACACTCGGAGCACTCCTTTTATTTATGTACACCACTCGGGGCACTCCCCTTTTTATGCACACTACTCGGGGCACTCCCCTTTTATTTTATGCACACTACTCGGGGCACTCCCCTTTTATTCATGCACACTACTCGGGGCACTCCCCCTTTTATTTATGGACACTACTCGGGGCACTTCCTCATAATTATGCACACTACTCGGGGCACTCCCCCTTTTATTTATGGACACTACTCGGGGCACTTCCTCATAATTAT
Source organism: Zoroaster sp. YZ-2022 (assembly GCA_029582265.1). Classification (NCBI taxonomy): domain Eukaryota; kingdom Metazoa; phylum Echinodermata; class Asteroidea; order Forcipulatida; family Zoroasteridae; genus Zoroaster; species Zoroaster sp. YZ-2022. Next base: position 14,386,955 of record CM055821.1, on the reverse strand, counting down.
GCACACTACTCGGGGCACTCCCCCTTTTATTTATGCACACTACTCGGGGCACTTCCTCTTTTAATTATGCACACTACTCGGGGCACTCCCCCTTTTATTTATGCACACTACTCGGGGCACTCCTTTCATTTATATACACTACTTGGGGCACTCCCCTTTTATTTATGCACACTACTCGGAGCACTCCTTTTATTTATGCACACTACTCGGGGCACTTCCTCTTTTAATTATGCACTCTACTAGGGGCACTCCCCCTTTTATTTATGCACAGTACTCGGGGCACTCCCCCTTTTATTTATGCACACTACTCGGGGCACTCCCCCTTTTATTAATGCACACTACTCGGGGCACTCCCCCTTTTATTTATGCACACTACTCGGGGCACTCCCACTTTTATTTATGCAAACTACTCGGGGCACTCCTTTTATTTATGCACACTACTCGGGGCACTCCCCGTGTTATTTATGTGCACTACTCGGGGCACTCCCCTTTTATTTATGTACACTATGTACTACTCGGGGCACTTCCTCTTATTTAATTATGCACACTACTCGGGGCACTCCCCCTTTTATTTATGTACAGTACTCGGGGCACTCCCCCTTTTATTTATGTACACTACTCGGGGCACTCCCCCTTTTATTTCATGCACACTACTCGGGGCACTCCCCTTTTATTCATGCACAGTACTCGGGGCACTCCTTTTATTTATGCACACTACTCGGGGCACTTCCTCATAATTATGGACACTACTCGGGGCACTCCCCTTTTATTTATGCACACTACTCGGAGCACTCCTTCTTTTATTTATGCACACTACTCGGGGCACTTCCCCTTTTAATTATGCACACTATTCAGGGCACTCCCCCTTTTATTTATGCACACTACTCGGGGCACTTCCCCTTTTATTTATCTACACTACTCGGGGCACTCCCCCTTTTCTGTGCATTACTCATATTGCACCCCTTTTATGTGCCATACTCGGGGATCTCATATTTTGCCAAATGCTATCAATGTTGTACAATTGAAACCTATTACCCTCTCATTGCAGGCCTGACCTCCTTTATGTGCCATACTCGGGGCTTTCATCTTTTGCCAAATGCCACCTGCAGAGGCCCGTCCTCCGCTTTTCCCGCACTATTAAATAGCGGGGTACACCCCTCTCATTGGAGGCCCTACCTCCTTTCAATAATTCATTGTACTACTGTAGAAGGACTCTCGTTTTCCCGTCACCCTTAAACTGCACCCAAATAAAGAGAGGCGCACTTATTGGGGGTCCCTATCCCCTAAAGACTGAAGGTGCTTGTTGAGATTTTTCGAAACCCGGTGGTGAAAATTTTATAACGCATTTTGATGAAAAATAATCATTGGTTAAACGACAATGCTCTTCTATGCCATAACTGAGCAATTTATTGTTTGTGCCCTCTGCATTACTGCGCTTTCGGGTTTGTTAATGACCGTGATACCCGCCATTTACAACTGGCGACAGGTTTGGAAAAATAATAATTTTCTATCTGAAAAACCATAGGAAATTTGAATATAACTTCTGTAAATAAAATGAACAGTGACATCTTATTTATATTGTTATCATAAATGATTGACCCTTAATAAAAAACAATGCAATTTCGTCAGTACTTGCCAGCACCCGAACACAAGAACTGTATAAAGACAGACAGTCGAAATTTGCGAGTTGTTGTAAGACTAAAAAATGAGAACCGGTGCATTACCATACCTTGTTCGTCATTTTAATACTAGTTGGATATACCATACTTTTCCCGATAGCTGATAATACACTCCTTTTTATTTTATTTTTAACTGTACATTTGACCCCTTCTGTCCTTCTGTCGTTTTTCTTTTCTTTTTCTTTCGGGGCACTCCCCTTTGAATAATGGTCAAACTACAAGGGGCACTCCCCCTTTTCAACATCCAACTACAAAGGCACTCCCCTTTTGAATCAAGATCCAACTACAAAGGCACTCCCCTTTTGAATCAAGATCCGACTACACGGGGCACTCTCCTCTGACTCAAGATCAAACTACAAGAGGCACTCCCCTTTGAATCAAAATCAAACTAGAAGGGGCACTCCCCTTTGAATCAAAATCAAACTATAATGGGCACTCCCCTTTGAATCAAGATCAAACTCCAAGGGGTGCTTGCCTTCTATGTGCACTGCCTCCCCACTAGTCAAAGCGTCCTGGCTCCTCACTACTCGGTTATTATTTGGATGTTGCTCAGTTATTATTTGAGGCCCCCTGGCCTTGGCAATGCTCAGTAATAGCACAATAGCCCTATTCGCTTATCCATTTATCTTTGTATTGCATTTTGGTATCTCCCTTAAATAAACGAATACCAATTTGCTTTGCAGCCCGTCCTCACTTGCCTTTTATGGGACCCGACCATTGCGAACGTTGAGGCCAAACTTCAAAATGACTATGACCATTATTGTACCCTCCGGTTGCTTGATCGTTCAATAACATTCAAATGAATTTGAAATGCAAGACCTATGACCGTGTGTCATGTCTGCCAAATGGAACTGTGTAGTGAATGCCTTCTAAGACACTATTACCACACGGCTTATCCACCAGTCATTTTGAAAGGTCAGACAAACGCCCGCAATGTTTGTACTGAAAGTAAGGGCTAGTGTTAAATACAACCCATTCCAATTTAGGTCAATTTACGGTGAACCAAAATATCTGTTATCCCAGAAGTTATCGAGATTTTATATGAAACCTGCTCGCGGCGAGCCATTTCGGCTAACAGCATAATGATCATTCTGACTCAGGCGTAACTATCATTGTTATGCAAATATAGTGAATTTGGAATAGAAGGTTGCTTGAGAACTCCAAAAAAAAAGTCAAAAAATGATATTTAGATAAAAATGATATTTTATAAAAAACGATATTTTGATAAAAATGATATTTAGATAAAAATGATATTTTTTTAAAAACGATATTTAATAGAAAAATGCTATTAAAAAGGTAGTCGCTGAGCTGTATAGGTCAACTAGAGGTCATAGGTCAATGACCTTTATTGGTAGGTCTGTTGGGTAGGTTGTTAGGTTGCTAGGTTGCTAGGTTGGTTGTTAGGTTGGTATAAAAAAAAGATATTGAAAATGAGAGTTAAAAAACTTAAATAAATGAATGAGATTATTTCAGTTTTATGGTAAAAGAGAAAACAATGACGACAATATATTTATCGAAAACGATTATTCCGTGCGAATGGCTTTTAGTAGGTAAAACAGAAAAGTGTTGTATACCAAGTGTGGGCGGTGATGTGTTTTGCGCACAACATCAGTGGCGCGTAAGACACGGACGAAGTATACCAGTTCCGTGTCGAAGATGTAAAATTGGTACAAAATCAAAAGCTAATTTATGTACGAAATGCGGTAATGTATTAGAATTAAATTTTTTAAAGCGCGTTGAAGTAAGAGCTAGACGTTTGTTTAATCACGCGATGAAAGAGTTGTTAGAAAAGACAGCACGTTTATAGTGAATATAAAAAAAATTATAAATTAAAAATTATACGGCGGAGGCCGCGAATCGGTATAATAAGATTTATCGACGGTAAAGTTTATTTTAAATTCATAATTTTTTCTATGAGATCTTTTTTTTTTTTCTCTTCGTCGATGAGTTTTACATTTGTTTTATCGCTATCGACATTGTCATTTTTAGGAGAAAATTTAGTACGAATATTTTCTTTCATTTGAGAAAATTTGTCTCGCTCTTGACAGATTAAATGAAATTCTTCTTGACTTATAACACCGTCTTGAATGGCTTTTGAAATGTGGTTTTCGATAGTGTTGAGTTTAGATGAAGCTAAAACTCTAATTTCATTGTGTTTTTCGCTTTTTTAGATAATTTATATTTTGCGTATCTGAGAGCAAACGCCGCACCGCCTAAGCTTAAAGCTAATCCTTCTAAAAGAAATCCTACGGGTGCTGCTACAACGGTGGCGATACTTGCGATTCCGACGGCCCCTGCTCCCATACAGCCCAATTCCGCCATCGTTTCTACGATACTACAAGTGTTGATGATTTTATTATATTTCTTATTTACGGCTTTGCGTTCATTTCTTTCTGCTCGTAATTCTTTTTGAATGTCGTTGATTTTTGATAAACGGAACGCGTTGACGTTTTCTACATCGGATGTATATAGCGGTATAGACGGTAGAGATGGATATAATTTCTCGGCTTCTTTGACAGAGATGCTCATTATTTTCTATTAATAGTAAAAGATTAAATTAAAAACATTATTTATGAAGTTGATCTACTTTTTCAAAAACGAAAGGCACACCATATACAGTAACACCAATGCTTAGTGTAAGTTTCAGACCAAAATCTGCTATCGTTTTTACGACGTTATAAGTTTTGATGATTTCATCAAAATGTTCGCATGTTTTATTGATTTTATATATTGTTTTATATACAGCTTCGCGTTCATTTTGAATGTCGTCTTTTTTTTGTAATCGATGTACTTCGTGACGAATTAACTCTTGGAGATTATTAGAGGACGCTGCACAGCATTTGTTTTCTGTAGTCATATTCATTTTATTAATAGTAAAAGATTTAAAAAAATGTATTTTTTTTAAACTAACGGCCAAGTATTAACTTTTATAATGTAACAGATTCCAGTTTCTAGAGAGCCGAAAAATGTCGCTCGAACTAAAACTTTTCTGTTGTAGTCGGTAGTTTTTTTTTTGAAGCAAATGCCGCATTCTATATACTTTGCTTCTGATTCATTAAAATAATATTGCGTTCTTGCATCAAAATCTGGTATACGAAGCGGGTTTATTTCACGCTTCATAAAATTTGAATAAAAAGTTTCACCATTGTATATTATTTTAGTATAAGTTGTACAGTCTGTTATGGTTTCAAAGATGGCAAACCTCGGTATACCGACATTTGATGAGCCGTCCCATTGGATGCGAAATATATCACCCAAGTTGTACAATATTATATAGTGTCGAATATCATCGTTATCGATATAACCAGTTTTTTCAAAGATGTAAGGATTGTTAGGTGTGACGGGTAAAACTTGTTCGCTCTTGTAATCTTTTCGACTTGGTCCGTAAATACTCGCCATATTTTATATATTAAACATTTAAAAGAAATTATATTAATTTAACGGTAAAGTTTTAATTTTAAAATTGAAACAGATTTTTTGTGTTTAAAGAGCCGAAAAAAGTAGCTTGTACAAAAACTTTTTTATTATCTCGCGTTTGAAAGCACAATTCAAAATCTACATGCTGCGAATTAACATTTATTTATTGAAAACAAATATTTTTCCTCGAGCTGGAGAAGGAATATAATATAGTTAACGGCAAAATTACCCGTTGTTGAATGTGAAAAAATTTCACCGTGTTTCATAAATTTAGTAAAAACTTCGCAATATGTTGGCGATTCATTAAACATGTAAAAGGGTAATTTAAATGTGCCGTGCCATCCTAGTATAAATTGATATTTTTCAATTAATGGTACAACTTGCAACATTTCATCGTTATCGATATAACCATGTTGTTCAAAAATGTAAATGTTGTTTTCTCTAGCGACGATAGCGTCGATGTTATCGCTTTCGCGACTAGGACCGTAAATACTTGCCATATTTATATATAGTTATAATAATCATTTAATTTCAAAGGTTAAAAAAATAGGCATACCGTGATTATTAATGTCTCTACCTAATGAATCTTTAATTTGAAAATTTAATTGATTAAAAGTACCAATTATAAGATTTTTACGTAACGGATTAGAATATTCTATATACATACTTTCTCCCAACGATTTATCTTGTAGAGGAAAAACGTTTAAAATAGTACAAGGTTTTCCATCGCAAAAATTTTCGCTCGTAGAAATTTGATCGCAATGAATGTATATCATTTTAAAAGGTTGTAAATCGAGTTTTCTTCCAGGGTGCTCTCCCTCAGCTAGAAATTCATCTTCAAATCCGAGTAAATTAGCTAATCCCGATGAAATTTTAATTCTTCGATTTTGTTGAGTAATATTTATAATAGATTTACCTATTTTTTTTATTGACGACAAACGTCATCCAAGGTGCATTTTTAAAGACAATGTCGATAATTTCATTAATGTTATAAAGTCCGGGTTCGATATCGACTTCATTTTGTTCCGTTCTTTGTTCATTTCTTTCATTTATACATGTTCTCGATAAAAATATTTTTTCTTTTTTACGCACGTTATAGTAACCGATCCAAATGTTAGACCCCTGATGATAGAAAGACACAATGGAAAGATCTCTTTGAGTCTCTACTCGGTCAACCTCCATCTGTTCCATCAACCGAGCAAACAATAGAAAACATATCCGAGCAAGACCTTGACATCAGCATGGAGGACTTCACAATGCCAGAATTAGATGAAATTCTCAAGAATCTCAAATGTGGGAAAGCAGCAGGGTTTGATGGAATTCCTCCAGAGGTCTGGAAGCTGGACTTATTCAAATCGACACTTTTAGAACTATGCAACCATATATTCAACAACTTTATCAAACCTGATATGTTCCGTAAGAGTGGAATAGTTCCCCTTCCTAAGAAAGGAAACCTGTCAGTGGCAACCAATTATCGAGGTATCAGCCTAATACCAATTGCAGCTAAGATCTACAACCGCCTCATACTCAACAGATGCAAACCTGCCATTGAACCACTTCTCAGATGGAACCAAAATGGTTTTCGCAAGGGACGCTCAACAACTGGACACATCCTGGCCTTGCGCAGGATTGTTGAAGAGGCAGAGCTTAACAATTTACCATTGGTACTAACATTAATCGATTTCAAGAAAGCATTCGATTCCGTCCATCGTGGCCAAATGTTTAACATCCTAAGAGCATACGGCATACCAAGAAAGATAGTTCGTGCTATCGAGGTTATATATGAAGACACAACAGCAATTGTAATCTCACCTGATGGAGAGACAGAGCCCTTCAACATCAAGGCAGGTGTTTTGTAGGGTGATACGCTAGCTCCATATCTGTTCATTATAATTCTGGACTATGTCATGAGGAAATCATCAGAAGAGAACAATCTTGGTTTTACTATCACAGAGCGGAGAAGTAGACGTTATCCTAAAGAGGAAATCACAGACCTGGCATTTGCTGATGATATAGTCCTGATGAGTGACAGCATTGGAGCTGCCCAGAAGCTTCTGAAAAATGTTGAATTCCATGCTGGGACAGTTGGATTGTCTATGAATGTAAATAAGACCAAGGTTATCACCATTAACATTCAGGATGAAAGTAGGGCAATTACAACTGCCAGTGGAAATGTGCTAGAAGAAGTTGATGACTTCAGGTACTTGGGATCTTGGATATGCAGTATTAGCAAGGAGGTTCACCATCGTATTGCCCTTGCATGGCAAGCATGCAACAAGCGTATGGAAGTCCCATATAGGAAGACCTTTGAGAATATCATTTTTCAGAGCAACTGTCGAAAGCATACCGGTACTCATGTATGGAGCTGACACCTGGCCACTCACAAAAGAACTTGAGAAGAAACTGGATGGTAGCTATACCAGAATGCTGAGAAAGTGCCTGGATGTCCATTGGAGAGACAAACTTTCAAATCAAGAGCTATACAAGAACATAGACAAACTATCCACTAAGATCAGAAGAAGGCGTCTCCAACTTGCTGGCCATAGCTATCGACACACTGAAGAGCCAGTATCAAGGTTCATCTTGTGGAATCCCAATCGGGGAAGGAAAAGGAGGGGAAGAAGAAAAACCTTCACTAAGTTGCTGTGTGAAGACATAGACATGGAACTTGATGATCTTCCATCCCTCATGAATGACCAAGCTTTGTGGAGGGTGCTCGTTAGTGCTCCGGCCTCGGCCGAATGATGATGATGATGATGAAATGTTAGCACTCGATAAAGAAATACTGAGTCGTCCGTCTCGATTATCGATGGTATTATTTAATGTGATTGCATTAAAAAAAAATTATTTCGATCGTATGATGCATTATTATTATTTAAAATTTATAATTTAATTATATGAAATTATAATGAAATGTCGATTCCGCAAGCATTTCAGAGTAATTTATCAAAACGATATCCGCAATCTGGAAATTTTGAGGCAAAGCCAAATTTTACTTTTCGAGATTTGACGACTATAGATATTTACGTTAACGAAAATGAATTTTTCAACGTACAACTCGTTAATGTTTTTGAAAAATACAAGTTACCTCGCGTCGATAACAGCGTAATATTAAACGAATGGAAATACAATCCTATAAAGTTTTATCAAAATCAAATAAATTTTGTAACGTGGTGCAGTACGACGGGATGCGGGGTGAGTTATTTTAAACATTTGTTTCATTCGAATATGATGATTCGTAGTTTTTTTTTAGATTTTACGTCTATTATCAAATTAGACGAATGCTCAAAGAAATGAGTTGTCCCAAACCTTTGAACACAATTTGGAACGCGTTCGAAAATAATATAGACATTGGTGCGTATAATAAAATATGTAATGAATTTCACGTATCGTCAGTGTCGAATTGGAAACAACGAGTGGATTTAAACTCGTGGGGGTTAGGTACGGCTTATTATTTTGATAATGATGTATGGACCCCCGTACCGGGTAAAAACTTTAACGATACTCGTATTAGACACGGCGTATATGAAAAAGATCTACCGATGATGAATTTTTACGACCCGGCGCAAGCTGAAAAAACCAACCTCCATAAAGACGTTGAACAAAATCGATTTTATTTTCAAGTCGGTTATATCGAACAATCTCCTCAAACTGAATCGGCTTGGGTAAAATTTATACTTGACGAGTCTCAAGGTTTTACGGATATAGGTACGGAACGAATCAACGATTCTATAAGAACGTACGTTTACGCGATATTGGGAGCACAAGCTCAAGCAAAAACTGGAATTCTTGTTCCCGGCACCGGTTTAGATGCGAAAAGAGAATTTTTAAATTTAGTCGACGCTTCGATCGATTCTCCGGTCGATTTACAATCTAGTATTCAACGATATCAAGATTCTTTGCAATACGCTCGTTCTCAATTAAATTTTGTCATTGGTGAAAATTTATACTTGATGCCGAGCGACATGAATTTGCGAATAGGTACGTACGCGGGATACAACAATAATATTTTGATCGCCACGGATGAATTATCTCTCGGTTCAAATCAATACACAAATTCAACACCCGTTCCTCCACCAACCATCGGTTTAGCCGATTTACCCGCTTTGCAAGCTACGCCAACCGCTAGTTTAGATAATGATGATGAGGTAGAATCAGCAAACGCAGCGTCAAGCTCAACATTTGTAAATGTTCAATCACAATTAATCGATAACGCAGCGTCAGCGAGCACTGGAGCACCGAAAGAGGTTACGCACCAAGAAGAAAAAGTAGCTCTAATTTTTGGTTTTGCGATTTTAGGTGGGCTTGGCGTCATGATTTACGAATTGCTTAAGTAGAACTTAGAGTTTCTGCATATAGGTTAAAATTAAAACCCCGACTCCGGTCAAAGCTAGCCATACGTGTTCTGCCGTCCATGATACTACTTTTGAAATTGTAGTAAATAACCAACTTACTATCGATCCTATTATACCCGGTAAACCTGCTAAAGCTTTTTCTCCGAGTTTTTTTAGTACATTTGCTAGATTTTTTTAAGTTTTTTGTATCCACTCTTTTACACCTCCACCACCGTCACTTGGTTTAGGAAGTGTAGGTGTTGGCACGACGGTAGGTTTTACAGCATTTACAATCGTTTCTACTATAAAAGCGAGAGTCATACTAAAGGCCATTAATAAACTGACAATCGTTATGCCTTGTTCTCTAAATAAAGTTTTAATTTTATCACCTAACGTGACATCTCTCGTTAACATTTTTTCAAACGTTTCTTTAATTCTATTGATTTGACTACGAAGAACGTAATCATTTGCATCAATTTGCTCTGACATAACTTGTTTATCATCTTTTAATTTTTGCAATTCTTGACGAGCAGTTTCTATCGATTCATCATCATCAAGTCCTCTCTCTTCGGCGTCAGAAATTAATTCTTGAATATCGGATATTTTTTGGTTGAGTATTTTTAGTTTAGTTAAAAGATCTAATAGTTCACCTCGATTTGTTGTCATGATTTTATTGAGACCCATCACTTCTCGCCACGGAATAATTGGTTCGTTTGAATTTGTTGGTCTCTCGAAAGAATCGTAATCGCCATTTCGATGGCTTCTTGTACTTTTTTTGATTTTTCAATGCGTTGTTTCGGTATAGATGGTAACTTTCGCCCCGGTTGAGTTGTTTTATCGACAACACTTAATGGTTTTTCTGCCTCTTTTACGACATTTAATATAGACTTTTCACTTTCTTCCGAGATAGGGTTATCAAATATACCTAAATCATATTTAGTTAGACCTTTTATACTGCTTAGCTTTAAAAAACTACCTTTTTTTTCAAGTTGGATAGCCGTATTTTTTCTAAACCTTTTTTAAAATAGAGTTTACCTCTATTTTCTTCTACTACATACTCAAAATTTTTATAGTCTATGTAAGTTGGTTCATACCCTAAACTTTTATAAAAATCATCTACTATACTTTTAAGTAATATATTTTTCGCACTTAGCTGAGGTGTTTCAACATTACCCAATTCATTGCCTGCGATTTCATCGTCAATGAATTGATCAATAGTTGTTTCTTGCGATGGTTGAAATTCTACCTCATCATCATCTTCTTCTTCAAAATAATTATAAACAGGATCCATCTCGATGAAATCATGTCCTCCTTTTGCCATTTTATAATTACTTTTTATCTTTTTTTAATAATTTATAACTCACGTAGCCTACAACGCTCATACCAACTAATATAAATATAATTTCTCGAGTTTTTTTATCTTCGCTAGGAACGTAAAAATCTTCTAGTTTAGGTTCGTCGTATAAATCTTTCGGTAAATCAAATTGTTTGCCAGTGATTAAATAATATTCATTCATCGCTTCGTCTATATCATTAAAAGTTTTACAGCCTTTGATTCTTTTTGTAATCGTTCGTTTAAAAAATTTAGATATTTTGATTGCTTTTTATCAAATTCATCTCTCGCTTGTGTAAGTTGTTCTAACGCTAAATCGTGTCTCTTTTTTTCCGTTTCAGCATCGTTAGAACTTGTACTAGAAAATAAAAAATTTGATCCGGTAAAAGCTAACGCGTTTACTACCGCGCCTCCGATTATCATCGCTATCGACACCATGTTTTATAATTTAGTAACATTTTTATTTCAAAAAATTAAAAATTAATTTTCAAAGTATACTATAAAATATGAATCAAGCGATCGGACACAAATTAAATCCGTACAGAAGAGTGAAAGAATTTAATGGTTTACAAGGAATACGACACAATGTTGTCATTACAAACAATCCGAGCACCATCACCGAAAATCAATTGTTGACGATTCGTTTTCCAAATTTAGGAATACACGACGTCATCGTTCCGGGTACGGTTAGATTAGCTTTTAACATTGATCTCGAGTCCGATGATGATGCCAATAGAACTCTAGTACACAATATAGGCAGAGCTATCGTAAAAAATATTTCCATCAAGATTGAAGGAAATGAAGTGTTGAGTTTAGACGATGCTGATGTGTTTCATTGTTTTAAAGATGGATGGTTAACAAAAGACCAACTCGCTAATCTAGCGTATCAAGGAATCGAATCTCCTAATATAACTAAATTAAGAGTAGGTGCCGGCGATGCCAACGAACAAAACAATGACGGAAAAGATAAAGCCATCGCGGATACTTTTAAAAATAGATATTGCATTCCTCTAGACTTTGAACTTTTGACCGATCATCAACCTTATTATCAAGCCGGGTTAGCGGATCGATTGAGTTACGAACTCGTTTTTAATAAATTTTCTAACGTGATTAAAAGCACGGATAATAATGCGAAATATATCATAAGCGGAATTTCATTAGAATATCAAGTCGTCAACAATCAGTCGCTCGCCGAAACGATTAAAAATCAATATAAGAGCAAGTTGTCTATATTTTTCGATAGAGTCTTGAGACAAAGCGTACAACCGTTAAACAAACGCGATAAAACGTGGAATATAAATCTAAATACGCCGGCGATAAGCATGAAAGGAATCTTGTTTTTATTCAAAGAGGACGATGTGAAAGAATCTGGGAAATTTTATAATCCAAAGATTGAAAAAATATCCATTACGATCGAAGGAGTTCCCAATCAACTTTACGCGCAAGGAATGCGCAGATATCAACACTTTGAGGAAATTCAAAAATATTTTGGAGATTCGAGAGAAGAATTTGGCGTGAGAGTAACAAAAACTTTAAATCTGTCAAACGTTAAACTCGCCGATTATTTAGTAGATAAATACGGTTTGTTTTTAGATATGCGAAGCAACGACGACAATAAAGTTAGCGGAAGCGGTAGACGAGTACAAAATTTATCCGAAGGAATTACGGTTCAACTGGAAAAAGAAGCTGAAAGCGGTGGTGTATTATATCTCTACACCTTTATCATCATGGACGCTCAACTCATTATTAAAGAGGGACGATTTCATAGCGTGAAATATTAACATGTTGACTATTATTAGTAGTAATGTTGCTGCCTAAATACCCACACGCGGCGTTAATTTGCGGACAAACTGGATGTGGAAAAACAGAATTTGTTTTAAATTTGTTACAACGAGAATATTATAAATATTTCGAATATATCGTACTATTATGTCCTACAGTTGCGGTAAATCAAGCGTATCAAAATAGAAAATGGGTTTGGAACGACGAGCGAGTGTTTGTCGTTGATTTAAACGATTTATCGCTCAACAAAGCGATAAAAATTTATAGCGAGGTATTTAAAGGTGACGAAACGTTGTTTATCATCGACGACTGTAGCGCGAATAAAGAAATAAAGTATAGAAAATATGACGAGAATAATAAATGTTTGATTACTCAATTGGCTTTTAGCGGCAGACACGTCAACCACAGCTGCTGGATTCTTTCGGAAAAATATAACAGCGTGATTAAAGATTTTAGAGAGCAAGTCAAGTGGGTGTGTTTATTTTATTGTAAAGATAGAGACTCGTTCGAAAATTGTCTTCGAGAAAATGACGTCATACCCACTCAAGAGTTGAGAATAGAAATGCGTGAATTACTCAAACGAGTGAAACATGGCAAGTTGATTTTAAAAACGGATCAACCTACCGATTATGCGATACTTGACTAAATCGTTGACAAGGTCGTTGAAAATCGTTGACAAATCGTTGACAACGTCGTTGAAAATCGTTGACAAAACGTTGACAAGGTCGTTGAAAATCGTTGACAAATCGTTGACAAGGTCGTTGAAAATCGTTGACAAATCGTTGACAAGGTCGTTGAAAATCGTTGACAAATCGTTGACAAGGTCGTTGAAAATCGTTGACAAAACGTTGAAAATCGTTGACAAATCATTGACAAGGTCGTTGAAAATCGTTGACAAGGTCGTTGAGTAAAATATAATAAATTTTATAGATAAATATGCTCGTTGAATGTTTAGTTGCATTTAGTATAATTACAAACTGCTGCACGCTAGCAACAGTACTATTTTTGATTTATCAGTACTCGAGCGTTAACAAAAATTTTATAAAACCGTTATCATCAATTAAACAAAAATTCTCAAGTATTATTAATAATAGAACAAGTAGAAAAATTTTTAAATGAAGAGTCATCGATACAAGTCGATGAATCAATACCATCTAATCGTCGCACTGATCGGCTCGTTGAAGTCGTCGCTGGAGGAAACTCGAAGAAATATTTCGGTAAAGAGTATTCTATCAATGAAATTGAAGCTTTAAATTTAGCCGATCGAGATGTATTATTCACGTGATACGAAGCGCGATTAGGTCGTGAAATGATATCTTCATTAGGTTCATCGATTATAACACTATACGCTAAAGCATTAGGATCGAGTTTAAAATTTGTCGATGTGATGGGATATGAGTTTACGGTCGATGACGAAGGTGAATTAATTACAGATTTAGAAAAAGACCCAATCATTTTGAGCGCTTTTTCACCACTATTATGCCAAGTAAACTATAAATACGGAATATACTTGGCACCCATCGCAGCGGCGCAAATTTCAGCGAAACATTTAAAAAGAAAAAATTCTTGCGTAGATTATAAAACGGACGATGGAGCGAGAGAATCAAGCACCGTTAGCGCAGCAGCAGCAAGCAAAAGCTCCGCTGGAGCAGTCACCAGCGACGGTAACGAAAACAACAACTAACAAAATTAAAAATCCCAAAAATCAAGCGGCTGGTAAAAAACTCGCGGAATGGAATAGAAAGAATAAACAAAATTTAAAAAAGAAAGCCGTTAGCGCTGAAAATACGACTAAAGAATTTTTGCCGAGTTCAAAAGAACAAAAAGCGATGAAATAAACATGCTGTACATCGGGCTAGGAGTATTAGGTTTAAAAGGTGTCGCTTATTTATTAAACTCGCTTAATAATGTTTTTAAAAAAAACCTATAGCCACCGCTTCGCCGGTTAAAAAACCTATAAAACAACCCTCGTCAGCGGCAACGGAGGTAAAAAAAGAAGATTATTTTTATGAAATGAAATTTAAAAAAAATATTGTCTATACTATAAAATATGTCTTCAATAACGATAGATACAAAGGGAATCGCCAATTCTGCTTATCACGGAGCCGTCGTAGGAATTATAACCGTTTTATACAGCATGCTCGGTAAAAAGGTGTTTAAAATAAATCCAGCCGATTTAGGAAAGTTGGATTTAAACGACGGTCTAAAACTCACCGTGACGGTCGGGTCGGCGTTAATGACGCAAACGTGGTTGGTTCAACAACAAAATTTACCAGATAAAATTATGAATTCTTTCAATTAAAAATTATATAAAATGTGTATTATAAATAATAAATGGATAAACGTACGAGAACAAAACTAGAAAACGTGTATTATAGTCCGAAAGGATACTGGAAAGGTCAATCAGCGATCGATAAACTAGCTCAAGAAACTAAAGTGAATAAAAAATTAGTTTTACAGTGGATAAAAAAGCAAGCGCTGTGGCAAATTTATTTACCGTATCCCACCACCATTCCAAGACCAACCAGTTCAAACTCGAATTTAGATAAACCAAATGAGGTTCATCAAGCAGATTTATTGTTTCTTCCTCACGATACGATCGGTAAAAATACTTACAAGTACGCGTTAACCGTTGCGGATGAAGCTAGCAGGTATAAAGAAGCGGAGCCGTTAATCGATAAAACCGCAGCGCGAGTAAGTAATGCGTTTGAAAAAATTTATAAACGTTCACCGTTGACTTGGCCTAAAATTTTAAAAGTCGATCCTGGAAAAGAATTTATGTCGAACGTAACTAAAATCATGAGTAAAAATAATGTTACTCTACAAAGAAGCGAAGCCGGTAATCATAGAGCGTAAGGTATAGTAGAGCGATTCAACAGAACTTTAGCCGAAAGATTATTTTCTCATCAATACGCAAAAGAAATGACCACAGCTACAAGATCGAGAGAATGGGTTAAAAGATTACCGTTGGTCGTAAAAGCATTAAATAATACAACAACTAGACTCATAAATTTAAAACCTAAAGATGCGATTAAATTACCCGTTGTCGAGCAAAATCCAGCCTCACCAAGCGGAGCTGCTATTAAAAATAATGAAAAAAGAATCCCTTTAAACTCGTTAGTTAGATATTTATACGCACCCGGTGAGGCTGAAAAAGATACGAGACGTCGAGCGACCGATCCTATATGGAGTATAAAAATTTATAACATTAGTAAAACCATAAAAGCACCGAATCAACCCATCTTGTATTATTTAGAATCATCTGCTCCAGCTCGTAGTTTTGTAAGAGAAGAATTACAAATTGTTCCGTTTGATACAGAAAATCCACCTTAAAAAAATATTATAAAGTCTTATAATGACCGTAAGCTAAAGTATTTATTACATTTGGTAAAATATATATTTTTGTATCGAGTCCGTTTAATTATTTTTTAATAACTTTTATAGTGTAAAGATAATGATCTTTATTTCTAATAAAATACATGGTGCGATAGAGCGGACCTTTTATTTGAAATAAAACATCTTTAAAGTTCTCATGGTTAATTCTTTTTTCTACAACGCTCTTTTTTACGCCTTTAGCTTTTTTTTAATTCTTTCGAAAAAACAGCATCTCTTAAGTCTCTAGCTTTTTTATTTCTATTTCTTCAACTAAAAGTATCGAGTACATTTTTGGTCTTAGTCCGACATGTTCAGCGATAGCTACGCCATGCGTTTCATCTTTAAATTTCCGAATCGTTTTTTTATTCTCTTCCGAATATAGAAAATGATCTTTATTATAATTACTAAAATCGTATAAATCTTTGTCTTCTTGCATGTCTTTATAAACGTCTTTGCTTTTAATCTCAACCATTAAACTGTCTGTATACATGTGTAAAGTAATTTTATCTTGTCGCCGTATTTCTTTTTTAAATGATTGTAATAAAAATCGTACATGTAAAGTTTAGCTAATTCTAAAATACACATTCCAAAGTACATATGAATTTGTTACCCCCAATTTTGTTCACTTAATTTGACTGTTTAAATCATATCACATGTACAATGCACTCAGTGACTGGGTACAGTAAGCGGATTAGCGTTATCTCTGTTGGGCTGTGCGTTCGTCCGTGAAACCTGAATGTGGGATCTTCCATTCACAAAATGGGTGGAACAAAGTGGTAAGGTTTAGAGAACAATAATCTTTACACTGATGTGAAACCAAGACAAAATATTTCACAAAAGAAAATCACTATTTATTTACCATTACAAACCAAATCACAATGTCTATTCAATATAAAATTAATATCCAAATCAGTCTCATCATTTTTGATAGATTATGTAGTAGCTGAAGAATGCATAACACGTGTAAAGCAATGGAGAATGACTTGTCGAATGCAGAATCAGACGTTGGCTGTCATTGGTCACTATGTCTTTGTAAAAAATACGGTGGTTTTTTCCAACCAATCAGAATAAGCTTTACATCAATGGAAACAGTAAGATCTGATCTGTTTGGTGGTCGTTTACCCTGTTGAAATTGATACTCCAGTAAGGAAATACGTCAAGAGAACGCCGCGCGGAGCGGTTAAAAATGAGCCCTTCCACAGGAAAACAGGCCAAACTCGAGTTTTGAAAGCAAAATATACGGTGGTTTTTTTCTTCCCCAAAAATATTTATGATATATATTAGGACTGCAATGAAACACAATTTATAAAACCGTTTTACCCGGTGAAATAGCCTGCACGGTTAAAAAGTAATTACTTAAAATGTGTGGAAAAGGGGCGTTTTAAGACCGTTTTTCTACTAATAAATGTGTAAAACTTGTAGCTTTGCATGGTGAGGATGATAAGTAAGACTAATTGCGGTGACACCATGTGGAATTTCAATTGAGTAGTAATTAGTTCTGAAAAGAACTGGGGGTACAACTCGACGTTTCGATCAGTATGCTCTGATCGTCCTCAGGAGAACGTATAAATAATTAATTTATATGTGTGTTCAGACAGAAAATCGCTTATGTGAACATGACAAATTCATATGAATAGGACGGTTGAGTACGAGATTTGTTTTGTACATGTGAATCGCCGCTAAATTAAAATCGAAAATCCTTTGCTCGGCAAAAGTCGGCTTTGCTGTTTTTATAAGCATACGTTTTTTATCTCTTTCATCGTTTAATCTCACGAGATCCACGTTAACGCGATTTCGAACATTTCCATCGTTTTTCCAAAAACTGAATTATTCATCAGTTTGTACAATTCTTTCTCAAAATTTGACGTTGCATTTTTTCTGAAAAGAGTGTTTAAATCAATGTATGATTTCATCCATGGTGATTCGTCAAATTCTAAAACCCGATGAATTTTTGTCAGTTTCATACCGAGTTGTAAATATTTTTCTAAATTGCGATAATGAATGACGTATTTCGTTTTGTTGCCTAAAGTAGCGACTAATTTTTGAACGTTTGGGGCAGGTTTGTCACCCAATAATTCAAGTTGATACGGTGACATCCATTCTCTCGGTACCGTTAATTTCTCTGGCGCGAGCGGATAATCGTTATGAGAATCGTGTAAATTAGGTGGATATTCTAAATCAACTTCTAAAATACGCCCTCTTCCATATTTTAATCCTTTTTTATATTTTTTATCATAAAAATCATTTATTTGTTCTTGAGGCAACCATTTAAATTTACCAGTTGGTAAAGGTTGACTCATCGCATGACCGTACAAATTATTTGCGTCTAAATATAAAATGTAACTCGCTGGTTTTGATGGATCGTAACCGTCACATTTTGGATTGTTTG
Organism: Zoroaster sp. YZ-2022; assembly: GCA_029582265.1. Taxonomy (NCBI): domain Eukaryota; kingdom Metazoa; phylum Echinodermata; class Asteroidea; order Forcipulatida; family Zoroasteridae; genus Zoroaster; species Zoroaster sp. YZ-2022. Next base: position 14,368,646 of record CM055821.1, on the reverse strand, counting down.
CTTTAGAGTATCTATTGCTCACCATAACAATTCCTCCTCTCAAACCTTTTTCTATAAATAAATACATGTCGATATCAGTCAACAACTCTAAAGAAACTTTTGAATGTTTTAATAAAGCGTCCCAACTTAAACCCGGACTCGTATAATAATGAGCTGGATCTAAACCATATCGTTTCATACAAGTATCGCGAAAATTTTCAAAAACGTCCGCTAATAACAAAGTATCGGTACGCACGTACAAATCGTGATAATCACCTAGAATTTTACAGTCAAACTTGTTGTAAACTTTCTTTGCATGCTCGTATTCATTTTTCGTAATATGTTCACCATTTAAACTACTATAACAATTTTCTTGTGAAGGAAGTTCAGTTTCATCAAAACGTTCAAAACTATCCATGTATTCGTAACAAAAAATCTGCTTTTGTGTTAAAAGACTAAATTTTTCTAAATCGGGTTCGTGTAATTTTGTGATACGAAAAGATTTACTCGATTCAACAATTTCATCGAGCGAAAAAGGTAAAAATTAAAACTATCGAGAAATCGTAGTTGGTCATTTGAAAAAGAAATGTACTTTTCAATATCATTCGCAATACACGTTAGTTTTCCTTTTGTTTGACTCATTCCTTGCATGATGAGATGAGAGTCGTATCCTCGTAAATTATGAATAAAAACAGGTATAATTGTTTTGCCCGGTTCTATTTTTAGTTGCAAATTACATCTACGATGTGCCGCGCCTCTATATTTTCCCGTGATGTGACAATGATCTCTAACTTTTGCGTAGGAATTAGCTAAGTCTTTTATTTTGTTTTGTACATATTCTTCTAATTTTTCTTGTAATTTTTCTCGTATAAATTCTTCTATTCGTTTTTTTAATCCGTATTGTTTAAATCGTTCTATTGCTGCTAGTATAATTTGTTTATTATTTTCTTCTAGATGTAATGTATATTGTTCTATTTCTTCTTGTTTAAATATTTCTATTATTTCTAGTTTATATTTTTCTTTATTTTCTTCTTTCTGAAAATACAATTCTTTTAAATATTCTTTTTTACAAACCCAACAACAATTGGGGTCGTTGGGTATGTGCCAATAATATTTTTCGCATATCCAACACTGTTTAGCATTTTTAAAATCTTCTTCATCTTCTTCAGTCATAATCATTTCTTTAGGGTTTGCAAATATCTTGTTAATCTTTTCTACTTCATCCGCCATTTTATTTTAAAAATGTTTTACTGCATCTTTACCCCTGTATGTGTACTGGCTAAAAATTTCACCGTCGCATCGAACAATAATGTACGAATAACCGCACGGAAGGTGTTTTTCCTTGATATAAGTTTTTGCACCTAAATTTCTACTCATTGAAGCTAACAGTGCTTCAAAGTCTGTATATGTAACAAAAGCAGCTTTCATCTTTTTATTAAAATTTTTAAATTTTAACGTATCGTTTTGACCCTTTATCGGCAACGTGTATTTTACCGATCTACCACCTACACCTCTACACTCTTTCACGTGATCTAAAAGTATATCTTCTCTACTAAAACATTGTAAGCAACGATCGCAAAAGTGTTTTTTAGCTTTATGCTTTGTTTGATTATAAAGTAATTTATTAAAATCCTTGATAAAAACGTTGTGAGATCTAGTTGCTTCTTGTTCTTGGATCAATAATAATTTTATACGTTCCTTTTCACAATTTTCATCAGAAATGTGTAAAGGTATGATTGAATTGTCATCATCCAAACCATAAACGTTTATCGCGATACCATTTTGTTTCTCGACTCGCCTAATCTGACTGATTGGTGTAGGAGCCTCAATTCCATCAAAATTTTAACCGTCCTCTATCGGGTATGTAGAGAGTCTATCCGAATGTTTTATTTTTATTTTTTATTTTTTTTCTTTCGCTTCTTTTTCTTTTTTCTTGTGAAAAGAAGCGACACAAAGCGACCATCGCAAACAATTATCGTCTTTGGTTTTTGGGTTGATGCAGGCTTTTTTATTTTTTATGTAAACAGGTAGCTCAATATAAGATCCTCCCCTCAAAGGTCTATATTTTGAAATTGTAAGATCTAATTGGTCAATACGATCTACCCTCCATCCAGTACCTCCAGTTATAATTTCTTCTACTTGTTCTTCAATTCTAGCAAAAGCCAGAGCTAAATCAGCTTCAATATTATTCATATTCAATATCCCTACCCCAACCAACCAACCTAACAACCTACCCAACAGACCTACCAATAAAGGTCATTGACCTATGACCTATGACCTCTAGTTGACCTATACAGCTCAGCGACTACCTTTTTAATAGCATTTTTCTATTAAATATCGTTTTTTATGAAATATCATTTTTCTATTAAATATCATTTTTATCAAAATACCGGTTTTTTTTAAATATCATTTTTATCTAAATATCATTTTTATCAAAATATCGTTTTTTATAAAATATCATTTTTATCTAAATATCATTTTTATCAAAATATCGTTTTTTATAAAATATCATTTTTATCTAAATATCATTTTTTGACTTTTAGAGTGGTCCAGGAATCCCATTTCATTGCTGCTACTCTATACTGCACAGTTTGTGTATAATTGTAAATGATCTTATAAATTTGCACCTGCCTCGTAAATGTGAGGGCTAACTGAGCTGAAATGTTATGCCATAATATGCATCGTCAGCACACATTATGATGAATTATTTACCAGAAGTGAACGGTTTGAAAACCACGTTCTGATATGGAAAGTCAATTCAAAATGGGTGCGCGATGCGGTGCTTGCCCTTGTGTAAATATGAATTTTGCTCCTTTGTGAGGCCACTTGATTATTACTTGTCACCCTTACAACATGGCTATAGAAACTAGGGCAATTATGAAGCCCCGAGACCTCACGCTAAATGCTAAAGAGAAACTATCATCCTTGGGGGCCTATATATCACAAGGTTTGCCAACCTGTCTGTCGAATTTAACTTGACTTGGCCTATACGGCCCTTGACTGTGCGACTCAGCACATACATTATATTTGTATACCATTTCTACGTCTGATGGACGGAAACGTTATCCTCATCACGGATTCGCCCATCCTACAAAGAACTTTTGTGCCTTTAGTTCTGTATTTCTCATCCTGCCATTGTACCCCAGCGACTGTGAATGTACAGACCACGCCTGCCGTATGCATACCACCACAAAAAGACTGATCTTTGGGTTGAAGTTGGCTATATAAGTATGCACTTGTGTCATACCCCACAATGCATGGCTGGGTTTGACGAACTGCCCGCCCTGATTAACTGGCAACTGCTAAGATTCTGCCTCCCAAATGTCACTTTAGGAGAAATGTTAATTTCACATTATCGTCAATTTAAAACCCAATACGGCGGTACCGATTGCAGTTCTATTAGGCGTATACTGCCGTGGAATGCAATACCCTGTAGTGTATGCGAAACAATTTACATCACCTTATCTCCACCAATGTCCCATACGTCAATTGCTAATCAAACCTCAATTCTTCTGACATCTCTATGCTTTGGCCAACTTATCCGCATTTCGTGGTACCCAGTCAAATCTCCCGCCAGAGAACTAAAATGGACGTGTCGTCCGCTGGCTGCTAGAATCGCGACTGAATGTATCATACGTCGCCCTCAACGTTATACCAGCACACAGTGGGCCAGGGCGAAACCAAAGTGCGCCAAAAGGGGTCATTTGCGTATGTTCCACATTTTATTTCTTTTACATTTTTTAGGTGCTAAGATCCCCTACGACTATTTTATAAACAATTTAAAGTCAAATTAATATTTAATGACTGTAGAACTGCCTTACAATCTCAAAAAAACTGGAGAAATTTTTGATAAAATCCCGTTGCTGGTAATAAATTTAAAATTGTCATTGTGGGCTTTTGACTGAAGCTATCGTCATGTAAATTGACGTAAACCCAGTGCATGATCTATATTCTTTAAAAATTAAGTCGATTGTAAATTAGCAAAAACTGAGGAATTTGGCTTAAAAATTTTAAAATATAGCTTTTTTGTGAAGCTATGGTGGAACTAGACCTTCCCGCCGATTCCCGCCTAAATTCGCATATTTCCCTGAAGCTGAACCTTTCAGCAACATTTTTATACCAAAATTAGCTGCGACCACCTGCGACCTGCGATTTTGTAGCTATTTTTGTAAACACCATCCCAACATTTTTTAACCTTTTTTCATAACTCGACTGTGCCGGGAGCAGCGCGCGCCACACAGTGAAACTGACAGGACTTAATTATTCCCTTGCGGTTTCCGCTTCATAAACAAAGACAAGTCTTGTGAAATGATAGCCATGATTAAAACGAACAAAAACTCAAAAAACTCACACTAAAACTATGGAAACGTTGTCTGATCTGCTCAATCTTCCCCGCGTACATAGGTCTAAATGGCATTTTTTCGTGTAAATTTGAGTTTAAAATAAAAGTGCATATGTTGGCAGCGTCGGGCCGCTCTGGAGTCACTTAAGTAACCTTTCATTAATTCAAGACTACAAAAAAAAAATTAAAGCTTTGTACTTTCGTCGGAAAAAACATTTTAAACTTGCGTAAACTTGTCTTTGTTTGTACACGCGAGTCCGAAAATAGCCGGTTTCACGGCAACTCCGCCTTTATCGCAAGCCCTCACTCGTTCCCTCGTTGCCATTTGGGATTGGGCCTCACAGATCGTTAATCAGCAGGTCCTAAGCTTCCTATTGATAGGAAACTTATTTTGATTGGTTACTGAGTGTTGTCGGAATAAAGAGAAATACAACATCTACGACCAATAACATATACGGTTTATTATGACCTTTTAGTCAAAGTCCCAGATGAACAGGGTATTTAAAGCGTGCGTGTGACGTCATTGCGTTATTCCATCGTAAAATGTTTCATTTATTAAATGTTTATGTGACTTTTTAATATATGGTAACACGTAAATACATTTATTTTTATACCATTTTAAGTTTTGAGATAGATACAAAGGGCAATATTTTAATTTTAGCAATTTTACTATGATCGTCTTTACCGGGAATCGGTACTATGATCGTCTTTATTGTGCATTTTTTCCTGTGAAATAATTGTCTATGTAAGTTTATTTGTATCTGAGAAGGGTAAAAAATTTAGGAAAAGTGCAGTAAACAATCACTAGTCTACTTATTTAATTTTGTGACAAACTGAAGATTTTGGAGAAAACAAAAATTACAAAATATGGCATAAAATTTCTACTGAAAAATTGCCATAACCTTAACAACTGAATTTTCCTATCCTTATGTTATATTCTAAATACATATGTTCACGTAGGCCTAACTAACGTTAGTTAAACAGGCGCAATGCAACGACAAATGGACAGCCAACCGAGGCTTAAAAAAATGGCTTTTCTTGTATAAAAACACGAAGATAAATACAGGAAATCCTCTTAAAAAGTAACTTCAAGATACCTACCCTTTATGACTGTATTGGCGATCCATTTTTACACGAAATCCCAGACCTATTGGGTCAAAACTCCCTCAAAAAGACACAATTTCGTAGAAAGAAGACTGTGACGAGCCTAAATAATGACGTCTGGGCCATGGGCACCACACGCAAACAACGTCGATATCGATTGTACATGAAGCTCCATTCTAACCAAAGATCGTGTTGCGGCCTCGTATTGCGCTTTGCGGCGCTACACGATCTTTTTGGATTCTTTCATGCAACGTAATTGAAACGTTATAAATAAACTTTGATTTAGCGTAATTCGACACCTGATGACGTAATCATGACGTCACAGCAAACGGTTTCGTCAGCTTGATATGTTCTGTTCATGTGTTAAGTTTGAAGGCTGTAAATGCTCAGCAAGGATGCCTTTGTTGCCGGACAAGCGCCACTGAGAAAAAGAAGTTAAATTTTTTTTTTTTTTTAAACAGTACAAAAACAATAGGTGTTCGCGCTGCGCGCTCGAATACCTAAAAAAAAACAGTACAAAAACAATAGGTGTTCTTTGCTGCGCTCGAACACCTAACTAAACTTAAGTGTTTGTTGGAACAAACACACGGTGTTCGAGTCCACTTCCCGGTTCAACTAAAATTAACAACGATGATGTCAATATCATATTTTGCAAAAGGTGTATCATCTTTATTATTATAACAATATCAATTTCATATTCAAAAATATATCAATTTTGCATTAGAATGTATTGACTTTGGACTTCCTGTTTGGACCGGTAAAGGTCAGAACAGGTGATTTTGAAGGTCATATATATGACACAATGAAACTTCCTCATGATCATTAAAAAATAACGTTAGTACTTGCTTTGGTTCAATTTCTGAGATTTGGAAAATAATAACCTTTTTAAAAATGCCACTAGGGGCGCTCTGAACTTTGATGATGTTATCAAACATTTTTGAGAATATAAGATGTCACTATCACTTTATTCGCAGAAGTCATATTCAAATTTCCTATGATTTTTAGATTATTATTTTTCAAACCTGCCACAAGATGGCACTGTGACAGGTGATTACGTCATCCTTCACATTTTTAAAAAGGTCACATGTCAGTAGTAATTTCGTCCACTGAAGGCATATACCATATCCGGTTTCGACCGGAAGAGAGGTCTGATTGGGGTCATGTCTGTGTACGAAAATGTTACATAATTCAAGATCTGTGTAAGATGATGCAAAGATTGTGAAAATATCTTTGTGGTTCATGAGATATGATTTTTTGGAAATATTAAAAATTAGATTTTAGTGTATTTCGCTATCTGATGACGTCACCATGACGTCACAACTTTACCTGAAACTATATGTCATAAATTTATTGACAACTACATGTTATGGTATAAGTATCTGTCAAGTTTGAAGGCTCTGTGAACTTTGGAACAGTTTTTTTTGTTCGATAAGTCTCATCGAGAAGAAGAAAGGAGAAAAAATAGCAGAGATTGTCAAAATTACCCAATTACACAATTTAAAATAAGTAATGCCAGTGATTAATTTGATTACAATATCAGAGATCTGTAAAAGCCTAAATGAATGTCACAACAATGGTTTTGTCTGCTAGTTTAAAAGAGGGCGCTATGCACATTTAGCGTATGTCCAACCGCTAAATGTGCATAGCGCCCTCTTTAGTTTGAATTATTGGCGAAGGACACAGCATCGCCTAATTTGTTTATTACCTTTAAAATTGTATCGTAAACTACTTTTTTATTCTCTTATATTAAGTTTTGGTCACGTGGTTAAGATGAAACTTTCCAGTTGTCTTCATATTGACATAGATTGTTTATATTCTAAATTTGACAAAATTCTGATCTATAATTTTTGAGATAGAGACATATTTTTTGTTCGACCTGTTTTAATTTTCCGTAGTGACGTAGTAATGACGTCATTGATCATAGTTTTGATATGTTATATTTCAAAGAATATTTCATACACAGGAACCATGTCAAAATTTTCACATTGCCTCCAAATCTCAACACGAGGCCTGATTTTTCTTGATGGAATAATTTTAAAGTATACATATGTCCATCATCATCCATTTGTTCTCCAACTTACTGAGCAGGTAAAGATTACATTACATAGCTTTTAACACCCTATTTTATTTTTGCCCCAGCTTTGTCAAATTATACATCAAATTGAAGCTTTGAGATATAACCTTTTAAAATCGTTACTTCGTGTGCCACTAATTTGACCATCAAAGCATTTATGGTAACTCATTTCTCACAAGAATTACAAGCTATTAATGTAAGGAATTCAATTGTGTTTTTGTTTTCTAATAGGTCATTTAAGTTCCTGAGATATTGGCTGTTGAACTTGGAAAAGTTGTGAGATTTAAGCAATACGTTAGAAATTAACAAGTGTGACTTGGAAGACTATGTTTTTATTTTAAATTTGATGTTTTGTGGTCAGAATATAAAAAAAATAAAATGAACTAGAGATTCAGAGTTTGTCTTAACACAAACTCTAGGTGTCCGAGAGGGTGTAAGGTCAAATTGGGGTCAACTTTGTTTAAATATTTTGTGACAATTAACGATCTGTACAATGGTGCAAACATTTTAATTTCCACTTTGTGGTTGCTGAGATATGATTTGTTTAAATATTAAACTTTGTCTTCCGGTTTGGACAGGACATAAAGGTCAAATTGGGGTCACCTTTTTGTAAATATTTTTTGACAATAAACGATATGTACAATGGTGGAGGGAAATTTGTGAATTTACCTCTTGTGGTTGTTGAGATATGATTGTTTTAAAATATACAACTTTGACTTCCGGTTTGGACAGGAAGTAAAGGTCAAATTGGGGTCACCTTTTTGTAAATATTTTTTGACAATTAACGATCTGTACAATGGTGAGTTCGACAATTAACAATTTATACAAGGGTGCAAAAAATGTCAATTTACCTCTTGTGGTTGTTGAGATATGATTTTTTTAAATAAACTTTGACTTCCGGGTTTGGACAGGAAGTAAGGTCAAATTGGGGCATCTTTTTGTAAATATATTTTGACAATTAGCGATCTGTACAATGGTACAAAAAAATTTGTGAATTTACCTCTTGTGGTTGTTGAGATAGGATTTTAATATTAAACTTTGACTTCCGGTTTGGACAGGAAAGAAGAAGAAGAAGAAGAAGAAGAAGAAGAAGAAGAAGAAGAAGAAGAAGAAGAAGAAGAAGAAGAAGAAGAAGAAGAAGAAGAAGAAGAAGAAGAAGAAGAAGCCAAAGAAGCCAAAGAAGACAAAGAAGAAGAAGAAGAAGAAGAAGAAGAAGAAGAAGAAGAAGAAGAAGAAGAAGAAGAAGAAGAAGAAGAGGTGTTTTCACATACCCGAACACCTAAATAAAAAGACAAGAGTTACCTCAGGAGGTATGAGTTTTCATAATATATAATAAAATAACATATAATGTGCTATACTGAATACATTAACTTCTGGTTCAGTCATCCAATATAATTTAAATTCTTCCAACCGTAAGTTCCGGTTCAATCATGTGAAGTCATACACAACATTTTCCTCATAATATGGGTGTCAATTGTGACAAATTTGGTAAAATTCAATTTTTTCTGAAGATAGCAAAAATATACATTTACAGAATAGTGATTCAGAATATTTCTTCACTTAAACATTTCTGGTTTCGAAAGAAAGGAGAGGTCAGATTAGGATCATGTCTGCGAACGAAATGTGGCATAGTTCAAGGTCTTTAAGATGAGGCAAAGCTTGTGAAAATATCTTTTGTGCTTCATGAGATATGATTTTTTGAAATATTAAACTTTGATTTAGTGTAATTCCGATATCTGATGCCCAACCATGACCTCACAACCTAGGATACAACTACATGTTAAGGTCTAACTATGTGTTAAGTTTTAAGTTCTGTACCAGAATAATGCTGAAAATGTTTAGGCCTTAATCTTTTAATTTATTTATTTATTAATGATAATGAAACATATTATTTGGTTATTACATAAATTAAAAATGAAACAAAATTCACTGACCATTTAGGAAATTTGCTAACTGGCTAACCAAAACCAATATTTAAAAGTAAACACCCAACAATTTTGGAAAAAAAATTACCAACCATTTTGTTTGTCTAGACTTTTTTTGCACATTGTTTATTAAACAATCATTGTGGAAATTTATTGATGCTTTTCGTTTAAAAATTGTTACACATTATTCCATTTGCAAAAGTAAATTTAATTAAGTTGATAAAATAATAAAAAGAAAAGAAATAAAATACATAAGTTAAAATACATACGTCAAATTTAATTGATTTTGTATTTAAATTAACTCAGTGCCGAAAACCTTTGTCAAGGGAGCATTGGCAAACTGTTACCCTGAAATTGATTGCCCATAAACTAAAAAAATAATAATAAAAATAATGTATCATCACAGCTTGATCATTACACATTTTTCCCCGAGGTGTGAGGTGCAGGTCTTGTACAATATAATGACAAATTTGATCAAGTGTTATAATATTTAAATGTTTGGTTCATTTTTTAAAACAATACTTATAGGGAAGAGACACACAATGTAATTTGCAGGATAACTGTAAAATAAAAAAAAACAAACAATACTGAAATGATCTTCTGATTGTTACATGTATATGTATTTATTTGTCATTAACTGTTGAAAATACATTTTCATAATAGTCATTTTAAAAGTTATTGTTTAAAGGTGGTAATATCTTCGAGGATCAACAGGGCATGGAATCAGAGTTCAAGTTCTAGTTTAACCCAGTGACTGAAAATAATACTCACAGGATAAGGTCATATTCGCGTTGCTGCTGCATAAATGAGCCAGTAATTTTCAGTCACTATGTTCGTCTTAAACTAGGACACCAATTCCATCCCTGTTTGTAGAAAGTCTGCTCTGATCGTGACGATACTGTCTGTTTAACCAATTGTTTATGGGATTGATGGTCAGTACTATCCCAATGCGAGCATACAAATAAATAGGAACTTTAATTGGGTGATCTGGCAAAAGGTATTCCAAGGCTGACACACCCATGCAATGAAGATTGGGGGTATGTTTACTATGTTTATATGGCCCAACCGTTAGGGATTCACTGTCGGCAACATACATTTTACTAGATCACCAACAGATATTGCTTAATAACTACATTTGTGAGGATGTTTGGGTCCAGTCAAAAAAATAATAAGAATTCCTCAGTACTATTTTTGTTCTAACATGTTAAAGAAATTCCTAGAAAGACCTAGATGTGTCTTGAGGTCCTGAAAAACAATTCCCTTTGAGGGTAAAGACTGCCACAGATAGGATAAGTCCATATAAAATAATTTGAATCATACATTAACTCCTTTGATGAATGGATAAACTTCAAATGCTGGCCATTGGATCACAAAGTTACACAGACTCTGACACACCTTGTAGCAGTAGCACAAATGGATACCGTTGATCTGAAATATAAACGAATCATTAAACAATATTAAATGTTTTCAAAAGAGGGACGAAGAATAATGGGTCATGCTAACAAAACACACATAACTTAGAATGCCCTCATATGTTATTATCAGGATGATGGATTGATGTAACTTCAGAAAAAATTATGCAACTTTAGACAAATGATCCCTTCAGAACAATGCCTTTGGGTTAGGTTTTACAATGGAATAGAAAGTTACATGTGACGTCTTCCTTCCTCCATGATGTGACTGTTTCATTATCTCAATAAAGGTGCTGATATTTGTTTCTGGTCTACTTTAGTGAGAAAATTAAGTGCTAGTATCAAGTAAACTGCAATGCAGCCATCACCACACAAGACATAAGCACTACTAGTATTATGAGGAACTACAGACACTATAGTGTAGCTAAATTAACTTGTACTTCTACCAACTCGTATCCACCGGATGTCAACCCTGCACACATGCCAGTAAATATTCAGTAATAATATTTTACGGGTCGAGTTGACCAAATGAGTATGAGTTGGTAAAGTACGAGTTGGCACGCATACGAGTTGAACTTGTTTTCACTGGGAAAGAATACAACATTGTGGATAAAGTTTTAAAAGAATTTCTTTTTGAAAATAAAAATCACAATCTTCAATGTAGGTTGGTGGGGTCATGTGAGTGGATCATAGGGCAGTCACACACACACACACACACACACATTTACAATAATTGTACCATGATTTATTGGTTACCTTGGGGCTTGTGTTTTAGATGCTTTCTAGGCTGTTGAACTGATTCTCACTGATGCTAGCCATTGCATCTAAGTCCAATTACCCGCATACTGAGAGCTAAAATACAAAAATATAAAGAAATGTTCAAATGATTCTGTGAAAAAATAAATTCTGAATGGGAAAGGCCAACATGTATTACTCCAGTAAGAGAATGCCTCTATAATTGCAAAACAACCTTCATCACCCCCACAACATTTGCATTTTCCATCCTGAATTTTGGTGTACACGTGTTGTCCACAACACACCTGCATGTTTATTTTCCAATTAAAATTCATATTAACTCATCCCTCTGCAGCTTTTTCTTCATTTATTAGTTTTCTTTTTTTTATGCAGGCTCTTCATCTTTTTTTATGTTATAAGACCTGACCTTTCTTTAAAGCATACCGAAGGAGGGACAGACTTTTGTGCTTAATAATAACAAAAACAAAATGTTGGCAAATTGAGGTTAACATAGCTCAGAAAAACAGGATGCCCTTTGACAATTTTGTGGCTACTAGCAGACTAATCAAGTAAAAGCATCTCTTTAGGTTGAGTTAGGGATATATTTCCGCTGACACGAAGAACATGCAGAGTTGCAGAAGGGACAACAACACACGAACATGTATATTTATTGTGGATTTGCATACATGTACTGTACATGTATGTAGGCGAGTTACACAACAATGAAGCATTTTTTCTTTTGCAACGGATGCTCTTTTGACTTTGACTGCATGGGCACAGTTTTTAAACTTTTTTCTGGACAATATAGCATCTATCCATGCTCAGTCATTATCCTTAGTTAAAATGCAAACTTAAAATCATGTAGGTACACTGGTAAAACTCAATATAGTTTTCACAATAGATACATCTAACTGTAATGTACATTGTAGTACTACAGTTTCGTCCGTCACGAACCTCCATTGGATTGTGCATGCAATAATTATGTCTACGATAGGCCCTACTTTTACAAACGCACATCTTCTAGGCCAATATACCTCTAAAATATGTTCACATACCCCTTTAATAATGCAATTATATTTTCTTCTTTCTCAGTAAACCATTTTATTTTCTCAATATAAGTAGTTTCACGAAATAGATACATCTAATCTCAACATGTAGTACTACATGTAGTACGACAGTTTCAAATCCGTCACGAACCTCCATTGGATTGTGCATGCAATAATTATAGTCTCATGATAGGCCCTACTTTACAAACTTGCAATATTACTAGGGCCAATATACCTCCTAAATAATGTCTACTTACCTTTAATATAATGTAATTATATTTTTCTTCTTTCTCGGTAAACCATTTTATTTTCTTGTATTTTTGCTTTTGAGTTAAAAAGAACGGCAAAATTCCTCAGTATTTTTCATGTAACTGAGAATTAAATGGCCGCCGCCGAAAACGTTTTGCATAGTTATAAAATGTCACGTGATCACTGATACGCAATGTGATTTGGAGACGTGCCTCAAAAGTAGAAAGCCAGTCTACTCCACGCCACTGGATTGCGTGTGAATGTCACACAGGGAACCCTCCGAGCAATCTTACATTGCCAGCAACTTTATTGCCCGAAAATTGCCTGAAAATTGCCCGAAAATTGCTCCGTGTGACAAGGCCTTCACGTTGTAGGCCTATATTAAACTCCGTATATGCTGCATACGCGCGATATGGGCTATTCATTACATACAGGGAATAGTGATTCCAGCATAATTATTATGTTTCATTCTAACCGTCCGGTTTCGGACCGGAAGCGAAAGGTCAGATTAAATACGTCCCGTCTGAAAACGAAAGGTGATAGACCTAGTTCTAAGATCTTTAAGATTTTAAAAGATTGTGAAAATATCTTCTATTGTTCATGAGATTTGATTTTTTGAATGTTCAACTTCCGGGTTTCGACCGGAAGGAAGAGGCATGATTGGGGCTGGTCACGTCTGAAAACGAAAAAATCATATAATCCAAGATCTTTTCAGATGATGCAAGATTTGTGAAAAATATCTTTTGTGGTTCATGAGATATAATTTTTTAAATATTAGAAACTTTTGATTTAGCGTAATTCGACACACCTGATGACGTAATCTGCGACGTCACATCAAACGGTTTCGTCTGCTTGATATGTTTTGTTTATGTGTTGGATTTTGAGGCTGGCGGCGCTTAGTAGCAGCAAGGATGCAGCTTGCTGCCGGACAAGCGCCACTGAGAAGGAGAAGTAAAACTAGACGGAAGTGTTTTGCGATATTACACAAACACACTTAGGTGTTCGAGCGTCAGGGCAGTGATGATGACGTCAGAAACTTTCGCATTATTATTTTTTTTCATTAAAGAGAGTACCCTGTAAAAGATATGATGTGGTTTACCAACGATGATTTGAAACTTAATCACATTAGGCCCCATGCCAGTTCAAACTCCATGGAGTGCCATGGTCGAGCGGTTTAGTGCATTGGTTTTGTGGGGTTCTGGTGGCTGAGTCGTCAGAATGTGGGTTCGAATCCTGTCCGTGACCGTGGCACTTGTGTCCTTGAGCAAGACACTTTACCATAATTGCTTCTCTCCACCCAGGAGTAAATGGGTACCTGTGAGGCAGAGTTGGTTGTTGTGTTTGATTAGCCCATATGCGCCGAAATGGCAGCGAATTGGGCTGTATTTCATACTCTCCAGGGAGCTGAGATGGTTTCTGGAATGATTTATATGCGCCTGATGAGCAGGGTAATAATGTACAGCGCTCTGATACCTTGTTTAAGAGCGCTTTAAAATGCTCCGACATTATTATTATTTCAAATGCAATGGTATAATAAAATGATAATGTTCGAATAAAACTTCTCTTCAGACTACACCTAGAAGATCCTCAACATAGGTTACAAGGGAATTTCAAGACCAACAGATGTTGTAATTACCTCGGAAATTTCAACCCAAAACTTTTCTTTTTTTAAACTGGCCATGGAATCTTTATTGTTCCACTTGGATGGTTTTTACATACATCGATCATTACTTCTTCCAAAACAGAAACAACCAAAATCGGAAACAGTTCTAGTGCTAGTTTTTAACTGACACATGTATTTATCACAAAAATCGAAACAACATCCTGATAATTCTGTGGTGAAACCCAAGCATGGAATACCCACCTTGTCTCTGAAGCTCAATCAGACTAATAGAAATCTGCAATGACCCCCTTTCAAAAACTGATCTTGCACAACAATGCGCAGTTACTTGAAGCAAAAACAAGACATGTACCATAACCAAAAATGTATGAACTTTACAGAAAATCGTTGTTTTGTATAGGTTTTTTTAATTTTTTTATTTTTACTGCTTTTTATGAACTGTTGGGTAAAAAATAGGTGCTAATTTGGACACTAATTTAAACCCAGCGCTGGTAAAAATGGACAAAATCACCAAATCGGACAGAATTTTGTATCTACTCAGCAGACCTTTTTCTGTACAAAAGTATCAACAAATGACGGCATGTCTATGATATATTTTTGCTAAAGGGAGGCACAACTCAAAAGGGTCCCTGAAGGTTTGTCAAATAAAAAGTGGCTGTTTCATTTACCAAGACGTGTTTTCAACTCCATTAGTGTACCAATGAAATCTCGTTTATTCTTGAAAAACAGTTCAAATGTGACGAAACAACTGTTCTACTACTATGAGGCTCAATTCTTGAACCGAAATTCTTTGAGAGAAGGCATTCTTTGGTGAGGTTTTTACAAACCGTTTTCGTAAGTAGTTCCAGATACGAATTGTGATTTTGACGAGAACCGTCGTCCTTCGCTAATAAAATGTACGGTTTTGAAAATATTGACTTCTGGTTTGGACAGGAAGTAAGGTCAAATTGAAACACCTTTGTGTAAAATATTTTCGACAATTCAACAATCTATACAAATGTAGAATTTACCCTTGCGGTTGTTGAGATATGATTTTTTTAATATTGTAAACTTTGACTTCCGGTTTTGGACAGGAGATGAGAGTAATGTCAACTTGGGTCACCTTTTGTAAAATATTTTGTGACAATTAACGATCTGTACAATGGTGGAAAGAATTGTGAGATTTATCTGTTGTGGTTGTTGAGATACGATTTTTAAATATTAAATTTTGACTTCCGGTTTGGACAGGAAGAAGGTCAAATTCAGTCACCCTTTTTTGTAAATATTTTTTGACAAAAACGATCTGTACAATGGTGCAAAAAATTGTGAATTTCATCCTTTGTGGTTGTTGAGATATGATTTTTTTTAATATTAAATTTTGACTTCGGTTTTGGACAGGGAAGTAAAGGTCAATTAGGGTCAACTTTTGTAAATATTTTTTTGGACAATTTAACGAGATCCTGGTACAATGGTGCAAAAAATTGTGTAGAATTTACCCTTTTGTGGTTGCTATGAGGATATGATTTTTTAATATTAACAAATTTTGACTTCCTGTTGGACAGGGAAGTAAAGTCAAATTAGGGTCAACTTTTTGTGTAAATATTTTTGTAAATATTTTGTGTAAAAATCAATGTAGAATTTGTTTTCAAATTTTATAAATTAGTTTTAAATTATTTGCAGTATAAGGTCTGTACCCAACGATCTGTACAATGGTGTACAACAATTGTTACATTTACCTCTTTGTGGTTGTTGAGATATGATTTTTTTTTTAAATATTCAACTTTGATTTTCCAGTTTGGACAGAAAGCAAGGTGAAATTAAGGGGTCACCTTTTTAAAATATTTTCGACAATGAACAATCTATACAAACAAATTGGTGCAAAAATTGTGAATTTCACCTCTTGTAGGTTGTTGAGATATGATTTTTTAAATATTAAATTTTGATTTATCGTAATTCGAGTATCTGATGACCTCATCATGACGCTGCTGTCACTGCTCTTGTTCTAATCATCTACGTGTGCTAAGTTACAAAGTATATACCCAAGTTTCAAGTTCATGTGAAGTTTGCAAGTATGTGTTTTTTGTAGACAATCGATCCGGGGAGAAGGAGAAAGTAGTAGAGCTTAAGTGTTTGTTTGAATATAAACACCTAGGTGTTCGGGAGGATAAAGGTAATCAAGCATCTCCTTATTGTGACATGCTTATAAACTGTCTTTCTGTTTTCACCTATACTGCAAATAATTTAAAAATAATTTATAAAATTTGGAAAACAAATTCTCCCAGCACATTTTTACATTTTCCAAGGTTGTACACCATGATTAGCAAAATGTTCTATAGCTGCATCCATACTACAGAATTATAACCTAAATACTCAGATTCCATTTGCGTTGTACATAAATTGTTAGAACATTGAAATAATCAAAGAGTTGTATGGTGTGCTTGTAAATCTTTGCTAATAAAACAATGAAATATATGTTATTTTAACTTCCTCTCCCCACAATCAATTGAACCCACTTTGTCGGCCTGTTTAACGTATTTATAACCAATCTGGGTAAAATGAGTGTACATGGTCTTACACATGTAAGTCAAGTGGGAAAGGACTTCAGTGTAAATGAACCCAACCATGATCCTTTTGTTGACAAGAAACAGAGATCAATCTGCATTTATAATAAATGTACGCTCTGTATTGTGGCGTTTTTTATTCGACGCCGGGAACCTAAGAGACTGATCTTTATGAACCAGGGACACCGACCAGCGCCTATTATCGAACAAAATATTTATTAACCTTTGCGCACGGTGTGATGCGGCTACCCGGAACACAGGGGGATACCATTAACAGACGGCGGACTTTAGCCAAGGGCAGGATTCGTTTTGGTGGAAATGTACCAACCTGCCTAGGGAATGATTATACCTCAATGGAGATTAGAGCAATTACCAGTAATGCCTCAATAAAACCCTCACAAGGATACAGTGTTAATAAAGAGCAGTAATTAAATGGTTTATTCTGATCAATGGATTCTTTATATAAGTCTGTGTGTTAAATTACAATGGCAAAGAGATACAACCCTAAACCTCGTTGCTCGTTGCCTTATTTAAAATACAATTCAATAACTTTAGATACACAATCCTCACAATAACATACCTCAGTGAGAATAACCTCGTGGTAAAACCTCACCATCGAATCTGCAAAACCAGTATATTCTCATACTAGAGCTGCTCACCGCCAACAGCTTGAAATTAGTCAGCAGACAGGTATACTCACAACAGGGTTATAATAATAACCACAATACAGATCTGGCGAAATATCGGTAACAGTAGTAGGTTTTCAGTTTTGTACATGCTTGACCGAAGCTCCGCCACACACGTATTACAGCGCATCGCCCGCAAATAAAAAAACATCAAAATTTTAAATCAAAAACTTTTACTACTTTTAACCCTGTGCTGAAAATCTTACATGTAATAGCTCATTGGAAAGCTTATAGTTTTCAGCCTATCCAACAATGTATAAAATAGCAATTCAAGAGTACGCGAAAGCTTCAGGTTTTTTAATGAATGAACCAATTCTGATAGAGTGGGTGATATGAGAGGAGTGAAGGAGAGCAAGTAAAGGTCAATTATTAATGGGGTTACCTTTTTGTAAATATTTTTGACAATTAATGATCTATTAATTTAACCTTCTTGTGGTTGTTGTGATTTGATTTTTTTAAATATTAAACTTGACTTCAGGTTTGGACTGGTGAAATGTAAGGTCAAATTGGGGTCACCTTTGTGTGTAAACTATTTTCGGACAATTAACAATCTATACAATGGTACAAAATGTCAATTTACCTCTTGTGGTTGTTGGAGATATGATTTTTTTAAATATTAAACTTTGACTTTCCGGTTTGGACAGGGAAGTAAGGGTCAACTATTGGGGTCCTTTACTGTAAAATATTTTCTTGACATTTAACGATCTGTACAATGGTAAAATTGTGAATTTACCTTTTGTGGTTGTTGAGATATGATTTTTTTAATATTAAACTTTGACTACCGGTTTAGACAGGAAGTAAGGTCAATTATTGGGGTCATCTTTTTTTTTTTTTAAATTGATATTTAACGATCTGGTGTCACAATGGTACAAAAATTGTGAGATTTACCTCTTGTAGTTTGTTGAGATATGATTTTTTAATATTAAAATTTGATTTATCCTTATTCGATATCTGATGACCTCATCATGACGTCTGGCTCATGTTTCATCTGATGTCACAAGTTATTGTTCATCTACGCATTAAGTTCTAAGTATTGCAAGTTCATGTGAACCATTTGCAAGTATGTGTTGTTTTGTAGACAATCGATCGGAAGAAGGAGAAGAAAAAAACGAATTAAAAACTCAGAGAGATTCAGAGTTTGTCTCGACACAAAACTCAAGGTATTCGGGAGATGTAAAGGTCAAATTAGTCAACTTTTGTTTAAATATTTTAGTGACAATTAACGAGTCTGTACAATGGAGCAAAAATTTAATTTAATTTCACTTTGTAGTTGTTGAGGATGATTTTTTGAAATATTAAAAAGCTTCCGGGTTTGACAGGAAGGCGGCTTCAAAGGTCAATTGGGGTCATCTTTTGTAAATATATTTTGACAATTAGCGATCTGTACAATGACAATTTAAATTGTGAATTTACCTCTGTGGTTGTTGGAGGATATGATTTTTTTAAATATTAAATAGCTTGACTTCCGGTTTTGGACGACAGGAAGTAAGGTAAAAGGTCAAGTCGATAAATCTTTTTGTAAATATCTTTTGACAATTAACAGGTCTATTACAATAATGGCATGCTAAAATTGTGCAATTTACCTGTTTTGGTTGTTGAGATGTAGTTTTTTTAAATATGTAAAGCTTTGACTTCCAGGCGGACAGGAGAAGTAAGGTCAGAATGCGGTAAATACCTTTGTGTAGATATTTTTCGGACACCATTAACAGTCCTATACAATGGGTACAAAAATGTCAGTTACCTCTTGTGGTTGTTGAGAATGCTGATTTTTAATATTAAACCTTTGACTCGGTTTGGGACGGGAAGTAAGGTCAAATTGTAGTCACCTGCTTTTTGTAAATGTTATTGACAGTGAATTAACGATCTGTGCAATGGTACACAAATTGTGAATTTACTCATTCTCTTGTGGTTGTGGAGATATGATTTTGTTAAGACATTAAACTTTGACTTCCGGTTTGGACAGGAAGTAAGGTCAAATTAAGTCACCTTTGTGTATAAATATTTTGACAATTAACAATCTGTAACAATGATACAAAAAATGTAATAATTTACCTCTTGTGGTTGTAAGAATACCAATTATTTTAAACATTGTTAAACTTGACTTCCGTTTGGACAGGAAGTAAGGTCAAATTAAGTCACCTTTGTGTAAATATTTTTGACAATTAACAATTCTATACAATGATACAAAAAATGTCAATTTACCTCTTATTAGTTGTGGAGATATGATTTTTAAACATTAAACTTTTTTCGGGTTTGGACAGGAAGTATAAGGTCAAATTAGGGTCACTTTTGTGTAAATATTTTTGACAATTAACAATCTATCTGATACAAAAATGTCAATTTACTCCTCTTAAATGTGGAGATATGGGATTGTTTTAAACATTAAACTTTGACTTCCGGGTTTGGACAGGAAAGTGAGTCAAATTAAGTCACCTTTGTGTAAAATAGTTTTTGACAATTAACAATCTGTACAATGGTACAAAACTGTCAATTTACCTTGTGTAGTTGTTGAGATATGAGTTTTATGCGTACATACATAATTAAGCACGACCAGAGCTGATTTATATTCACCAGGTATTATGCATACATAGCATGACCAGAGCTGATTTATTATTCACCAACAGAGGGCGCACTTTTTAGCGTTGAAAAAGCCGTGTAGGATCTTTCATTTGCAACGCGTAATCAAAAACATTTTAACTAATAAAGAACGATTGATCGAAATTGATATCTGATGACCTAATAACACGTGACAAATTATGTTTCATCTACGTGTTATGTTCTAAGTATGCTGTTTCAAGTTCATATGAAGTTTGCAAGAAGTATGTGTTTTTTAGACAATCGATCCGGAAAAGAAGAAGAAGAAGGAGAAAAAAAAAAAAAAACCGAACAATTAACAATAGTGCTCGCGCTGTAGCTCGAACATTTAACAATAGTGTTTCTCGCACACACCCGAACACCTAAAAAAACGAACAAAAACACAGGTGTTTACATACCCGAACACCTAAAAAGAACATAATGAAAATGCATTGTTTGATTTAGGCAGTGTATTCTTTTGCAACAAGAAAGTTTACATTTCGAAATAGAAACAACAAAAAGAAACGTCACCCACTAAATTTTGTTAAGTAATTATATTATTAAACATAATAAATATACAATGTTGTGGGGATGGTTGGCTGCCAGGTCAACCAAATTTGCTACATTGTGTTCGTGTTAATTTATACTCATAATATTCTTCATTAAACAAATTATATTAATTATAAAATGAAAATAATAAATATTTTTGGGGTGACGTTTCTTTGCTGTTATGTATATTTATTATATTGTTATTCTCACTATTGTGGGTCAACAAAAATATAAGGGACACAAACTTTGTTGTTACAATATCAGTTGAGGTTGGTTTATTAAATTCTCTGTATTTGACAACAATAGCAACTATTAACATGTATAAAAAGAGTGGAGCGTAGTTAAATGATTAGGACTTAATACTTGTACTTCACATAATACGAGTTCCGAGATGGGTGTGTACGACGCACCTACTGGCAACTCCAAGCTGTTGTTTACATCAGGGGAGCTGCATGCATGGTACGTAATTATTACGGACGTCATTAATAACATAATGCGAATAAATAATTCTCTGTTCATATTTGCTTTTTACTGAGTTATTTAAGTATATGTCTATGTAAATCCACCCGTCAGTGTGGGTTGCTCAAATTTAGATTGCGCTATTCAAGTTTCTGTTTGTTGTTTTCCATCTTGGGATGTCGTTGCGGGGTAGCTTATTTTGATACGGCCACGGTTGTTGCCGTTTGTGTGTCTTTAGGCCCATGGCACCAATTGGGTCAAAACACAATTGAGCAATCTCACTCTAAATGAGCATTGAACGCGAACTTCGCGTGAAATAGAGACATTCTCAGTATATCATCAACAAATTTGCTCATGGTAAATCTAGAAGTAATGTAACTTGTAAAATTGACATTTGAAATTTATACATCACATATAAAGTAATACTATTACTGAAGTGTCAGACATATTTGTCGTGTAATTATCTGTATGTATAGCAATGAAAAAAATTGAATTACTTTACTATGCAAGTAAATAATTTTAATATTTTTAATAGTTTTAATATTTATATGCATTTTTTTTTAAACCTAGGGCCCTTCCTGTTACATGACATGTTACAGGCCCTGTGACTAGCTTAATCCGGCCTGGCCCTGCCACCAGGGCTTAACCCGACTATTACGGGGCAAGTACTGGATTGGGCCAGTGTAAAAATCAGACCGCACTAGCCTAGAGCGAACCAATGTTCATATCGACACACTGCACCATTGGTTTAACTGAACGAGGCACTGACACTGAACGTCATAGCTTGGTATATCGCACCGTCATGGGTCGGATCATGTCGCACAGATATATGGCTCCAGAACCGCACTTCCCCGACATCAGAAATCTCTATGGGTTTATACAGAAATCTGGGGCCTAGGAATGGAATAAAACATTAGCCTAGTTTAGCGTCTTACTCTTAGCCAATGAGGAAGCTTGCCTTCATGCACTATGGAGTAGAAACGTGTGCAAAAATCAGGTTATACAACAGGTCCTTGTTCCATATAAGGAAAGGTATTCGACGAAAGTAAAATGAGTGACAACTCAGAAAGGGAGGGCGTGTTCCATGGGACTGATGTCTTATCAGTGCGGGTGCTAAGCTATTGCATGAGGGGAGCAGCGGTTGTGCATGGGAGCACGGCACACGGACCAAGGCCTACTGACGGGAGCGGGTCAGTCACACGGCGACTGTTTGGCCTGTGTTACACCCACGAACCGTGTTCGGTGTGTAAAGGGTGGACTCCAAAGGACAGCCCAAGCCACGTGGCGGGAGGGTGTGGCACGCACATAGGCTCGCTGGTGTTGCATTTAATGCAACACCAGCGAGATAATATGCATTGCGTTGGCGCTGGATATGCATGAGCAAAAGTAGCGGCCTTGTAAGGATTGCATATATTCATAGCGGACAATCGAGGGTTCGGGAAACAAACCCTGGTACTTAGAGTGCTACAAATTGCATCGTGGGCAAAATATTGGAAGTGGAAGAAGTGAAATAGAGGGCGCTAATATTTATCAAAATCAAAGGGTAAGATTGTAACACTATTACCGACGGAATTCACGTTTCAACTCATTCTATAATGAGAAGTTATGCGAAGATATATTAGTATCCAAATAGAGTCATGTACAACGCATGGTTTTGAATCAAGGGGTACTGAGCTGTCGTCGAGGCGAAACTTCCATAGAGCCAATGGAACGTTATATCACAGGGTAGTGGAAAGCTAACAATTAGCGTATCATCATTAGGACTACTCACAGGGCAGGACCTTGGCCGCAGGAGCCGGACATTGGCCTGGACCAGATCCCAGACCTTATTAATTACTTCACCGTTTCCGTTGTCCATGTCACGTTTAATGTCCAAGGTCTGGACAAATTACCGGTTTATTACATTCCATTGCCGCGAAAATGACCAGTTGTGATACTTTACACACAGTCGTTTGCGGAAGGAAAAATAGCGACGATAGAAGTTAAGTTTGAATTAAGTCTGTGAAGATATCCCACAAAAATCATTGAATTTTCGTTCAGAATCAGGGCTGTTACTGTAACTAACAATTCGGCCCCTGAAGTACAGAGTGTATCTTGTCTGCAATTGTAGCCACAGGGGTTTCAGGGTTAAACCCCCCCCCCCCCCCCCATGGACCTGTAAATTTTTTGTTAGTAAAGAAAAAGGGGAAAATGGAGAAGAAATGGTACACAATGTTTTTTTTTAAGCTGTTTTTGTTTGTGGGATTACCCCAACCCGGGCATGCGTGAAATATTTTAGCTCAAATAATTGGCACATCTACCACCCCCACCCCCCCCCCCCCCCCCGCCGCACACACACACACAATCTTGTCTAAGGTAAACTGAGGACATACTATTGTTCCTCTTTTGTTCCCTTTGTTGTTGGACTTAAACGTTTTGAGACTTCTCCCATTAGATTTGTACACGTTTTTCAACCGAGGACATTTGCTAACAATAACCGCCAACCGAGGACCCATTGTTCCCTTTTGTTATAAGTCCTCGGTTTACACCTCAGACACACTCACACAATCCCGCACGGGGCGTTGTGGGGACAAAATACAAAGGATTTTGGGGATTAAAAACGTTGTGGGGACACACAAAATGTCCCCACAGCTAAGTAATTCCGGATCCCTCTTTTGTTCTCTGTCCCCATAACGCGGCCAGTGCTTGAACACACACACACACCCATGATCTCTGGCTACGCGCCTGCTCGTTTGTTCGTGTTGCTCGTTTGTTCGAAAAGGAAACAAAAAGATAATGAGTTTGCTTTAACTCAGAGAAAGAACGGAAATTGATATTTGTACAGAATAAACACTTGTTGCAGCTTACTTCAAGCCAGTGTTTTAGCCAGCGAGCCGTGCAGGCCGTGTTAGCACGGCCAGTTTTAAAAAAACACGGGCAATATTTTCAAGCACGGCTTGTATTTTTAAATCGAAGCCGTGCTAAAATATTTTAGAAAATCTATTTCAGTAAAAGGGAATTTCATGTCAATTTGTGATTTTATTTTATGAAAACAATTTTTGTTAACTTTGAAGTTTTCTTTTTCTTGTGGACAATTTAAAACATAAAAGACGTAACGCAGATAAATTTAATTTCACCAGTTTTTCACCTCAGTTCGATCGCGATCGTGCACGCACAGCGGAGTCTCCGATTGACTTGTCACGCTTGTGGTCCGACTTTAGTCTGGCCACGTGTTGGTATAAAATCAACTCTGTATTTACATGTGCACAACCGAAACAGGGAACCAGTCCGTATTTCATAGACTTGATTTAGTCTATTCAGAGAACGTCAGTTACATCATGGAGGCTACCTCCATGGTTACATCATGTCGGCCAAAAGGGGAAAAATAACAAACTTCTTCACAAAGGTAACAGCAAAATTGTCACGTTTAACTTACAACATGTACAATCAAAATACTTTGGGGTACAATGCAGTAGTAGGCCTACCCAAAATTTTGTGTTGCTCAACGTCCATACTATTTTTGTTAACAATGCCATTTCATGCTTTGATGAGAGTTTCATGAACTTGATCGGAATGGAATTGGCATCAGAATTTCGCCGTCATTCTGCCGAAATCAACTGATCAGAAAATTACCTTGTTAAAGAACAACACCTCCTTAATATCATACATAAATCCACTGGAAATCTGAAATCATAAGCATTGGAAGACCGATCTCACATGTCAAAAGCATGTCAATGTGCATACCACATCGTTCGTCGACTCGTGGTGCGCATGTACAGTGTACATTGCATGGTCGGACTGTTTATGTTTGTGTACGACTAGACTACGACGTGTACGTGTGTGCGTGCGCGCTGCTGTGATGTTGTGGGCACTATAAATAGCGCAGAGGGTTTATACATACATGTACGTACGTATACATTATGCGCCCGTGTGCAAAAAATAGTAAACTTAATCTAGTCACATAACACCTCAAAAACAAGATGTACTTCAAACAAAATGGCAAATTGAAGAAATTAAGAAAAATACAAAGGTTCATTCATATGCATGTACATTTTTTAAATTTTTTAAAATATAATTAAAAATTGTATTGATTTGTCAAAGAAAACATTTGTGTCATATTCTCATTTACATAACTAATTGACATAGCTGTGGTTTAATACTATTAACTGACATTAAATTACATTTTATATTAAAATAAAATACATCGAAACATAATTTCATTTTAAAAAACCCCTTTTTTTTATATATAATAAACACTTGCAGGTATAAATACTAGTTTCGTGGCATACGCATTTCCAAATATATTGTGTTAACAAACTTTCTTAAAACTTTAATTACTAATGGCTATCACTATGCAAAATTAGTGGACTATTGCACATTTGTATTTCTGCTAAACTTATTATTTTTGTTTAAAAAGGAAACAATCTAACCAAATTAGCTAATTTTTACCTGAAAAACAGGTATCAGAAATGCATTAGAGACCACCAGAGAGCATCTAAAATAGAGAGCTTCCAGGGTCCTTCGGCAGGCCCCCGGACCCCGGCCAGTGAGGACTTTGCGCTCCGCGCTCAAGTTTTGTGCTTCGCGCTCGGTTTGTGCTTGCACACACAAATTTTGGGACCCAATAAGTTGCACTCCCACTTTTTTTTTGCACCCCTTTACCAAATCCTGGCTAAAACACTGCTTCAAGCCCCTGTAACAACATGGACCATGCGGATTAAAACCAGTACACTTATGGTTCATATTTGTTCATACTTAATAATCAAGAGATGTGTATAAAAAGCTACGGAGCTCTGGAAGTGTCATCCGGCTTGTTGAGATCCTGCGATAATTTATATCAGGATGACGACATTCCGACATCCTGAGATAAGTTATAAAGACGACATCTCACTTTCAGGATGTCGACATTCCAAGATAAATTATCTCGGAAAGATGACATCCTACTTTCAGGAATTGGACATCCCGAGATAAACTATGTCGGGTCGCCGTCTTACGTTGATGATGTCGCCTGAGATAAATTATCTCAGATCTCAACAAGTCGTTGGCACTTCCAGAGCATCGTAAAACCAACATGTGGAAGTTTCATCTCATTTCATCGGCAATGTCGTTAACGAGAAAATTGGTGAAATACATTCGGATTGTTCGTATTCATTTCAGCGTAAGATTTCTGTCTTCGGATGACAGAAATAAATTGTTGATATTATTTTCTCATTTTATTAAAACGATAGCTTCAGTGTCAGAAAGTTTTAAAGGATATCTGATTCCATCATCAACTTTACTCAAGTAAGTTTTAGGTGATCATTTGTGTTTTTCGGGACTTACTAACAGTTATTTATAGTTGCTTTTAAAAGATGTATGTACTATGCTCATTGTCGATCTTACCCTGAACATTATTTTGATTTCAGTTTTGAACTTCTTATTTTCTAATATCACTAAAAGTATGAACTTTCAAATAATGAGACGTCGTACGAAAACATCCCATCTACTCGAAACGCTATATAATTAAAACAAATTTATGAAATTTACCAGATTGTCATATTGGCCCTAGAAATAGCCTACTCAAATTACAGTCTGGTGAAAGTTTCGAGCCTAAAGCAATGGAAAGTGATACATCTGTAGTTATCGTAGGTTGCTGATCGCATGCAGCCAAATAGTGCCCAAGTTGCTCACAACACACATTATTTATTATTCATGACGAGCGTTTTACAACATGTGTAAATGTTTGTCAGCGACAAAGAAACATGGATGAAAAATATTTTCTTAGACCACTGTGGATCATAATTGATAATTCGTGCCATTGTATTTCGTTCAACAATAACATAGGCATATTCTTTGAAATTTGGGAATGGGAGATACAACATTGGTATCAATTACCAGATTGTCAAATTGACAAATTGTTATCTAAAAATCTTAATTGGTGTAAAGTTGGGACTAGTATTAATCGTCCTGCTGAGTTATTCAAAGAAAAAATGTTATTGTCTTATTTCAAATAGTTCCTGCCCTTCATCGTAAAAACAAACAAACAAACATCACAAAATCTTGAATCGTGTTTCTTTATTTTCTCAAAAACGTGAGAATCTTATTGATGAAACTTACACAGGTAAGGTTTATGATATATTTCTTGAAAACTATATGAAGGGCTGAAATATCAACATTTGTTCCTTCCCCTTAAAATTTGAAATTTGTTTTCCTAATACCAAAACCACTATTTAAATGCAAGATGAACAATATATCCTAAAACAATTCAAGTAAAGCATCTATTGCGACGTTTAATTTATGGATTTAAAACCACAAAACCGAAATATAATGCATTATTTAAAATATTTATTTACATTATGTTATACACAGACCATTCTCTCGAACTTTAATGCTGTTTTGTGTGTGATAGGTTGTTGTCACTTGAAAAACTTTCCTACTGCCTGCTGCGTCCATTCAACTGTCTTCTGAAAAACATCACAACAATTCGCCCAAAGCTTCTCCCATAAGTCAATCAATCTGAAAGCAAACCCGTACTTTTCCATCAACTGCTGCTGCTGAATTTGCCTGCACGTTTCAACCAAAAGAAGGTCTGCGGTGACCATGTCCTTGGCCAGGTCCACCGGTGACTCCCCGGCGTGAGTTCTCATAGAGATCGGCTCGAACAGGATCCAGCAGGCTCACGACGCTCCGCAGACCGCCCGCCGATGGCATAGTGTAACGGGGCGTAGCCGTGGGCGTCCTGGAGGTTACGTAGTCGGACCCCCGCGTCAGTAGCAACTTAACTGTGTCTAGATTCCGATTCAGGACCCCTTTTGTGGAGCGCAGTCAGCCCGATGTGGGTTGCGGGCATTCATGTCCAGCTGTGACCCGTGCGTGGTTAGTATCTTGTCCAGTTCAATATTATCCTGTTGCTGGACAGCAGACTGGAAGCGTACATTGATGGGGAAGCTGATGTGGCGACAGACTACGATTTTTGACTCGTCTTCTTCATCCAGGTCCAGGGATGGGCTTGGGTAGGTCCGATACCTTACTCTCCGCCGTTGCATTGCTCTGTATTATATTAGATTGTGTTTCCATTAATCATCCAGTAAATAATATAATAACTTAAGATGTTATAACAACGTAGAAGCTTTAATTTCAGCTGTGTTGCACTTCGTCGTTTTTTTGTTTTGTTTTTTTTCCTTCAAAAATCAAAAATATTATGGATCCCAGGATTGTGTTCCACACATGTATTCACAAGCAGATGTTCCACAGGAGAGTGGCTGTCTGGAAGACCACAGCACGCTCCTCTGGGCCTATATACTGATAATACCGCGTAAGGCGATCGACGTCCTCATGTCACCGAGCCTTTTTCCCTTGTGAACTCCGGTAACCTTATGCGCGGCTATCTCATTTCCTGTAGGCTAGTAGTACATGTACATTGTACATGTAGCAATGAAAGCATGCGACACTGTCTCATGCAGGCATGGATTTCCTGCTGACCTTGTACATGCCGTAAGCGCACACTCACCGTTTGAAGAGCTGGCAATGGTGCTGGTCCCAGTGGTAAACTTCCTTAATTCTGCACGGGAGCCAAATAGTGCAAAACTGAACGCAATGAAGTTTGTTTTTGTATGTTAAATTTACCCTTTAAAATGCGAATGAATTCCTCCAACATCGGCGCAAGCTTATTTATCAGTGCGGTCATCATTATGCCTGTGAAATTCGTTAGATGTGATTGATGAAACACGTTATACAAGACGAGCATGGATATAGCTTACGGTACGGATTCATGATGTATAGACATCCGTAGGCCACGGCCTTTCCAAATAATGACTAACACTAAATCCCGTGTTCAATAGTATACGCTGGTGTTAACAATCCATATCACACAGCTAATTATAAAACGGTCGCCTGAGCTCTTTCCATTTCAGGTGACCTCCCATTTCTTATCTGGTCATTATGCCTTCAGATTAATATGGAAAAGGGCACATGAAGGGTATATATAATATATGATGAATTTATATTGGTCCATTAATTGGATGCAAGGGCGCATAGGCGTATGGGCCGGGGGGCTGGGGGGGGGGTTCAGCCCTCAGCCCCATGAAAGTTAACAGTGGGCAAAAATGGTATTGCCATTCGGGCAAAAATCATTCGGGCAAAATGGTATTGTCTGTCAGTTTTAGCGTGGCAGATTAACCGCGGATCTGTGGCCAATTTATTCGTCATTTTCTCAATTAACACAAACCTACATACCACCATGGCGCTATTGAATATATCAGAGACGTGATGACAGAAATTATTGTCATATCAGAGAGTATAGATTGCGAAATTCTTGCGTCAGAGATAAACAATTGATTTAATTTTCACCGACCGTTTATATCACTGTAGCCTCAATTAACTTTCCGGAGTGTCTGTGAAAAACTTCACAGGCGACTCGGTGCGGGATTCGAACCACGACCTCCCGCTTACCAGTGCAGACGTAAGCAGGAGGTCGTTTAATCCCAGTCGCCTGTAGTTTTTTCACAGACACTCGGGCACTGAGCATCTGATGCCATACACACGTCGGTGTGAGCAAAAATTTAAATCAATATCGAAGGTGATGACAGAAATTACCGTCATGTAGCCCGATAGCCGGGCTAGGCGGTTAGTCTTAGTCTGTCTGTGGTTTCATGCGGTGAGCTTTACAATTAAATCTCAAAATCTGATTGGTTACAACGGGAAAAGCCAGACTCATGACTAGGCCTGTGCGAATAATTCGATTATTCGAATATTCGCGAATAGTTGTTGCTAATCGTACTCGTATTCGCGGTTTTTTAATTATTCGATTAATCGCGCAGGCGCGAATACCTGCAACTATTCGCGAATAATGACCAATTGCCTTTGAACCATTCATAACTTGCCGTCGTAAAGTGTTTACTAACTATTCACGACTACTATTCGCAAGTAATCCTATTAAGCTGGCAATTACACCGTTTTGTCTAGTCATGGTGGTAAGCTTTGTACTTGTACGTGTTTGCAAATAGTAATGCCTTTGAGGAAGCCGACATGGCAGGCTGGATGGTTGTGACTGCAGCGACTGTTACCTGCAATAATAATGTATTGCCTTCGGCATAAAAATTGCGGTCGTGAACTATTCGCGAACTATTCGCGAATACTATTCGCGAGTAATGCTGCCAATTGCGCTGTTCTGTCCAGGCACTGCTGGTAGTTGTACGCATTGCAGTATTCGCGAATAGTACTCGCGAGTAATGCCTTTGAGGAAGCGACAGGGCAGGCTGGATGGCCGGCTGTGACTGCATGCAGTGACTGTTACCCTGCTATAATGTATTGCATTTTGGACTGCATAAAATTGCGGTCGCGAACTGTCTGCTAACTATTATTCGTGACTACTATTCACGACTACTATTCGCGACTACTATTCGCGACTACTATTCGTGAGCAACACCGCCAATTACACCGTTTTGTCTAGGCAGTGGTACGCATTGTAGCTTCCATAGCAGGCTGGCTGGCTGTGACTGCAGCGACTGTTACCTGCTGAATGATGATAACGGTGCACTCATTTGTCCTAAGTTACTGTCTTGTCATTGTTCTGTTCATAGCCTTGCTGATGTCTAAAGCGCTTAAGAATAATGTAATACAGTGTAATACATTTATATGAAGAATAAATAGGCATCCTGGAGCAGTGGCGTAACTAGGGAACAATTTTCGGGGGGAACTAGGGATTTCACCACTTTTTCTAGGGGGAATATCAATACTTGAATCCTGCAGTCTCAAACAGTGCCCCATTTTTTTAATAAATTATGCACCCGCGGGGGGTACTTGCAGAGTGCTGAATGAACATACTTCATATTTTTGTAGCATAAACTTGTGCTAATAGTAATTAAACTTGAACACTACAAAATCATGTAACGTTTTTGTTTTTGAAGAAAAGCTGGGGATGACGAATTGATGATTAAACAACTGCGATTAATTTACACTAACTTGAATGTTTCATGTTGTTTATTTATTACACATCGATTTGTTTGAAAATGTCAATTTATTTTCATAAATATTAACTACGAAAAGCATGGTTCTCTTGGTCACTGCCTTTCGCATTGCGGGTGTAATTGCCTTTGCACTTGCAGGTAATGTAAGGTCTACTGATAAGTAATGATAAATCCCACCGATAAATCCCACCGATCCACTTATTGCATCACATGACGTTATTGTTTGCCATGCCCCATTTGGTTCCCAAGAAAAGTTTGTCCAATAATGATAACATAATTTGCGGTGAGCATAATTCAATCACAAAAGCATAGGCCGTCGTACAAAAATCATTTCAGGGTACACGCACCACGTGTGCCTGAACCAAAGGTTTTTTAAGCATAGTGCGGGGCACACTGCGGAAGCTTTGGATGTAAACAACGAATATGTCTAAAAAGTGGCCCCTGCATGAGCATAAATACGTACTGCTTGCATGGTTATTTTTTATTTTGTGTATAGGACTAGGCTAATCGATTTGAAATAACAGGGGGACCGTTAACTTATTGGTATTTCTCTTAACGGCGACTTAAATATAAACAAGATCTCTTCAATGCGTTCATTTTATGGGGTTTAGGTGGACTTCCCTCTGTTGATATGGGATGAACGTCACTGCGCGTGACTTAGCATGTGCTCAATGTGCACTGTTAATGCTAATTGTGCTGGAAGTTTCCCACGCTGCCAGAGTAATAACTCGACGGCGATTGGATTTTCACTTACGAAAATGTATTATTTCGAGTACAATTTTGCAAGAAATAAAGAAAAAACAACAGGCATTAAAGAGCTTAATGTATGTGTTTGTTTATTGTCTGAATGTTACAAATAGGCCAGAAATTACTATCAAAGCAATTGTTTTTATTGTTTTAGTACTTTTATAAACCGCGGGAAAAAATTGGCCAACTATTCGCGAATAGTCGATTATTCGCGAAAAGTTGCCGCGCGATTAATCGAATAGTAAATTTTACTATTCGCCCAGGCCTACTCATGACCCTAACACCTCTGAGACATGCTTGGCTCACGACGTTGTATTACATTTCTCTTTCTGATTTCTTCGACTTGAACGACTTCAACTGCTGGTGATTTAACCGTCATTCGTCAATACTAATTATGTTACCGTCAAAGTCTCGTAAACGATCTTATCGACACCGTGTTAAATGCGAGGAATGCGAGAAGGAATTTGACAGTGACTATAAAGAGACATTTTCGGTAGTTCACAATGGTAGAAAAGTAAAATGTCATCCAGTACCGGATTCATCAGATTCAACCCAGGCAAAAATAAGCGGTTTCTTCGTCCAAAGTGCTGAAACTGAAAGTGGTGCAGCACACAAACACGCTGACCTGGTCACAACCGTTGGAGAGCCCGAACGGACCGGCAGTCATGCGACTCACGCCGATGGTTTGGCCGTCCCTGAGTCAAATCAGATAGCCCTGGAGAAAGACACGATTGAGAAGGAGCCCATGGTTGATGCGATAGCCTTGGTTGGGTCGGAAATGAGTGAAATCGAGAAATTGTCTTTAAAACAGTAATATTTTTTGTAAATAATGTACAATTGTCAATTGTCAATTGATAAAGTTGCCAGTTTCCTGCTCTTAGCACTGCTCACCAAAGATAACTGTTTCTCGTTCCCTAACATACGCTCAGGAATAACAATGGCAATCCGTGTTCTTCAGGGGGCTTCATATTTAATAGTAATATCGCGAGATGATTCATCGAAATGACGTCATCTCATTCGGGCAATTTATGTTCAGCCCCCCCCCCCCTACAAAATTTCGCCCGTACGCCTATGCAAGGGCGTCTGATGGGGACATAAGACCTACCTGAAGTGTTGCTACGCTGCCGCTCAAGACACGAACGCTCCCGTACCACGTGTCAGTGACTCGCTCCACACGTCGCTCGGACTACCTCAAGTGTGGCAAGAGCCGGTGTTTTCAAGTGTCCAATAATGACGTGCTACTGTGGGGGTACCGCTTGCGTTTTCCGTCCATTGGTTTGCAGATAGTGGGTGTGGAATAATTGGAAGTTTGACCGAAAAAGGCGAAACATAATTGTTTTTAGCTGCTTATGTAGCCGGGCTATGTAATTTGATACAGCAATTCCCAGCCATGCAGTCAGTGCCATTCAGACAAGTGTTATATAATATAATGTTAATAATGTATAATTATTTAAATAAATATTATTAATTAATCATCGGCGAAATTCACCAAACAATTCTGAAGGTCATCTTTCAAGTTTGATTACTAGTATAAGATTTTCAAAAGTCATGAATAGGCCTATATAAGAATGGAATTGAAAGTTCCTGATACTCTCAGACACGACCACAACCATGTTTTTCTAACTGATGGGTGGGTATCGAAAGAGAGTATCCCTGGACTATTATCTTCCTCATTACTTCCTCACTAATATGTTTGGTTCTTCATTATTATATCTTGCTTTGCATTTAAAGGGACAGTATCGTCACGATCAGGGCAGACTTTCAACAGGGCATGGAATCGGTGACCTAGTTTAAGATAAACACAGTGACTGAAAATTACTAGCTTATTTATGCAGCGGAAACGGTAATATGACCTTATCATTTGGGGTATTATTTTCAGTCACTGAGTTAATCTAAAACTAGCACTCCGATTCCATGTCCTGTTGTTCGTAAGGATATTGTCATTGTACTTGGTTCACTTGGAAAAATTAAGCTTCAAATAAACCACCAAATAAAACCATCGAAGCACACTTGATTTCATTTTGGGTGAAAATTTCTATACCCCCTCCCTTCCCCCGCCCGTTCGGCAAAAGTTTTTACGCCTTTCCCCGCCTCAAAATATTTCACGACTCCCCCCTCGTCCAATGATATTAAAGGTGTTTAATTTTTTACCGGCTCTGAAGTCAATCGACAAATTAGCTTCTACCCCCCAACAAAAAGACTACTTACCAGAGTAATTTCATGACAGGCACATTTGGTGTTTTGCTCTTCATCCCATGAAGTAGGCCCAAGGCTCAAATGATTCATTTGAGAAAGATTTCAGATGTATAGCGCCTCACTTAAAAATATCAAAATAATTAACCGTTTTCTGTTGAGATCTCATAATTATAATATTGTATGGTGTCTGACATTAACCTGCATCAGTTTGACCCTATAGATTGTTTTAAATGTATATAAACAAGTGATATCACGTGTCATATTTGTCTATAGACTAGACAATATCACAATAATGGCAGGCAAACAGTGCATACCGGTATATGTTTGTGTGCAGTTTTACAACCGGCTGCAGGAGGACGCTGTTGAGTTTTGTTCATAATGATGCCACATGAGGGCACATGTTAGATCGGACGCCACAGTCAGTATATTATAAAGAATCAGTGCCATACCACTGATCTCTATACTAAGCCTTATCTGAATTGAGTGCGCAATGAATTATGGGAGTTTTGGAAAAACGTTGTCAACAAACGCACATGTTTGTGCACAAAAATGTTTGTGCACAATTGAATATCAGGAACGTATAAAAAGTGGCACAAGGCACTGTTTTCTCCTTTTTACCATCCTTTAATTTATATGCAATATATTTGTTGTCGATGGGGAGAATATTTCTAAAAGAAAATATGTTCCGAAAACCGAAATGAAGAGCTGATCTTAGCCGTTAGCAGTGATCGAGTTTGCCGTTGCAAATTAGAATATAGGCCTAACTGTCATCCAGAAATCAGCTGAGAAATCCTCCATTTGCGTGGTTTCTGTGAAAAAAATATTCTTTTCTTAATTATACAAATGTTATGTATGTAATTTAACTAATTCTTAATCATTTTCTCTCCATAAGTTTGTTATAATACGCAAAAAAAAAACGTTAATTTTCTGACCGACCACATTTCTCCTCTATTGATTTTGTGCACAAACGTACAGTGCGTTTGTTTACAACTTTTTTCCAAACCAAACTCCCATAATTCATTGCGCGCTCAATTCCAATAACGATAATAAGGCTAAATAAAAGTAATGATCAGTGTGCCACACGTGTGTACAACTACAAGCACCGGCGCACTTGGAACAAGCCTGTCCAGATCACGTTCTTGTTATGTTATGTTATGGTTCAAGCATTTCTGTCAGGTGAGTTTCTTTCTTTCGTTAGAACAACAGTGAAACGCAAATGTATGTATGATTAGCGTTATGGAAAGAGTAATGCATCACCACCGGCCACCGGCTACCGGCTACCTGTGCATAGTTTGTCACTTCAATAGCTATTCCACGGCTGTTTCGCTCCTAGTATTACTTGTGCCACATTTTAGGGCATTACTCGGTTCCATTTTTCGGTTCCAATAATACCCGTAAACGACTTTTTAAAATTCGGACTTAACATTTGAGCGGTGCGAACAGAAATCTGTGACTCTTGCACAATGTAATGTGTACACATTTGCAGAAAATTATCTTTAAATTCAAGAGATTACACTCCAATAAAGAAAAGATCGATATTATGGTATCCTCTGTATTATAAAAGTCAATTTGTTACCATTTACAGTATAATTTGTACACCACCGGCAGACCGGAGGCATGTTTTCAACAAAAATGAAAACGGGTACCCGTTCCAAATAATCCGAAAACGCACAGCCCTACCACATTTTAGTTCTATAGGTGTGAACGTGGCAATGATGAATGCATGAGTAATTACAGTAGCAACGGCCACAAATGACCCTATCGTGCACAATTCAAATCTCACAGAGGCAAAATTACACAGGTGGGAAGTTTATACTGTCATTAATGTATTTTTAGAGAGATAAAAAAGCCGACATTTGTTTAAATCATAAGGAAACTGGTGGGTAGAATGTCGTATACGACCGCCACTTTTTCTCATTCAATATAACTAGGCATTTTCCATCAAATTTTTATGCTGCAAGTAGAGCTTCAAACTATAGCTTATATTTAAGGGCATGACTTAAGCATTCAGGTACTTTTTTTCTTTTTTAAATCGGCCACCTACTTGTTACGTTATAAGAGTTTGAATGATGAAAAATGTCACGAAAATTTGACCAAATGTTAAGGGTAATTCTTTTGTTTTTCTTTATAAACAAAACGGTACCAGGAATTAGCCACAATTACAACATTTTCTACCATATCTCTGTAGTGGTTTATTCGAATTCTTTCATTTTCGGCACACTCATAGTTAACACATTGTAGTTATCATTTAAAAAAAAAATTCTAACCAAGTTTTAACCCTATTTTGCATAATTAATTAATAAATTGGCAAACATGACATCTTTTTAATGGTTTTTAAATAGTTGTAAGTGTTACTTAAATGATTTTGTGTTGTCAAATCACCCCTAGACCATTCACAAAGATGTTTTTGTTTTCAGTTCTAAAGATTTATGATGCCATTCTAATTTGCATAATTAATGAGTTAAATTATCAAGGATTTTGAAGCATTATCTGTGCTTATATATGGTTATATTATTTTTGCACTGGCAATGAAACAATAATACGAATATAGGTTATTTTCATCATGGATTAACACTTAATTAACATTTAATACCCTTTTCAAATCAGAGGGGTTTGAATTGTGTTCTATCATCTGCAATATAATACTTACGAATCTTACCCTTTGAATTTGATAAATATTAGCACCCTCTATTTCACTTCTTCCACTTCCAATATTTTGCTTACGATGCAATTTCAAGCAGTCTAAGTCCCAAGGTTTGTTTCCCCGGACCCTCGATTGTCCGCTATGAATATGCAATCCTTACAAGGACGCTACTTTTTCTCATGCATGTCCAGCGCGCGTATTTTTTTTTTACACCGCAGCGACGGGTTTTGTGCGCATTTCGCCCTTGTGTCAAGACTATGAACCCATTCAGCACGCATGCGCGCGAAGGGAATTTCGACACGCAAAAAAAACCTACCATCAACGGAGAGGGAATGGCTCCATGAGTTCCACTGCAGAGCGCCATGGTCGACTGCAGCTTGGAGTTTTCTATCGTCGCGCGCCTAGGGTTTCGTAGTCTCTCTCTCAAGACCGGAATTGGCACTTTTACTGCACAAAACCCGTCGCTGCGGTGTAAAAAGAAAATACGCGTCCAGCGCCAACGCAATGCATAATGCAACACCAGCGAGAGCCTTGTGTGCGTGCCACACCCTCCCGCCACGTGGCTTGGAGCTTTCCTTTGGACTTAGTCTATTTTTCTCCTACTTTCCTCGGAGTCCACCCTACACATCGAACACGGTTCGTGGGTGTAGCACGGCCAAACAGTCTCCGTGACTGGCTCGCTCAGTCATAGGCCTTGGTCCGTGTGCCGTGCTCCCATGCGCAACCGCTGCTCCCCTCATGCAATAGCTGAGCATCCCCAGTAAGCATTACCTCTAGAACACGCCCTCCTTTCTAAGTTGTCACTCACTTTACTTTCGTCAAATACCTTTCCTTATATGGAACAAGGACCTGTTGTATACCATGATTTTGCACACGTTTCTACCTTTAGACACGGAAGGCAAGCTTCCCATTGGCTAAGACGCTAAACTAGGCTAATGTTTTATTCATTCCAAGGCCCCAGATTTCTATATAAACCCAGAGATTTCCTGATCTCGGGGAAGTGCGATTCCGAATAATATCTGTGTGACTCGATCCGATCTATGACAGTGCGATATACCGAACTATTACGGTCCAGAGCCTCGTTCGTTGAACCAATGGTGCAGTGCGTCGATATGGCCATTGGTTCGCCTAGCTAATGCGGTCTGATACACACTCTGGCCCCGTCCAGACACCCCGTGTATTCAAACCCTGGTGGTCCCCGTCGTCGAGACCGACCAGCCGTCCGTCTCTCGGTGTAGCAGTTCCCGTACCGTATACCGAGTGACAAGCCGCATGAACGAATGATGGTCCTGGCTGTATCCGATAATAATAATATATAATGAACAATAGTCTGTGACCTTCCAGTCTCCATTTCCAGTATAGTGTACCCAAAAAAACAACATGCCTAAAAAGTTTCGTAAATCCCGTAGGCTTAGTGCCTCAGCAGAAGCCGGCGACCTCGAAACGTCATTTGCGTCTGTGTCACTAGGCAGTGACAAGGCCCAGCTGGAGACCCTCAGAGAAGAGCTAAAGCAGGCAGAGAAACGTTCAGTGGAGGCTGAGCAAAGGGCAGCAGCACTGACTAAGTCGAGTGCGCCCTCTCTGCCCGGGACACCCTCGTCTCAATCTGACAAATCACCGGCGCTCACCGATGACTCCCCCGTACGTACACCCAGACCCCCATTTTTTAAATTCCCCAGTCAAGAACATCGTCAATGAACTTTTAGACAAACAAGTTTCACCAGCACCCGTGCCCACATCCAAGAAAATATTTGATGTTCCCTTGCCTAGGTAAGGTGAATTCAACGGTACAATGGCATGGGAAGGATTCATCCGCCCCTTCATGAGCCTAGCAGAGGTCTGCGGATGGTCTGCAGGGGAAAAGAAGTTTCGCCTCGTCAGCAGCCTCAAAGGGAAAGCTGCTGAATTTGTCTTCCAACAACTTGATCCATCCACCGTTGAGGACTTCGACAAACTAGTCGCCGCTCTGGAAAGCCGGTTTGCCGAACGCCTCCCCCAGAACACTTGGCTTGCTATACTTGAAAGCAAGAAATTTCTGCCCAAGGACGGCCTGACCGAGTATGTTGCAGACATACGCCGCCTCGTGATGCGAGGGTATCCTACAGCAGATGCTGGCACACGAGAAAGTATCGCCCTCCATCACTTTATCAAGGGGCTCCCTGACCAACAAACTGTAGTGTCCATTGGAATGACAAACCCAAAGACATTAGAGGAGGCAAGGACGGCCGTGGAAAATTTCATGAGTTTGCGGGAAAGCGTAAACCCGGCTAAAAATTCCCTCCGTGTCCATGCCGTACAAGCCGCAAACCAAGCCCCATCCTCCAAAGCCCCAGTAACAGAGACCGACTATGTTACTCAAAAACAAATGTCTCAGTTCACAGAGAATATCGACCGCCGACTAACCGGAATAGTTCGATTAATTAATTAGACAATTGTTCAACCGGCAGAAACAAAGCCCCTGATTCCAAAAATAAGAATGGTGCACAGTCAAAGGCGACCAATGTGACCTGCTATAACTGTGGCGAACTCGGCCACTTTGCCAACAGTTGCCCCCAACATGCGGCGAAGAAAGAGCCGACCGCTACCCAACCCCCACAAGCGGAAAACTAGAAGGGACCGTGCCGTCCGGCCTGGCATCGGTCCAACCCTCGTGTGAACACTCCATTATCCGAATGGGCAGGCAGCCATTTACAGGCATGTCTGCATTTTTACAAGTACAAACTTACGGTTTAAATACCGAACTTTTAGTAGACACAGGGGCGGCAGTGACCATTATTTCCTCAGCGCTTTTCAGCATGATACCCGCCGAAAAACGCCCTCAACTTAAGTCCCCACATGAACGTGTAAAACTGGAAACTGCGAACAATGAACTTATTGAAGTCGATGGTATTGCCACCATGGACATTAGTATTGGCGAACAACAATTCCAGTGGGACGCGTTTGTTGCCCCTATAAATGATGAAGGAATCCTCGGCTACGACTTTTTGTATTTCTTTGACTGCATACTTGAGGCACGGCGCGGCATACATATTGCTGGCACTTGGGTGCAGTGGACGGTCAAGGGTTCACCTCCATGTGTAATGCCAATTTCATTGAAAGAAAACACCACCGTCCCAGCCTGCAGTGAATGGATTGCAGAAGGCGTAGCCAATACTCATAAACTCAGCTCGAACTTTGCTGTGGTAGAAGCAGCAGTAAATAAGAACATTGATCAAAATCTCGTGGTCGGCAGCTCCCTAGTTGACCCCAGACGGCAAGATATCGGTATACCTGTCCGGATCATGAACACATCACCAGAGAATATTGAACTCCGGGCAGGTACAGTCATTGGACACCTGCACGAGATTGACGCAGTTGAACTCATAGACGAACAAGAGAACCGCGAAACAGATAATCTCTATCGAGCGATGCCGTATGCAGAGTGCATGCGTGCAAACCTAGGTCCCGTGTGTTGTATAATGCACGTAAAGTGGATTGTCGTGCGGTCTAGCGCACTGAACTCAAGTTCTGGTGTTGCCAGCAGCAGAGTGTGGGTTCGAGCCCCGGCCGTGACACCTGTGTCCTTGAGCAAGACACTTAACCATAATTGCTTCTCTCCACCCAGGGGTTAAATGGGTACCTGTGAAGGCAGAGATGGTTTGCTCTATATGCGCCTTATGAGCCTTATGAGCCTTATGAGCCTTATGAGCAGGGATAATAATATAATGCGCCTTGAGCGCCACTTAGTTGGTGGATACGTGCGCTATATAAATCTATACATTATTATTATTATTATTATCCCCAGTCGCACCCAACGCCCCAAACCCCCGTGATGCCCCGAAAAATGGTCCGAGAACCTCGGCAAACTCTATGAGAGGAGTTGTAAAAATCTCTCCTCTCATCAACAAAAATCATTGGCGGAACTTTTGACAAGGCATGTGAACACTTTCTCCAAGTCCGCTGAGGACATGGGCCGAACAGCAATAGTGGAGCACGCTATTGACACTGGTGACACTCGCCCCATACGTCAGCCGCCCAGACGCCCCCCAAAAGCATTTCAGGGCGAGGAAGAGAAAATACTGGAAAGCCAACTGAAGGCAGGGGTGATACAAGAATCAACATCTCCCTGGGCTTCACAAATGGTTTTTGTGCGAAAAAAAGATGGCATGACACGCCCATGTGTTGACTATACCGAAAGTTAAATAACGTAACGCGCCGTGACGCATACCCGTTACCACGGATTGATGACTGTCTAGATTGCCTCAGTGGAGCCAAGATTTTCAGCACACTTGATCTGCAGTCAGGCTACTGGCAGATTAAGATGAAAGAGGAAGACCGTCCTAAAACCGCGTTTGTGACCCGTAGTGGCCTATACGAATACATCACTATGCCATTTGGACTTTGTAACGCACCGAGCACGTTCGAGTGTTGCATGGAACTTGTGCTTAAAGGGTTACAGTGGAAAACCTTTCTGATATATCTTGATGACGTCATAATCATATCCTCAACATTACAAGAACACATACAGCGTCTTGAAGAAGTTTTGAAACGGCTCGGAAACGCCGGGTTGAAACTAAAGCCAAGCAAGTGTGAGCTCTTCCGTGATGAAGTTCTTTTTCTGGGTCACACCATAACCCAGGATGGTGTTAAACCAGATCCCAGCAAGGTTGCTGCAGTTCAAGACTGGCCGACACCTAAGAATATCACTGATGTACGCTCGTTTCTTGGACTCTGTTCTTACTATCGTCGATTCATAGCGAAGTTCTCGACGATAGCCAGTCCCTTAAATCGTCTGTTAGAGGCCGGACAGATATTTAAGTGGATCCCTGACTGTCAAACCGCGTTCGAAACATTGAAAGCCGCACTGACAGGTGATGAACTTATGTCGTACCCCGATAACGACAGACTTTTTATTATCGATACTGATGCATCGGATACCGGTATCGGCGCCACCCTGTCACAAATTCAGTGGTGCGAACGAACACAGAAAGAGCGACCGATAGCGTATGCTAGCCGGTCGATGACCAAACCTCAACGGCGATACTGTACGACGAGACATGAACTACTCGCTATTGTTACGTTTGTACAGTATTTTAGGCACTACTTGCTTGGCAAGCAATTCCTGATTCGCACAGACCACAGTGCTTTGAGATGGATAATGACATTCAAAGATCCAGTTGATCAAATGGCTCGATGGCTAGAGATTATGGCCCAGTTTGACTTTAAGATTGAACACCGTGCAGGAAAGAAACATGGCAATGCAGATGCCCTCTCTAGGGTGCCGTGTGATCCTGACGAGTGCCCGTGCTACGACGGTAGAACCATCCTCACTGAACTACCATGTGGTGGTTGTGACAAATGTGTCGCTAAGAGTGAACTATGGTCAGATTTCAACAAAGTCGACGACGTAATCCCCCTATCGACCAGACGAATTCATGCTACCTCTGCAGACACGGTAGAATCCCCTCAGAACACTCCCGATATTGTCAAATCTTCATGCAGTGAAGACTCCCATGATGTTTTGACTTGTTATATCCCAGGTCCTGAACTTTCATCTGATGTACTAGAAAAAGTTCAGCCTATCCCATTCGCGACAGTTCTCATACTGATGGCAACAGTGGTAACACTCCTCTTTGGTGTTATTTGCAAACTCGGCAACTGTATTTGGCGCTCGTGCAGTACAGTTATCAATGACATGTGGGTATCGACTCCCGTCGGCCGTTTTGCAAACACAGCTGGAGAAACTCCCGGACAAGTCGTATTGTCCAACGCCTCGTCAGGGATATCACAACCAGATGGGATGGCAAAATCAGCAGAAAACTCCGACACAAGCAATAACGGTGATACACATAATGAACCAGAGCGAAGTGACATGAACTGTAACACGCCCTGCGCCCCCGACAAGGGCGCCTTAGCCGGTTTTAGTACCGGGTCGCAACTTACAGAACTATCCCACTTCACTCCAGAGACCAAAATCCACGATAGTGACTTGTTCAACGTACATGTAATCTCCATGCACGACGATGCCGGTTCCAATGCTGGTCAGCAACAAGACACGCCTTGGGTGAACGGTTACTCCTCTGAGGAAATCGCCAAAATGCAGAGAACTGATCCAGATATTGGCGTAATATTGGATTGGTTAGATAAATCCCTCCATCGGTCAGGGAGAGACTTGGCCGCCAGTCAAAGTCCAGCAACCCGAAAACTCTGGTTGTTATGGCAACAACTTATCGTCCGAAACGGTGTTCTCTACAAGAGATGGGTAACTACGGACAAAACTCAATCATACTTGCAGCTTGTGGTACCAAAAGAGCTGCAAGACACCATCTTGCGAGCAACGCATGATGCTGTGACATCCGCCCATCTCGTTGTAAAGAAAACTGTTCACAAGACACTAAACGCAAATTCTACTGGTACCGGCTGAAAGAATCAGTCCGGAATTGGATAAGAAAATGTGCCAAGTGTGGAGCCCGGAAGCGGCCTCACAAAACACCACGAGCCCCTCTTCAAGACTATAGAGTAGGCGCACCCATGGATAGACTGGTATCCTTGGCCACTTACCAATCAGTGAGCAGGGTAATCGATAAATCTTGGTCGTTGATGACCAGTTCTCGAAATGGATGGAAGCCTATGCCATCCCTGACCAGACAGCAGAGACAGTTGCCCAAAAAATAGTCTGTGAAATTATCTCAAGATTTGGTGTCCCCCTTGATCTACACTCAGACCAAGGCAGAAACTATGAATCTAATTTGTTCCGTTCTGTTTGTAAGCTGTTAGAGATAAACAAAACACGAACATCGCCCTATCAATCATCCATCAGCCAACGGCCAAGCTGAAAAATTTAACCAAATCCTTGTGAACATGATTTCAGCTTACGTTGATGATAACCAAAGAAACTGGGACATCCATCTCCCTCTTCTAACATCAGCATATAGAAGTTGCCAGCACGAGACGACTACTTACTCCCCGAATATGCTTATGCTTGGTCGTGAGACTCACGCGCCCATCGACTTGGTGGCCCACCCCAAGATGAAGTCCATCCCCCAAATGAGTGCGAGTACGTCATTGCACTCAAAGAGAGGATGACCAAGGTCCATTATATAGTCCGTGAACACCTTGGTCAAGCCAGTCAACGGCAGAAAAGAGACCACGACACAAGAATTTCACATCACAACTACGCAGTTGGTGACCTTGTGTATTTTATGGACAGCACCAAGACGCCGGGTCTTTCCCCAAAACTGAAAAAGGTTAAATGGATAGGACCTTGCATTATTGAACGAACACGA
Source organism: Zoroaster sp. YZ-2022 (assembly GCA_029582265.1). Taxonomy (NCBI): domain Eukaryota; kingdom Metazoa; phylum Echinodermata; class Asteroidea; order Forcipulatida; family Zoroasteridae; genus Zoroaster; species Zoroaster sp. YZ-2022. The sequence goes on along the minus strand of CM055821.1, from coordinate 14,324,573 downwards.
AGCGATTTACTCTTTGTACTCCGTTTAAAACAGAGAGGGAAATCCAAAGTTTTACATCATGATCGTTTAAAACGATACTTCAGCGACGATGTACCACCATGGATGAAGGACATGCAAACACTTTTGAAAGAAAAGTCAGCAGTGGACTCAGCCGTCCATATCCCTGACACACGCGATCCCCAGACCATCAGTAAGGGTTCTGATAATTCCCCTTCCCAACCACCCAGGGTAGACCACCGCCCCCGTCATCCACGGTACCATCGAACATTGCCCCTCCCACAAGAAGAAGCCAACATACCACGCGCAAACCAGCCAGGTTTCTTAGTTTGTACCCTTCACTGATACTGCTTGCATATTTGACCTCTTTAGGTCAAGGAACCCGTAGTAAACAGAGCGGAGCAGTGACGACCCATTCATTCATAAATTTGCAGCCCAGACTCTACACGAACATGTGCGGTTGTAATCTGATATGACTGTGTAGGAGACAGCGTGCGAACTGTATGTGTACATAATGTATTAAAACTGCATTGAGAATACGTGTTTTAAGTTTTCCATAGTAGATTATAGATTTATTTACAGAATTAGTTGCCTAGACGTTTTTTGTAGTTCGTAGACCAAAACTACAAAAGTGACAATTGATGAACTATTTTGAACTCTAAGATTATGCCTCGTCGAATGAACTCTGTGACTTTTGTTTTCATCAGCACGACATCGCGTAGCTGATTCACCATATGATCTATGAACTTTAGATTTTATGAACAGTAATTAGGTGTTCGAGCGCACAGCGCGAACACCTATTGTTTTTGTACTGTTTTTTTTTTTACTTCTCCTTCTTCTCAGTGGCGATCTGTCCGGTAACAAAGGCATCCTTGCTAAGCATATACAGCCTTCAAACTTAACACATAAACAGAACATATCAAGCAGACGAAACCGTTTTCTGTGACGTCATGATTACGTCATCAGGTGTCGAATTACGCTAAATCAAAGTTTAATATTTCGAAAAATCATATCTCATGAACCACAAAAGATATTTTCACAATCTTTGCATCATCTGAAAGATCTTGAATTATGTAATTTTAGTTTTTAGACGTGACCCCAATCTGACCTTTCCTTCCGGTCAAAACCGGAAGTTGAATATTTCAAAATTTCAAAAAATCATATCTCATGAACCATATAAGATATTTTCACAATCTTTTTATCATCTTAAAGATCTTGAACTATGTCACATTTCGTTTTTGGACGTGACCCCAATCTGACCTTTCCTTCCGGTCGAAACCGGAAGGTTAAGTGAAACAATATGCTGAATTACTATTCCCTGTATGTACGATCTATAGCCCATATCGCGCGTGCACAGAATACGTAAACACAGCAATATACGGAGTTTAATATAGGCCTCACAACGTAACGGAATGAAATGAGTGTGGAAAATTTCTCCTTTTTACATGATATTGGGTCACAAATGTTCCTTCCTCAAGTCATCACCTCTCAATATAACAAACCTGAAGATTTTTTTTGGGAAAATGCATGGCAATTTACACCATTCTCATTCAATGCGGCATTTGTACGGTACATGTCCCGCAGTGTAACATGAGTATGTGTGTTGTGTATGAAGCGTCAGTGAAATTTGTGCTTTGTTCAGACTGCTTCGCAGAATCGTGCTTTAAAATAGAACGGGTCAAACGGCAGTTACAAGGCTCAGACTGTCACAGCAGATGTTGTGCCTACAATATAAGACTTTCCAGTACATCTACAAAAGGTAACTTTTCTTATAATTATGGTGATTTAGGTTTTGAAGGGTATTATTTTAATATTGCGTTAGTTTCATTTAATTTGGGACGATTGAGGGCGCATTTCATGATTTACGGTCCTCGGATGCTGATTATATGAGTGATGACGAAACAAGTAGTCCAAACAAATTTCTGAACGGGTATGATATTCTTTAAGTACTTCGATTGAAGGATGTTTATTACATCACACTAATTATTGTAACATTATTTAAAGCCAAAGCCAGTGTAGATTTTATATTTGAATTAGATTTAACCTATAATTTAGTGCCGCGCATGGGTTTTGTTTACTTGTTTTGGAGTGAAGCGGCCGGAGTTTTCCCACGTCAGACTGCCACATTTTCTGGTAGACAGCGTTAAGTGTAAACTTTTGGGAGTTTTGTCATCAAACCTTTGAAGTTAAATTGTCATCGACTGGTGAGTAGATCATATATAGTAATAGTGTAAAATTAGTAGGATTTATTGACATAAAACATGTAGGTTTCAGGCCATGGCAATATTTAAAATTAAATGTTTTCCTGTACATGTAACACAGTTACTGTTATGATGTATTGAATTATGCCTATGCTAATAATGGGTTAGGATTGAATTGTACACACATGTATCTAATATAATTTTATGTATTGTGTTTACTAGGTTTTTCTTGGATGTCAGAACAATATAAATGCCATATAAAAGCGCAGGTTAAACCTCATATTTTCTGTCTCATCAAGCTGTTTATTTTATCCATCTCTGGATCATCTTACTACATAATTTTAAGATTAAAATTAGTTGATACCTATACTTTTACAGTGTCACATAAAGTAGGTGATGTATGGTCCATGTATTTGTTTCTTCCATGGCTACTTGTATTCACCTTAAAATCAAACATTTCACAAATTGATTGTTAGAAGTATGCCAGAAGTTCCAGAATAAGTGTTACTGATGGGCTCATAATTCTACTTTTGGCAATACATAGATCTGTGTTTTATTGAAAGAGTAGATGTAAACAAGCATTTGAAATTGAAATCATTTATTTATTATCTTCCAGCGTAAGAAGAAACGAAAACCACTCAAAGTACAACATGACTCACAAGATATGTGGTGAATAGAGGAACCCAACACACTAGAAGTTACTACTGCAGTGAAATACCCTGATGTGTCCATTATTCAGAAAGAACAGTCGTACTTTTAACAAAATAGTCAGAGCACAGACCAGATTAGAAGTTTTTAAGATTGTCAACACTCAGCATTGCACCTTTGGTAAAAATTATTCTGAGACACCCAAGCATATTTTTTTGGTAAATTTAATTGTTTACAATGTGGCTTGAATTTGAAATCGGGTGAAAAAGGTTTTCAGGCACAGCAGTTTAAATACAAAATGAATTACTTTTGATTTTGAGGCAAGAGATCCAGATTGTGCAAATGGAATAATGTGTATAAATTTGTAATCGAAAAGCATCAATGAACTTCCCACAATGATTGTTTAATAACCAAAAAAGAGTCTAGAACAACAAAATGGTAAGTATTGTTTTCCCAAATTGTTGGGTGTTTACTTTTAAATATTGGTTTTGGTTAGCCGGTTAGCAAATTTCTAAATGGTCAGTGAATTTTGTTTCATTTTAATTAATGTAATAACCAAATTATGTTTCATTATCATTAATAAATAAATAAATTAAAAAGATTAAGGCCTACACGTTTTAAGCATTATTCTGATACAGAACCTTAAAACTTAACACATAGACCTTAACATGTAGTTGTATCCTCGGTTGTGACATCATGGTTAAGGCATCAGATATCGAATTACACTAAATCAAAGTTTAATATTTCAAAATATCATATCTCGTGAACCACAAAAGATATTTTCACATTACTCTTCTCGATGAGACTTATTGAACAAAAAAACATAGTTCCAAAATTCACACAGCCTTCAAATTTAACACATACTTATACCATAACATGTAGTTGTCAATAAATTTATGACATAGTTTCAGGTAAAGTTGTGATGTCACGTTGACGTCATCAGATAGCGAAATACACTAAAATTTTAATATTTCCGAAAATCATATCTCATGAACCACAAAAGATATTTACACAATCTTTGCATCATCTTACAGATCTTGAATTATGTGACATTTCGTACACAGACATGATCCAATCAGACTTCTCTTTCCGGTCGAAACTGGATATGGTATATGCCTTCAGTGGACGAAATTACTATTGACATGTGACCTTTTTAAAAATATGACTGATGACGTCATCACATATCATTGCCCTTTTGTGGCAACATAATCTCAAAAGTCATAGGAAATTTGAATATGACTTCTGCGAATAAAGTGATAGTGACATCTTATATTCTCAAAAAATGTTTGATAACATCATCAAAGTTCAGAGCGCCCCCTAGTGGCATTTTTTTAAAAGGGATTATTTTCTAAAAAATACTAACGTTATTTTTTCATGATCATGAGGAAGTTTCATTGTGTCATATAATTATATGACCTTCAAATCACCTGTTCTGACCTTTACTTCCGGTCCAAACAATTAGACCAAAGTCAACACATTCTAATGCAAAATTGATATATTTTTTGAATATGAAATTGATATTGAAATAATCAAATATGATACACCTTTGCAAAATATGATATTGACATCATCGTTGATAATTTGATTGAACCGGAAGTTGACTCGAACACCGTGTGTTTGTTCAAACAAACACTTAAGCTCTAGTATTGTTATTGTTTTCTTTATGATGTTAACCTATTTCCATGTTAATGCAAAACGAGGACGTTTTGAAACTACAGGGGGAATAATGTTACGAATCTTACCCTTTGAATTTGATAAATATTAGCACCCTCTATTTCACTTCTTCCACTTCCAATATTTTGCTTACGATGCAATTTCAAGCAGTCTAAGTCCCAGGGTTTGTTTCCCCGGACCCTCGATTGTCCGCTATGAATATGCAATCCTTACAAGGACGCTACTTTTTCTCATGCATATCCAGCGCCAACGCAATGCATAATGCAACACCAGCGAGAGCCTTGCGTGCGTGCCACACCCTCCCGCCACGTGGCTTGGAGCTGTCCTTTGGACTTAGTTTATTTTTCTCCTACTTTCCTCGGAGTCCACCCTACACATCACCGAACACGGTTCGTGGGTGTAGCACGGCCAAACAGTATCCGTGACTGGCCCGCTCAGTCATAGGCCTTGGTCCGTGTGCCGTGCTCCCATGCGCAACCGCTGCTCCTCTCATGCAATAGCTGAGCATCCCCAGTAAGCATTACCTCTAGAACACGCCCTCCTTTCTAAGTTGTCACTCACTTTACTTTCGTCAAATGCCTTTCCTTATAGGGAACAAGGACCTGTTGTATACCATGATTTTGCACACGTTTCTACCTTTAGACGCGGAAGGCAAGCTTCCCATTGGCTAATACACTAAACTAGGCTAATGTTTTATTCATTCCTAGGCCCCAGATTTCTATATAAACTAAGAGATTTCCTGATCATATCTCGGGGAAGTGCGATTCCGAATAATATCTGTGTGACTCGATCCGATCTATGACAGTGCGATATACCGAACTATTACGGTCCAGAGCCTCGTTCGTTGAACCAATGGTGCAGTGCGTCAATATGGCCATTGGTTCGCCTAGCTAATGCGGTCTGATACACACTCCGGCCCCGTCCAGACACCCCGTGTATTCAAACCCTGGTAGTCCCCGACCGATCAGCCGTCCGTCTCTCAGTGTAGCAGTGCCCGTACCGTATACCGAGTGACAAGCCGCATGAACGAATGATGGTCGTGGCTGTATCCGATCCCTTTGTAGTTGGTATTACTCGTCCACACCATTCGGAACTCGTATTATGTCTAACTATTAAGTCTAATTATTGAACTACGCTACCACTCTTTTTATATGTCATTAGTGCCTTTTATTGTTGTTGAATGCAGAAAGATAATAAACCAACCCCGACTGATATTGTCACAACAAAGTTTGTGTCCGCCCTATTTTGTTGACCCACAAAAGTGGGGAATGCAACACTACTTATATATGCAGTAAATATTTTCCTGTTTGTCCAGATGTTAGTTTAAGTAACATTTCTTAAGACTACTTATGAACACGTTGGAGGCAGTTGGTTTTTTAAGCTGTGGTGATCCGTATCTCGTAATTAATTATTTTGCAATGATTTTAATGTTTATTGATCAGAACAATTTTGCCTGAGGTAAGTATGCAAAAAATGCAAAAGCTTTAAATTATATCACCAAGGGTACTCGTTTTTTCAATGCGCATGCTTGCGGTAATTCCGATAAGGCTTTTTGTGTCTGCATAACATTCCTAGAATCCACACCTTCCAAGTCTGGAATCCATATTAAACTACGTATACACATAGTACACATCAATCATTGGAACCTGTCTAATTTGACTTTAGTGTATGAAGGCATGGAACTTCATTTACACGGTGAGTTGCTCTGACAAAGAGTCAACATTTCAGTATTTTTATCAGTATTAATTGTTGTATCGGTATTGATAATCCTTTTTATATTACTTGCCAGAATATATACATAACAGCAAACGAAACGTCACCCCTAAAAATATTTATTATTTTCATTTTATAATTAATATAATTTGTTTAATGAAGAATGCGCTCCAAGTAAACAACGCCGGCGAAAATCCTGCGTGCGGAGCACAACATGCCATTTTCAAGAATTTTTTTGGATATGTAAATGCTATTATTTTTTTTAATGTTTTTGGATAAAAGTATTAAGATATGTTTTTTCTACAACTTCAGAAAATTTGAAAAGGATTCCACATTTATTTTTTGAGAAATCAAATCTTGAAAATCGTACCTTGTGCTGAAACGTGCTGAAACGTGCTGAAAAAAACGTGGTGTACAGTGGTGTAAAAGTGGCAGGCTGCAAAGTGGCCGACATGCGAATTTCCAAAACCAAACGGGGGAGTTAAGACACCGTCCAATTAAGTCAACCTTATTATCAAAAGAAAGCTTAAATTCTCCTCTTTCTAAATATGTTATGTTCTTAAATAATGCTTCAATTTTATAATTAAAAAAATCAAAAATAAACATTAAATCGGACTGCGCAAGAGGTTAGAGAAAGACCTCGCGGTTGCGCGATGTATCAATCTAATGGAAAATCCCGACTCTTTCTAAAAATAGCATTCGCAAGACCGTACACAGGAGCGCATTTTGTCTACAACGCTTTTTAAAGACCTAATCCCCCATGCGAAGAGAGTGCAAGGTTGTCCATGTCTGTTTTTCACCTCGTTGATTAACGCACAACACCGCGGGATCACTGGGCCGCAACCAGACTACGTTCTATGTTACAGTATGACGACACGTACACACGCGTGGTGCGTGGGTGTTTAAATGCCATGTTGTCAGCTGTATACTACTACGGACGAACTCTTTTGTTGTTGCTACGCTGAGTGAGGTTCGCTTTTTAACAATTTTACATTAATTTTCTACAAATTTTTTATTGTCTAGGTTAATTTTGAATAAGAATAGTTGAAGCTTTTTGTTAACATAAAAAAAATATCGATTTCTTTTGACAATTTGTGATTTTTCTTTTGATTTTGATTTTGATTTTGACTGTGTTTGGCCATTTTTGTCAGTAGGCCCTATTCACATTTTTTATTTTACTTTTTAGGTATGGATGCAATCGTACATAATCTTAGATTTTGGCACAATTGTCTAATACCCCGCAACTCACACAGTCCTTTTGTAGCCACGGCTACTGCTACAAATACTACGTCACGCTTGATCGGCTTTGTGTACTGTACTGCTGCGCTACTTGTTGTTCACAGCCAGCCTCTCGAACGATGAACGACCCATAGGCGTTGTGTATTCATCCACGTCACACTTCGAGGTCGTGTAAGAACATTGGGGTCCGTTCAGTGCGTTGATTTTTTTTCACTGCTAAACCATAGAAAACTACAAGGCCTGTTTTGCCACGGATTCGACAGGGATTCGACAGGGGACCATGGCCGGGGCGAGATCACGCTGGCTATGGAGTCAACAGTTAAGGGATAGAGAGTTCTTCCTATCCCTTTACTGTTTAGGCCTACTCCATGGCCAGCGTGTGGTACGGAAAAAAAAAGTCGCGGTCAGGTATTACCCACGGTTACAAATAGAGCATGACGCAACCAAGCCGGAGGTCAATGTCACTGAACATGCGCAGTGACTGTTTTTTGGGACTTCGCAATTTTTTTGGGGGACTTCGCAATTTATTGATTTGAGAGCCACAAATTTATTCACTCGAGAGCCACAAATCAGAAAAAGAACAGGTCATACTATCTATTTCAATATTGTAGGAGTCAATTTATCATAATACAAAATAATTTGTTCTTTTTGGGGATGAAAAGACCAATTCTAAAACCACGCCGTCCAACTCATAACCTAACTATTACTAAGCGGATTCGTTTCCTCTCGACCATTAGGACGTGGTCGAACACTATAGATCACACTATAGATCACATCATATCATATCATATCATGTCATGAAATTTCTTGTGAAATCAAATGTTTTATGAAAGCTCCTGGTTATTTTAATATGATGAAAATTTTCAATAAAGTGATGCTCCTGACTATTTAAATACTACTTTATAATTTGAGGCAAAGTTACATTGTCTTAATTTATTTACGTAATAACACCTGAAAACAAACATCAAAGTGTTTAGGAAAACAACCAAAATGGTTTACTTTATTTGAACATTTTGTAAAAATCACATCAACATGACATGTGAAATGGCATCATCAATTTAGGTTGCGTATACATTTAGTAAGGTTGTGCCAGGTCGGGTAGTGCGTTTAATGAATGCGAGAACAAAGTGGATGAAGATGAGTAACAGTAGTGATGCAGTGAAGAAATTAATGGATGAATGTTTTGTTGATGAGCAGCAGCCCGTGGCTAGCACGAATATGAGTATGGAGTGTAACACGAACACAATGTGGCAAATTTGGTTGACCTCAAAATTCGCCATGCATGACGTCTGAGGACACATAAGCTAAACACGTTCTCAGACTTATCAAAATTTAGGGGGTGACGTTTCTTTTGCTGTTATGTATATAGATCAAATAAAGCATCTCCATTGGTTATTCATCAAGTCAGTTGTTGTAGTATCTAACTTGATTTCATCTGAGTGTAACAGCCACTAAATTGCCACGAGATTGTACAATGGACACAAAACTCAAACGCCTGTGGACCCCCATATATGGTTGTCTTAGGTCAAAGCTCAGTTCAGTACCTGAGGCATCACTACCGAACATACAAAATATGAATACATATCAGCCCTCACTCCAGAAGTGGCCCAAAAGACACCCCCTACAAAACGCTCAGGGAGGAGCTAATAATCAAGCATGACAGAGCAAAAACGACTACAACAGCTCCTTACCGACGAAGTACTTGGTGATCACAAACCATCACAGCTACTCCAGCACATGCAGCAACTGCTTGGTGATTGAGCAATGGAGGAGTCCATTCTCTGAGAGTTTTTCATTCAAAGACTGCAACTCCAACAACTTAAACGATTTAGCCAATAATTTATTGAATATCGTATCGTGATGTATTATCGTGTAATCATCCAGGCCTGGACTGACCCTATGGTGACTGGAATTTTGCTGACATCCCCATTATAATATCCGAAAGATCTGTGGTTGGGCTACCTGTGCATAGTTTATCACTTCAGTAGCACTTAGTAGATTCAAAAGATCTGTGGTTGGGAGCTTGTACTTATTTATAGTTTGTGATGTCAGCAAAACATTAGCCATCCCATAACACATAATATTTACTTGACGAGCATAATGGATGTAGTGTATCTAATAGTTTTATAGACATACGTCACTAGTCTAGTGGAAAGTTCATAGCGGATAATCTACTTAACCTGTAGGAATCCATTGTACTCATTCAATACAGATTGTCCACAGAATGGCATCAGCTTCGAATTCATCGAGCACTGAGGCTGCCCATGAACAACTACAGGGTATGAACAATGTCAAGTTAATGACCTTAAAAGGCCAATGAAAGTAGATTATTTGTTTCTCGTCAGCACCAGTATGGAATTTTGGCCCTGTTTGGAAAATCTCATTATTAATTATTTTCCAGAAAGCCACAAGTGCCTTAAAATATAGGCAGACAACAATTTAGTTTCAATGGGGCCCTCATTTCTACCAAGCACATCTATACTTCGCTTCCAGTAATTTTTAATCATGAGTGTCGGCTTCAATGAACAAGGGAACAATGTACACATGTGAAAAAGACGTTTTGATCATGGTTAAAAACTAATATTGATCTTTCTTCGGCCTAAGCTATAATTTGTTTTACACCCTTAATAATCCCTCTAATACTCTTGAAGCGCAATTGTTCCCCAATTTGTAACACTGGCCAAAAAAAAGTCAATTGACTGATTTTGACTGCTAGAACAACGTTGCCTTTGGGTTTTGACCTGTCTAGTAATTTGACAAGAAATTCTTTGTGTAGAAGGAAGGCCATTTCTTTCAGTTATAAAGTGAAAAAGTTCTTTCCATTTTGCTGTACACTCTAAATAATAATTTTGCTGGGGAAGTATTTGCCTTAGACATTAACACAAACACACAACTAACGGCTAAATTTTTAATTATTTGTAAAATGATTATCACAAACAACTGTTGCAAATCTGCTGTTTGTGTGGTGTATCCCTGTCTCATATAGAAGTGCTTGATGAGCTAGGACAAGTTGAGACTGAATTGAATCAGGTAAGGAAACGTATCGACGCGCTTGTTCAGCAACAGGACCATCTTCTGAGTAAGAAACAAGAGCTAAAATCCAAAACAGACCAGTTGCAGACTCTGTGCCAGAAACTGGAGACGGAAAGGGGTGACTTCCAAAAATCAGGTACATGTTATGTACAGTAGAATGCATCTATAGACCATGTGTAACTATGTCATGGATCACTGGGGGTGTAATGATACCACTTTTTTGTGATACGATACATATTGCGATACTTTGTCATGATACGAATGTATGTATCACGTTATGTATCGTGAATACTATAAATGCTAAAAATGAAGTTGTAAGTAGTGTTGTGAATTACCCAGTGTTGTAGCGAGACTTAGACACATTAAAAATAACACATATACACAGTTTCATGTTGTTTTATTCCCTCTTCCCCTGAAGAAAGGGTATGGCCTGCTATAAATTAGGCTTGGAAGAATTTATAATCATAAACAAATGTTTGTCCAGATTCCTGTTCTCTCAAACAACTTTTTGAATGCGTTAAGTTGATGTGTTTTATTTTCCAGAATCTATCATCAGCATAATAATAAACACAATACTGAGTTGGCCAATGCTACCAACCAGTTTGTGTTGCTGCTCCTCATCCTTGTCACACTGATTCTTCATTAAGATGAACATCATTGATATTGAAGATGAATATCAATGTGAATTACATTTTTTGTGCAATTCATGATTTTTCTTTCTTGAAGTCAAGACTGTACTGTTTGCTCACACCACTGTCTTTATCCTAAAAAAATTAGAAAAATGTTGTTGGCATAACAAAGGTTGGATATAAAATTTTGCAGGGCATGTCACATGATCATTTCGGAGTAGATTTTGAGAGCTGGTGACAGGTTCCTTTCATCCAATCCACAGATTTTCACTGGTCAGCAGAGCTGCATAACTTGAAGACATCCGTCTTCGGCATCAAGTCCCTGAGAGCAATGCAAGAGCAGGTGATAAACACCACCATGTCTGGAAGAGACTGCCTTCTTGTCATGCCGACTGGGGCCGGAAAGAGCCTCTGCTATCAACTACCTGCACTCCTGGCAAATGGTAAGGCATTTATGATGCTACAGCCATATTGGTTTCTTCCTATACAAATACGCATAACCAAACCGAGGCTGATAGGGAAATAGCAGCGAACGATTTTTTTCACAAATTTTGCATAGCAAAACTGCGATGCAAGAATTTGCATAGCAAAATAATTTGTTGTATAGTAATCTGTGAATTTTGTATAGCAAATGTGAAATGCTTAAGATTACAGTATGTTGTTTTTTCAAGGTTTTACTGTCGTTTGGTTCATCATATGCATATAATATCAAGATTTTACCAGAAATAATCATTTTTAGTGTACGAAAATTGGGCCAAACGGTGGTAAAAACAACTTCACGTGTATCTTTCTTCCATGCCAATTTTGGCAAAATTGTAGTCATTCATAAAAGTTAGTCCTCTGTCCATTTTTATAATTTATATTGTTATATCGATCGCTAAAACAAATTACCGACTGCGACGTGTTCGGGTGCTTCTCAAAGTGAATTTCAAGTAGTATATGCTTGATTTTGATTAGTAAAAATTTGTCTGGAAAATGAGTGGCTCTCCGTGGTTGAAAGTGTGATCATATTGTGAAAGTGCGATCATATTGGGGGCCGAAATGATTCTAAACCTCATCACCACATATAGAAATGAATGCTCATTTTGTTAAATGTTCAAAAACTTTTATTATAAAACAAAGTTAAAAATGTTTCTAGAGTTCCTTTCAATACAACCGCAGTGATCATATTTGAATGCGCACGTGTGAAGTGAACGTGGCCCTAAATTTGTATAGGGGTGGCGTAATTGCTCAATTGCTCCAACCCAAAAACTCAGTAGAAGAAAAAAGATTTGCGAAGCTAAACAAAAAATTGGGTGGTTGTTGCATGTTTTTCATTTCTGGGATTTTGCCTGCAGTTAATTCATCAGCAGAAAAATATTGCATGCACATAGAATTTGGGGCATTGCAGTGAAAATCCTTACAGATTGCTGGAAAATAAGGTTGCATTTACGGCTTTCACTTGGGTAAAACCAGTGCACGCATTCACCATTGCATCAACACCGTCGCATCATGAAGTCATCATTGACAAAGTACCGTATGTCGGACGGACATATAGGCCTACCCTGGCGCGGTCTGGACATACAGAAACAAACCCGGTCGGGACGGAACCCTTGATTGGAAATATACATGTAAACGTTATTTCGGGAAAGGTTTGTGAATATGATTTCAAAAATGTTTCTTATTAAACCACAATAGTGAAAACATGTCACAATTTGTATCGCAAAATCTGTGATGTATTGTTTGAAATTCCGTCTCAGATTGTTCAAATTATGTTGCATTTTGCGATGTAATACAGGGGAAATTGTTCACTGAATAGGCTGTTCCTGTTTATGTCACCCAACTGTTATGATTGTACTTGCATACAGGGAACCTGACAGATGGCCACACCAGTAGATTCGACATTGCTGTAGGAGCAGCTGTTAATTGTTGACTCGCTTTGCCAGAATACCCTTTCCTAGCAGCTTAGGGATGGAAGTGGCTGGGTTTTAAAGTGAAAAACTTTAGTAATATGCACCACTGCATTAATCACTGCATATAGTTATCAAATTGTGTGTCTTTATTCTCAACATTTGCATGCTTAATCTTACTCTATGTAGGCATAACTTTGGTGGTATCTCCCCTTGTTTCACTGATGGAGGACCAGACACTAGCCATGGAGCAAATTGGTGTGCCGGCAGCATTCTTATCAGCAAGTACACCTCCTGAAAAGGTACTCAAATACACTAACTCCTCAACTTGTAAAATTCCTAAAGGAAACTCAATATCTAGCTGTCAAGTCTTGCTTTTGTTTTCAAATTGTTTGAGAAATCATTGTGCAAACCTATTTTTATTTTTATCTGATTTATCCTGAGTAGCATGATCAGTGATTTCACTGTTCTGCATCAGGGCCCAGATTTGAACTGTTAAAGACAGTACTAAATGAATTTGTTGTATTTTCTGATATGGTTGCAACACATTTTTATACATACGGCAGTGCTTATTAAGGGACATGAACAACATGCTACATTCAGCAAGGTCAAATAATAGCATTGAGATTGAACCACAAAGAATGGAGAAAGCTTGTAGCAACCTGCTCTTATGCCAAATGAAAAGTGATATATCTTGTATGAATAAACATGTGTCTTGTATGAAAATATAAAAATTTGCTCCAAGTGTTTTTCTGTACAAATTGTAAATGCTTTAGAAACTTTCCTCATGACTTATACTTCATATTGAGCTTGAATTTGATTCAAAGAGTGTAAGCTTACTCCAAAAAAGTAGTTTTGCCAACATGACAAACTTAATAAATTACCTTTAATCAGGGTCACTATAGTTATTATTACAGTATTTGTAATATTAACAAATACAGTACGTGATGATCCATATCAGCGAGATGCAAATATTAATTGATGTTTAATTACCAGTTAATTGTATGTTTTTTATAGTTGAAGGAGATCAATGCAGCCATGCTGGATCCTAAAGCCCCCCTGCGTCTCCTCTACGTCACCCCAGAGAAAATTGCGAAGAGTAAGCGCTTCATGGCCCAGATTCAGAAGTGTTATCATAAAGGCCAGCTTGTCAGGATAGCAATTGATGAAGTTCACTGTTGCAGCCAGTGGGGTCATGACTTCAGACCTGGTTAGTATCTTGGGCTTATTCCATAATTGGCAAAAGCAATATTGTGATACCAATTTTGTCTCAAAGCTGTCTTGAAGTAAAGTTGGTGATGTCAATTACCATCGTAAGCCTCATTAGCATATTGATTACATGGCCTGATTCTGAAAAGTTTGGCGGTAGTCGATTAAAACTCTGGCCTAATTTTCACGCTTTTGCCATGGTAAATGCCAGATTTTGAGCTAATTTGAATGATTTCAACTAAGCTTTGGCGATGTCGATTTTTTTTCATCCACGATATATCGTGATTTTCGATAATATCACAATTTTTTTTCATTCACCATAGGGGTGTAACGATTCACCGATGCATCGATTATTGCTATACAAAAATACCACAATATGCATCACGATTGCAATACTGATGATTTTGAGGTTCCCACAAAATTTCATGAGAATATTTAAAAAATACTGAATATTATCCAAACCAAATTTTGTTTACAAATATTAGCATACCTGACATTTAAACCACAAGTCAGTGAACTTTTCCCTCACAAAAATGCCTGAGCGCCGTCTTAAAAAATGCTGACAATAAAATTCGTTTTGCATGTGGCACATCACCGATAGTCTGAACGACTCGCTGTATTCCCAATATTTTATTTCAACAAACAATATTATAGCACCCTCTACTGACTTAATTTGTCAAGTGCTACTAGATTTTTAAATTTGATAGTCAATTGAGGGCGCTATACTATTTTAAATGAAATAAGTACAAGAAATGTGGGGAGTATAGGCTTCATTGTTGACATTTTGTCATGGAAAAACTTCATTAACTTTTGTGGGCTAAATATAAAGTAAGAATCTTATTTGAACCAGGCTTGGTGTGCATAATAGTCAGTATATTGTGTGTATTATTATGCTGATGAAATTCTGTTAGAATTTTGGACTCAACGTTTTACACATGATTGAACTTCTTGTGGTATTTTTATTTTTGCCGAATTTTAGTATATACAATCCTTGAACATAAACACAATATTTAAAAAAAAAACATTAAAAAAAAGTTGTTTAAGAGAACAAAATTCTGGACAAACATTTGTTCATGATTATAAATTATACTAAGTCTAATTTTTAGCAGGCCTTTTTAAAGGGAAAGAGGGAATAAAATAACAACATGAAACTGTAAGTCTGTGTACGACATTGGGTAATTCACAATATTACCAACACTTCTTTTTAAGCATTTTTAGTATTCACTATACGTATCATATCGTAACCAAGTATCGCGATACGTATCATATCGTGAAAAAGTGGTATTGTTACACCCCTATTCACGCATGATTGTTTTAGAGGTATGTACAGGTATGTACCCCATCTACAAGCATCACAGCAAATTGCCAGCGCTTGGCTGAGAGACACGTGCTATCCTGCCATCCACGCGTGCACAATGGACATTGGCAAATTTGTTTCACAAAGTACAGGGTGTCCCCATAAAAAGTATACCGAGATGAAAATTACTGTATTGGCAAAACTACTTTATATATGGGAAAGAGAAATATATCTCTAGAAAGGGCAGAATGTCCTCTTTGCAATGGTATACAGCTTGTGATGTTATTGACACAGATGAGTGAACAAATTAGACAGATGTTAAGGGTACTGAAAGCAGGACTGTGACAAGTTTGCATATTTGAATAACAAAGGTCCAAAAAGCATTTTAAAAAACCTGCACATTAAACTTTTGAGGTAAGTAGCGAAAACAAAGCAGATTACATTGTTTTAGGTACATTCCTTGTTTTCAAGAATGTGTTGAAAAAACAAAGGCATTTGGTATTCTGCACACTTGCATGGTTGAGATTTGTTGTTCAAATATGCAAACTTGTCACAGTCCTGCTTTCAGTACCCTTAACATCTGTCTAATTTGTTCACTCACCTGTGTCAATAACATCACAAGCTGTATACCATTGCAAAGAGGACATTCTACCCTTTCTAGAGATATATTTCTCTTTCCCATATATAAAGTAGTTTTGCCATTACAGTAATTTTGATCTCGGTATACTTTTTATGGGGACACCCTGTACAATAGAATTGCATTTTAGAAATGTCACGAGCCCCGACTTTTTACCAAGGAGCCGCTGTCAATCTGTGCTTTGATTGACAGGAGCGGCAATTCATTAAAAGCTCTTAGATATGGCCCGCAACATGCCTCAGTTCGGCACAGTCAGCGCATTATGTAATTGAGTATTCTGCTATTTTCGTAGTTTACAGAGTGCCTACGTACATACTGGCAAGGTATATAAATGAATATGCAACATAATGAACATACTCATGAGTAATCGAACCAATAAGAACAATATCAATTTGCTACTCTGCAAATCTATCCAATCACGACGCGCAGAAACAGGCACATGTATGTAGTGCGTTCTTGTGGGAATTCCTTTTCAAATATTTTCCTGTCAAAATCTTCGAGTTGAAATTCCCGATGCTAGTATATTTTTAAAAATCATGAAATTATGGCTCAGTGGAATAAGATTTGTAAATATAAAGTAAAAATAACTAGGATTTAGTACAGTCTTTATGTTATTTTTAACAAGCCCGCTGGACTACTTTGAAAGGCATTTTGACCTGTCCGCTGCCATATTTACTGGCATGTGGCTAAGCCAGCGGACTACAGTTTAGGTCGAACCCTGGTTTATGTTTAGCACTATACTGTGAACATGTTGTCATTATTCATATTATGCGGTGCGTGGTGGGCGGTACCAAGTACGATGGCTAGATGTGCATGATCGCCACATGGTTCTGGGACAACACCCAGGGCTAGGTATTAATTACCATACCAGCAACCTAACTTTGAAATGTGCTATACAGTGGTCTCATTGTTTCAAACTGTGAGGTCTGATAAGTGCCCCATGCCTAGCTATACACATGGACAGTGTACATAGGTAATGGCATCAATTAAATCTTCTAAAATATAATCTATGCTGGCTTTTCCTACTTAAAATACACACAGTTGGAAAAGTGATCAAATACAAATCTTAAAAAACACAAATCAGTTAATCAAAATCATCAGGTAAAAGAGATAATCTCTGAGTAAAAACATCACTCTTGAAGGTTAGGCCAAAGTTACACAAATGTGTATGTGATGAAAAATGCACAAGTTGATCCAAGTTGAAACAAATAAAAATGCAACAAATATAAATCCAAAGAACTCATGGGTAAACCTGAATGAAACATTAACAACTTATACATTCTGAAATGATTATTAAATTAAAATGAAATTACACATACCTGTAAAAAGGATGACACAGAGACTCCAATGAGTAAGGTAGAATACTTTTGTTAGTGTGCACTCAGTCATCCGATGTATGAAAGACCAAGGGTGCACACTGGCCAACACCAGGGCTCATCTGTGGGAGTCGGATTATGGCTGTTGAACATTTGGGGGGGGGGGGCCATAAAACCCAAGGGGCTACACTATGAAATATTATTTCTCATGTTTCATCTGCATCGATATTGTTGCAAGTCACACTAAAGCTAATAATTAAAATGGGTTGTGATTGTTAATTTATTTGTACTCTTGACAGGACCATCTCAAACAAACAAATTATCATCCTATATATTTTCATGAACTGGTTTATAATTATATCCATCAAGTATTACAATTACCTGAAGGAAAATGAAAGAGTCTATAAATTAAGTAGGTCACAGCGTGACCTGTTAACGTGCTGCATGCTATTATTGAACGAGCAACAAATGAAGCCAAACACCAACTTCAAATCTATATTCAAATAGGCATTTGTATGTATTAAACATGAAATAATATCAAATGCTTTCAGAATAATTTTCGTAAAACAGCTATGGTTTGTACCAATTTAATCAGAGGGTCAGAGACCACCATGGCTAGAAAGTGAGACGTAAACCTTTTGTACACATTGTGCGATCTGAAAACCAATTCACTTCCTACTACTTAATCCGTCTGAAAAGGTTTCTTTGAGTAGTAGTGGATTACGAGAAACAACGCCCTGTGGGGTGGCTCCTATGTGATCCAACAGTTGGCTTACCATTGAAGTAGTTAGCTTTTGTCCCTAACTTCCGAAAGCTGAAAAGACTGGTCTAATTTTGTTTCCATGGAATTTCTGACTGGATCTGACTGGATCGCAATATATTCATCACAATATATTTTTTAATCACGATTTGCCGATATCACGGTAACTTAAAAAGTTCTCAATATCGTATTCAAATAAGAAAAGGTATCGAGATATTCAATATTATTGTGTTATTGCCCAAGCTTAATTTCAAACTGTATGAACAATTGACCAACAAATTCTGTGGGAGATCTTCATGTTTCAGGCCTAGAATTTCACAGAGGCCATGTCTCTGTTGCCCTGGTGTTGGCCTTGGTGACCCTTACAAATGTTCCCATAGACATTCTGATATTCTAATGGAAGTGTCCTTTACTCGGGAAAAGTGGTCTCACCCCTACAATAATGAAAATCCAAGCCTGACATTTCGGGAAAAAAAACATGTATGAAATGCTCTTGCTCCATGTTAAACACTGCTGTCATACAACATGTTCACCGGTCTCATTGTGTGTAGAAAATGCTATGCTTACACTTCCATCATCACATTTTCACCCCTGTAGATTATAAGATGCTGGGTGTACTGAAGAGACAGTTTCCAGAGGTGCCAATATTGGGCCTGACGGCAACAGCTACTGCCAGTGTACTTGAAGATGTGAAAGGCTTGCTAAACATGCATGCTTGCGTCATACTCCGGTCAACCTACAACAGAGCCAATCTTTTCTATCAGGTACAAAACAATAACTGATCACAAAGTGTAACTTCATGGATGTTGGAAACAGTTTCAGGGTAATGTTCCTTTTAGCACACTTATCTTTATCACTTTTGTACTCTCATGTCAAAGGTCGATAACCTATATTTACTTTGGACTATACCTATACTTTATTTTGAACACTCATTGCCATCTGTGACAAGGCGCACAAATTGTATATGCGCCCTCCAGACGCGAGTGTGAAGTTCTAGCGCCAGGTCGCAGATGGCAGTGATTGTTCAAAATAAACAATTTTACCCAGAGCTGCCAACCAGTACGATTTTGTCGTATTTCGTACGATAAAACGATTAAAATACGACACTACGATATACATGTAAAAAATACGATTTCTTAAAAAAAATATCAACTAAAAAATTATATTGCCTGGTTACTACTTATTTCCGTCCGCGCGCACAAACTATATGGTATTTTTCTGCAGGAGAAAACAATTAAGCTTCAAAAGCCGGAGAAAGGCGCGGGTTAAGTTTCTTGTAGTCGTTAGTAGGCCTGTGCAAATAATTCGATTATTCGAATATTCGCGAATAGTTGTTGCTAATCGTACTCGTATTCGCGGTTTTTTAATTATTCGATTAATCGCGCAGGCGCGAATACCTGCAACTATTCACGAATAATGACCAATTGCCTTTGAACCATTCATAACTTGCTGTCGTAAAGTGTTTGCTAACTATTCACGACTACTATTCGCAAGTAATCCTATTAAGCTGGCAATTACACCGTTTTGTCTAGTCATGGTGGTAAGCTTTGTACTTGTACGTGTTTGCAAATAGTAATGCCTTTGAGGAAGCCAACATGGCAGGCTGGATGGTTGTGACTGCATCGACTGTTACCTGCAATAATGTATTGCCTTCGGCATAAAAATTGCGGTCGTGAACTATTCGCGAACTATTCGCGAATACTATTCGCGAGTAATGCTGCCAATTGCGCTGTTCTGTCCAGGCACTGCTGGTAGTTGTACGCATTGCAGTATTCGCGAATAGTACTCGCGAGTAATGCCTTTGAGGAAGCGACAGGGCAGGCTGGATGGCCGGCTGTGACTGCATGCAGTGACTGTTACCTGCTATAATGTATTGCATTTGGACTGCATAAAAATTGCGGTCGCGAACTGTCTGCTAACTATTCGTGACTACTATTCACGACTACTATTCGCGACTACTATTCACGAGTAACACTGCCAATTACACCGTTTTGTCTAGGCAGTGGTACGCATTGTAGCTTCCATAGCAGGCTGGCTGGCTGTGACTGCAGCGACTGTTACCTGCTGAATGATGATAACGGTGCACTCATTTGTCCTAAGTTACTGTCTTGTCATTGTTCTGTTCATAGCCTTCCTGATGTCTAAAGCGCTTAAGAATAATGAAATACAGTGTAATACATTTATATGAAGAATAAATCACTTCATCACTGCCAGCAACTGGACAATAGGCATCCTGGAGCAGTGGCGTAACTAGGGAACAATTTTCGGGGGGAACTAGGGATTTCACCACTTTTTCTAGGGGGAATATCAATACTTGAATCCTGCAGTCTCAAACAGTGCCCCATTTTTTTATAAATTATGCACCCGCGGGGGGTACTTGCAGAGTGCTGAATGAACATACTTCATATTTTGTAGCATAAACTTGTGCTAATAGTAATTAAATTTGAACACTACAAAATCATGTAACGTTTTTGTTTTTGAAGAAAAGCTGGGGATGACGAATTGATGATTAAACAACTGCGATTAATTTACACTAACTTGAATGTTTCATGTTGTTTATTTATTACACATCGATTTGTTTGAAAATGTCAATTTATTTTCATAAATATTAACTACGAAAAGCATGGTTCTCTTGGTCACTGCCTTTCGCATTGCGGGTGTAATTGCCTTTGCACTTGCAGGTAATGTAAGGTCTACTGATGAGTAATGATAAATCCCACCGATCCACTTATTGCATCACATGACGTTATTGTTTGCCACGCCCCATTTGGTTCCCAAGAAAAGTTTGTCCAATAATGATAACGTAATTTGCGGTGAGCATAAGTCAATCACAAAAGCATAGGCCGTCGTACAAAATCATTTCAGGGTACACGCACCACGTGTGTGCCTGAACCAAAGGTTTTTAAGCATAGTGCGGGGCACACTGCGGAAGCTTTGGACGTAAACAACGAATATGTCTAAAAAGTGGCCCCTGCATGAGCATAAACACGTACTGCTTGCATGGTTATTTTTTATTTTGTGTATAGGACTAGGCTAATCGATTTGAAATAACAAGGGGACCGTTAACTTATTGGTATTTCTCTTAACGGCGACTTAAATATAAACAAGATCTCTTCAATGCGTTCATTTTATGGGGTTTAGGTGGACTTCCCTCTGTTGATATGGGATGAACGTCAATGCGCGTGACTTAGCATGTGCTCAATGTGCACTGTTAATGCTAATTGTGCTGGAAGTTTCCCACGCTGCCAGAGTAATAACTCGACGGCGATTGGATTTTCACTTACGAAAATGTATTATTTCGAGTACAATTTTGCAAGAAATAAAGAAAAAACAACAGGCATTAAAGAGCTTAATGTATGTGTTTGTTTATTGTCTGAATGTTACAAATAGGCCAGAAATTACTATCAAAGCAATTGTTTTTATTGTTTTAGTACTTTTATAAACCGCGGGAAAAAATTTGCCAACTATTCGCGAATAGTCGATTATTCGCGAAAAGTTGCCGCGCGATTAATCGAATAGTAAATTTTACTATTCGCCCAGGCCTAGTCGTTCCGATCGCACCCACTGTTGATGAAACAAAGTACTGGCTGAATTCCTACTTGGCAACCTAACGAATTTTCCTATTGGATGAATTCTGACATTATGTAGGAATTCAGCCAATAAACAAATTAAATGTAGTACATATGCCGCGTAACAAATTTTCCTATTGGCTGTCTGCCTTCGAACCTAATTACCATGCACGCAAACGATTTTAATGTGGGTTTCCCAGTACTGCTTGGGTACCAATTGATACACGTGTTTACTACACGTTTTGGTTTTATGGGCACCAGCGGTAAGCCAATTTTGCCGTCTTTTTACGTCTACTGGAATAGCTTTGTAATGTTTGTTTGCATTTATAACAACAGTAAAAAGATCGGTTTTTTTCTCGTCTAATGTTGGCATTTGTTATGCAAGATATAATGAAGGGCACGGCAATTTATTGCCGTGAAATGTCACGGTGATTTTGGGGGCATCGCAGTAATGGCACAGACCGACGGCAATTTGGAGGCCTGCATGTGTGCTGAGTGTATGTTATCGCTCGCATGCGTGCACCACATGTTGTGTTAAGTACGTGAGTGTGTACTGTACTGGCTGTGCATGCAGCGTATACATGTGATCAACATGGCGACCTCCGTGAGGTGATTTTCGTCGTGCGAGGTGCAAGGGTTTTTTGTCTTTCATCAACATCAGCATTGTTTTTATTAAGAATACGATTTTTGTGTTAAAAATAGTATTTTGGGGGATTGTGAATACGATTTTATTTGTCTGCTGGGGTTGGCAGCTCTGTTTACCCCATCAAAAACATATTAACGTGAAAGTGTTTATTAGCCAGTAATAGCAATACAATTGCAGTTTATAGTCTGATAATCACATTGAAGCTCATCAAGTCACTGTATGCCCTCCCAATATCCTCTTCATAATGTACGTATCAAAGCATCAAATACACAATCAATAGTGGGCTGAGCATGTCTCTGTTCTGATGACAGTACATTGAAAGGTTCATATGCTAGGTTTTTTTTCTTACAGATTTGTCTCAAGCCCAGCAAACGGGCCGAGTTCAATGAGGAAATTGTGCAGTTGCTGAACGGCCGTTTCAGACACAAATCAGGTTTGTCATGAAACTGTCTCATCCATTCTGTCCCCCCCCCACTTCTATCGCCCTCTTTGTCACTGTGTCCCTGTCCTGTTCACCCTAGGTGAACTTAAAATCACACCTGGAAGAATCATGCTGTAAGTAAGATTTGAGTACAGACCATTTCAAACATGACTTTCCCCAAAATTTATTGAGGTACCACAGCAATATCTAAAAACTAATATGCAAACAAACTGTGATACCAGAAATTATTGATTGACAAGTTGACAAAAACCAACTTTGTGGGTACAGTTTGTTCATACAATTTGGATTTAATCAAATACGGTTGATTTACACCCTTTTTGGCAAAAGAGACAGGAAACCGAGATCAACCATTAACAGAAGGACATAGAGCACTGGTACACGTACATGTAGATGTAAGGTATCAAAGGTTGCAATCTGGCATTGATCAATTTCTTTGCCTATGAAAAATTTGACTTGCCCACAAATAAATAACTCTACAATCCCTGAGATGTTAAATGAATAAGTACAATGTTTTCTTGTCTTTTCCTATCTTCTAAAGGTAAAGGATTGTTTATTCAAAAATAACCAAATGGTCAAATTTTCAGGGATGTGATTTCTCCGGGTTTTTTTCTCGGAAATCAATTTTTTGGGGCCGCAAACGTCAACCAACGTGAATCATGTGAATCCGTTGAGAAAATCGGGGGTAGAATATACTAATATTCATATTGAGTTTTGCATGCCGAAATTTACTTATGTACGTTACATCTTTGGTGATGTTTTAACGCATGAACTAAATGTTGTAAGTACAGTGTCCACGTTGAAAATGAGGTTGAAGTAGACCAGTGGAGACTATATTAACCCTAACTCCCTAGACAACAAAGGCAGTTGGAGGATTTTGAAGGATTTTTATTGTTCACTAACAATGCTTAGGGAGTTAGGGTTAATGACCCGATGCTAGCTGCTAGATCGTTTCTGTGCATATCATGCACTTGAAAAAGACTAGCGCGATCATACTCATAACGATTGGTACAATTCATGCGTGTGTTGGTGCGGGCAGGTTGCTGGGTTCGAGCATGTGGATTGTAATGTCTAGTTCCTATGCACACAACATACAATACAGGCATCCCATACAAAAATGTTCTGTTGCATTCCCCACTTTCGTGGGTCAACAATTAATAGTCGGATACAAACTTTGTTGTGACAATCTCAATCAATGGGGTTGGTTTATTATTAACATCACTATTTAACAATAATAACAGGCACTAGTAACATGTATGACAGGAGTGGTAGCGTATAGGTACATGTCAATAGTTAAACTTATATACTTGTGCTAAGTTCCGAATAGGGTGTACGAATACCAACTATTGGGTACAGTCAGTGGGGACCATCGTTCGTTCATGCGGCTGTCAACTCGGCATACGGTACGGGCACTGCTATACCGAGAGACGGGCGGCTGGTCGGTCTCTGACGGGACCACCGGGCTTGACTACACTGGGTGTCTGGAAGGTGCCAGAGTGTGTATCAGACCGCATAGATACATGTAGGTGGACCAATGGCCATATCGACGCCCTGCACCATTGGTTTAACGAACGAGGCACTGCACTGTAATAGTTCGGTATATCGCACTGTCATGGATCGGATCGAGTCGCATAGATTTCATTCGAACCGCACTTCTCGCTGAGATCAGGAAATCTGGGGATTATATAGAAATCTGGGGCCTAGGAATGAATAAAACATAAGCCTACTTTAGCGTCTTAGCCAATGAGAAGCTTGGCTTCGCGTCTAAGGGTAGAAACGTGTGCAAAATCGGGTATACAACAGGTCCTTGTTCCATATAAGGTAAGGTATTTGACGAAAGTGAAGTGATCGACAACTTAGAAAGGAGGGCGTGTTCAAGGGAAAATGCTTACTGGGCATGTTAAGCTATTTGCGTGGATGCTAAGCTATTACTGCATGAGGGAACAGCGGCTGTGCTTGGGTTAGGGAGCACTACACGCGGGCCACTAATGACTGAGCGGGTCAGTCACGGTGACTGTTTGGCCGTGGTTCACCCACGAACCGTGTTCGGTGTGAAGGGGTGGACTCCGAGGAAAGTATTCGGAAAATAGACTAAGTCCAAAGGACGGCTCCAAGCCACGTGGCGGGAGGGTGTGGCACGCACACAGGGCTCTCGCTGGTGTTGCATTATGCATGAGCAAAAGTAGCGTCCTTGTATGGATTGCATATTCATAGCGGACAATCGAGGGTCCGGGGAAACAACCCTGGGACTTAGACTGCTTGAAATTGCATCGTCAGCAAAACATTGGAAGTAGAAGAGTGAACTATAAGGGGTGCTAATATTTATCAAAATCAAAGGGTAAGATTCGTAACAGTTCTATAGAATTCTATTTAAAAAGTTCTATAGAATTTCTATAGAGGTTTCTATAAAATCTACATCCAATATTTTCTACAGAATTTCTATAGAATGTATAGAAATTCTTTAGAAATTCTATAGAAAAGTGGGCCACTTTTCTAAAGAATTCTATAGAAATCTATAGCAATTTCTATAGAAATCTCTAAATGTTTCTATAGAAAATTTGCCTCTTTTTCTATAGAAATTCACAGCTTTTCTATAGAAATTTTTTTTTCCCCCTCTAGAATCCATAGCATTTTTCTCTTTAAAGAAATCTGTAGGAATTCAACAAATTAAACACAAATTTTAATAAATTTGTATGACAAATACCATTATTTGTGTTTTATTCATGAATGGGAAATTCATAAACTTTTAACAGTTTGTATACATTGTACATGTACAAAACTACATGTATATGCACAAAATAATACTGTTTGATATGTTATATATTTCAAAAAATAAATAAATAAAAAGTACATAGACAGAGATTCTATGGGAGACTTAAAGAGTTTTTATATTTTGGCAATTTGACATGAAAAATAAAGTGTGAAAAAATGCACATGCAAGGACATTTGTAAAGTTACATATTAATTCTTTACACATAAATCATTGGACTGCAGTGCAACAAAATTGCCACTATAAATGCACAGAATACACACACCTGTTAAATACCTGTTTTAAACAAATCTGACTGGTCTCTTTGTACCTGTATATGAAATTTTGATGGACAGCTTTGTGGTTTTGGCAATCAATGAACTTGGCAAGTATTGCAGGATAAACATTGAATTATATTACAACACAATGGTACAATTGTGGGATTTTAATTTGTTTTGGTTTATAGGCAGTTCACACCTTAAAGGAATTTACAACATTTGTAATTTACATATTATTCAATTAATAAATGATTATGTAAAAACTTACTTGGTGTAGACATAGAGAAAGAATCGAGTTGGTACACATTCATGTACATGTACATCTATCAATTATCCTGAGAAATTATTTCAACCGAAGTACTAAGAGAAAACAAGGATTGAAAATTCTAGCAACTTTTTCAGAAAAATAAAACAATAACAACCCTTCAAAACTTTGTTGTTTTTTCTGAAAAATTTAAACATCTATTTCTGATGAAATATTCACAGGCAAGTTTTATTAAACATGTACATTGTACATGTATATGTTTCTGGAAAAATTGAGGGTTTAAATGAACGCATGTTTCCAAACAAAGGTGTATGACCCTATAGCTAGCTCCCTAAAATCATCTAGTTACTTTAAACATACAATGTACCTATATATATTCTGTGTTATTTCCGTATTTATTTATTTTTTAATTTTTTATTTGGGTACACTTCTATTTCTTTTGTATAGAGCCAGCTAATATGGGTATTGTTAAACAGTCTATAATATTATGTGTCATTACAATTGACTAACAATTGTAATTTATCATGCTGTGCATTTTTAAAATTTCTTCATCCATATGCCCGAATCAATTGTGACTTTAATGTAAGTAATTTATTTCTTTTCATATATGAAAAGTGCAATGAATACTATCAAATAAGGATTTACACAGAATATGCATATTTAACGGTAGCTAGGATGATCCTATCATTATTGACAATTATATGTCAATAATGAAAGGATCATATCTTAGCTAATTTAAGGGTATTAAGGGGTTACACTGCACGAGCACTGTATTTAACTCCTTCACTTTGTTAGCCAAGGGCCGGGAAACAATGGATGTTGAAGCACTGGGAAACTTCTTGAGGGAGAAATCTGAAGAAAAAAAACAGTATGTACAATATTATGTAGAGGATAACACAAAACAAATGAATATGCCATCATTTACTATATCAAGACCCTATATATTGAAAATTATTTCACTGAATTATACTTTATCATCGGAGAATAAATCTTTGCCAAGTAACCCTTTTCCTTTGTTTGCTACAATGATAATATATGCTACTGGTCAGGCTTTGACCAACCACTTCCTCCCTCTCAAATATTTTGGCATAAAAAGGATTTGGACCAGCTTGGTGGTACAGGTCACTGGCCTGCATCATGGCGGTCAGCTTTCCTTTCTCGAGCAGAACGCCATTACCAATCTCAATTTGTATTCAACAGCATTTGTACAATTTAGACACAAATTAATCATTTTAAAGAGAAGCCCATGAAAGCTATTCATGTAAAACCTGAACATTTTGTAAACGACTTGGTTAATGTTGGATCGTCCTAGCTATTTGTAAACCTTAACACTTTCTCAACTGACCAGGGTGCTTTTTGTATGGGTAATACATGTACAATGATATTTCCCTTTTTTAAAGTAATGCTACATGTATACCTTTTATATTCTTACCTTTCATTTCATGTCTTGTCCTCAGTGTTCTATCATGGTTATGCAGCCTTCCATAATGAATGTACATAGTACATTTAGATACAAATGTATGCAGTAAATGTCCGACATGACTATAGAGGAAATTCATCACAGCATAACTCCATCAGAATGTATTCTATCAATCTACTGTAACTATAATCACTAATGGTTATATTTCAATACTTTAATTGACAAAATTGTTGCAAATATAAGCCTTTTTATGTCTATGGCTTTACACAACATTTTGAACATGTGGACATGCAATAAACAGTTATTCGGCTGGTATCATGCATCACAACCCTTACACTGTTGTACACAGGCTTATTGCAAATCACTTGTACTCTGCGTCACGTGGCCATGCATCAGCTGCATGCGCATGCACACCTGTCCAACTGATATACAAATGTACATGTGCACACAATAATATATGTACTAAAACAAAATATGTATATCCTATTCCAGAAGATCATGTATATTGCCTGAGAAAGAGAAACAATAACTGTAAACTAATTAAAATGCCTAAACAATACTATTATAGAAAACCATAAACCTGCTTCCATGGAATTCAATAAATTCTTACCTTATAGAAAACTTAGCTCTATAGAATTCTATAGAGATTCTTACTCTATAGAAAACTGCTTCTATAGAAAGTAAACCATTCTATAGAAGTCTTCTACACATTCTATAAAATTGTTTTGTTTTTATACAACCCTATAGAGCTCAATAAAGCGTTCTATAGAATTCTAAAGAACATTTTTGTATGGGATTGTGCTGGTCTGGGGAACAGACTAAAGGTAATTTTCCATTGAATTTGCACCTCGTGTGCATGCAGTACATGTGTGTATACGCATGCTTTATCAAACACAGTGCAATTCATGTACTTTCAACATGTCTAAAAAGATTATTTTGCCGTGGGGAGACTTGTCAGTTCATGAGCTTGACATTTGGAGGAATATGTTGCAAGAATCCGTTACCGTGGATGGACATTAGATAGAGTTGCATCAGTGCTTTGAAAGACTAGTGGCCACTGGAAAAGTGATCTGTATGTACTTAATATTGCGATGACCGCCAACTATGCATCAATTATACAAGGTCAAAGGAAGGGATCCTTTTCATGCATTGATAAAACTTTTAGTTTTAGATTATTTAG
Organism: Zoroaster sp. YZ-2022; assembly: GCA_029582265.1. Taxonomy (NCBI): domain Eukaryota; kingdom Metazoa; phylum Echinodermata; class Asteroidea; order Forcipulatida; family Zoroasteridae; genus Zoroaster; species Zoroaster sp. YZ-2022. The sequence goes on along the minus strand of CM055821.1, from coordinate 14,295,785 downwards.
AAAGATTTAAAAAAAATAATAACCTACTAATACTGAATCGTCCAAATTACAAATGAGTAGCAAATCAATGAGGAATATGCTGATGAACTCAAAAAGTGATTTTTTTTTTTTGGGGGGGGAGAGGGTTTGTGTTTTGTTGTTGCATATTCATCCTAAACAAGGCATAAAGCTATTCAAGGTATAGGGCTACAATATAATAGAAGAAAAATAAAAATGTGAAAAGACTCTGAGGAGCTGAAGGTGGGAATTCAGATTCACAAAATCACAAAAGTTGCACAAAAAAAATGCTCAAAAGATGTCCCAGGAAAGCTTAGATTGCACCACAAAGCATCTAGACTTAAAAAATTTTCCCAGGGCCCTTCAGCAGGCCCCGGACCCCATGTCATAATAAGCTTCGCGCTTCATGCTCCGCGCTCACACTGGTTCGCCCTTCATTCGCACATTTTCAGGTTTTTTCACAGACCAATCACATCCCTGAATTTTAATGTAAAAGCTGATGATGGTTTATGTCAGAAGTGCTGTGTATTTTGAAGAGAAATTAATGTTTTCCAGTTTTAATTTAGGACAGAGTACTCTTTTCTATATGCCATATTCAAATGAATAAAACAAATCTGAATGCATTTTCACCATTTGTCTTGTGAACGAAACAATGTCATAAGCTGAAACTTTCACAGACTGTTAGTTGTTTAATATAAATTTGGATTCAAAGAGAGTAACCATAGTTGACAATATCAATGTTATACCTTCCCTTTAAGGCATCATATACTGTTTATCCAAGAAGAATACAGAAGAGGTGACATCAGCCTTACAGAAGTGCAATATCAGTGCTGAGCCTTATCATGCCGATCTCAGTGCTAGCTTCCGTAGTGCAGTACATGGCCGATGGAAGAAGGGAGACACTCAGGTTTGTTCTCTTTTGTTTGGTCTGCCAAACTGGGTTTTTTTCTTTGTCCCAGGGCAAAAAAACATTAGTAGAAGCATGGCTTATTATTTTTCGAATCCTTGTGGTAAGTGGCATGTACGTGGGGTGAAGTGGCTTATACTAGTGGCTTTTTGCTTGAATGACACTTTTCCTCCATGTATTTCTGATGTGTGTGCTCCAGTGGTCTGCACTAGTAAGCAGGTCGTGGGTTCGAATCCTACCCGAGTCGCCTGTGTTTTTTTTTCCCACACAGACACTCGGAGTATACAGTGCTTCATGCATTACGTCATTGTAGAGGCAAAATCAAATCAATTATTAATTTCTTGTCATGAAAGCACTGTGAAGCACTGTCAACTTCTAGCTGTAAAATTCTTTTTTTTTTAGGTAGTGGTGGCAACAATAGCTTTTGGTATGGGTATTGATAAACCGGATGTCCATTTTGTTATCCATCACTCACTCAGCAAATCACTGGAGAACTACTACCAAGAAAGTGGGCGGGCAGGTATGTACAGCAAATTGTTGACCTTTAGCTGTTGGAAATTAAGCCACGCCCCTATGACAACTTGGAGAACAGAGGTACATTTTTATACAAATGCATCAACATATAACAGAACAATACTCTTCCTGTCATCACAAAAAAAATTGTAAATAAGAGAGAATTTTATTAAAATAAGAATATGTGTAAATAGAACTGGTTGTTTCAGGTTTTTCTGTGTTTAAGGATGGTACACAATGGCAAATGCAGTCAAACCTAATTTACAAAGTATGTATTTCTACTTGAAGTAGGAAAACCTAAAAGCATCATATTTCTAAACCCGAAAAATGTACTTTGCCACTGCCCGTGAAAGGCAGGAAATAAAACAAAAGCTGTTGGGATTGTTAATGTTTTTTGGAATAGCAAATAAATAATTGTACGATCTTTAAGACAGTGCTTTTATGAGTGACATAAGGGGCCCCCCAAAAAAAATAAAAAATAGATAAAAATAAAAAATCTCTCGTTTCTGGTCATAGGTTGGCTTTGATTTTAGGTGTTCGGTTGTACATTTAGGTATTAGGTTGTTAATTTTTGTTAGGTGTTAAAGCTACTGTGCGAACACCTTGTTATTGTTGGTTTTTTTTACTTTTTCTTCTCCTTCTCAGTGAGACTTATCAGACAAAAACACATAGTTGCAAATTTCACAGCACCTTGAAACTTAACTCTTTCTACCCGGAATTATTTCACGTGTACGGACAGAATTGTTTTTATTATTATAATAATTTGATACTGTAAACAATCAAGGTCAAGTGTGGAAATAATTAATAATTTGTTTATCTTTTGCCAATTGAAGAGAGTAAGGTATCAAAATAAAGGTTATGACTCACTGGGTGTGAATATTGAGATGGGTTTATCTTGGGATTACCCATAATGCATTGCAGCCATTCAAATATAAACTTATGTTTATCGTTCCTCAGAATAAATATCAATAAATCTGCAAGTTATTGCATGAAAGTCTTCAAATATGCATTGTATGATAAACAAAAGTGGTTTGTTTATGTCAGAATATGTCAGGGCATACTAATACCCATAATGCTTTGTAATCCCTTGTTTATAGAACAAAAATCATAATATGCAACCTTGATACAACATATTGTATATTGTTTCTGTTATGCAATAATGTAAACAATCAAGGTCGAGTGTGGAAATTATTAATAATTTGTTAATATTTGGACAGCTGGTAGAATCATTGTTACTCGCCCAATTGCTTGTCTTGTGAGCACAATTAGCCTGGGGGCATTGCTTGCTGTCACGGTCGCGTCATGGTGCCATGTATAGTATAGACCTATCACTATTTCACTATCGCAATCGGTACATACGACCTCATATTCAGAGCTTTTACTGTCGTTTTTACCCCGAAAATCAAAAATTTCATCACTGTCAGGGTGTTCAAAGTTCAAAGTCATTGTCACCATCATCATCTCCATCAGCACTGCCCACATCATAATTCCAAGAAAATAGAGTACTTTGCGCATTGATTGTTGTGAGTTTCATGGAGGCCGCCATTTTAAAATAAAACGTGTGTGTAAACCGCATGTGTACTTAACGTTAACAATGAACACAATCAGAGTTCTCAGAGTAGTATTTCATCTGTGCCGTTAATAATCAATATTTATTAGCTAATTTGCATTGTGAGTGCATGACCTCGAATTCTTATTGGTTAGTTGCGCATTCTGTTGTCAAAACAAGTCAAAACAAGACCTGTTGTCAGGTACGTCATGATGAGCCGATATATCGCTGCATCGTCAATTTACAGCGCGCTCATGAGCCGATAAAATGGCACGCCGGCAGGAAAGAGTTAACACGTACTTAGACCTTAACATGTAGTTGTGTCGTCATGGTGAGTCATCAGATATCGAATTACACTAAATCAAAGTTTAATATTTCAAAAAATCATATCTCATGAACCACAAAAGATATTTTTCACAATCTTTGCATCATCTTAAAGATCTTGAATTATGTGACATTTCATTCACAGACATGACCCCAATCTGACCTCTCCTTCCAGTGGAAACCAGAAGTTTAATATTTCAAAAAATCATATCTCATGAACCACAGAAGATATTTTCACAATCTTTGCATCATCTTAAAGATCTTGAACTATGTCACATTTTTTTCACTAATCTGACCTCTTTTCAATCCAAAATATTTGGAAGCACTATCCTGTACGTATTATGTGTAGCCCATTTTGCTAGCACACAGCCATTTCCCACACAGGCCTATCATTTGTGCACACATACAGCACAAAGCAGTAGTCTTAAGTCGATTGTACATGAGCTGTAAATAGTCTCTTGTCAAGTCGCACCCGGCACCACAGATACGAGTTTTGTCGTGAAACGTTTCTGAAGAGAAAACCATATTTGCAACATTCAGACTAACTTATAACTTCACAGATACTTTTACGTTGACATGAAAGTAAATATATTTAATGTCATAATGAAGTTGTGATGTCATGATGATGTCATCAGATATCGAATTACATCAAATAGAGGTTTAATATTTTTAAAAATCATATGTCATGAACCACACCAGATAAATTAACAATCTTTGCATCATCGTAGAGACCTCGAATTATGTTACATTTCGTACACAGATATGACCCAATTTTGACCTTTTTTCCAGAAGTTCAACTGAAAAAATAATCTGCAGCACTATTATACAGTCTGCAGCCAATGTGACATTTCGTACAGACATGACACCAATATGACCTTTTCTAAAGGTGTCAACCGGAAGTTCAACATACAAAATATTATGAAGCACTATTATAGGAAATTTGATATATTTTACATAACACATACAACTGTAATAATAGAATTCTCAATTCTTAATAACTTTAGGTGATGACGTCATTGCATATTATGCACACTCGAACACCTTGAGTTTGTTTTCTACAAACTCAATACCTCTATTTTTCTTCTCCTCAGTAAGACTTATCTAGAAAAGACATAGTTGCAAAGTTCACAGCACCTTAAAACTTAACACATACTTAAACCTTAACATGTAGTTGTACCTTAAGTTGTGACGTCATGGTGAGGTCATCAGATATCGAATTACACTAAATCAAAATTTAATATTTAAAAAAAATCATATCTCATGAACCACAAAAGATATTTTCACAATCTTTGCATCATCTTAAAGATCTTGAATTATGTCACATTTTGTTCACAGACATGACCCCAATCTAACCTGTCCTTCCGGTCGAAACTGGAAGTTTAAGTGAAAAAATATTCTGAAGCACTATTATAGCGCGCTTGACCTTTTCACACAATCATAGCCTTAACTCAAGTCACACGCCAAACTGAACTCCACGTTATGTACATGTAGCCAAATAGTCTCTTTTCAAGTTACACGCGGCACCACGGATGGGAGTTTTGTTGTGAAAATTTTCTGAAGAGAAAACCATATTTGCAAGGTTCAGACTAACTTATAACTTCACAAATACTTTGATGTTGACATGAAGGTAAACATATGTCACAATGAAGTTGTGACATTTTGATGACGTCATCAGATATCGAATTACATCAAACAGAGGTTTAATATTTTTTTAAATCATATCTCATGAACCACAACAGATAAATTAACAATCTTTGAATTGTAACACGCCGATGTGGTCTAAGGACTTAAAGTACAAGATTCAGTCTAATGTGGGGGCTAGTTTGAAATAAACGGACAGTACGGAAAGACGACAATAAAATAAATATGACACGGACAACAGGATTTTATTTCTTCTGATTCTGGTTCTCTTTCAACTCTTTCAATTATTGGATAGATTTACTCACATGATTGCTCACTTTACACTGGGATATGTTACAGGAGTCGCAAGTGGGTTTCGTACGTAGGTGTTACTCATTCCATGGCTAGTACTGACCGTGGGAACCCACGCACGACTGCAAGAGGAACGTACAGCCATGCCTGGAACCCCAGGTATGCTGGATGTTTGCGGTCAGTGCCACCGAACTTCCGTAAACTCATGACCTATTTACCAGCTAACGAAAAGTGCCGCCATGCAACCATTTTCGTTACAGTATCATCTTACAGACCTTGAATTATGTGAAATTTCATACACAGACATGACCCCAAGTTAAACAAAAAAATATTCTGCAGCACTGTTATATTATGCAGCCAATGTGATAGGGAATTTGAATATGACTTCTGTGAATATAACTATTGAATATGACTATTGACATGTTATCTTTTCCAAAAAATGTTTGATAACATCATCATAGATCAAGTGCCCTTTAGCGAAAAGGAAATATCTCAGAAATTAAACCAAAGTACCAATGTTAGTTTTTTCATGGGAAGAAAAATTGTGTCATATATGACCTTCAAATTACCTGACCAAATTATCTGACCTTTACTTCCATTCCAAAAAGGAAGTTCAAATTTAAGACATTCTAACACAAAATTTATAGGTCTTTTGAAGATGAAATTGATATTGTGATAATAAAAGACCTCAGACATTTTTTTAAATATGATTATGACATCATCAATTGCTCACTTGATTGAACCGAAAGTAACCCGAACACCTGGTTTTTGTAAAGACAAAAACTTGTGTCTAGTTTTTTTTTTTTTAAACATGTACATGTATATGCAATTATTGGAACCAGACCAAATTTCCCCAAAACAAGGTATGGTGGCTAAGAGAGACTGTATAAATTGAGCAAATGTTCATACTCCTGTGTGAAAAAGTTTAAAACACAGCCCTGCGTAATTCCAACAACTTTGGCTGCAACTAGACATCGTTTCACATCAAAAAATTAAGAAAACTAAAAACGTGCGTGTCTGAGGTGACATGTTTATACATATTTATATACATGTTTATATATATTACCTTGGACGAGCACAAATTACCACACACATGTTTACATATTTATATTAGAACGGCATAAAACTGTACACATGTTTATACATATTTACCTTGGAATGGCACAAAACATCACACGTGTAAATACATATTTACCTTGGAAGGGCACAAAACCGCACATGTATTTATACATATTTACTTTGGTTTCATAACCAGTGAACCAAATATAAGGGGATTCAATTCCATGATGGAGCTACCTGCATTGGCCAACAGCACTGTCTTGCCTAGAATTATTGGCAGATCCAGAGGGTCCAATTCAGGCATGTAAATTTACCATACATTTTTTAGTAGTGTGCCCACCCTTTTTCAAGACCCTGGATCCGCCACATGCCTAGAATGGTGTATTAAATGGTGTAATAACTCCAGTTATTTGTTTGGATATTTTTTTATTTTTTTTTTTCATCACAGGACATTGTTTATTTTTTCAATTCAGGTCGTGATAACAAGCCGGCAGAGTGCCTCCTTTTCTTTCACATATCTGACATGTTTCGTCAGAGTGGCATGGTCATGGTGGAGCAAACTGGGCTTGAGAAACTGTATGCAATGGTAGCATACTGCATTGATCAAAATAGGTCAGTCAATAGGTCTGTTAGCTTCATTCACACACATGGAAGTTTGAAGCATTTTTATAACATTTTACGGTCCGTTTACATTCAATCATGGAATGGTCGCCAAAGTTATGTTATGAGTAACTAGTTAAATATCGTCATTTTATATGCAAACAAAAATAGTGGTTAAAACAAATGATGCCGTCATTAGGCCTTGATTGGTCAATTAATCAATCAATCAACCACCTAGACAGCTTGGGTCAATCATGCTGATCTTCTGTGTCCATGCTGGGTTGCTTAACTCCAGAAACTGTCAATTTCGCTGGGCTGTCCGATTGGCTCAACCCATGGTGTCCTACACTTTTGGTGTCTGTAAATGCATCCATACTTCATAAGAATCAAGATGTATGTACACAAACCAACCTGTTTAAGTTAATTTCATTGCATGTGTTGTTAATGAGAAAACTGAAAATGTAAAATTCAGATTGTTTAATTTCATTCTAACAGGAATTGTTGTCATCCAAAAACATGAAAATAAAACGTTAGCACCGCAGACAGAAATATTTCAACGGATATTTGATACCATCATCAACTTTACACCAAGTTAGATTTAGTTTAAACTGATCATTTATGTTTTTGAGATTACCAACATTGTATAGGGGCATAAGGGTAGGTTCATTCTCCACACCCAAAGAACATATTCATTGTCAGTGTCAATTAGCTCACAGAAATGACTACGAATGTGTAATAAATTGAGTATTTTTGAACATTTGACAGGTGTCGTCGGAGTATTCAGGCAGAACACTTTGATGAGAGGTGGGACACCAGCAAACAACAATGTGATGGAATGTGTGATAACTGCAGGCAGAAAGCAAAAGGTATGTTGATCTAGGAGAATGGTCCGACCCCTCCCTCATCCAGTTGTGTAACCCCTCCCTCGCCCAGTCGTGTAACCCCTCCCTCGCCCAGTCGTGTAACCCCTCCCTCGCCCAGTCGTGTAACCCAAGGAATGTGGCAGAAGGCTCCAGAACCAAATATGTGATGAGAACATTTCCTAATCATGCTGCTGATGGAAACATCAACACCAGAGATTTTCAACCCAATTTAATTAATGTATAAGCCAGATTGTACACATTGTTGATTTATTTGTGTTTCGCTTCCTCAAAAAAGTGGTACTGGTGGTTAAGTGCATTGAATTTGTGTTGTGATGGCCAAGTTATATTTGAATATTCGGTTATTCGGCACAAACCTAATCCTGGCTGCGACCATAGTACTTGTGGCCTTGAGCAAGACACTTAAGTATAATTGCTTTTCTTCAGCCAGGTGTATAAACATTATTTTTAATGTTAATTAAAGACTGTAAAATATGTTCACCAAAAGTATCTTCCAGAGCAAAACTATAAAGTCCAATCTGATTGCCTTCATTTGTTCATGGTTCCACTTGCATTTGTCATGTCTATTGTTCTGACCTCTTACAGTTCATGATCTGAGACTGAATGAATACTATACCATCCTCCTGGAGATACTTCAGATGAGTGCCAATAAGAAAGTGCGGATTACCCCACTCAAACTGGTTGATTCTTGGCTGGCAAAGAAACCGTCTCTACAACTAGCAGGTGAGTTTTTGGGAGACCCACAAATTGTATCACAATCAAGGTGCCTACTGGCCCCATGGGGTCATTCCACGTCAAATCACACACTTTCCGAGGTCAATCTCACAGATTCTTTGTTTACTCTCTGGTGTTGTTTGGTTGTATGAGAGAACTCCAAAACTGAAATTAGAGCATTTTTAGTCATGTAGACTTAATTGTGAGTTACAGGTCGTTGAACTTTTTACCTTCTGTTTGACCACTACAACTTTGGAAATCTGTAACTCTGGTTATGAATATCGTAAAAAGGTGATTTTTATATTAAATGAAAGCTCTTATCATCACAAATTATCCACTTGGCAATTTTGAATTTCTAAAAAATAAAATCAACAAGTGGTCAAGCAAAGTGTACTTTGACCCTGCACAGGCCACAAAATGCATGGAAATCAAAGGCCCAAAGTATACTCATTGTGTATGCCAAATATAAAAATGGGCCCCCAAGTAAATACAATAGGGTGGTCATGTACTTTAAAGATGTGCAGGGCACTCCAATGCTGATGTACAATGTGCACTCACTGGCCAAAAGTATTGCAACATGAATTTGTACGAGACATTGCCTGGACGGATGGCCGCAATTATCAGGTCACGTGGTTACCCGACAAAGTATTGAAGGACTTTGTTTCCGAGCAAGAACAGTAAAAAAGAACATTGACTTCAAAACACAGGCACTTTCAAGAAGTCTTAAGTAGTGTAAATAAAATAAAATAAATTATTGTAACACAGTTCTCCAAACTGAACTTTGGTGTGAATTTCAATGTTGCAATACTTATGGCCAGTGAGTGTACATTATGTATGCATACATGTATTGTGACATCGTGTCAGTAGCCTCTCTTTGGTACTGGTAACCGATGGGTAGCGTTCGGCCTCGATGAGGAATACCTGCAGTGGTGGGCCACAGCACTGAGCTCGTCAGATGAAAACAGCAGACTAGTATCGTTGGATAAGGGGATCATCAAACAGGGGGAATATGAATTGGGTGATCCAAGGGAATGTGAAAACGAGTGGAATAGGGAATTGGAGACAAGGGAATAGGGAATTAAGGATCCAAAGGAATATGGGATGGAGTGTCCAAGGGAATTCAGCAGGGCAGCCTTCATTAATTACCTGAGATATATTTATTTATCTCAGACACTGGGTACCTTAACCCACGAACGAAAGGTGCACGAAAGGTGCATGAAAGGTGCACTGGAGGCAGTAGTTCAGAGACTGTCATTGGTTCAGCAGTCTGAGTGGGGGAACCATGATTTACTTGGGGGAGGGGGGCACAGACCTTGGTCGGAGGGGGGGGGAGGTCAGTGTGTACACTTGCATAATTACTGAAATAATTATTGTACATCTATTTTACTGAGTGATTTTTAGGTTATTCCGTGATCAAGTATGGTACCATCATTTTCAAAAAAAAAATTCTCAATATCGCTCAGTATTGTACCCCGAGGAATAATATGGTAAACACAAAACACTGTTAAACACAGAGTTCTACCGTAATTTCCGGAATATAAGCCGCGGCTTATACGTTGATTTTGACCCGGTAAAAGTTACCTGCGGCTTATACGCCGAGGTATGAATCTTGAAGAACAAAACACAATGCACAATTAAGCAAAATCGTTGGTTAGCAGACAGAAACAGAAACCTAAAAACCTTTATTGTTCGTAGCAAAAACGGTCTGGTCATTGTCACAGTTTTAGTGGTCCACAGAAAACCCATGAGCCATATATGCGGCTCAGGCGGGCTATACTATACTCAGTTATCGCGTATCGCCGTCACGATTCACTTAGGAAACTGATTCCCTTTCCCAGACCTATCAGAAAGGCGTTACTTTTCCAAAGATGGGCACCGGTGAAACCACAGTGAAACATCGACCCCAAAAAAACATGAATATGTAACATAATGAACATATTCATGACACTCGATCAAACAGCCAATGAAATGAATATAAACATGTTACTATGCAAATTTATCCAATTACTACGTGCGGAAATGGCATGTGATACTGAGTCCTTTGAATAACCATGAACTACAGTGCACATTGCATGCATTGCGCACACAGTCTACAGCTGACCGCACGGACCATGAACAGGCAGCGGCACTCATGTATCAGCTCAAACACGCATTACCACTATTGACGGAACAGGTATACAATTACAAAGGACTGGTACACAGGCAAATGGGGATAATTTGAGCGGGAATGGCCCCGTCTGATGGTCTAGGAACTGGCCCTCGAGTTTCCATACGGACCATCGGTAAATATCCACTTAAACCCTTTCAAAAGGAATAATTATCTTCGGAGTATATTCATTCACGATCTCAATAAAAAGGTAACGCAACACAATGACCCCCTTTTGTGGCGATGTACCGACAGTGAGTGGCGTCCGGCGGGCCTCTGTGGGTGCAGCTTATATGTTGACGCATGAATCTTGTTTTGGTGATTTTGGGGTAGTGCGGCTTATATTCCGGAAATTACGGTACCATAAATGTGTTAATGCAGACCAATGTTACAAATGTATATTCAGTAGTTCACTCATTGTTCACTTTAAGCCTTTTCTATTCTGAAGTACTCCCTCCAATACTTAATTAGCTGCAAGTGAATCTTTTTTTGGAAGGGTGTAGGTCCTCCCTGTTGCCGATTTCTGAGTTCCAGCAGATGGCACTTCTTTGCAACGTCTCGTGGGAAAACAGCATGTGATGGTGTTTCCAGTTACACTTAAACGTATTGTCTCTAGAGCAAAGCCTTCAAAGGCCTTATGACAATCAAATAATCACACCTCAACAACCGTACGAGTTCGCATGCAAATAAATTAAAGGAATGCATTTTTGCTTCACAGCAACTGAGCAGCACAACAAAGAACAAAATCTCTTGAAGTATCACTTTGAAAATGTATGTACTATCCCAGGAACTCAAAAACTACATGCCTACAAAATCAGTGTCAAAAGAATGTGTTGACGTCCGTGAATTCTCTAGTAGACATACCATCCGACAAGAATGTGTGACCATGGGTGTAACTAGGTTTGAGCGATATTGATTTTTTTCATCCACGATATATCGTCAAACATATATCGCGATTTTCGATAATATCGCGATTATTTTTTTTCACGCATGAGTACTTTAGAGCTGATAATAACAGGAATGTACCCATATACACGCGTCACAATAAATTGCCAGTGCTTACCGGAGAGACATGTGGAATCGCACTGTTCACGAGTGCACCATGGCCATTGGCAAATTCTTTTGTGTAATAATTATGTGGGACGGTTAACTGCATCGTGCGTCCCAATCAAATCATCATCCCAAGTTCACGTGACTCACATTCCATGTGACTATGTCATAGTATAAACACGTGACTAGGTTTATTCCTGCATAGTCTAGTACCGTGGAGAATAAAACCATGTGATTGTGACACGTCATTTGCTCTTTGGAAAATGTGACCGAGTTTGTCACCGATGGTATAATAGAATAGTGTCCTAATTCCCCAACTTTGATCAAGCCGCTGTCGATCCATGCTTTGATTTAATTCATGACTAATATGAGCACAGAGCACCTGCAATTACTGCAAATGTTATTTTGTTGTCGATTTATAAGGTAACGCCCATATTCTGCATATATTTAAATATGCATGATATAATGTGCTCGCACGTGGTGCACCTGCCAGAGTCACAGACCACCATGGATAGACAGTGAGACGTAAACATTGTCTACACATTGTTGGACCAAATACCCCATTCAATCCCCAACACTTAATCCATCTTAATCCACCCCAACACTTAATCCCCAACACTTAATCCAGTGGCAGTGGATTTTAAACAACGCCCTGTCAGGCGGCTCATTTGTTTTTTCCATATGGAATTTCTGACCCGACTGACAATCGAGGATTTTTTTAATCACGATATTTTTTTTCATCACGATTTGCCGATATCTCGATAATTTGAAAAGTTCTTGATATCATAATCGAATAAAAAAAATATCGCGATATTCGATATTATCGTGTCATCGCCCAAGCCTAGGTGTAACACTACTGGACAATATTCTAATGCAAAAAGACATTAGTGGTTACATGTACATCACAGCAGAGTACATGCATGATGGCTTTTGGTGGTTAGAAAGCCGACTTAAAGGTCGACTTCTTGCACCCGCATGGCCCGGCGCCTGCTCCATCATTCTATTATCCAGTTAATCAAGACATCTTTGAAATTGATGCTTTTGATGTGTTGACATCAGCTACCCCATTGGTGGCAACAGGGAGGACCTATACCCTTCCAAAAATGATTCACTTGCAGCTAATTATGCATTGGAGGAGTACTTCAGAATAGAAAAGGCTTACAGTGAACCATTAGTGAACTACATGTAATGTAATGTAAATACGAAAAGGGGCAAAGGCTCAAGCTCCTGAAGGCCTTCCCATGTATTCCTGGAGTTCATCCAGCTTATGAGCTTTGGTTTATTTAGACAAATTTGAGGAATACTTGGTTTCATTCCCCAGAAGGAAATAATAATTTATTATCCCCTTCAGGTGGAATTTCATCCCAGCTGAGCCGCATTGACTGTGAATTCATCCTATGTTACCTACTACTCGAGGGGTTTCTTAAAGAAGACTTCCACTTCACCCCCTATGCCACCATCACCTACATCCTACCGGGGCCTAAGGCATCTATGCCCCTCAGCAAACCTGTCATCTTTAAATATCGCCCCCTATCATCCAGCAGCAAGGCTACCAACACAGAAGCCCCTTCAACTGGAGAACGTGCCCCAAAGATGTCTCTGAGCAGCTCCACGAGGAAGGTGCTATCCAAAGGTGGTAAAAATAGTTCTGCAGCTGATAAAACTTGTATGTCTACAGAAAATCTGTCTAAAGGGTTGCAGGGTTCCAGGAGCCCAGTTACTAAGAGGAAGAAAGGAGCCTCTGATCCGCCAAGGCAATCTAGGAAAGGAGCTGGCGACGAGGATGTCACAAAGAAGAAACGGAAAGGAGATTCTGCTGATAAGTTATAATCCTCTAAACCTTGCCATTCAGTATGTACTGCAGTATCCAGTGTGGTCAGTGTTTAATAAAGTGAGAAAAATTGGGATATGATTGACGTTTCCATGAAAGGGGCAATTCCAATTAGAGCCAATATATACTTTTGTTATACTTTTTACTTTATAAGAATCAAGATATATGTATAAAAACCAACTGTCAGCTTATTTCATTGTGTTGTGAACAAGAAAAATAGTGAAAATGCAAATAGCACTCATTTTACTCAGTCGATAGCACCTACATGTAATGCAAAACTAATTCAAGGTCTATTTGATACCATCATCAACTTTACACCAAGTAGGTTTTTTTGTAAAACTTTGATCATTTATGTTTTTCGTAATGACTAATAGTGTATATTGGCTTTAATAAAGGTATTATTAAATCTAATACACAGTTTTGGTAAAATGTATTAGTGATTTTTCATATTCATGAGTGTCTTTTGCAAAAATCCTTGCTGTCCCTAAGAGTGCCGCCTTCTGTATTAATTCCACTCGAACAAATGTTCCTATCTCCTTAAGATGTTTCTCCAATGCCTTTGGGGTTGTACCCAGTACTCCCACTACCATGGAAACAACCTTCACCTTGACTTACCACAGCTTGCTGAGTTCTCTCGTTAAATCTTGATATTTCTGTACCTTCTCATTCTCCTTCGATGTTATTCTACTATCACCCGGCACAGCTATATCGATAAGATGATACATCTTCTCAAGCTTATCCAAGACAACAACATAAATAATAATGTCCCAAGGCAAGACTTCCATCATTTAATTGCTTAGTCTTGTCACACCCTATCTTCATACTGCACAACATTACCACGTTTTCACAAATATTACAAAATTATTAGCAAACAATCTTGTTAAGCATTTATCCTTGCTAAGCAAATTTCACATATTGTGTTTAGATGTTGGCTGTAGTTGTACATTAGTTTTCATACCAAATATGTTTACTTAGTGTTTTCTAGCTTTATCAAATTGGTTTGAGGAGCTGGTAGATGTTACTGCTCTCCTTTTAGTCTTAAATTTTAGGATCGTTTTTTTTATTTAAATTTTATATTTACATTTTGGTGTGCCATGGTCGAGCGGTTTAGTGCATCGGATTTGTGTTCTGATGGCTGAGTCGTCAGAATGTGGATTCGGACTGCGACCGTGGTACTTGTGTCCTTGAGCAAGACACTTTACCATAATTGCTTCTCCACCCAGGAGTAAATGGGTACCTGTGAGGGCAGAGTTGGTTGTTGTGTTTCATTAGCCCTATATGCATTGTAATGGCAGCAATTGAGCTGTATACTCCCCAGGGAGCTGAGATGGTTTCAGGAATGATTTATGCGCATGATGAGCAGGGATAATAATGTAATGCGCCTTGAGCACACAGTTTGGTGGATACATGTATGTGCGTTATATAAGTCCACATTATTATTATTATTATTTCGCGTTAGCACAGCATGAAAAGAAAGATCTTATTTTCCTTTCTGCCGGTTACACCTCGAGTCAAGCTACGTCCCATAGCCTTAGATCTCGAGTGTCTTTCGCAGAATCCTTGCTGTCCATAACATCTTGTCATGCTTATCCAAGACAACATCTGACCGTCTATGTTCTATAACATTATTATTATTATTATTATTATTATTATTATTATTGTTATTATTGTTATTACTGTTATTATTATTCTTATTCTTATTCTTGTTCTTATTGTTCTTATTGTTCTTATTATTATTGTTATTATTGTTATTATTGTTATTATTGTTACTATTGTTACTATTATTACTGTTATTATTATTATTATTATTATATTATTATTATTATTATTATTATTATTGTTCTTATTGTTCTTGTTATTATTGTTATTATTGTTACTATTGTTACTATTACTATTATTATTATATTATTATTATTGTTATTATTGTTATTATTGTTACTATTATTACTATTATTACTATTATTACTATTATTACTATTATTCTTATCTTATTATTATTCTTATTCTTATTCTTATTATAACATTGTAATATTGGCAAAACTGCTACAAGTGCATGTATGCTTTAAGCATACATGCACTTGTAGCAGTTTCTAGAAATCAAGATATACATTATACGACCAACCTGCGAAGGTAGCTTATTACATTGTGTCGTTAATGAGAATAATAGAATGCATTCAGAGGTTTTGTACTCATTTCAATGTTGAATTTAGGAAAGAGTTCTTTTTCCTAAATTCAAACTGGAAATGATTTCACTTTACTGAAAAGTGACAGCACCTCAAACTAACTTATTTCTAGAGAAGTAATCATCGGCTTTATACTTACTAGACTGGTCCCCTGTCTTTATCCTATATCAAGGATATAGACAGGTTCCAGGTGCACCATTCAAGGGGTTTCATTGGATACATTGTGCTGAAGATCTGACGTCATGCTTTGAGGCTCGCGAGCTAGCTACCAACCAAGGTCAAAGTTGAACATCAGGGAAAATATAGCGGCTGCACGGCCAGGATCTGGCGTAATTCATGCGCCTCTAGCTCAAAGCGTGATGTCAGATCTTCAGCCTATATTACAAACAACAGTTTAACTTTGTTATTTTTGAATTACCAACTCTACCTTACCTTAAAGCCAAAGCATTAAGTAAAGCTCTTTAATGTTTATAGTTTATTATCCTGAATTAAAACTTTCAGAAAACAAAGTTGTTATATTTGGTATATATATTCATTATTGCGTGCTGTGGTGTCTTGGTCCAAATGTTATGTTTTAGAAAATATTAAAGACATGTGTTTGTTGTTGTTTTTTTCCAGTGTTCAGCCAATCAAAACATTACTTTAATTAATTTTAAAAGCAATAAATTACAACAAGATTAGTTATTGTATGAAGCATTGATAAACAGTAACAAAATTTGAAAATTTATGACGGACCCCACTTTCACTTTAAAAGTGCAATTTCTATTTCTCAATTCTTGTATGTATAGGTGATATATATATGCACATTAAGAAATGTTATTACCTTGGTGCATATTATACAACGTCGCTATAAAAAGAGAGATGAATGCTCTTTTTATTCACTATGATATTTTTGTTTGTGCAAATTTTAACGTATGGCTTTCACAAAATCATCATAAAACGATAACAAAAAGCACATTTACTGACATAAGTTGAGTTTTTTTCATGCACATAAAAACTAGACAAAAGGCTGTTGATAAAAAGAAACCACTCAAGTCGAAGTAAAAGGTTTTTTTTGTCCTGCCACGTGGCACAATATCAGCTTGTTATTGGTTTCAGGGAAAATTGCTGCTGCAGAGAGCAACATTGTGGAACGCAACCAGGTCAGTGAACATTGAGAAAGACAGTGATACTTGGCATATATTTACAAAGATTAATCACAGATTCAGATTAATGTAGACAAGGAAACAAGGTTTGGCATATATGTACAAAGATGTGTGTATACAAAGACCAGATAGAGTGAAGTGTCTACCATATGTGTGTATACAAAGACTAGATAGAGTGAAGGGTCTATATATATGTGTGTGTGTGTGTGTGTGTATAAAGCTGGACAGTGATTGAACTAAACTGCTTGATGATGGAGATTTGTAACAAAGACCAGATAGAGTGAAGGGTCTATATATGTGTGTGTATAAAGCTGGACAAAATAGTGATTGAACTAAACTGCTTGATGATGGAGATTTGTAACACAGACACATGTATGTGTGTATGTAATACCACACCTACATGTTCACATTAATGTCATGTAGACAAGGGTGATTTTACCACTGTCATATGAAGCCTGAAGGAAGAATCAATGGTTTTTATTATGGCTGAGTTATAACGACAACATCGTACGAGGTATGTATTTTTATATTATATTTGTTGCTTAATAATTAGCTCCGAATAATACATAGGACAACAATAGTGATATATTCCAGACTCCATTGAGATTTAAGTACAAATTTTGGGTGTGGTTATTGGTTTAAAGGTTAAATTGGTTATTTGCTTTAAATTGTACACCATTAGTAAAATGTCTGTAAATGTGAAACATGTGAAAGTTCAGTTTTTGTTGTGTCGTTAATAAGAAAATCAAAAAATGCACTCCTAATTGTTTGTATTCATTCTATTGTGAAAAATGCATTACAGCTGTGATACATGTGATACATTTCACATGTTATACATTTCACATTTACACAAAAATGTACGCATGTCAGACTGTGGCAACATAGCCCAAAATGACTCCCATTGTAATAATTATGATTATTGCAGCAAAAGTCATATATCATTTCTGGGATGCATGGTACCATCACAAACTTACACATCAAGTACGTTTTACATTATAATTTCAGTAATTTTGTAATCGGGTAATGAGCAAAGCTGTACACTCCCTTTAAAATGGAATTAGGGTATACCAGTAGTTATTTTAATTGGGATAATCTGACTGACAGATTTGTGATTTTATAGAAATCTTGTACATTATCTTTCAATATACCTTCTCCAAAATTCATTCGTGTGTCCTAATATAATGCTCATTTACCTTTGACAAAGTTCATTTTTCACTTTTGAGGAATCTTTGATTTCATTACCAGGAAGATATATATATATAATAATCCTAGTAATATAACATGATATGTCGTACATGTGGTAACCATGACCGAATGTCGAGATATGATTGATTGCAGCTCAATGTATCTGAAAATTGTCAGAGAAGCAACCAAAATATAAACGGCCACTAAACCCTCCTATGTTGAATGATTATATGACATGATGGATAAAATGACTTGATAGATCATTCAGGAAATCTGGAAAGAGAGGTGGTGGGTAAAGGGTCTAAATGGATCTTGGTGAAATGTAATAAAATGGGCAATATCATGGATTGCACACCATTGGTAAAATGGCTGTAAATGCATTCATACTTTATAAGAATGAAGAGTTATGTATAAAAATAAAAAAACCTGTGAAAGTTTCAGCTTATTGTTGGAAAGAAGATATTGAAAATGCATTCAGATTTGTTTGTATTCACTCACAGCCAGTAGTGTTCTAGCCAGGCATACAATAGCGTATCGGGCCGATACGCTATAAATCGGCCGATACGCTATCGATACGCTATCGATACGCTATAATTTATTCCATGGTGAAAAAAAAAACACCCCAAAATTTCCTTTGTTCAGTTCGAGAATTAATTGTGAACAATAATTTGTTGCCACTGAGGGATTTATTTCATCTTGTATATAGGAAGCTTTATTGATACATTTTAATTGGCCGGCAACTTTGTTTCTTTTTTCAAGAGAATGTGTTTGATGCGCCGCATGCGGCCTGCCACGATCTATTTATGGCATTCAACGTTAAACACATTGACACTGGTTCCGCTACCACACTGCTTAGGCAAAAACCAGATGAGCGGGGTACCCACGTGCCACGCGGAGTCGGGACAAACACCGGAAAAGTGAAGTCTATAAAAAGTGTCTGTCGTGAGTTACTATGAATGATCATGCTATGACATGTTTTCTCAAATAATTATTTCTGAAACAAAATCTACTGTCGGAAATTTGTTTTGAGTGAAAGTTAAAAAACAACAACAACATCTGATGTCTGCCGAGCGCCGGCTGATGTCCGCCGGCCGCTAGCAGAAGTTCGACCTGTGGAAACAGTTTTGTCTTCACGGCATCAAAACATTTGTAAATCTCATTCCAATATCATTTCCCTGCCACCACTTTGTCACCAAGCTGATATATTTTTGTTTTGCAAATTAAGAAGATGATATTGATGAGAACAATTTAAAAAACGAAAATCGGAAATGCAAGACTTGATCGGCTATTCCCGGTCCCCATGATATGTTCAGTAGGCGGGCGTATAGCACAATTGCACCCTTCAAACAGGCTTCCATTTACTTTTAAATCAGGAGTAACGGTAAACACTTTCTAAAACTGTTTTTCTTCTTAATTTACATACCCAACCTCTATTTATTTAATGCCGAAAGCATTATTTCTGAGCTGAGATTCTCCACAGAATTTAATTCCGAAAACATGTCAAAGATTTCTGAAGCTTTTCCGAGGTAAAAAATTCACCAATAGTTTGCTCTCAGTCGAATAAATAGATGTCACTATTCTGCTCCATCACCATTCTGCTCCAACCAGTCATAATTGTTTAATTAAGTATGTCTAGATTTATTGTTTTAAATTTTAGGCTTCATTCGAAACAACTGATTAAAAGACGCATTTCTGCCGACAGTCGGATCACTCACTCGAGCGAGAATGTATACTGGTATCCTGTATCCTGGGATGTTGTTTCATACATGTATAGTTATATAGCTTGGAAACCAGCCAAGAACCAGGTCCCAGAGGTTAATGTCACCTAGTGGTCTTGGAGTGTAAAACCACAACCCGTCAGTCATTGTCAAGTGAACAATAGCCCCAACTCTTATCTTGGCTTTAATCCCAAATTGATACATTCAACCATGGAGGAAGGATGTATTTCCTTCCTCCATGATTCAACCTTCCAAAGTCGGCAGACAGTTCTTTGATGTGAACTTGTGACCCAGAAATTGTCTTTTTGGTCGCTGGTTGTCTTATTTCTTTTTCTTTTAAAATGCTTTGAAGAGACCGCAGCCAGGATAATTCTAAGGCATCTTTACAGCTGGCCTATGTTTATTAAAAACTTCGCTGAGCTTTTTTTTAAAGCAATAACTGTGGACTTAGAATATAGAGCTCTTACCTGCTGTCCAATAAAATACTTTATGAAACTATTTACCTGGGTGAAGCTTGCACTGCAGGGTTTCGTTGGTAAGAACCGTTTTATTTATAGTTTTGTCAAGTTTAATTTAAAGTAAAGTCAAGGCATACATTGTAATGTATTGTATGGAATTTTTTGGATCATATCTGGCTTTGAATTATTGATAAAAACGATCCACTTTACTCACATGTTTAAAGCTACAATTACTAACAACAATCCAATGTAAAGTGAATAAAACAATAACAACACGAGTCATGTAGGCCCTACTCCATTTTAAATTTAATGGGTTTGATATTAGTTGAGAAAAATGTGACAGAATTACATGTGCACATGTAAACATGTTAAAACCTACCAATTGAAAAGCAAGAAATATTTTTATGTCTAAAAAAATATGGTTTTGTGTGACAAATTATATTATGCAATATGCCCCTAAATAGCCTCAGATTGCACCAGAGAGCATCTACAACTTAAAAGTTTCCCAGGGCCCCACGTCGTTGTGGCTTCGCGCTACGCGCTCGCACATTCGTGTCGTACAAATGCCCCTACGCTATAATTTTACTGGCTAGAACACTGCTCACAGGATGTACAGTGTGTACCCATCACCAAACATCAAGTAAAATTTTAGATTATAATTCATGTGGACAATGATCAAAAGGGTGAGGATACATGACATCCAAAAATGGCACCTTTTATGAACATTTACAAATATATTAACTAGAGGTTAAGCTTTTGATGAAAACGCTGATATGGGTTTCGGATGTATTCATAATATTGGGCACTGATGTCGCTAGTTCTTTGTTTAGTGTTTAAAAAGTTATGATATATTGAAATAAACTGAAAAGGACAGGACGGGTGGGTAGATTAGAGTGCGAGTGTGAGTATTTTGGTAGGTGGCAGGAGACTGATGAGGTGTTTGTTATTGTTCGAAATTGACATTATTGTTTGCAGTATTATCTGTACAGATATTACTACAATAATACAAAACTGCAACAAAGTGTTCGATGAAAACGAACAGGGGTTTCGGCTATTGATAATTATTGGGACACTGATCGAGTTATTTGTTTAGTATTTACGATATATACTACTCAAAACAATTTAGGGAACATCGGAATAATCTCAGTTAAAGCAAGATCATTTATTTCAGATAAACACAATGTTTCACAGAATTGATGAGTCAACAAAGAATTTAGACATGTGTGTCAGATTGAACACGGCCATTGTGTCAATATTGCTGGTACATGACATCATTGCACATGGCCCAAACCTATTTGATGTTAAAAATCTGGTGTTCCCTAAATTGTTTTGAGTAGTATATATTGAAGTAAACTTAACGCATGAACTGTAATCATTGTACACACAAATTCCATTGTTTGTCCCCTAGACGTATGAGACAATTTGTATGTGGATAAATGCAAAGGATGTAACAAATCAAGTTAATGCCCTTCCGTTAAATGTGTGGAACGATTCTCAAATGATTCAAACATACTAAAACAAGAACATTGTATTGTAGAATCAACCTGTGTACAAACCCTGTAGCTTGCGCTATGTACAAACACTACGTCGTCACGTACAATCATACATGTACCAACGTGTACAGTCCTTACGGAAATTTCCCTTACTGCAAAACTAACACCGACAAGAGTTAAATGACAACAGAACGTGCACTATTTTTATTGCTATTGTGATAAAGGGTTTTGTGTAGGATGAGAAATGATGGTACCACATTCTATGGAACGCCACAGCTGCCTTCGGTGCCCATATCGCTTCATTCGGCCGATTCACTATTTCATTCTGCTATATCACCATTTCATTCGGCTGATCATCATTTCATTCGGCTAGTCTTCATTTCGTTCGCCTTTTTGTCATTTCATTCGGCTAGTCGTCATTTCATTCGGCCATTCACCATTTCATTTGCCCAATCATCATTTCATTCGGCTAGTCTTCATTTCATTCGGCTATTCACCATTTCATTTGCCCAATCATCATTTCATTCGGCTAGTCTTCATTTCGTTCGGCTTTTCATCATTTCATTCGGCTTTTCATCATTTCATTCGGCTAGTCATCATTTCATTCGGCTATTCACCATTTCATTTGCCACCAAGATCAAGCTAGCCGCGGATTCAACCGCGGATTCAGCCGCGGATTCAACCGCGGATTCAACCGCGGATTCAGCTGCAGGTTTTCTCACGGATTTAACCGGATCGCGAATCGGAATCCGCGGTTGAATCTGCGGCTGAATCCGCGGCTGAATCCGCGGTTGAATCCGCGGCTAGCTTGATCTTGGTGGCAAATGAAATGGTGACTAGCCGAATGAAATGATGAAAAGCCGAACGAAATGAAGACTATAGCCGAATGAAATGATGATTGGGCAAATGAAATGGTGAATAGCCGAATGAAATGACGACTAGCCGAATGAAATGACGAAAAGGCGAACGAAATGAAGACTAGCCGAATGAAATGATGATTGGGCAAATGAAATGATGAGTAGCCGAATGAAATGGTGATATAGCAGAATGAAATGGTGAATCGGCCGAATGAAGCGATATGGGCACCGAAGGCAGCTGTGGCGTTCCATAACATTCTACCCATAGTTGGTAAATTCGAGCAATAATGATGACGTAATTGGTTTTAGAAACTAGGTCACATTATGGGCTTTCATATGGTGCATGTTTTGTATTTATGCGAAAATTCCAAGTGCTAATTAATATGACAACTCGTGGGTCGAGTTTTGTTTAGGTCGAGTTTTCACAAGGGTCGAGATGTCTTAACCCCTGCAGGGTCACACTATTTGTTTAGGTCGACTTGTCCATTCTCGCCAATCTATACTTCATGCAGATTAGACTAAAATGTTAATAAAATAATATTTAGGCCTACTGACATAATGATGAGGTAATTGGTTCTACAAACTGAATCACATTACGATCTTTCATGCTGCATGTTTTGTATTTATGTAAATGTAACCGGGGGAATATACAACCCCGTCGGTTACATTATGGACGCAACGTTAAAAGGAATTTTTTTATTGTAGTTGTACGTTTTGTATCTTGTTTGCTTAATATTAGTTATGTAGTGTTATTATTGCCTTCTCGTGTTTACATTTAGGAATGTTCAGTTAGAGTTATAAAATGCAGTAAAGCTAGGGGGTCTTACCACCACGACGGGCCAGGCTATAGCATCTAGATCTACGTCCTTGTCTAGCCCCGGCCCATGGCAATTTTTGGGGGGTTGCAGCGGGCCGGGTGGGGCCGGGGTACGGCGATTTAGAGCCTGGCTGGCACTTGCCAACGCGCTGCTGGTGACGGCGGTTGCGAAGGCGAACGTCTGTCCAGTGAGCCTTAATTGTAGTTTCGCCTTTGTGTCAGGATGTTCTTCGACTATTACAGTACATGTCTGATACAGACCATCGTCCACCTGCTGATGACAGCTGAAGGTTGTTTTAGCCAGAGACCGGATTTTATCATGGCGCCGAAATGGGTTTTTTTTGTGTGTTTGGTTTCGGGTTTACGTTTTCATTTTGGTTGTAGTCTCTAGATTTGTGATTTCATTAAAGTTCATTGGTCCACGGTATCCTTACTTGCATTCTGTGTATTATTCCTGGGTGTGCAAAAGCTCCGGTTACATAAAAATGCGAAGTATGACAACTCGTGGGTCGAGTTGTCACAAGGCTCAAATGCTGTCGTGGATCCTAGTTGTTTGTGTCGAGTTGTCACAAGGGTCAAGATGTTTTAACCCCCGCAGCATCACACTAAATGTGATATTTACTGACGTTATGATGACGTACTTTGTTTTAGACATTAATTCACATTACAGGCTTTCATATGGTGCATGTTTTGTATTGATGTGACATCATCCATCGACAACTTTCACGTGTTAAACCTATGGGGTTTTGGCGGAAACAAGAAAAAAAATAATCAAACGAAAACTTTACCTCGGACAAATCATTTACATGAAAACCACAGGGTCACTTTAAAGATTAAAATTGCATTTTACAAAAAAAAAACACTTGCGAAATATTGGTTAATAATTAATGCACTCAATATTGTCATTGTCTATAGTATTACTCATTATTTTGCTAAAAAAATATTTGATCAGTTCATAATCATTAAGTCTTGTCATAGGTTATTTTCAGAATTACTATTGATTGAAGAAACAAATGAATTATGTAGTCATGGCAATATCAACAAGCACTAATGGCTGATGTGTATACTTCTGTGTATTGACATCTGGATATCCGGTAAGCCATCTTCTCCTACCGTGACTACAAGGATACAACGTTTGTGCCAGCTTGTGTTGTATTAAAGCAGTCAAAATATAAAAGGTTTTTGTTTTAAAGGGCCTATGAAATAGGAATTCTTTTAACTTATGCACATCACTGTACTACCTTTTAATTTCCAATTTGTGTTTTTTAATTTGTTGGTCCTTGTGCTAATGTATTTGCATATTCATGAGCAATTCAGTGATGTCACAGCAGATGCAATATAATGGTTTATTTGTGCATAAAAGTTGACTGAATTTCTTGTCTTTTTATGTCAGTTCTCAGAATATTTGGTGTTGTGTCTGTTTTTAGGTAACCACTGCTTTCTTAGGCAAGGTTTGGTATTTTTATTTTGTGCTCTTTCAGTGATGATATGACACTGTTAATGTTGTGTCATTCTTACAAATGAAGTGCCCTTACAAACAACAGTACACTCAATATTTACTGTGTGTAAATTTGTTTTAACTGTCCAAAATCATGAATAGTTTATAAAATATATGTATCTACATGAAATTGCATTTCATAGCCCCTTTAAAGTAATTCAAGTACTAAGAGTGCTTTAACTTAAAAGCACTGTGATCAATTTTGTATGTGACTTTGCTGTATCTCTTTACATATGTTGGTTGCAATGTAGGTTTTCCCAGTTGTTTTGTTAAAGGGAAGATTCAACATTGGTAATTACCCGATTATCAAATGAACAAATTATTATTGAAAAGCTTACTTGGTGTAAGGTTTGTACAAGTATCAATCATCCTTAGAAAGTATTCCGTCAGAAGTGCTTTCATTTTAGATGTGTAACTACTTTTTT
Source organism: Zoroaster sp. YZ-2022 (assembly GCA_029582265.1). Lineage (NCBI taxonomy): Eukaryota > Metazoa > Echinodermata > Asteroidea > Forcipulatida > Zoroasteridae > Zoroaster > Zoroaster sp. YZ-2022. Next base: position 14,270,503 of record CM055821.1, on the reverse strand, counting down.
GTTTCAAAAAACGTGAGCACCTATTGTGTTGAAACTTTCACAGATTAGTTTATGATATATTTCTTGAAACTAGAAGATTGAAATAAACATATGTTTGCAAGTACCATTGTTATACCTACCCATAATGGTAAGCTATAGAATTGGGAACAATGTCAAATTGTAATGTGCTGTCACTTTGAAGAAAAGTTTTTTTAAATGTTTCAAATTTAGGACAGAGTACTCTTTTTTAAAGTTCCGTTTGAGAATGAATACCAAAACATTGTCATGTGCAGACATTTTATTTTTCACAAATAGTTGGTCCAAGATGTGTTATACTTTAATATTTACTTGTATCATGTATGTTGTTTGAAGGTAATGAATTATTATTAAGCAGTTTGGCCATTTTTACTAATGTTGTACCGTCCTTTTATTTGTATTGCCTGGATCTATTTGAATGCAATTTCCAGGAATTTAATTTTATCAAAATATTGTTATTTTACTTGAGGAAAGAAAACATATTTTGAGGAAAAATTACTTTTTGGTGGGTCCCATCTTAAATTCATTTGGCCACTTTTTTATTACTTAACCAAGCTTCCGACAACTATTTATTGAAACATCTCGTCTTAAGTATTTGTTTTCCTGTCTTAAAGAGAAGTTCTGACATTTGTATTATGTAACTTACTTTCATTTCAACCCTTTAGTTTTCAAGAAATATATCATAAAATTAACCTGTGAAAGTTTCATCACAATAGCAGTTGATGTTTTTGAGAAAAACAACAAAAAACAATACATGTTTTTATTTTTTGTTAATACTTTACAAAAAGTTGTAACTTTACACGGTTTTTCGATAACAGTTTTTTGATGTGTCAATTTGATAATCTGGTAATTACTGATCATGGAAATGATCAGTAATACATCTTTTATGGTGAGAACATTTGAGAATCCCTTTAACATCAGTAATGACAACTGAGCCACAAACAACTGTTTCTCTTGCATTCTGGGATGACCCAACCTCTGGGGTCAATCCAGTTCCGGGTAGACTGCTTTTACTTCCTCTTATTAAAAGTATTTGTCACATACAATGCACATGAGGATCTATGCAACCTATGTAGCCTGGAAGCTGTTTAGTTTTCAAAATGATAGTCAACACATCAGGTGGTAAATCCAAAACTGTTTGAAATTTTGAACTGTTAAGACCAATTTGAAGGTTCTTTTTCTCTTTTTTGTATGTGCGTATTGTAAGAACCATGTTTTACTTTTTTTTTTTTTTTTTTTTGTCAGGAGAAGTTTGTGGTAACACGATGTGTTATCTCTAATGAATTGTAATTAGTGTGTTGGTTCTGACAAGAACCTGTGGTTTAAAAATTTGATACATGTACATGTGAGTATAGACTCTGGTTATCTTCAGATTGTCTCTAGTTGTCTTCATTCTCCAGAAGACATTGAGAGTATACTGATCGAAACGTTGATTCGTCAAACGACCGGCCATTCTCAGAACCAACACACTCTGGTACTAATACAATTTTCCTCTGACTACTGTATGTTTAACCCAAAATACACGTACCATCATAGCTCAGAAACTATTTCACGCTGTTCTGAAACAGACATCTGCAAATTGAATCACATATTCATTCATACATTAAATGGACAAACTAAAGGCCTTGCCATCATTCTAATCAAAGTCAGTTGACTGCATACATGTGAGTACACATATGTTAGTGTACTGTGGCTGCTTTTCATCTATTCTAATCAATACATCGCTGAACACCATTCATTTTTACAGAGCACATACAGCACACGATCAAGCAAAAGGTGATCAATTTTGTTGGGCAGAGATTGACTCATAGATGTGTGGGGACGTGTTACATGGGAATCTGTTAAACACTCTGCAGTCAGTGGTTTATTGAGACCTGCAGTTGCAGCTGATTGAATACAAGGACAAGGTTAGAGAATAATTGTACAATACAAACTGTTATGCCATCTGTGTCATAATTATGTTGTGCCATCATACACATATATAGAGGGATTAGCCTTCAAGTGAAATATTTCACTATTATAAAGTACCATTGGTGCTATTTGACCATCTGTTTTTAAAAGTGGAGCCAAATATGCCCACTTTTTGGTCTGGTGACCCCTTTTTTGCCACTCTGGATTCACACCTGACTGCCGGGCAAGGAATTGGGGATATTTTTACCCCCCCCCCCCCTCACCTCCCTCCAAAAAATCCAATGAAGAATACTCATTCTTAAATTTTGTAAGATTGAATATGAAATATTTTCACTTTTTGCTCATTACCGACACATAATATATGCTGTAACTTTCATATCTTGATTCTAAGAGAGTAGTTGTGCATTCCCTTTAAATGTTTGGAAATATGAAAAACATGAAACCAATGTGAATTATTATTTTTGTTTTTAAATTGTTTTCCTCTTACAGAACAGGTTTAGAATTTTTCCTCAATTAAGTTTCAAGTTTCCCCATCGGTACTCAAGCATGCCAGAGCGTAAAGGCCACAGAAACCAGGTCTCCACAGTCAGACGCCAAGGGGCCATTCGAAGGAAGCCAGCCCCCCATCATGAGAATGATGCAGAGAACCCAATCTATGCCTACCTGGTGAAGCTGTGGAGCCTAACCAACAGGCTTTTGCCCGATGTGGTCAGGCGTGTCCCCGAGGAACACAGGACATTCGTATCACATCTACTGGGAGTCCTCAAGATATGTTTGCTGCTTCTTGTAGTCTATATGTTATTCAGAGTTTTCTTCAGTAGTTAACCAACCAAACCATTTTGAAAAGATACATGCATATATATTTTTGTTTGTCACTTCAGTTCAGTACTTGGAACAAAGTGAAATAAACTATATTTTCAAAATCTTTTGCTGAATTAAGGAACACTTTTACATATTAAATGTAAATCCTTGCTTTATGCACTATTGCTATCACTAAGCCATGTTGGGGGCAAAGAATGACAACATACACAAAGTGCAGCATGCGTATACCCAGCAGGCATCCATGAGCCAATGAGATAACTTCTTATGCATGAGGTCTAATCTGAGTAGTCGATAGTCAATACGACATTGGTGAGTGGACTTGCCCCCAATACCATAGAGAGTTCATACTACTGATAGGGCTTATTCTTTGCACCTAATTTTATTCAGATTCTATTAAGGAAATAACACGCTGATCAACATTTGCCAATTATGTGTATGCATTGACAGCATACATAAGCCATACCATCCATTTTTCAATTACAACTTCTATCTTCCATAGTACCCAAATGTATTCTAATCTAATGACAAGCAATGCAAGATGCTCACTGCTAAATGTCTGCATAATTTGGAAACTATGCCTGAGAATATGCCCCATCACGCACAGGAACTTTCTGATAAGATTTAAGGAAATTGTTATACTTGATTAGAGTTCTCACGCTTGGTTAAATAAGAACATTATCACCTTCATTTGGCTAGACATTGTACGAGTGAATTATTGAATGAGAGTAGACGGTCTAGGGCCGTAAGAACAAAACTAGTCTTTGAGATTTCAGAATATTTTATTTTATCTTACACAAATAGAATTTTTTTAGTAACTTCATCAAAATCATGTGGCCTTCAACTTTTAATAATAGTTGTAGCTGAATTAAAGAATGTCTTTTATAAATATTCTGAGTGACCTTAAATTGTGGAGTTGTTTCACATGTATACTAGACTTGATCTCAAGTCGTAGATTGGCCGTATTTGTCTGTGGGGATGCATGCCATTTCATAGTGTGCACTGTGCATCAACTACCTCAATCCCATTGCATTAGATACTTAGCATTGGCTGTAGTGAATCAGCAATGCTGCATGTTGGGGGTTATACAAATGGCGCTATGATAGACTGCGCACAGTACAGACAGATACAGCTAATATACAGACTTGATCTCAAGCTTATATGTATACTGGCTCTATTTCATGTTTGTGACCACATGTAACTCTGTCAAACCTCTTTCAGCAAGAATTAGTTTTTGACTTTTGTGTATTGTCTCGATATGATTACTTTTCTTTCTCTTAAGGTAAGGCATACATGTAGGATTGACAATTCAAAAATGGTCGGATTTTAATGTGACAATTAATGATCATGCACAAAACCGGTTGTTACCTGCGGTGAAGACCATAAATGCCTGTAGAGTTAATTTTCAAAATGTAAAAAATGTAATTTTTGTTGAATAAAGCCAAATAGAAAATGGCAAATTCACATTTTGGGGACACACAAAAAACTTCCAAAGTACATGAGGCAGGTGCGTGATGCCAATCTTCGTCACTCTGATTGGTGTGTGGCACATATGAGCTGTTCTGATAAGCCAGTATTTATCATCCGTTAATACAACCCCACGTGATTACATTTTGTCCAATCAGATTGTCCAAACTGTCTTGGGCATTTATGAAATTGTATTGACAGACATCATCCTTTTTGAGAGGTAGGGATTTTTTTTTTACAAATTAAGAGATCATAAGAAACCATCTTAATAACTCATTGCACAATAATTTATTCAAGATCCATTAATACAGAAATGATATGAATTAATCAACACATGTACCTGAAAACAATCACCAATACAGGAATGTAGACAAATGTCACACAAAATTATAGATTTAAGCAACTTTACACAAACCCTTTCAAAGTGAAATCGAAGGTGTTAATATCCATCGCTACCTACAATTATATTAACTCTCCTTTGGTAGAAATGCACCCGATGTCTAGCCAATAGGGTAATTTTGCTACAAGTGTTGCTTGTACACTATAAATGTATGTGCATATTTGACATCACTTCAATGACTTCAGTATTGGGTGTATTTCTGATGTACAATCAAACAAATACATTTAACGTGACATTGCCCATCCATCAGTGATGACCTGAAAACATGACCCTAAAAAGCTTATGTTGGGATTGGATCGTCACGATCAGAGCAGACTTTCAACAGGGCATAGAATCGGTGTCCTAGTTGATGAACATTACTGGCTCATTTATGCAGCAGCAATGGTAATATGGGGAGGGGGTATCAGTCACTGAGTTAATCTAAAACTGGCACTCTGATTCTTCATAGTGACCTACATACATATTCATAAATTTTTTATTTGATTTTGCTTTTCTGGAATATGTACGAGCATATACATGTATGTGTAGTATGGTTCAAGGGGTCACTGTCAAGGTGTACTCCCCAATCATAAAAGTGCTATAATGTACATATACTATTATAGGGTTGACATTAACCTGGGTATCCTAGGTGACAATGAACCTTTCTGCATCAGCATGTTTAAATGTATGTACTGTCCTGCTTCTAAAATATGAAATGTTGAGTAAATATTTATAAAAGGTGAATCAATGCTCGACTTTCTTTTTTACTCATGACAGCAGGAACGGAATTTTCACTTACAGTATTTACATATGGGAAAACTGATGAATAAATTGAAAAAATTAAAGGAAGGTCAACAGATTTCTTCTAAAGCACGGCTTTCTGTTTCTGCTCTCCTGTGTAAAAGGGGCATTTTTAAAATAGATTTTATACAAAATGTTCAAAGGAACCTTAATTTATGTACAGCCTGAATTGTCACAAAAAGGAAGACCAAACTTTATGACCATGGTCATCTGTGTAATTTTGTTCACAAAATGAAACCCACTGATCTCTATACTAAACTGGAATAAAAGTAAGCTAGTCTGTCATCTTTGTTCCCCCAAGAAGATATAGTTCAGCATTATGACTAATTAGTTTCAATGATTTGAGTGTCATTCCTGCGGCTGTGGTTTCAAACGCTAGCATTATGCTACATATGACGGTAGTTTTTACATTCTGCAGGTATAATTAGGGAGTGATTGCTCTATGAGCTTGATCGACAGTCAGCGTTGAATGTTGAATCATGTGGTATATTAAGGGTATATTGATTCAAAATGGCGACCAGTGACTTCATGCTTTGTAGGCCAGTCAGCATTGTACAACCATTCCAGTTAGTATAGATATCAGTGAAACATGTCAATTGTCTGTTGAGACCAAACAATCAAGAGAAATTGCCTAGTCATGTGCATGTACTGGGAAGGTACAATGCTTACTTGAATTTATCATTTATGTACATACACTCCCAAACATGTAACTCGCTCATTCCACAACCTAAGTTTAGCATACCCTGATGCATGGACACTCTTGTAATTTTTGCCCAGTGTACAAAATGGTATATATTAACTTGCTGGAGATGAACCTGGTACAAAAATAACAGTCAAGTTTGTACAGTGTGGTTGCTCTCTTGTAGAAATTAACAACAGTCCCTAACAAACTCATGTATCCAATAAAAATAATGAACATTAATCATACAAGAAGTACAAGAACATTATGTGAACAGCCTGATATTTTGCAAAAAGGAAGACCGTATGTCCAATTAAACATTTTTATGATTCATCTCATCAATTACTAAATACACATACTTATTTTCCAATTGTTTACAGTCATAACCATAGACAACATAATCAAATAACAAATGTGCAACAATGAACTTAAAACTCTTCCTTAAACATAAAGAATACATAAATAATATACACGAAGTTGGCTGGAATGACAAATCATGTAACAGGAGCAGCTACATTGTACTCCAAGAAACTCAGTATTCGTTATAATTCTCAACACCCTTGTTTTATAAAAGCCACTACACTTTTGATAAAATGTCTGTAAATGCATCCATACTTTGTCAGAATCAAGATATATATACATGTATAAAAAACAATCCATGAAAGTTTCAGATTATTTCACTGTGATGAACAAATTACCAAGATATCCAAAAGTTATTTTGATGTGAAGTTGGTAAATGTACCAATCATCATGAACAAATTTTTTCTGTCTGCAGTGCTCTTATTTTAGAGAAAACATGGACAAATTTTCAATTAGTTGTCAGACTGCAACTTTTTGGTGTTTTCTGTAGTAAATATGAATGCTTTTCACACTTTTCTCACTGAGCTGAATCTTTTACAGGTTGGTTGTTTAATGTGTATCTTGATTCAAAAAGAGTAAGCATATATACACATATCATGTACACGCTTGTTCCGGGAATATACAGTAGAAAAAATGCTAATCTTATGGAAATCTCCTGCAGTTTCATCTCTGCACGAAAATGGAAGCTTGGAGACGGTCTGCAAAAAACAAGTCTAGACTGTTTTGCTGTATTCAAATGTAGATATTTGATCAGGATTTGATCAATTTTGGACGGCAGGTAAAATTTGAACATTTAGAATTAAAAAAGCTTTGACATCTATAACAAATACACAACTATACTCACTATAAAATTAATTAATGTATGTGTATCATGTACATGCATGTAGAGAGAAAGTCAATAAATTTGTCTACTCGATAATAGTATATAAATATTTAATTTTAGAGATTTTTTTCACCTGTACAGTTATAATGCAAACATGATACTTTAAAAGTAAGGTTACAACACTGGTATTTGGTAACAAACGTTCACGGCAACCCTCTAGTATTCAAGTATCATAAAAATAACTAGGGAAAATTTCACATTTTTTGAGAAAAACCCCGAAAAACAGTTTCATGTTTTTCCTGTTTTTTATGTTGACAAAAAGTTGCCACTTGGCAACTTTTTGTAAATTGGACATACATGTAGCAATTCCTGCTTTCTTTTAGATGAAAGCTCTAAAGAAAAAAATAATTTCTCAGGATGATTGATTCATGTACATGTACCAACTTTTACACCAAGCAAATTGTCTATAAATAATTTGTTAAATTGATAATCAGGTACATGTACATGTAATTATCAATGTTGTACTTTCCCTATAATGAACACAACTCGCCAACACTTATGTTAATGAATTCAAAATATTACTGTTAAAATATTCTCTGAAATATATTTTTAATTTATCACAATATTTCTTAATGTACTTAAGAAAATCATTTGATTGTGATTAGAGAAACGGACAATGTAACATATGTAACATACATGTATACTCGCATTATGCTTTAGTATAGTATATTTTAAAGGGAAGGTTTAAGATTGGCAATTCAAAAATAACCAAATGGTCAATTTGTACAGTGTAACCTACCTAAAGCTAATCATGTACTTAATTTTATCTAAAACTAATTTTGTCCCAGGTGCTGCCACTTTAAAGAAAAGTGAAATGATTTCTTGTTAGAATGAATGACTAATATCAAAGTATTTTCACCGTTTTCTCAATTAATGGCACAACATAATAAGCTGAAGCTTTCACAGGTTGGTTGTTTATTGTAAATCTTGACTCAAAGGGAGTAAGCATACTTTTAGTTTTGCCAACATTACTAATGCTCTATATGTACCTTTCCTTTGACCAATATTTGATCCCAATATGCTCACAATAATCATAAGCACCAAATTTGGGATCTTGATGCTCAAGCATGCCTATTATGCTAAATAGCATGATGCTTAGCGTGATGCAAATGTTGTTTTTTTGTGTTTTTTTGTGTAAATATTTTATACAATAAATAAAGAATGAGTATGTAAATTTCAAAACCTTTTGAATACATAATAATCCATGCCTTGATAAACCCTATATGTAAGAGTTATGGTTTAAAAACAAAGATACAACATGTAGTACTGTGCAAAAGCTAACATCTTTGGCAAAAATACTGTTCTGGCCAGGAAAGTAAAAATAAATTTACAATTTAATCTGAAAGTTATTTTCAAAACAGAAATGTGGCCTTAAAACTAAAGAATAATTTGATGAAGAACACAATTCAATAAAAAAATATAAAAAACATACAAACTGCAGCCTTTCATTTATTACATTTGTTCACTAAAACAAAATTAAAAATCATAATCAACACGACAATCTTATCAAGGAAGATTTCCATTCCCTTCAGCCATCCCTGGCTTAGACCAAATACTGTATAGCTAGTCTTCACATCATGTATTTGGTTTTATGGAATCTGACTAATGCCCCCCACCAAAGATATTGGCCCAAAAGCCTTGAACATTCTCAGTATTCTCTGTCACGCCATGCACACCACCAGGTCAAACTTGCCATAAAATGCTGTATGAATATTGCAAAGGTAACAACGGATAGCAACAGTCGTCATGGAAATGATTAACCCTAGTGGTGTTTGATTGAGAGGGTGGATTGGTCTTTTTGAGAGACAGTCAGCCATACTTGCAGGGAAGTCAGTCACTTGTTAGAGTGTTGATATGGTAAACTGGATGTGTCATACTCAAGTCTTACTTTAGTTGGTTATTTGCTTAAGTTAATGAATGCCGTCACACTTGGACTGCTTGGTAAAATCTCACAAAGGTTTGTTATTGTTTACTATTTATTTATATTTATTAAGTTGAGTTGTCACAGCAATATAAATTTAATATAAAGGTGTTATTTATCTGTTGGTTACCCTCCACTGTACCATGCTTCATCTCTACAAGAAGGCTGTCACAGTCACTGTACATGTAGGTGTTTTGTAAAATGCCTTATTTATAGTTTATCTTCCCATTATCATACTGTTGCACATAGTCAACCTCTGTCTAGGACTCGGACCATTGGTGGATCCAGGGGGACACAAAGATTTACCATACATTTTTTTAATGTGCCCCTCCCCCCGCCTTTGGCAGTATTCCTACCTTTTTGCCATGTGCCCCCCCTTTCAAGACCCTGGATCTACCCCTGACCCTGACTATCCATTGATATTACATAAGTCACATTATAGCGAATCATCACTGATTACTGTGCCTCCTTGTAATTTTTATTAGGGGTAGGAGGGGTAGGAGTGGGGCTCTGTCCACACTCCTACCACATTTTGATTGAAACTGGCACTTTAAAACTAGCCAAACATCAATATAAAACATACCTTTTCTATGAGTCAAACAAAAAAGGAAATTCTGTTGCTCATAAAATGAACAACGCTGTTAAGGCTTTTGTTGAGGTTTGTTGACTGCATAGATGGTACATGTGTACTACAGATGCTGGGCATTAGAATTCATCTTCAGAACTGTCTGCCAGAAGCTTTATCCTGTCAAAGTTGGAGCCCATGTCATGATCCTGGAAGGAAGAAAATCAAATTCAGTAATGCTTTTGATGGTTACTTTTATTATTATTCCTTGCTGTTCCTAAAATTGCCGCCTTCTGTCGTAATTCTACTCTAACTGATGTTCCTATCTCCTTGAGATGTTTCTCCAACGCCTTCGGGATTGTACCCAGTGCTTTCACTTTGACTTGCCACAGGTTACGGAGTTCTCTCGCTAAATCCTGATATTTCTGTACCTTCTCATTTTCCTTCGATGCTACTCGACTATCACCCGGCACAGCTACAAGTATATCAATAAGATGACACATCTTCTCATGCTTATCCAAGACAACAACATCCGGCCGTCTACTTTCTATAAACATGATCTGTCTGGATGTTGAAGTCCCAGAGAATCTTGACATGGTCCGTTTCTTCAACCTTTTCCGGCTCATGGTAGTACCACTTCGATTGCACCTTGACATCGTACTTCTTACACAAATCCCAATGAATCACCTTGGCCAACTTGTCGTATCTACCCTTGTACTCCATCACCATCACCACCAGCAGCACCAGCAGCACCAGCAGCACCATCATCAAGGGAAAGTACAACATTGGTAAGAAATGTGTTTATCTGAAATGCTTTCATATTAGAGAAAACAGGATTTGTAATGTAGAATTTACAAGAAGTCGGCAGACGGCAACTTTTTGTAAAACATAAAAAACATTTTTTTAAATGTTTGTGTTGTCTGTGTGATGTTTTTGTTACCATTTTCATACAAGATTTATTAATATGGGGAACCAAGATAGATGTTATTTCCAAACCGGCTCAAACCAGAGTTGATTAAGGGGATTGAGGACTAATTTCACAAGAATTGCTTTGCTGGTTATTAATGGTTTTTCAATTTAATTTGTTATTTTTGTTTATTAATATGAAGTCGGGAATGGGGGAGGGGATCAATTATATTTATTATTATTATTTTTTTATTTATTTATTTCATGAATACGTGGAACCAAGATATATTTTCTAAAAGGTTTTCAAAAGACTTAATTTGATGTCAGGAATGGGGGAGGGGATAAATGATATTTAAGTTTTAATAACAAATGAGCATGATTGTAATCTCTCTTTGGAAGTTGTGGTGGCTCTGAAAAGAGCCGTTTTGTTTTTGTTAAGTCTGGTAAGCTACTTTCTGAAGAAGTATGTGATCCTCCACTGTGACAGGCCTCTCTCACGCTGCTGTGTCAAAAATCTCTGTAGGAGGGCTTGGGCACTGAAGACTTCATCGGTGGTGTTGGGTAGGCTGCAAATGATATATCCTTGAATTGGGAGATCATTTGCAGCCCTTCTCACACTGATGGTTGGCACGGGGGTGGTGGTTCAATGTCCTCCTCTTCCTCCATCACCTCTTCTTTCTTATTTGGCCCATGTCTTTCAGCTAAGACGTCTTCTGCAATCTCCTTTTCTGTTGGCTGGTCAGTGCACTGCACATCAGGGTCAGCAGCAGCATAGTCTTCAAAGAAAATTGCAGGAACTTGTAAATGTTCGGCCAAACATGCCCAGATGTTGTCCGGACGGTCTGGCTCTGGCTCCCCGTTGTTGTCACCATCATCAACAACACCGTCGTCATCAACACGTGCAGCTTGGCCCATTCGCTCCCAGATGTTGTCGGCTGGACCTTCATCAACTGGTTTTTCCTGAAGTTCTTCAACCTCTTCCACGAAGCCTGCCTTGGCAAAGCATTTCCGGATACAGTCTGCCTTTGCCATTTTCCAAGCCTCAAAAACCATATGAATGGCCTGCTTCGTGTTGCTGGCGTTTCCCCCACGTCATATGCTGCCAGCAGGTACTGCATGAGGTTCTTACGGTAATGCACCTTCAAGTTCATGATGACACCCTGGTCCATTGGCTGCAGATGTAAAGCAGCATTTGGCGGCAGTAACAGTAGCGTAATGGACTCAAGTTTGGTGACTTTAGGATGAGTAGTACAGTTGTCTACGACAAGAAGAACTTTTAGAAGTTAATGGGTGAACTTTCAATCCAGACTGCATACTCATGATGAAAACAGATCTGACACCATCCATGCCTTCCGATTAGCACGGTAAGTGACTGGGAGGGAGCGCACATTCTTGAATCACTGTGGGTTTAGGAAATTGCAAATTACAAGGGGTTTCAGCTACTCAGTTCCGTTCATATTCGTGCACAGCATGACTGTCACTCGTTACTTGCTCGCTCTGCTTTCCGCCATGACATTGTTCACACTTGAAGGCCATAATCTTGTCCGGCGTGAGATAGTAAAAGAGACCAGTCTCATCTTCATATCGCCTGTGATGCCTGGAAGGGTGTCTCTTATCCAGTCCGTGATGGTAGCCTGATTGATGTTAGCACTCTCACCACAAATCTGTGTCACACCTTGTGCGTGATGATGGGCCTGTCAATCCACGGTACCCAAGTAGAGTGCTATTTGGTGCTCCCAAAGCCTCTATTGTCGACTGTGCTTGGCATTGAAAGTGGCATTGGCATTGCAGGCTTAAAAGGCGATCAAATTGATTACCTTTTAATTTTGGCAAGATGACTTCTAAAGACAAGCAACGTCTGTATTTGCTACCTTGCTTTTTTTTTTTTGCAACAAGGCTGGCAAAAGACCTTGTATTAACCAGAATCTCGCTATTTCCAACCTCGTCTAAGCCAAATTTGTACACGTTGAAATATACACTGTGAAGTTCAGGACTGTAAAAAAAACTTGTATAATCCGGAATGTCACTATTGCCAAATTTGTATTAATGAGTCTACTGTAACCTTCTTGCCAGACTGGCTTGTAAAAAGATCCATAATTCATCCTGTCAGCAAACACCATGCAACAACTTTTTATAAATTTGACATACATGTAACAATTTTCTTTTTTTCTAAGATGAAAGTACTTTTAGATGAAATAATTTCTCAGGATGATTGATATAATTACCAGCAATACACCATGTAAGATTTCAGATAATATTTTGTTAATTTGATAATCTGGTAATTACCGATATTGTACCTTCCCTTTAATAGTTGAGGCAAAATGTGTAGGTCCTGTGACAAGTATGCTATCCATATTGCAAGGATTACCTCAAGTGACCTCCAAACTGCCACTAACTGCTGCTTCCTGTGACGTTTAATTGTTGAAATATGCCAGTTAATATAGAAATGGTGGCCACCTTGGATTTTTGACAGCCATCTTGGTTTTTCAACGTATTATATGAACCTACAGTTTGTTTGACTTTATATTTCATGAAAATAACCTTAGATACCACTAAAAAGACAAAAATATTTATTTTCTGTAACAGCCTCTTGCCTAGATATACATGTAGGCCAATTTATGTGTAAATGGTGGTCACATTGCATTTTGGCAGTTGGCACAATATGCTGACATTTTCACAAGGGTTACCACCGCTCATTTTATCCAGTACCCTTCAATTGTATGGAAACCACATTCAAAGCTTGGTCCAGCATACTTGTCACAGGACCCCTACTATAAGGGTGGTTCATACTTCAGGCCAATGTTTAGCAAAGCAAATTTACTGTATAATGAAATTTATCTCAGTAATTGTTCTTAACATGAGAAATTTTACTTAGCTTTTACATTCACATGAAGTAATGTATGTACAGGTCCAAAGTTCAAAACAAATCATTTTCATTTCCTAATGATGTTCATAAACCAAAAGTCAATCTAAATTTACCAAAACTACCAACTAACCTGGCCATTCTGCATTGTCTTCCTGCGACCTCTTCCCCTGTTGCTGTTTTTACATGATCGGACACCGTAGGCAAAACATACAATGACAAAAGCTGCAACCACACCAAGGATGACCGGTAACATCAGCTTGGATACCAGGCTGTTATTCTGTCCAATGAGAAAATAATGTTGAAAGAACGCTGTGGAAAGAATGCTGTTGAAACCACTGTTGCAATTGGCTGTAAATTATCACACGCGAAAACTAGAATCAATGAAGTACTTCCCTGTACATGTATATCCTGATACCTGTCTATTCCATCACAATAGGAGAGTTTGAATTTTTCCTGCTTCAGTGTACATGTACATTGTGAACACTGAACACTCACGACATGTTTTCTCAGGACGCATAATTCTATCAGTGATTTTGCACCAATGGCATAATCAACAGGCTTTTAATAAAGTTTGACACAAGGTCTTTACCACAAGATAAAGACCTCTGACCATAACCCCATCGGTCTTTATCATGCAGTAAAGACCAAGCGTCAAGCTTTTATTCCCATTCATAAATGCCCTCCTAATTTTGGTTTCAAAATGTCAATGTTTGATGGTTTTTGTTGCAAAATACAAAGCATGTATGTATTTGAGGACACAAGAGTGTGAATGGACTCTAAGCAGACGTACACTCTCAAAGACACTAAGCGTGCATATGCGCATTACAGATTACAACTTCTACACTCTGATTGGCTTAGCAAGATGGGTAAGGTAGCACGTCATGCACTTAAAAGTTTCAGTCTCAACTGGTCTTAAACAACATCTACAAGTCTAAGACCGGTCTTAAACACCCACGTAACTAGTTCTCAACTAATCAGAATGTCTAAACCGTCTTGGGTATTTATGAATGGACAATCAATAGTAGATCTACAGTGTACAAGAAAAAAACCTAATAATCAAACAAGCTTAAAGAAACAATGCAAATGCAGGTTGCTATTTATTTGATACTCACAGAAAAACTGTTGAACCATCCATTGCCTGTGTCATTCTTATTTGTGTCTGGAAAAGAACAAATATAATAAATAGCGTTGATATATAAACCAAAAATTGTAGTGATGTACATAAACACCCCTAAATATCTATTTCTGTATTGGAAGTTGGTATTAGTGGTTTGCCAACTCCCAACCTCAGGAGTTCACATAATCTGTACTTGTACATACAAGAAGTACCCACCAGGACTAGGCTTGATGGTTGAACGTGTATCATGATGATTGTCACCACCTTCATGGTTTTCACCGGTTCCCCCTGGATGGTTCTCTTCAGTCTTTTCTGCTTGATGCTTCTCTGTTGCCAGAGTTCTGGTAGTTACTACTAGTGGCGATTGTGTTGCCTTCTTGTGTGTTGTTAACTGTAGCCTTTTTGTCGTTGCTTGTTCTGTGGGTATATGTGCAGTTGTCACTGGTGGTTCTGTCTGAACTGCCGGTGTAGTAGTAAGCTTTGAAGTAACAACTGGTAGACTGGTTTTATCAGTTGGGATTCCGTCTCTCTTATTATCTGTGACCTCTGTTGATGATTCAGTACTACTCTGCATAGGTTTGTGTGTAGTAGTTGCTTCATGAGTTGACAGGGGTGAGTTTGTAGAGTTTCCCTCTACAGGTTTGTGTCCACTTTTGTTTACATTTTGTGTCAATTCCAGGGATGTTTCTGTGGTTACCCCAGCCACTTCTAGAGTTATAGATTCAGTAGTAATTTCCTCTTGGTTGAGTGTAGTTACTGATGTCTGTAACTCAAGAGTTACAGGAGCTGTTGAAATAGTTTTGTTACTGACTGGCTTGGCTAAGCTACATATGACCACACACAAAATACAGGTGCTTGTAGCTGACAGTTTGTTATTCGTATTCATCTTGGCTGTCTGCTGGGCAATTTTGTCTCTTTCAAGTAGGTTGTTCAAAAGTCATTACATGAAGCAGTTCAAAACATCCTGAAGTACAGATATACATTCTGCATGTGGAAAGCAAACAGAGGAATATTAATATGGCAACAAGAACATCCAAATAAATATACTGTAACATACTGTATATGATAATTGCTGTTTGCTGTGTGAATTCAGGGGTGTGATTGGCAAAAGTAACCCTCCTACTATCAGTGCAAATTTATAAACAAACCATTGAGGCCACTCCAAGCCATTGCTATGGAAGGCAGTGGCTCCTAATGGCTATACTGCATAGTAACATAATACCTCATATGTCTGTTTGTTTTAGTGGTTTGCGATTGATGTATTGCAGGGGCATACTATTAATATTATGTTCCAGTCTCAGTGGCGGCTTACTCTTGAGAGTCTGTGTTTACAAAATAACTGCTGAAAATGATAGTTTTTTACAGTGGTCTCCAGTGGCCTCGGAGTTTTACAATTACTTAAAAGGGTTAGTGTGGCTTATATGCACAAATGATATGTATACAACATATTGGACATTTAGTAGGAGGGTTAAAATTGGGTAGTAGACCTTGGTCTCCTTTTGGTCTAGAGGACATAGCCCCCTGAACCTCCTGGATGTTTAATTTTGGTTGTTTTTTACAGACTCTCCATATGCCCAAAAACAAGAAATTAGAGGTTAAGAAACAGGCTACTTCTTTCTTTCCTTGGTGGCTACTTCTCTTCTTTCAACAACATTTTGGGGCAAAGGGAGACTGGTACAATATCCTGCAAAATATCTAGAAATCACAGGCCTGTTAATTGTTATGAACATTTTGTTTGGTTCTGGTTGTTAAGAAATTGTAAACATATACACTACATCCCCCTACAAAAGTGAATTACTGAATTACCAAATTACATTCAAAACCCTTTTCACACAATGAAAAAAACCAGCATTGTTTGAGAGATTTCTCAATGTTTGAGAAATTTTACAAAATGAACTTTGTGTGAAAGGACACCAATGTTTAAGACTGTTCTACATTCCATGAGACTTTGTCTCAAACACAGAGATTTTGTCGGAAGTCCAGACCTACTACAAAAGTTCTCATGGATGTACACTGTAAGTAGTCCACCCCTTTGTGTGAACAATCTGTTGTTTATTGAACAACGTCCTGTACAAAAGCGGTCATACTGTGCATGCGTAAAGGCCCATCGTGCGCGATTGATTTGACTGTACTGCGTGCAATACGCTGTACAACTAGCATTGGGTGGCCGAGATGATACCGTACATGTCAATGTGCACACAAAATCAGTCCTTCAAGATCTCTCTACTAATTTGTCAAACAATTGTTGTCCTTTTTCATGTTTTTGTTGTTAGTTACTCATTATAACTCCAAAATGTTAAGGTCAGTTCTTTTACAGAATTAGAGTTAAGATATAATTTGTTTTTACAGATTTGAGTGTACTCTCATAGAACACTGTTTATTAACTTTGTGTCATGTGAAAGTTTGCAAAGCGTTCACTCATTGGATGATAAAATAAACAATCTGCACTCGTAAAATTTGTCTCAAGGAATCTATGTTGTTTTGGTTAAATGTGAAAAGGGCTCACGTTGACATTCTACATGTATATTTGTTATTGTTTGAATGTGAATAACTGTCAAGCATACATACAGTACATATACATTCAATTGCAATGTGCAGTTCTGAGAAGAACTTCAGGTTCTTCTCAGAACCACCGCCCTAATTAGGGATTATTTAATACATGATGTTACCGCATACCTATTTCATACAGTATATCACATTGTATGTAGTTAATGGTACAGTACATGTATGCATGAATACAATGTATGTCCACATACAAAGTCCACATGGTTTCTAAGAAAGACAAGAATTCTACAGTCCACAATTATGATACCATTATTGAAAATGTACCTTGTATAATCCTTGTGTGATATAATACCTTGTATGATACCATTATTGAAAATGTACATGTACCTTGTATAATAAGCCTTCCGCCATAGTATAATGCACGATGTTATATGTACTCACAACAGGTACACTTGTGCATGTATATAATGGTGAAATCATGAAGATAGTATTGTTCACTTGTGTACATGTACATTGTATGTACACATAATTACATGCTATCAATGCATGATGACATGAACATTGTACATGGACAGTTAGAATATCTAACAGCCACAAAAGCCAAAGTACACTTTTGTTTAAAGATTGGCTCTAAGCAAATAATCAATAAATAACTTTTCCCCATTTTTGAGAGGTTATTTCATAATGAAACTTCTCAAAAAATTTTTTTTAATCTAAATCCATTATTCTTGGTGTTATTTACTGACTAATTTGCAAGTGTGACATCGTAAAGCGATTTTTCAAATGATAGAGGGCCATCCTCCCCTCCCCTCCTCCCCTCCCTCCCCTCCCCTCCCTCCCCCTCCCCTCCCCACCCCACCCCCTCCCCCTCCCCACCCCACCCCTCCCCTCCCTCCCCACCCCTCCCCACCCCTGCATGTGTGCTGGAGTTCGGATCAAGTGGGGCAAAATTATGCAACCAAATGCTTTGTTCAATTTGTTCAAATGTGACATAATGTTCCAAAAGAGAAATGGTGACAGGTACTTATTGGAGCTCCTCAGGCTGAATAACTTCTCAGCTCATACCATCACTGTCCCTGGTATTTAGCCAGCAATATATTAGGGTGTCGTTAGAACAAATTTGGGTCAACTTGTACTCAAGTCAATGCGTACCCAGGTCAACTCATACCCAAGTCAACTCATACCCAAGTCAACTCATACCCAAGTCAACTCATACCCAAGTCAACTCATACCCAGGTCAACTCATACCCAGGTCAACTCATACCCAGGTCAACTCCTACCCAGATCAACCCAGGTTAATTGACATTATTTTATTTTTATTATCGCTGAAGTAAGTTTTGGTATTTTTGCTAATGTTGAATGTCATTATTTGAAATCTTTGTTTTTATCGCTGAACTAATATTTGGTAAATATTTTCGCTATGTACTTTTTTTTAGAAGACTAGAAGACAAGGCAATAAAAAGATGAGAAGAAGATGAGAAGAAGATGAGAAGAAGATGAGAAGAAGAGAAAACGAAGAAAAAGAAAAAGAAGAAACAGAAAAAACAGGAAAAAAGATCAATAAAAAGAGGAAAAGAAGATGAGAAATCGAAAAAATTACGAAAATGAAAAATTCAAAAGAAGTTCATTAACATGGTTTTAAACACAAACATTTTATTGTATGATATTCAAATCTCCTTTTGGAAGTTGTGGAGGCTCTGAAAAGAGCTGGTTGGGTTATTAGTGGTCTCACAGCAAAGGACCCGTGAAGTGCTTGCATGCAGAGAGCAGGCCAGACACCTTCAGCTCCCCAGACTGGTATTTGTCCCATAGCTTGAATACATGTATCTTCCCTTGCATGGTCTTGTAGTGCTTCCTCTGGGACTGGCACAACTTTGACTCCTTCACTAGTCTGTAAGGTGACTAGGGTTGCCTCCTGATGAAGAAGCCGGATGATGTTGTACAGCTGAACAATGTGCCGTCCAGCCCTCCCGTTCAGCCACCAATGCCACCCCTCCACGTCGTCGTTCATTCGAACACTCCACATATGAAAACCAACCAATATGACAGATCCCACTTAGTTTCCATTGTGTATGGAACTTGGAGTCCCAGTTCTTGGCACTTGAACCAAACAGCTTGTGTCCAGTGGTAAAGGCAACCTTTGATGACAACGTCACAGAACAATGACTTGATGGCAGCCCACACTCCAACTTCAAAGTCTAATAACATCTCTACCATATTGCTTCCCCCGATGGCAGTTTCTTAATAGCATTTAACACCTTATAGTCTTTCTTGGTCTTCAGTGACAACATCGCAAATGCGAGAGGAACTTGTTTCAACTCTCCGGTGTCTCCTTTTATGAAAGTGTGTACAGAAAACAACTGCATAAATGTCTTTGTGATGTCAGGGATAACTGGGTCTGGTAGCGGATCCTCCTCGGGATGCGCAGGGATGGTGAAGCTAGTTGTTATGTCAAAGGAATCTTCATCCTGGGGGTCAATATCCATGGCCTCTTCGTCGGAAGGAATGAATGAGGATTGAGGAATCTGGCTGGATGTCTCCGCACACACCACACATCCAAGCTTGAAGCTTTGAAGGATCGCTGACGATGACTAGATATTCCTCTGATGAAAAACCAGAGTTACATCCCCAGTGTTGCCACAACCCACACCGATCGCACTGAAATGCCTTACCACATTCAATGCAGGGGAACTTGGGCGCCATCTCGAATCTTGAACTTGGGTCTTGAATCTTGAATCTTGAATCTGGGATGGGTCTTGAATCTTGAAACTGGAATGGGTCCTGAATCTTGAATCTTGAATCTGAAATGGGTCTTGAATCTGGAACAGCTCTTGAATCTTGACTTGATGATCTTGTCTCAATGTAGAGTGTTAGCTTCTCAGCAGCCCCTTTTATAAGATTCAGGGGGTTTATGTGCATGATTTTTTCTACCAATCACATTTCAGGTATTAAAAACTCGGGTGTATTCACAGGTCTTGTATAAAGTACTGAAAGTCGATTGAGCCAAGGTTTAAAAACTCCCAATATCTATTCAACAGATCTTCTATGAAAGTGCCGACAGTCAATTCAGCCAACGCCTAAGCACAGTTCGGTCGAGCATGGTTGAGTTGGGCGGCACGTACACTAACTGGGGGAACATAATGATGCATTGTTAGCAGGATGCGCATCATGATGTCCAAATTAAAGTATACAAATTTGGTTCTACAGGTTACGGGCAAAACCTCATTTTATATTTTCACATAAAAAACCAAAACAAAACAATTCAACTATACACATAGTGCCACTTTACTTATTTTATTACTTCTCCCCCCCCCCCCCCCCCCCCATTTCTCTTTTTTTAATTTAGGGTGCCATCTAAATTTCATCTTCGTATCTCCCAATTTCACTTCTTATTTTAAATCCTGTCTAGAAGTGCTGTCTAAATTTTCTTTCAGTGAAATCTGTTCTTCATATCTCCCCATTTCACTTCTTTTTCTTTCTTTTACTGAATCCTTTTATTTCAACGTCTTCAACAGTATCTCTTCCTATTTATTTCACTTCACTTTTTTATTTCATGTTCGTTTTCTAACCATTAGCTGGTCTTTCTGGGGGGAAAAATGTCATCAAAACAATGAACAACAAAAACTGGGTACGAGATGACCTGGGTATGAGTTGACTTTGGTATGAGTTGACTTAGGTACGAGTTGACTTAGGAAAAAAGATTAATCACTAGGCTTATTCTATCACCAAGTATGGCTCAAATTCTAGCACAAGTTCATTCATTTCCCCCGTAATACACGCGCTGGCAAAGTTAGTTTTCACAAAGAGCCGTGCCGTGAGTATTTGACCAACGGTGACCGACAAGTGTCATCACGGGATGTCAACTCACAATTGCCCGCTCTTGCCTGTAGTCAAAATATGATTCATAAAAAATGTACAATGGGAAAAGATTTGGGATGTATTTAACTCTTGGAAAATCCTTTTTAGAAAGTAGTAAATAATGTTAAATAAAAAGAATGGTCTAAATGTATAAAAATTCTAAATATTATATTTTAATGAATGCCATTCAAATAATAAAACATAAAAAGGCCTATAAAATCAATGACAATAGGCAAAAGCATATAATTAGGCCCTACACAACTTTAAAACATGTTCATGCCCATTGCTGGTGCTGGCTTTTCTCCCTCTCCCCTGTGGACAATAATAATAATAATAATAATAAAGATTTGTAGCGCGCACATATCCACCCTGCTGGGCGCTCAAGACACGGAAACAAAGAAAAAACATGAATACAAACAATATACAATGATATATATTGATAGCATAGGAAGAAAAAATATGTACTGAGATACATGTACCTATAATGCAATTACAAATATACACCATCTTTGAAGAATTGTGACATAAGATGAGTTTTAAGCATTGACTTAAATCTAGTTATAAATATTATGACAAGATTTGAGTTTAGTTGGAAGATGATTCCAGAGTCTTGGAGCCACGACAGAAAAAGACCTATCACCCCAGTTCCGTTTTGAAGTTGGTTCCTTTAGGAGTGGCATGTTGCTAGAGTGCAAATTGCGTGATGGAGTGTAGACTTTAAGCAGTTCAGAAATATAAATTTGAGCAATGTTATTAAAAGATTTGTGAACAATTAGCATAAGTTTAAAAACAATTCTCTGTGAAACAGGAAGCCAGTGCAGTTCTTTCAAGATTGGCGTGATATGGCATGACTTTCTGGGACAAAGTTACAACACGAGCTGCTGTGTTTTGTATGTGCTGAAGATGAGATATTTGATTCTGTGGGAGACCGTAAAGGAGAGCATTCCCGTTATTGAGCCGTGATGTGACAAACGCATGTATAATTTGTTCAGCAGCACTTTTATGCGAGATACAAATGCGAGATACATGTATAAAATTATTTTAAAAATTATTACAGAACATGTTTTCCTGATAATTTCCTGAATTGGACCATCGCTGATTTCACTATAGAAAGGAAAACAAATTCTTTGCATTAGTGAATATAATTACATTGTATGTCAATGTATGTTTAACGTTATAGCGCCTAAATGACTGGGACATTATTTACTGTAAAACCATGCTTCTTATTTTGAAAAATGTGTAATGATCCGATGAAAAAAAGAACATGTTTGGAAAATGCCATCAAAATAACAACACTATTTGGCCTGTGCGTTAGTCATGTGTCCCTTTCTGGTGAATTTCAACCTTTTTTCATTCAAGTTAATACCCGATTTATTCAGCAAAACAAATTCATAAGTTGCGCATTCTGTCGTCATTTAACCCAACTCAACGTGTTGTCGAGTTGTCACAAGGATCGAGTTGTCACAAAGGGTCGAGTTGTCTTGTGGGTCAAGTTGTCACAAGGGTCGAGTTGTCTCATGGGTCGAGTTGTCATAAGGGTTGAGATGTCTTGACCGCGTACATGTATGACTGAGTTGGCACATGTACGAGTTGACCTGTCAGCCTGTAGTGTTTCCAACTAACTACACTACTCCGATAGTTGTCATCCCCGTCGAGACACTGGCAGTCAATTTTTCTAAACAGTCGAGTTGTCTCAGTCTCAAGACACTATTCACTAACTGTGTTAGTGCATGGAGGAAAGAAGGGCTTCCTCCATGGTCAAGTTGTCTCGCTCTCCGCCATAATAAGAAAACACAACGGTCGAGTTGACTCATGATCACGAACGTTACGCAGTTAACTACGTTAACGTTAGACTACTAGTACATACTACGACGAGAGTCTTCAAACATGAAAATCATTCAGTTGAACTCATTATTGATAATATAAGGTCCGTGTTCTGTGGTCTTACCAATATGACAGTCTAGTAGATGGAAGAATTCGAACATTCAAATGGACTTTCGAAGCAGATTTCCACGTCAGCAAATGATCAACGGACTTTAATTTCGCTGGTGGGTCTGCATGTGCACGCACCGGTTGTATCGAGTTTGTCGTCGCCGGGCATCAGCGTTAAAAACAAAATGGCAGCGTACATGAAAGACGACATGGGTGAGGGAGGCCAACGCGATTTCAATGCCGAAAAGTACCCTAAAGAAATAACTAACTCTCTCAGTACATTTAAAAAATCATTAGATGGAGTGGAGAGAGTTTTGGCTCCATTAAAAAGCGCATCACTGCCTGATGTCCATAGTAAGGTAGGAATATCGTGTGGAACGGAAACGGTCAAGTCACTGAAGTCAACTCGCCCCCTGGCAAACTCGCCCCTTACAAACTCGCCCCCTGTCGATACAAACTCGCCCCCTCGCAAAGTCGCCCCCTGACAAAGTCACCCCTCGGCAAACTCGCCCCCCGGCAAACTCGCCCCTCTACAAACTCACCCCCCTGTAATTTTGTGACGCAGTTCACGCTGTTGAGACTGGTTTAACGTTCATATAAGAGAGTACATTATAAAGGCAGTTCTTTTCAGAACTAATTCCTACTACTCAATTGAGATTTTCACATGGTGTCATCACCGCAATTAGTCTTACTTATCCTCTTCACCATGCAAAGCTACAATTTTTACCTAACATCATTTCAGTTGACGTTTTTTAACGAAAATAAATATTACAAGAAATAATTCATTTACAGTTACAATTAAATAGATTAAATAGGAAACTAGCTAAACAAAATACTGAGTAAAATAAATAAGTAAAATAAAAATAAATAATTAATTACATACAAAATACAAAATACAGATAATTAAAATGTAATTAAATCAAACAAATAACTTTGTAAATTTTTCATAGTATATACATAATACATAATATTAGGGTTTTCAGGTGAAAATATTTTTCTAAACCAACATGCTCAATATTTATATCAAATTAAAGGTCTTGATGAAAGAAATAAATGGTTTTTAAATCAAGAAAATCGGACGAGTAGTTTTTGAGGAATCCTGTTTTATTTAATCAAATATACAGCATTCGATGAAGCACGACTGTCCATACACTGTGTACATCCCTAATGACACCAAAACCGTTGAATCAGCCTACACACACCGTGATACACATGCACAGCGTTCGTGCTCGTTTCCCTCATAAGAGCTTTTGAAAGGGTGTAAAAAATACACTCTCCGCTCAAAACTAAACAAAATTACGGCTCAAAACTTTCACATATGATAGAAAAGAGGTGTAAAATTCATTCAGACACCGCGCTTACCTTTCAACTTGAAGATTTCACCTCGAAAAAACGATGTTTACTTTTTATCTCTTCGTAACTTCGGTTGTAAAGTAGTTATGGAGATCGTGCAAGCATGGGTATATAAAGGAGCCCTTTGACTCATTAGGGAAACGCGTTTTCATGTCAATCACAATATACTCGGGCGTGGAGACAGCTCCGAAGTGGATGCCCTCAGCAGAGCGCGGCAAATTTTACGGGCCGAATGCACCCGATCTCGGAACACTTCGCGAAAGGCTGGGCGGGACGAGAGTGGTTTATTCAAAAAAACCTAGGCTTTCGCATCGCATTCGATTGCTATTTTATGTACATTGTTGGATAGCTGAAACTATAAGCTTTCCAATGAGCTATTACATGTAAGATTTTGACAGGTAAAAGTAGTAAAAAAAATTGATTTAAAATTTTTATGTTTTTTGTTGCGGGCGATGCACTGTACGTGTGGCGGGCTTCGGTCAAGCATGTACAAACTGAAAACCCTAATAATATAGTATACATCGTATAAATTGTAACTGTTTTGTTTAGCTAGTTTTCTATGTATTCTAATTTAGTTGTAACTGTTGAATTATTTTATGCACTATTTATTTTTGTTAAATAAAACGCCAAGTTGAAATTATTAGGCCCTTATTTGATTTTCTCTCTTACTTATACTAAATCAGTCTCAATAGTGGCTAATAATTCATTAAAATATTTATGTCCCCATGCATCCTGCCTTTATAATAATGTTTTATTTGTTCTCTTATATTAAACCAGTCTCAATAGCGTGAGATGCGTCAAAAAATTACAGGGGGCGAGTTTGTCGGGGGGCGAGTTTGTTATGGGACGAGTTTGTACAAGTAGGGGGCGAGTTTGTCAGGGGGCGAGTTTGTAAGGGGCGAGATTGTAAGGGGCGAGTTTGCCAGGGGGCGAGTTGACTGGCATGCATTCAATCATCTCATGATCTATCGCATGCCAGTCCAGTGAGTCAACTCGCCCCCTGGCAAACTCGCCCATTATGATCTCGCCCCTTACAATCTCGTTGTCGTCTTTAGTAGGACCTTAGTCCGAATGCCTCTTCCGTTCACAGTCTCCTATTTTTAGAATTTTACATAATTGTCGCTATGAACGTCAGAGCATGGTTGATACCCTACATTGTACCTGGGTCTCTCCACACTAATGCATACATTTGGGGGACATTGTGAAGAGAAAATGAATGCTAATTTTGTATTACTTTTTTTTAACCAATGCATCCCTTGCAAATTTGGGCATGTTTTTACTGAAAATTGATATATCTTAATAAATATTTAAGAAAAAACGAGGCGATCTTCTTGAAGATATAACGTTTGTCACATGGACAGACACATTTTTGGATTGTCTAAATTTTAACTAAAAATAATTTTTTTAAATTAAATTATCTTCCCAGTTAACATTTTAAAGCCTAGAAGATTGTTTTCAATAACATTACTGTGCCTTTGCCTTATTACTTAAGAAGTTACTGGGTGGAGAACATCTTAAAGGTAACGTTTGTCACAAGGACAGACAATATCATTATTTTCTTGAAAAAATACATCTTAGGCGGTAAGTTATTTGTGTTTTATCTTATATAATCTTTTTAACACCCCTGTAGAAGTTTTCTATATGATGTATTTGTTTTGAAACATCTCAGAAAATATAGGTATGGGCTATTCCTTATCATAACGTTTGTCACATGGACAGACTTTATTTCCAAATAAACATTAACGTTTGTCACTTTGACAGACATTTCTTTCTAAACTCACTGAAAAGAAAAAATAATGTGAATAGGATTTACTGAATTTCTGTCTTATTGTCCTCCTAAATCCTATAATCCTATAGGACAAAAATTTAGTTTTTGGAACATTACCAACAGCATTTTATGTATACATCAAAATAACGTTTGTCACAAGGACAGACATTTATTGTCGTATTCTTTAAAATACTGCAGATGCTTTATTAAAGGTCACATTTATTGTATCTAAATTTACTTTATTCAGATGCTTATAGTCCAATCAAATAATATTTGTATGTGAATTTTTATAATTCTCTCAATGCAAATAAAAAACAGCAAAGATGAGATGGAAGTGATTTGGCAATAAAGAAAGTTTATTGAAAAACAATAAAGAAACATACATGTAAGGTCTCTTATCTAAAACATTAGAAGCATAATATAACTTTTAAAGAGTGATCCAGAATCCTAAACAATTGAAACAAATCAACGAGTCACATGTGCACATCTTTGAGAGTGGCAGTGTGCCATCATCACCATGATCGAAGACAGGTGGACACAGCTTCAACTTACAGAAGAAAAACAATTATTGGAATTTTTTATGTTAACCAAACTAAATTACAAATTTAAAATTACCCTTCACTTTTAGACAACCCAAAAACCTCTAATATTAATGATTATATGGGGCTTTATTGTGTATAACAAAAAAATGTTTTAAATTAAAAAAAATTGTCATCCATCTGAAATGCTCTTCTGAAACATCATTGTTGTTGAGGTAAGTCATTGCTTTTTTCTTGGTACGTAGATTTTATTTATATTTTATATTATTATGATTTAATTTTTTTCATTGATGCTTGTTAAAAAATAAATTTAAAAAAATCTCTCGCAAAAAACCTTTAACATGTACAACACAGTAGGAGTAAGTATGAGTGATAGAATGGCAAGGTACTTTATTACGCATGCGCAGATTTCTAAACCCGCGATAGCCTAACCATTCATAAAAAAAAGCCTTCCATTGTACATCACGAACTGCATTCAGTGGCACTTCCTCCCTCTGTGCTTCCCTGTTTTCCGTACTGTAGTTTCTCCACAGCCCCCCAAAAACTCAAAACATGTATACATTAAAAGCAATCCCAAATACTTAATATGCTCTGTTACCACGATATATTACTGTATTTCATCTTAATAAACTAGCACTGCAATTTGGGTGATGTTTTGAGGTGTTTTTCCCCAGAGTGTCACAAGTGTACACGTATAAAAAAAAAACAGTCGGTGGCAGTCGATCGCGGTGTGGTTCGCGAACGATAGCCCAGCGGTCTGTAAAGGGTGACAGTGCCAAGGTCGGCCAAATCCATTATCAGGTTTTACTAGACAAAAAATTGTAATAAGGTCTTTTTCTCTGTCCCCGTGACTACTGATTTGGTGCATTCATCAAGCATGAGCAGAAGTAAATGTGCTTATTTATGTGTACGTCACGTCGACAGACGACGCACTTTCCGTCTTACTGACGTACGTGTATACACACAGAATAGTCGGAGTCTGTCTCCGAGCGAGACGTACCATGATGGCGGATGAATAGCTTAGTCTGTCAACTAACTTTTAAAAATGCATGTACAGACATGATTGAAGTTTGTTTTGCGTGAGGAGGGCGGTGAATTTGTTCAAAAATTAACATATTAACTTCACTTTTCATATAACAACTGTTGCCATGAGATGGACTGTAAAATTTTGCATTCAGTAATTTTTTTTGGTCACGTTCGTCACATGAAAAGGTGTGTTAACGTTCGTTTCTGCCCAAGAGCCGGAGACGACGGACGTCTTTCTGCTCGTCAAAGACAACATGTACGTGTTTTCTATAATTGTTTTTGTACTGACGGATTGCAGTTCGCTTAGAAAAGTATACAGGCGCGGGTGAAAACTTAGATCTGGAAATTTGTAGAATGCTGGCGGGAAAAATGCCAGTGACGTACGTTATGAAAAATGGACAGAATCAAGCCTCCCTCAAAAGAAAGCCCTCACTTCAAACGAAAAGAATACAAAAGTGAAATAATTGTGGATATCATGAAAAATATTGTATTTTACAGTTAAAATACGCTTTTTATGTACAATTAAAGTGCTCAGTTGGTGTCGTCGTGGCATGTTTAACGTTCGTCACATTGTGGACAGACATGGCGACGTACGTTATCTATTTTTTTAAACGTCCATTTGGGGATAAAAGAAAGACAAATCATCTGCAAATGACAACAAAAATAAAAAGTCTATCCTTTAAGATACGACTGACCAGTAGAAAAGTATTTTTTTGCTTCCCCAAAGTATGTATTTTCACGATGTAAAATGACCGATTTTAACCGGCCCGATCGTGTCCCACAGGGACCCCCCATATATATCAGGACATTTTTAAAACATTGCTTATAAACATTTAATGAAAGTACACTCCTTTTAAAAAATATTTATTTTATTTCTTGATCATTATACAATACTGCCTACTACAGTTATGGTTCGCTTTTGTGGTCAGAGCACATTAAATTGCGACCGATAAGTCAATGATGCGCAGTTGTATGCATTAGTGTGGATAGACCCACCTACACCACATGCTAAATAACATGTTGAGCAAATTCTCCAACTCATAAATTATGATTTCTCCCTTC
This sequence comes from Zoroaster sp. YZ-2022, assembly GCA_029582265.1. Taxonomy (NCBI): domain Eukaryota; kingdom Metazoa; phylum Echinodermata; class Asteroidea; order Forcipulatida; family Zoroasteridae; genus Zoroaster; species Zoroaster sp. YZ-2022. Next base: position 14,241,771 of record CM055821.1, on the reverse strand, counting down.
CAGAAAATTCCCCTGTAATTCCACCTTCAATTATCGTCCATTACTAGTATAATTGTTCACTTACTTCGAAAAAATATTTTATCGGGTACGTTATGCTCGCCAAATGTCAGCATCTTTGTCATGTTTTCGTACACACCTTCAGCGACAATACCATTTTCAAAATTGAATAACCGCCATCCAGAATTCAGCTGAGAATTCATCCATTTGCATAGTTTCCTACATAAGAAAAACAAACGATTCTTTTCTTAATAATACAAATGTTGTGCTTATAATTTAATTGGTTTGTTGTCAGTTTTCTCCACAATTTGGCTATAATATGTAAAAAAAAAAAAATTAAAAAAAACTTCCAAATTCTTGCTGATCACCTTTCTCCTCCATTGACTTTGTGCACAAACATATGCGTTTGTTTTATAATTCCAAAATTCAATTCCCATTGCGCATACAATTCCGATTTGGCTTATACATGTAAGTACCATTATTGACCAACAAAATAATTGACCAAAGAATTCCTTGCATACATGTGTAGTTGTCATTATTTGACCAGCAATGATTTTATTGCACTGCATCAATATTCATTTATTCATTATATATTAGTATTACTCTTTGTTTTGAGCTACTGTACATTTTCAGCTTGTTAGTCTCCAGGATTGACTTGCAAAGAGTTTGAGGCTTTACAGTCATAAGAAGTCTAGCAAGTAGTTTGTCAGGAATGTATTCCACGACTCCATCGGATTCCAGAGGATTGAACCCTGGCCACATTCGTGGGAAAAATCAAATACCAAGTCGAAAACCATTATATATATATACAAGAGACAAATGTGGAGACTAACGTATGATCCTAGGTCATGTGAAACACCAGTGGCATGAGATATTGCAATGCCATTAGAACATCACTAAAAGATTGGTATAATGTCAATACATGTATGTAAAATTCATTTCACTGAAATATTGATATCTCGTGATGGAACCTACAGAGCCGACGTTTTAACAGCATGAAGCATCACGGTGGCAAAATTTGTTGATAAAATACGTAATATTGGCTTGCTCATTTTTTCACCACTATGGCCAGGGTTCAATCCTCTGGACTCCAACAGAGTCATGCAACACATAGTAAGGAATCGTATCTCGGCTACGGCTACGCAAGTAACAGCTGCATGGACGTCTATTCCAGCATGTTTGGGAATTGTGACTTTTTGTACTTTTCTAACTGACCTGAAAGTTTGATTCTTAACCATATTTACCAAAAGTGTATTTGAGCTTTAATATTTTGTTCTTGTTTCATAGCTCCAAGCACTGGATCGAGCTAAACTGGAGCTTGTCTCTGCCTACACCATCAATTCCATGTTTTGGAGTAAGTAATTCAGGCATCAAGTTGTAACTAATTGCTACATGTTATTTCTACTATTTGCTGTATATATTCCCACATCCTTTTTTTAAAATGTCATAATATAAAAGTTCATTGAACCAGTCTCCTTACTATGTTTTCCTGTTTAAAAACATATGTGGCTATATCCACTTCCTAGAAAAGTGACCTGATATTGAAGGGGCACCTGGACCTAACAGACACCTGGGGCAAATTTCATGGCACTTCTACACATGGAATTATATGCTTATGGGCACCAATTGCTTCTTTCAGGCTTTACAAGTTCAGTTTTTCTAGTCGAGTATTAACCCTAACTCCCTAAGCATTTTTACTAGAAACCTTCCTCAACCTATCAAATCCCAACACCATGGTTGACTGTTGCTGGTTTACAGTACTCAACCCATCAAACTCCAACAGGCCCTTAGCTGTTGGATTTTTATTGAGTGGGGACACATGGCCCAAAGTAAAGTTTGAACACTGGAGTCACACAGTACTCAACCCATCATAATCCAACAATTGTTTTCATGCTAAAAAAAACTTAACTCTACAAAAACTAAAACACCCAATGGAATAAATGGTAGGTTCTAGTTGTATGATGTTAGACACAATGCCAAGCATACCTAAGTACAATATTTGCCTTTATCAGTTGTTTATTACAGCAGGTTGCATACACACACTCTCCACTCAAAGTCTAACAATGTCGCATGCTAGTAGAACCACCGTCCTCACTCAATCAAAATCCAACACTGTTACTGCACACATACAGTACGCATCCAGCCATATTCCAACACTTTACACATGCCATATCAGAAGTACACAGTACTCAACCCATCAAACTCCAACAATCCCTGGTGTTGGAGTTTGGCTGGATGGGGATCGTTAGGGTTAAAGAATTGAATTCTTAACCCTAACTCCCCAGACAACAAAGGCAGTTGGAGGATTTTGAAGGATTTTTATTGTTCAGTAACAATGCTCAGGGAGTTAGGGTTAATGCAATGCATTAGCATGCAAATATGCAGAAAATCATTGCAAACCTCACATGCATGTAAGCACAGCATTTTCTGTTTTTAGTAAGCATCAAGTTTTCACCAATGGTAACCAGCGTCATGAATTTGTCAGGCCTCCCAGCGAAACCTATAAAACCTATAAAAACCTGTATTTCAAAATGGGAACCTTTATTTCCCAAAAAAAAACAATATTAACCTATATCCTTTAATCTCCTGCAACACATTTTCAACTTCCTCATAAAATCCTCATGGCTTTGAAGAAAAATTAATTTCTAAGTATAAAGAGATGAAGCCAAAACAGTAGCCAAACTGTAACATGTGTACCACTCTTAGATTTTCTTAAGTGTTTCAGATCCAGGCAGCTTACATAGCTTCTAGTGTTGTATCTCAGACAGTCCACAACATGCACATACATGCTGGACATCATACTGCAGTAACACTGACTTTGATGGAAGAGTGCAAGAAGAATTACATATGTACATGGTGGGTTTCACATGCTGAGGAAGACACTCAGAAGCTGTGTACTGCCAGACAGGGTATGGGGTAATGTACTTTGTTGCAAAAAGTACTCAGAAGGTAGGCAATTTACCAAAAACTTGTTACTTAACACTGCATAATCACGGGAAATAACCTATAAAAGCCTATATTTTGGCATTTGGTAAACCTATAATAACCTATTTTACATCACTATTTTACTTGAGAAAGGGAAAACGATGCTTTAAAATAACACGTTTCTCAAAATAATCATGAGAAGAGTAAATATGTACAAATATGAATTTATGATGGGTCCTGTCATACATGTAAATTTATTTTGGCACCTTTTTACTGTTAAACCAAGCTTTTGACAACTATTTCATGAGATATATAATTTCAAAGTAGTTGTTGTCCATCCTAAAAAGAAATTATCAATGTTCCAATGAAATTGCTGGTAAAACATAGGGGATACATCCACTACATGTTCATGTACTGTATTGCATTGTAAGCTTGGGCTTGTTCACGTACTGTACTGCATTGTAAGCTTGGGCTTGTTCATGTACTGTACTGCATTGTAAGCTTGGGCTTGTTCACGTACTGTACTGCATTGTAAGCTTGGGCTTGTTCATGTACTGTACTGCATTGTAAGCTTGGGCTTGTTCACGTACTGTACTGCATTGTAAGCTTGGGCTTGTTCATGTACTGTACTGCATTGTAAGCTTGGGCTTGTTCACGTACTGTACTGCATTGTAAGCTTGGGCTTGTTCATGTACTGTACTGCATTGTAAGCTTGGGCTTGTTCATGTCCTGTACTGCATTGTAAGCTTGGGCTTGTTCATGTACTGTACTGCATTGTAAGCTTGGGCTTGTTCACGTACTGTACTGCATTGTAAGCTTGGGCTTGTTCATGTACTGTACTGCATTGTAAGCTTGGGCTTGTTCATGTACTGTACTGCATTGTAAGCTTGGGCTTGTTCACGTACTGTACTGCATTGTAAGCTTGGGCTTGTTCACGTACTGTACTGCATTGTAAGCTTGGGCTTGTTCATGTACTGTACTGCATTGTAAGCTTGGGCTTAATATCGAATATCACGATACCTTTTTTATTCAATTACGATATCAAGAATGTTTTTAAGTTATCGAAATATCAGAAAATAGTGATTAAAAAAATATATCACGATTAACCAGTTCGCGTCGGAGGCCGTGTATACACGCAATATTTTTTTGCACCATGGATCGGAGAGCGTCTAAACACGCCATAGGAAACTCCGGAATATTTGTATGCATGCTCGGTTGACGTGGCAACGAGCCGAGCGTACAGTGACATGCTCGGTAGACGTTGCCACGCACTGTGGAAGCTTCCATTAACGTGTGTGGGAAAAAGAAACCCGCACAGGGGCCCAGAAAAACTTTTTTATTCCCGATGCGAACTGGTTAAAAAACAAAATCGCATTTAAAAAACAAAATCGCTATTAGTATTGTGAGTCTGAAATTCCATGGAAACAAAATTAGGCCAGTCCTTTCAGCTTTCGGAAGTGAGAAACAAAAGTGAAATACATGTACTTCAGTTGTTAGCCGACAGTTGGCTTACAAAGGAGCAACCATACAGGGTCCAGACACAGAGCTACATTGTTTCTATTAATCCACCGCCATTCAAAATTTACTCAAACGGATGAATTGTTGGGAATTGAATGGGTTATTGGATCGAACAATGTGTTAACAATAATTACATCTCACTGTCTAGCCATGGTGGTCTCTGACTCTCTGGCGCACCACATGCAAGTAGATATAAGTGCAACATGAGAGTGCCTTAGTCAATTTTGTTGTAAAGTGTTATATGTTGCCGATTCACAATCATCTTATTTATATTGCTTATTCGTGTTTGAAAGGAACTAAAACTAGACATAATCCATAGAAATTTTCCCACTTTAGATTACGGTATTTTGTGATATCATATCATTTATATTTAAATGTATGCAGAATAGTGGGCGTCACCTTAAAAATTGACAAACAAAATACACATTTGCATCAACTGCAGGTACTCCTGCTAGACAAGGCCTACAGAAGTACATACACACTATGTATATGGATTTGCCAATGTCCATGGTGCACGCATGAATGACGCAATTGCAAGTGTACATAAATGAATGGAAAAAAAACTGATATTATATTTGAAGATGTATCGTGGATGAAAAAAATTAATATCGCCCAAACTTTGTACACAATGAACAATTTGGTATTTTTGGTCTTGTGAGAGTTCCTCTTGAGCTGAATGTGGGTAAGTTTCTTTGTATTTCTTGGTGAAATAGGAATGCATATACAGTGTATTGACTTTTTTCCATTGTACCAATAAAGTAACTTTCTGTTTTTTATGATCTTTATTACAGTGTACCTGTGCACACAGGGAATAAATCCAAGAGAACATCCGATCAAACATGAACTGGTAATGCCCAAATGCATTCACAAGTGAATTCATATATTCATTATTTCTTATCATTGGGCTAGATAGCCGAGTTGGTAAAGCGCCGGCATGTCACAGATTCACAGGTTCAGATCCCCGGTTCAGATCCCCCTCTAGTCAATTTGTCTTTGTGTCTAGTCAGTTTCCCTTTTTACCTAGTTAGTGTCCCTTTTTGATATAAAAAAGTAGTATTCTCTTCTAGTGACTGTCACTTCCTAGGTTGCAGTGTGACATAGGGCCTGATCCCTGGCTACACAGCATTCTTTGGTTCAATGACTTCTGACTAATGCCATCTCCCCACCCCACCCCCGAACAAATACAGTGACAAATAGAGAGACCACCACCAACTAGATGGATCAGTTGGTAGAGTGCTGCCACGTCAATCCGGAGGTTGCAGGTTCAAATCACCCTCTAGTAAATTTTTCTTTGTTCATACCAAGTATTGTAATTTTTTTAAAGGTACTCTTCTGGTATGCCCAAAATAGCTGTTAGACTGAAGTATAATTAATAGATAGTTTATTTAAATATATTTAAATATTTCTTATATTCCTTTCAGAGGCGTATACAAAAGTACATGAACAGAGTGAAAGAGATAACGGATAAAGAACTTGGTGAGTACAGTCTATTTTGGCAGGTAGCTCTATTCCATCAAACACACCGCTGGGCGTGAGGAGAGCAGGTAGCTCTCTATTCCATCAAACACACCGCTGGGCGTGAGGAGAGCAGGTAGCTCTCTATTCCATCAAACACACCGCTGGGCGTGAGGAGAGCAGGTAGCTCTCTATTCCATCAAACACACCGCTGGGCGTGAGGAGAGCAGGTAGCTCTCTATTCCATCAAACACACCGCTGGGCGTGAGGAGAGCAGGTAGCTCTATTCCATCAAACACACCGCTGGGCGTGAGGAGAGCAGGTAGCTCTCTATTCCATCAAACACACCGCTGGGCGTGAGGAGAGCAGGTAGCTCTATTCCATCAAACACACCGCTGGGCGTGAGGAGAGCAGGTAGCTCTATTCCATCAAACACACCGCTGGGCGTGAGGAGAGCAGGTAGCTCTCTATTCCATCAAACACACCGCTGGGCGTGAGGAGAGCAGCTTATACTGATAATGGTTGTCTTATTTTAAACATTTATTAGTCACCTACTGACACTAATCTGCCAATCGTTTTTAATGTTTTACCAAGAATTGCTGTCTGGCAACCTTTGGTAAATTCAGCATAACAATTGCTGCTTTCTCTATAAAGATAAAATCACTTCGGATGAAATAATTTAACCAGCTTTACACCAAGTAAGCTTTTAGATAATAATTTATTAATCTAAATATTACCAATGTTGTTCTTTCACTTTAATCAATGTTTTTTTGTGTAATTTGCAGTGTACTTATTCTGATTGCCATAACACCCGTTTTCATAAAAGGAAATAAGTATTATCTAAAAATATATATATTCTTCCTGAACATTTGTTTTCAGCCTCCAAACTGGATAAGGGAGCAGCAAAACGCTTTGTGAATGCAGCATTATTTGATTATTCTGAAGGTAACTTCCCATCAACTTAAACCCCTTATCTTTTACTCACATTTTAAATTTTGGTGTATTTTCTAATAATGCAACTTTTTGTAATTTGAACAGTTAAGTATTTTTTTTATTTTTTTTATTTTTTTTATTTCAATTATACCCATAAAAACCTGTACAGTCATTAATACAAGCTCGGTAATAACTAGAGTTCAAGAGTTTGTTAGAGCAAACACACGGTGTTCGTGTCAACTTCCGGTTCATTCAAATTATCATCGATGATGTCAATCATATTTTGCAAAGGTATATCATCTTTTATTATAACAATATCAATTTCATGTTCAAAAGACCTATCAATTTTGCGTTTAGAACGGAAGTAAAGGTCAGATCAGGTGATTTGAAGGTCATATATGACACAATAAAACTTCCTCATGATCATAAAAAATAATGTTGGTACCTGATTTGGTTCAATATCTGAGATTGAAAATAATCTCTTTTTAAAAATGCCGCTGGGGGCGCTCTGAACTTTGATGACGTCACCAAACATATTTTTTTAAAGATAAGATGTCACTCATCACTTTATTCACAGTTATATTCAAATTTCCTATGGTTTTTGAGATCTAAACCCGCCGCCAGAAAGCACTGTGACAGGTGATGACATCATCAGTCATCACCTGTCACAGGTGATGACTGATGATGACATCATCAGTCACATTTTTGAAAAGGTCACGTCAATAGTAATTTCGTCCACGGAAGACACACCCAAATACCATATCATGTTGGCTGTAGACCCTATAAAAGTGCTTCAGAATATTTTTTCATTTAAACTTCCGGTTTCAACCGGAAGGAGAGGTCAGATTGGGTCATGTCTGTGTACAAAATGTCACATAATTCAAGAACTGTAAGATGATGCAGAAAATTGTGTAAATATCTTTTGTGGTTCATGAGATTTTTTGAAATATTAAAATTTGATTTGAGTGTATTTCGATATCTGATGTCGTCACCATGACGTTACAACTTTACCTGAAACTGTATGTCACAAATCTATTGATAACTACATGTTATGGTCTAAGTATGCGTCAATTTTGAAGGGCCTGTGAATTTTGGAATGAAAGTCTCATCGAGAAGAAAGAGAAAAAAAACGAAAAAAAACGAGCAATTTCAATGAGATTCCGGTTCGTCAAAAAGTCAAATTCAACGCCATCTTGACTGAATAGCATGGAGATTCAGGAATGAACTAAAAGTTCCCCGTACAAAAATGTACAGACCCATATATTTGAAATGTGACGTCATTGGATGTTTTTGGATGTTAACAAATTTAGCAGATGTTAACAAATTTAGACGTCTGCACTAGTAAGCAGGAGGTCATGGGTTCGAATCCCGCCTGAGTCGCCTGTGTAGTTTTTTCACAGACACTCGGAAAGCACTGAGCATACAGTGCTATACACACGTCGGTGTAGGGCAAAATTAAATCAATTGTTTATCTCCTGACGCAAGAATTTCACCAATCTATAAATTTAGCAGTGAAAATGTATCAAATACAATGGCATTTTACACCGTTTTAATGTGAGGTAACAGACGTTTGATTTTTGTTTTTCACTTTCATAAGGATTCTATCTATTGGAAAAAGAGTGCATAGCAAAACTCAATTTGACCTTAGAGCCCCTGTTTAAGTAACTAAGCACGCACATCATTGCGTGCAGAGAGCTCGTGATTTTAGCATATGTATTGTTTGTGACAATTAACAGCAACCAAATAACTAACAAGCAGCAATGACTAGTTTGTGAGGGTTTTGGGCCTTTTACAAAATTGATCTTCTTCTAACTTGCAAAATTCCGAGGCCCATATAAGACCATAAATTACCCTCGTCCATCCTGAATGAATTGTCCCGGGCATAACCAGCAACAACCATCTGCAAATTTGTTGTACATTTTTAAATGAACCCCTCCCCCCCCCCCCCCCAAAAAAAATAGATATATATCCCCAGTTTACCCTAAATGACGCACCTAAGGTTATATAATCAACTGGACGGTAACTAATAAATGAAATTAGCAGTTTGGTGTTTCAAGTTTGTTTCAGTGAAGGATTCTATTGTAAAATGCTGAATTTCAATGCATGATCATATGCGTGACCTTTGAGCCCGCTGTTTAAGACGCACAGAATTGTGGTCATCAAAAATTAATGTTGGTATAATGACTCACCCCCAAACTGTTAAAGTTGATGGGGGTACAGAAAATGTACCCAAGAAGAAAAACAGTTGAATCATGTTTCATCTTATTCCAGATGGTTGTAAAATTGTTTTTAATCTTGAAAATAAAAATATTGTTTTCGATTTTTAAAATAAAATGGTATAATTTGGAGAAGCTCTCAAAACTTTTAATCAATATTCTTGAAAGACCAATAAAATGGAAGTGGTAAAATTTTTGCAAAAAGTACTTTAAAACTTTGAAATGTGTAAAAATGCTGTTCACATTTTGTCAAATAAAAGATTTCTTTTCATAACCATGATATTAATGTTTCATTTTCTCAATAATTTTCCACTACCGTCGAAATAAACACCAACAAATTAAGTAGTCTCCGTTCGCTTCTTCTATAAGGAATGTGTCCATTTTGAGGATCAGTATTTCTTTAAAAAATCATTGCAAATGCACAGCATTCATATATTTTGGTTTCCACAGACAACAGCTTGTTTGACGGCATAGAACAATAAAATCACAGATGTTCGTGAACAAAAATTGAGGTCATGTAAATCCTTTACTATTTGTATCTATTAAAATCAGTGGTTAAACAACTTTTTCCACTTTCACAAGCACTAACTTTCCAGTAAATCATACAATTTCACTATAATTTTTATTTCTGTAACAAGTACGACTTAGATAAGTTTATGCAACCAGTAATATGCCATAGTTTTGTAAGTTTTCCGAGAAATGCTGAGCCAAAGGTAGGTGCGTCATTTCACCAGTGCGGCGAATTACGTACATGGACGAAATATATACATGTTGGTGGCCTACACAATCTCAATAATTATTTAAATTTAAAAAAAACTTATGTTGCTTCTTTCTATATACTTTCCTCACAACCCCCATCGTTTGGGCAAATTGATGAAAAACTACCTGGTTCCCTGTTTTGTAAATGACATTTTTGCATTGTGAATGCGAACACTAACAATGAAGCACTACACAATTTGTGCAGCGTTAACGTTATACGGATCATCGGCATATTTGACAGATCCATTTGTGAGTTTTCTGGTCTTGCCTCCTATCATGTTATTCAATTTTTTTTTCATTTATTTTATGAAATCAACAACTTATTTTAAAGAAGTAAAATACGTCTAAACATCTGAAATAAAGTGTCAATCTTTAGTGTATATTTGAGCCTACACGTTTATATGTTTCTCTTCATATGTATTGCATGCTGTGCATTTGTATAGTTTTGTAAGAAAATATTATACAAGTAATGAATGTTTATGAGGGCAATGGTGATAATATTTTCATGAAAGATGGAATGTTCCATTCAACGAATGAAAATATTCATTATTCATTTTACATAACATCCAATTAGATCTTTGTCATTTGATTGGACAATAAAACTAAGAAACAAAATATAGAAGATTTTATTCTGACATACACAAATTTATTTTTCAGCTTATGACGCATGGTTTGCTCGAATGGTTTTTACTGAACGCATGATGTGATCTAGCGTGCAATAGATCAAATGGGATGGAACAAAAAAGCACGGTTTATGGCATGACGTACAATCCTCCAATCAAATGACAAGGATCTACTTCGGTGTTGTATAATGCCCGACAATTACAGCGAGCTTCCGGCTAATACAAGATAATTATCAGTCCGGTGGACCTCGTATTCTCAATAAAATGCAATGGTTTTGGGGGTCTCCGCACCTCAATCACTCCTCTTATTTGTTAACTGTATTGATTGAATGAATGAAACATTTACTAAAGTTGTTTTTAATAGTACTGATTAAATTTTTTCCAATTCAGATACAAACAAGAAAGGTAAACGTAAGTCTACACATGACACGGAGCAAGGCCCATCTAAGAAAAGGTGACAAGTTCAACGCTTCCAGTCAATTAGATGAGTTGGGATGCCAGACTGTGATTATTAAAGTATAAACCCTTATGACGAGCTGCACAGAGAGGGTTTTTAGATAAAGCAAGAAAACCGAGGTCTCAATTTGGCTTTTTTTTTTATAATTTTAAAATTTGATTAATGTAAAAAGTAAATACTGAACAAACAATAGAAAAATATTCAACTTAAACCTTTGTGTCATGTTTTTTCGTTTAATGTTATCACACACAATCTCTGAACAAGTAAACAAAGCAAGGTGGGAGAATTGTCAGGAATCAATACAGAATGTGCACCACATAACCTTGATTCAAGAGAACCCCTCTGGAATTAAAATCAACAATGTCTGCTATAATCCATACCACAGCATTGTACTCCAAATGTGGCATGTACAATGACTTTTGCTGGCCTACGATAAGGCATCATGGATTAAGCACTTAACGTGCAAAGCTAGTTCCTAGAACTAGATGCAGACGAACTGGTAGACTTCTGATAATATACTGTACTTGTGATTACTGTTGTCTTAAACATATGCAACTGATAGGAAAGACACTAACCAGAAAAAACAAATTTTTGTATTTTTAAAATGAAACACGAGTTTCAGCTGTATTTATGTTGTGTTCAATTCAATTGCAGATCTCATTATAGAAGTTGGCATACTGAAAATGAAATGCACTTTTTATTTCACCGTCCATTGTTTACTGAACTATAAGGAAGAATGTGAAATGCACACTTTCTATTTCTTATATCATATCAAGACAAATGTATAGTATAATAAGTGTGTGATGTAACGATTTATCCTCAAATAAATATATGCAACATTTTGTGTACTTTTAAAACAAGTTTTAAGATGAAATGCTTTGAGATTTTACAGGATTTTGTACTCGAATACATTTTACCAACGATATCAGCTGCCAAACTAAAATCTTCATCAATAAACAAATCAGAAATTAAAGCTATAAAACTGCATGCATTCTTAAAAAGACTTACAGGGAGTGTACAACTTTGGTAATAACGTGTTTACATTACTGAAATGACTGAATTATAATCTAAAGCTATTGATGTAACATTGGTGACGGTATCAAACACCCTGAAAAAGTATTCTGTTTGACATGCTGTCATTTTTTGAAATAATGTGAAATGAATGTATTTACAGACATTTTTACCAGTGGTGTACTAATCCTATAAAGATTAGTTACAACGTTGGTAATGTTAACGAAACTGCTTCAATGAGTACATTTGAATCAAGTTGTACATTAACAAACTTTTCATGAGAAAATTGTCGGATGATAATTGAGTACATGTAATCAGGTGATTACCAATGTTGTACCTTACCTTTAAGTTTACTATAAGTATTATGTACAATCTAATTAGGCTCGTATGAAAGACAAGTTTAAGGTGTTTTCTCTATCTACTTAATAGCCAAGATATTGATAATTTTACATAAAAACAGATCTGCATTAATTGATGGAATAAACTGATTAGATACACTTTTATGAATTCAAAATTTAAGCACAACACACATTCTTAAAATTATGAAATTATTAACATTAATTAAAACTTGGTTTAAGGTACATAATATACAGCCGTAGATGCCCTTGAAGTGGAGGGATTTCTTATAGAAATGGCATAATCATTTTTCCTTACTAGGTTTTGTTCAAATAAAGCTGTCAAAGTACATTGATATTATCTTTCCATGTTCTATTTTGGTTTTATAATTTCTTGTTACTTAAAAATATGTTGCTCATGTTTTGTTTTTTTAATATTTCACTGTTGATTCCAAGCAAATTTCTTTCAGGAAACATGGTACATTTTCAAATTAAAAACAAAATTGGCTGGAATATTGTAAGTTGATCGTTTAATTGAACAAAACCTTTTTAAAGGGGTCAACATTGATGTCATCGCCAAAAGGAATAACACCATTATAAGGGATTTGAAGGTTTGTGTGTACAATCTGTACATGTAACTTTTGATGGCATATTAAAAAAATGTATGTCAAAACCACCAATAACTACATTTGAAAAGTTTGATTTATAACTATTTACACTCAAAAGATTTTTAACATGACCAAAATTACACACACTCCGAAGCGACAATATCTTAAGTATAATATACATATTGCGGCTGTGTAAAACCATCATTTCTAAAAGCACTAAATTACAATTACAATATATTATTAATTTTTACATATACGCAGTATTTATGACAGGAATATCAGAGTAGGCATTCTACATGAATGTTGTGTGTTGGGTTTTAGTGGTGATCATTTCTTACTCTTTATAAATACCCAAGATAGTTTAGACATTCTGATTGCTTGAGAACTGGTCATGTGGGTGTTTAAGACTGGTCTTATGTTGACTCACACATAAAACATTGTGCAGAATCACAAATTGAATTCACTTTTAAAAAATGCTAAGGAGTAAAATTACCTGAGCACCAATATCTTCACTGCAAGATCCAATCAATTCATTGCATATCAAGCGACATTAAACTAAACTATTGCCAAATTATGCAAGTTCCTCTGTATGTCATCAAGCAGCTAAGCAGGTTGTAATGATTACCAGCTAAACCTTCCTAAAAAAAACTCTGTGGACTTTGGCTAGTAGCTGTTTTTATAAATGCTTGGTAAAATTCTCTGCTTAGCGGCACTATGAAATTGCCTCCATGTCAGTTTAATCAATCTGTACATGCATTTTTGAATACACATTTTTAACACTTCTATGTCATCCTAGTGTTAAATTCAAATCCTTAATAATAATAATAATAATAATAATAATATTATGTGGACTTATATAGCGCACGTATCCACCAACTAAGTGGTGCTCAAGGCGCATTCTTTTTTACGTGCATTACACAACACACGGGACCTACGGCTTTACGTCCCATCCGAAGGACGAAGCAATTATGGTTAAGTACCTTGCTCAAGGACACAAGTGTCATGACCGGGGCTCGAACCCACACCCTGCTGATGGCAACACCAGAACTTGAGTTCGGTGCGCTAGACCACTCGGCCACGACACTTAATGTACATTTCATCATATTGTTCATGTTTTAGGAGTGACAAAATCAAGTGAATTATTTTCACAGCAATGAGAGCTTTCCTTCCACCCACATTTATTTTAAATAAATAAAATATAACTTGTCCTGTCCATTATCCAAGCAATATACCCAACATGAAAATGTTCTTGTAGGTGTTGTGGTAGTACCATGTAAATTCTCTAATGGGTGGTAAATATTGTTGGTTCTGAAATAACTCTTTAAATACCTTCAAATCTTAATTCAAATATGTGACCCGCTCTACGAAAAAGGGTATTAAGTCGCGCTATTCTATTACACGTAAAGGGCTGTTCTATGTGGAGACGGGTGAACAAATCTTCACAAACAGATTTTTTTTTTTGGCTTCTATAATATCAATATTTTGATAATTTATTTTCAGAAATATTAATATTGATGGATAAAGATGAAAAAACAAACGTTTTTGTGTGCATTCGTCTTTTGTTGTACTCTTTTGTCTGTTTTAGAGGACAAAAACCATCAATGTTATGCTTTCGTAGTGATACGGTTTTAACACCCGCTATCAATAACATAACTGTTGCTATGGGCATTCAAGAGAGTTTATTTTTAGCTCATTTCTTTTTCCACTTAGTATGTTTAAAGGGCTGTATCTCTGAAAGCACTTTTGTTACATTGTAAAATATGCAAATTATTAATATATCTCCAGAATGCAAAATGCCACAGGGGTCAAACCTGTACCAAATTAAAGCTTGTAATGTGACCAATTCAACTATATATATATAACTAATTTTTTTTATTTGTGCGACAATACCTTTTTTGTAGAGCGGGCCACATATTGCAAAATTGTTCAAGATATCCACCACAAATGCAGTTAATATGCAGTAATTAGCAGAACATTAGATTTTCACTGAATCATTACCAATGAAACCAACACAAGTGTGACAGATATACTGCAACCTTAGAAATGTCCTTTTTAAAAGTTTATCCTTTTCCTCAGGACATGAAGTTAAATGATGACAATACAGGGAACGATTTTTTGCATAGCAAAACTGCGATGCAAAAAATGAATTTGCATAGCAAAATAATTTTTTGTACAGTAATCTGTGAATTTTGTGTAGCAAATTTAAAATGCTTAAAATTACAATATGTACTGTGCATAGGTAAAGGTGTTGTTTGGTTCATCATGTCCAAATTTTACCAGAAATAATAATCTTTAAGTGTCCGGAAATTGACCCACAGGTGGTAAAAAAAAATCATGTATTTCTTCTAGGCCAATTTCTTAATTATTTTTGCCAAATTGCAGTCATTCATGAAAGTTAGTCCTCTGTCCATTTTCTTTTTTGTTTACATTATTATATCGATCGCTAAAGCAGGCAATATGATGAAAACAAATTACCGACTGCGACATGTTCGTGTGCTTTTCAAAGATTCAGATTCAGAATATTTATTGTCATCTGTATAAAACATACATTGAAATTTGGTATGGTCTTGCGAGCATAAAAAATATCAAGAATATATTAATATATGAACAACAATAACAAAATATTAAGACAACGTCACTTCTATTTTGACATTAATTTAGAAAATACAATAAAAATAAGAATTATGTTAAATTAAAATTACAATTACAATAATGCTGACAATTACATTTGATCATTCAATAAACGTACTGCACTTGGATAAAAACTATAAAGTGATTTCACCAAGTGTAACGTTACTTTGTGGTATGATCAAGCTTGATTTTGATTATTAAAAATTCGTCAGGAAAAGGAGTGGCTCACCGTGGTTGAAAGTGCAATCATATTGTGTGCCGAAATGATTCTAAATCTCACCACTACATATATAAATGAATGCTCATTTTGTTAATTTTCAAAAACTTTTATTATAAAACGAAGTTAGTAACGTTTCTAGAGTTCCTATGAATACGGCCGTAGTGATCGTATGAAAGCGCACGTGTGAACTGAACATGGTACTATTGTGTATAGGGGTGGCTCAATTGCTCAATGTTCCAACCCCCAAACTCAGGAGAAGAAAAAAATAGACATGTGCGAAGCCAAAAAAATTTTTTTTAAATGGGCGGTTGTTGCGTGTTTTCCATTTCGGAAATTTCGCCCGTAGTTAATTCATCAGCAGAAAAATATTGCATGCACATAGAATTTAAGGCATTGCGGATAAAATCCCTACGGATTGCTAGGAAATAAAGTTGCATGTACGGATGCACATAGGTAAAACTAGTGCACCTGTTTACTGTTGCATCAACACCGTCGCATCGTGAAGTCATCGTTGACCACGTACATCGCACAGACGTACCCCGGCGTGGTCTGGACACACGGAAACAAACCCAGTCGGGACGGATCCCTTGATATTTTTTGGTCGGAAATATACATGTAAACGTTATTTCAGGAAAGGTTTGTGAATATGATTTCAAAAATGTTTATTATTAAACCACAATAGCGAAAACTTGTGTCGCAAAATTTGCGATGTATTGTTTGAAATTCCATCGCAGATTGTCCAAATTTCATCGCATTTTGCAATGCGATACAGGGGAAATCGTTCACTGCAATATGACGTGCATTATAACTTTCTCAATGTATACTAAATGATGCACAATACTGTTAGTGATATAAAAGTAATTATTTAATTAACATCAATATAGTGAGACTAAAATATTAGTAAGGTGCAACACACTTAACATTTATTTAAAATATATTTATAAAGGCTATCTTTTAATTTCTATAAATTTTCACCATCTCAATGGATTTTAATTCTGATTTCATAAACGGTAAATAATACCGATTGTATTCACCAAGTATGTCTTCTCATTGACATGAATGATTCAGCTTACCTTTACCATGAATATAATGGAAATATTAACAAATGGCAGTTACATTGTAGCAGATGAGACATAGTTTTATATAACAGATTTGCAATTTCATTGAATTCAAATTTTGACCTAGGAAAAGTCTTCTAAATTCAAAGAAACTCTTGTCAAGTCAGTATTTTTTTAAACTTTCCCAAAAATTCAAAGTGTTTAATTAAAAAATGTTTTCTCAGTAAAAAATATAGTTAACAATTTAAATCTATGATACAGTTGAAGACTTAGTGATTGTTACTTAAGTGATTGTTACTTAAGTGACCGTTACCATGGTTATCGATCCAGGGTTACATCTACAGGTATAATACTGGTCACATAACCCATACCCTTTGTTGTCCCCTCTCTGAATAGAAGTCTGGTACCTTCCCGTATAAACTCAGGCTGTTTGATGAATCGGAACCGGACTAATGCTTGGCTGTTGGTCTTTATGGATAGCTAAAGTATACAAAAACACAAACCGCAAAACTGAGAATAAAGTAGATATACATATGTGCAGTTCAGCTTTCAAACTCTAACAAAGAATCACTTATCTGGTCTTGGGATATGATGATATTGAGGGACAATCAGTGAACAATTTTCACTTAGCAAAATTATGTACAAAGTTCACAACTTTTGTTTTCAAAATTTAAGATTTGCTATTCAAAATTAGCATCACATTAACACACACATATTTCTGCTTAAAACATTGCTACCCAACATGCTTTTAGTATTATCTTTAGCTCTTACTGCACTATCTCATAATTGTTGTCTTTGTTAGTTCTGTATCAGAAAAACCATACAAAAACATTTTTAGAATATTAATTGCCAAAAATATGATTCCAGATTTCTACAGTCAGAATTTGATTTAAATAACACAATACATTTGATAGTGCATACCGTATCCATATGAGCTATCACTGCAGTCTGGCAGACATTGCCTATATGGACAGTAGCTTGAAACCCTTTAGTGATGGATGTTACATGGAAGAATACAAAGATGGATGCTTCAAATTCCAGACAGGCTACTGGCTTGAGATCCTTGCTGACTAGTACCATACCCTGCATGAGGAATAACAATGATTTTTGTATTTAGAAGTATTCCCTGTGGATAAATATGATCATAGCACTGATCTCAATACACAAAAGGAGTTAGCCTATTTCGATGCCAGCCCCCGTCCATCTGAAAAACCTGTACCAATACAAATGAGATCTATTTGCAATGTAGTGTGTGAGCACAGCATGATATAAATACATTCACCAAATGTCTGGGCTCATAACTAAACAGTATACATATATGTAGTCAAGCTCAATATGCATTCTAAACATTACCAGACTGGCTATGATCAAAGAACAAAATGTTTTTTTCCTACCTCAATATGTATACTAACGTAGTATTACATGAAAAACTACTGCAAGAGCAGCATTTCAGCATGGATTTTGGGTTTCACAATAAACTAGCAAAGTCACCCCAAAAATGGATACTATAAGTGGGCAGACCCCTGGAAAGCTTGACCTACAAAATGGCAGTTAACAACAGTCAGGTATAGTGTTACTTTATTGATCAATCTGTGCTGTTTAGCTGACACACAGAAATTTGTTGTATATGGGAGATGGATGGGTGGATTTATCCATCCCTAACTC
Organism: Zoroaster sp. YZ-2022; assembly: GCA_029582265.1. Classification (NCBI taxonomy): domain Eukaryota; kingdom Metazoa; phylum Echinodermata; class Asteroidea; order Forcipulatida; family Zoroasteridae; genus Zoroaster; species Zoroaster sp. YZ-2022. The sequence continues at coordinate 14,223,360 of CM055821.1, read as the reverse complement.
AACTTGACAGACAGTTGCTGCAGTTGTCAAGTGGGCTAGTTCTACTCTCATCTGGGAGAGCGTCAATGTATTTAATGTGTGTACATGTAGTTTATGTTAATGTAGTTAATGTTCTGTTGTTTCTAACATAAGCATGATAAGCGTAATTATTATCTTAGGCAAAAAAAAGTCTGGTTTCTGGTCACCCCATCACCTCAGACCCGCACGTCGGCATTTTTAATTTTCTTTTTTTTTGCTATGAAACGATGTCCAATTGCAGCCAAACTTGCTGAATCAATTGGAATTCTGCTGTGCTTTAAATGACTTTTTCACATAGGGGTATGAACAACTGCCCGATTTGTGAGGCCTCTATTAGCCACCATACTTTTATGTGGGAAATTGGGTCCTCACATTTACAATGTATCAAATATTTCCCTATTAGCAAACAAAACAAGATGGCCAGAAACCAAAGACTTGCTTGGCATTATGCATATATACAAACAAACAATGGATAGGATATACCTTGAATATAACACACATCATGTTATGCCTGGGTCTTTCTCTCACCTTTCTTAATGCACTCTTGTCCCAATCACCTATGGCAAGTGTGGCAGCCTGGCCTGGCCGCACCACTCTACAGGAGGTACGGTTTCTGTGAATGGTGTGCACAGTGACTGGACTGAATTTACCACTTTCGTCAGGTCCCAAGAGTAATTTCTCCTGCTCCTTCACAGTACCTCTGAAAAAAGGTGGGCAAATCAAATCTTTTACAAGCAGAAACATTTTCTTTTCTTAACAGATAGTTGTCTTAAGATGATTTTGGTTAGCAAATGATTCTGCTTAATAGAATCATTGGTCAACCACTGAGCTCCCCACAATGCAGCCATCTAGATTTGTCCATAGTCACCGCCTACCTTTAGCAATTCTGAAAACTCAGACAGGTCTAATCTTGCACCAAGACATTTATAAGAAATCTATTCACACTGCAGTGTGAAGGTACAAGTGTGATGGGAACACATTCACAAAACCTCTGAGCTCAAGACTAAGCCATACATGCAATCAAGTTCAACTTTATTCTTAATATCACCAGATTGGCAATGTTGAAAGAATAAAATGGCTTTCACCACACTATGTGGATGCATAGTGTCTGCAAGAACAGCATTTCACCATGGAGCAAAGTTTGATTTTGTTCACCCAAAAAGTAGAGTGTTAGACCAGATCATATATCTCCCTTTAAATCATACCAAAAAAAAATAAAAAATTCACCGTCTAGGAGGTTGTAAACTGAGCAGAACCCACAGATCTAGCAGTGCAGTGTGTACATAAAGTTTGGCATTTTCTGTTTAATTTACAAAAACGTGTACACGTTTTGACACAGATTGTTTACACATGTAAATGATGATTGTTATCACCAATAAATGACATGATGTAGACAGATTGTCCATCCAGTACAGAAAATAAGGCAATACGGATTTAGAACCAAAAAAAGTACAAATTAAAAACAATATTTTTCTGGACTCAAGCTGCATTCATCTAGTTCACGATCATCACAATTGTCCCAATCTGGCAGGCAAATCTATACATTTTTACTGTGCATGTCTGCCAATGACATTGAGGCCCATATCCAATCAAAAGCCTGGCACAAACATCCTTTGAAAATTCTGGTTGTATTCAAATTTTTAAAAATGTATCAATTACTTGCGATATAATATTAGCAGTCCCACTGGTTGAACTTTGTGAAATAAAAAAGACTGGCCAAATATCATGTTCCTTTTTAAATGTAGGATTGGTTTACACATTTCCTTGAATTTGAAAACATTTAGTGAATTATTTTTGTGTACACATGTAAACGTCTCAAACCTAGTACACATCATAAATCCACCCTAATTGACTGAATGCAACTTTTTGGACATGCATGGCCATTTATTAACACCATTTTTGTTCACACTGGTTGAGGAAAATAAACCATCTGTATTGGCAGAATCAACATTTGAGGAGCATGATAACTGCATACATGCACTGCATTATTGTTAGCCTCAAACATCTTGTTATTACATGGACACACCCACCGCATATTTGTTCACTTATTTAGTCAATTTTACCTTGATAATGTTCCTCCTACTACTCGTCCAACATCAGGCACACTGTAAACCTCATCAACCTAAATAAAGAAAAAACACAACCATTTCATATCATGAAAATTACATGTCGGGCAAAACAGGTTACATATATGATTTATGTATTAAACCAATCATACCTGGAATTCTGTAAGATCTTGGGAGAGTTTCTCTTGCTCAAGACTGCTGTGTGAAGGCGGGAGGACATGGAGAAATTTCTTCAGCATGTCAAGATTTTGACCGCTCACACTGGATACTAGGAAGATCGGGCATATACTACAAAGGAGAACAATGTCGACTTTATTGATAACCAGAACAAAAGTAACAACAAAATACCCCTAGTTTCAAAGTCCAAAACACTTTTGATATGAATTTGTAACCAGGGATATTGTGAGAAAATGAAAAGGTAGGGAAAATGTTTGCCATTATCATTAGGCATATACTTGCCTATAGCGGTTTACCTCTATAGCCATGTATAGCAAGGAAACTGTTTTTTATCTTGGTATTTACAATAAAATGATTATACAAGGAAAGTTTCCATGGTCTGAAGTTAGTCGGAACCTGGTTTCATGGTAGGATGTTCAAAATCAAAAGGTAAGATTTCCTACAAAAGTAGAAAGAATATTATGCCTGGTAACTTAATAAAGATAAATAAACATGTATAGAAATAAAGCTAATTGGTCAAAGCATTTCAGAGAGTACTTTTCATGAAAAAGGAAGAAAATTCAATCACTTTTGGAGGAGTGATTTGTTTAAATTTATTTAGTATTTGACCTGGGAGACCTTTCAGTGAAACACTGTTTTTCAAAGGTACCCAGGATGAAACAGCACAATACACAAGGTTTACACAAATTTAAAAATTTTCAAAAATATACAAGGATTAGGAATAAATATATAAGAATTGCAATGGAAATTAAACTGAAGGGGGGAGGGGGGTCCACTTGATTTGACACTTAAGCACACTTGGGTTGCCAAACTTACAACTTGCATTTCAATTTCTATACATTTTCACACCAAAAACACACCAGTGAAACGACAAATTTTGACCAGCGACTCACTTTGAAGTATTGAAGTTTCTTGCCGCTGTGACCGCATTGTCATCACTGTCCACTCTGTAAGGGACCTTCTTGCATCCAGGCCCTGAGAGGAGTCTGGTTAATTGAGCCACGGTGCGTTGTATCAGACATTCAGGGCAAAGGTCAATCTTACTGATCACTACAAAGATAGGTACCTGGAGAGCCATGGCAAGGCCAATGTGCTCTTTGGTCGTACCAGCTATGGAAAGCACATTGTTTAAGTTAATAAGAAGATACATTGATAATATTCACAAAATTGCTCAAATTCAAATGAGAATTTTGTTTAATTTGACCTAAATGAAAGCATGTCAGACAGAGATATTTCAAAGGATGTTTCAGACCAAGCATCCTTTACACCAAGCAGGGTTGTCACCAGACCAAATTGAGTGCCGGCTAATTTTGTCAATTGCGAGCGGAGCGCAGCTCCTCGCGGCCGGGGGTCCAGGGGCCCGCTTAAGGGCCCCTGGTGGGGTCCAGGGGCAACGCCTCGGTGGGGGTCGAGGGGGGCGAAGCAGCCCGAAGCTCCTGGGTTTTAGGTTTTAAGAATAGATTTGGAGGGCTCACCTTTTACATAATTTGTTGTATAATAGTATGATATTTTCATAGTATTATACAAGAATTTATGATGTGAAGGAGTGCCCTCCAATGCAATTAACAACAATGTTGGCTCAGAAAAACTGAAACTTCTGTATGGCCTACCAGGTGTCCACTTTTCGCTATTAAACTTAGATGCCTGCTTCTGTTTTTTGATGAGGTAACACTTGAGCAACCGGGGCCGTCAGGCATAGCAGCTCCGAGTTTTTGGCCTAAACCACAGTGGCCGAAGACTCGGTAGCGTGATCAGTTCCCGGTCAGTTGTACCGAACACGAAGATGTGGTCGCAGAAGAATGTCTCGAATTTGCCGGCTTCTCGCTTGACCCGGATGCCATGTCTGTCACCGCCGCCCCTTGCGTTTAGTGGTCAAGAGAAAAGCTAGTGATACTTTTCTGCGAAAAGCGACATAATTATTTTGATCAAAAACGTTCACAAAACTTTTCATGAATGGGCGGAGGGACGACGTGAATAATTTTCCTTTGCTGAGCACATCGCGGAAAGCTACACGCTTCTGAAGTCACGCTTAACCAACCTGAAATTTACGTACATCGACATTACGAAGCACGCCGCATCATTTACACGCGGTAGAGACTAGTGGCATTAGCTCATCGTGCAGGCGCAAACAACCAATCATAATGGGGATTCCCAGGTCTTTTCCCTGACGTCATAAATAAATGCTAATTAGTGTATTTATTTGTACCGCTACAAACTGAGATTTATTTTATAATATCGTACGATGTTTTAATTGATCTATAGATTAAAGTCCTCAAAATAGTGGCAAATAACTCAAAGAAATGAAGAATACATGAACATTTTTTTACATTTATTACTGTTTAATGAAATATTCACACAATTTTTGTGCCGGTCGGTAAGACATCAATTTGCGTTTGGTGCCGGTCGGCCAGCGGGAGTGCCGGTTAGACCCGACCGGCGCCGACCGGCGTAGCTACAACCCTGACACCAAGTAAGTTTATGTCAAACTGTGATAAAAATTTATGGGCTTTTTCCTTTATACAATATCTGAATAAACAAAAGTTTGTGCAAATAAATCAGGAGTGTTATCAATCTTACCGATTCCAGTATTAGCACCAACTACCAGCATAGCAAAGTCTGGTACATAGCCCATAAGACCTGTAATGGTTGTCTTGAGGTATTTGTGGTGACCAGCTAGATCTATGAGGGTAATCAGCTTAGAGGCATTCTCACAGATCTCCTCTGCTGTTAGACAGCCCTGCTGACTATCACCATAGTTGATGACCTACAAACACAATACAGATATGACATTAAATGCTTTAGGTACAACCGTATGGCAGTTTCCCTCAAATGAGAGTGAGTATAGAAAAATGTACTTGAGTGCGAGTATAAGTACTCTATAGTTATACATGTAGTTGAGTACTATTTCATGAGTACGAGTACTTGTATAGAAAAATGTTCGCTAGTAAGCGTACAAGTATTAAATACTACAAATCTGCTTGAATGTAAGGTATAGTATTGGTAATATTGACAAACATGTTTCTAAAAGTGTCCTTACTTTCTTTGAATAAAGATATACACTGAACAACAATCCTGTGAAAGTTTCAGCAAAATCAGTCCACGTTTTGGAGAAAATTGGAATAATTAATTTTTCAGTTTGAATTTCTCACAACACTGGTCCATAGAGGATGGTATGTATTCCTTCTCATCGTATACATTTACATAAGCAAATAAACAGTTTGACTGTGTGAAGCTGTGTTATTCAACATTGTATCAAATAAGGCCGATTGTCGTGGCCTTCATAACAGTGTTGTACAAAATTGTAAGGACTGATATCAGTTGAGGGACACAGATTTCTAAGCAAATTCCCTCAAGAGTAGGCCTGTTAAAAAGGAAAATCAAATCTTAACTGACAAACATGCATACATGTATATCTTGAAGCAGTAATTACTATATTGCACTGTGATAAAAGCACTTTAGATGGAATCATTATTCAGGATGTTCTATTTTTACTTTCTATGTGCAGATTTAAAGGTAAGGTACAACAATGTTTATAATTCCAAATTGTGGAATTATAACTTTATCTTAGGTGTTGTCATTTTTAAGAAAAATATGGGCAAATATAATTTCCCCAATTTTTTTAGTTTGATATACTGTAAGACAGTCCACTGAATACTAGCCATACCATTCAATACTGACTGGATGTTTTCATGAGGCCCTGACAGCTACTTAATGGATTTAATGTGATAAATATTGGAGACCATCAAATTGTACTGTGTCCTCTGGCAATGTAACATTGTACATGTACATAACTTTCCAGTTTTTAATGGACTGGCAGTATCAACAGAGTTAATGAAGAAATTTAACAAAGCACGATGAGACTTACTAAAAATAGAAATTAATTTTAGATGTAGCATCATCAATTAATTTTTTAGACAACCCTCCCCCTGCATACATATCATACAATTGTGAACAAGTCAAAATTACATGTACATCTACCCTCCCAGTCCCCCAACCAAAAATATCTTCACTTCCTACCTCCCCATTGCTGTTAAAACCCAGTGTCTCATGACTGATGCTGGATGTCCTCCCTGACTGGATTTCGTGTAGATGACGGAAAAGATTCAACCTTGCTCGGCCTCTGCCGTTGTCCAACTCACCCTGGGTGAGTACTCCAAGGAGGGTACTCTTACCAACGTCAACATTGCCGAGTACTGCTACTCGCAGGTCAATGAACTGTTGCATTAATCAAAAACCAAGAGTGCACTGTGAGATCAAACTCCACGAATATCATTAAGTTGTGATGAGCAAGGTTTTGAAATTGCCATATCATGTCACACAGTTGAAATCCGCAACGTCTGTTAGACATTTGCGGCCCGTGGCGGCAGCAAACATTTTTCCTGTTTTTATGACGTACTTTTACGGGAGCTCGAAAGGAGCCGTCCTAACAATGGTCTGGTTGCCGCCGCGTTGTCTGTGGCCGTACATGTACATGTGTGTATGGGATTCCCCTTGATGTGCAACTCATGTTTGTGTGTGCATCCGTATGTTTCTAGTGTGGACATAAGTCTGTGTAACGGCTCATTGTCAAACTATTAGTCTGGTTGACAGCACCAGCAAGATCACCAAAGGATTATTTTTATCGGCACAAAACAAGAACAATTTGGACACATTTTGCAGTGAGATTAACTTGCCTGGTAACAAAATACAACGAATCAAATACTGGACATTCAAAACTTTGGTTGCTCTTAGAATATTTGTTCGTAAAAAGCAAGAAAAATAGGGTACCATTACATTATGTACGCTTATGCCGGACTCGAGATCTTCCTTCAGCTTCGCCATTTTCGCCTGGATTTCGTCTGGATTTCGTCCATTCCGGTCTTAATTGATACAATTCTATATCACTTACACGTATATCACCAACTTTGGCATCAGTATAATCTCCATCAAATGACGATGATGAACAACACAATTGGTCAGTACTACTTTTGGAAACTTCTTAGTTGGAAGTCGTAGTTGGTAAACTTATTTTTGCAGTTGTACGCGATGTAATATGCTTTGTGTACAAAACGTACCGCAGTAAACAGTTGTGGTGTTCGCCCTGCCGTAAATGTACGTCATCAAAATAGGCTCAGTGAAAGTGTCCCCGACGGCTTTTGTTTCGGGCCTGTCGTTCGCGGTAGTTGCAAAGTACATTTTCATAGGTTTTTTGAAGGGTTAAAGAAATAATGAAAGTCTTATTTTTGGTGATTGCTACTTTTGAATTACTTACTTTTTAAAATAGGGTTGAAAATATTTACCATTTTGTATGGTCTTCAATAATAATAACTAGGGGTGTGATTTGACAAAAGTAAAAAATCCTGAAAAATGGGTAGTGGGCCTGGGTCTCCCTTTGGTCTAGAGAACAAAGTCCCGTGAACCTCATGGATGTTTCATTTTGGAGAATTTACAGACTCTCCACATGCCCACAATACAAGAAAATTTGGAGGCAAAGGGAGATTTGTAAAAAATCCTGAGAAATCACAGGTCTGAATAATAGTTGATTTTTATGTAGCGCCAACTCCATCATGATGTAATGCTCAAGGCACTTTTTACATTATTATCCCTGTCATCAGGCTTCTTTAAATCATTCCTGGATCATTCTCAACTTCCTGGGAAGTATACAGCCCTAGCAGCCTGTTAGGCACTCATCAGCTAATCAAACACAATTACCATCTCTGTCCTCACAGGTCTCCTTGGTGAAGCAATTCATGGTTAAAATGTCTTACTCAAGGAAAAAAGTGATATGGCATGGCTAGGATTCAAACCTACATTCTGATGACTCAGCCACAATATTTAAGCTCATGCGATACATTCAAGTGCTGTTTACATATAAGCCACTTTGTAGCTCAACTATAAAGCTCATATTTCATTTTTAATTATTTAAAGCCACTTACGATAAGAGGCTATAGGAAAACAAGTCATTAACAAATACCAACACAGAAATATTAAGATATTCAGTATACACACAAAAAGGAAAGAGGCAACACCTAAATCACCTCAAGAAACAGGTAATAAGGGCAAGGGTAATATGATGAAATTATAAGATGTACTGTATGAATGAACATTCCTCTTAAAGCTGTGGAGATCATGTGGAAGCAACAGTGAGGCAGCTCGTGGTAAAAAAAAACTAATTGAATATAATTTTTTCCTACACTTTGGAGCAGGTATGGATGTTGGAACACATTCATTGACATGTGCGTTTTAACAAATACATGAAAAGCTGTGTACAGTATGTGTAAATGGGCCTTACATTGTGTGCTGCCCCTACATCAACCAATAACAATAGTACCTGGAACCAGTCATTTTCATTAAAATAAAAAATAGACCAATCTTGTGTATAGCATAAATTAACAAATGTTTATGCCAAATTTCATGACGACAAAATTACAAACCTGTTGGTCATCAGGGATTCTCCTAACAAGGACCTCACATGCCTTCCGTTCCCCCTCAATGGCTTCTCCTTCGGTCTCCACGGTGCGTTGTCTTAAGACAGTAGTTGTTGCTCCTAATCTATTGGCAAGAAGGCAATTACGATACTTGTCAATGCAACCATTATAGGGAAGGTAAAACACTGGTATTTTGAAAATTAATTTCATGTAATTAAATTAATGTAAATGAATTTCAACCCTCTAGTCGGCTAGCAGTGTCTTGTCTGTCCTTGTGTGTGTAAAACTTTGATTGAAGTTTGCTGGAACTGGAAGGTGTGGTACACTTTGGTGTTTGCTTGTCGTAGAATTCAGTGGATTTTGTGTGATGTCGGGCTGATGTATGGGAGGATGGCAATAGCGTTGTTTTCTGTGTCTTGCTTATTTTCTTGTTGTGGCTGTTTTGTGGTGTTTCTGGTGATCTTGTATCCATTGGATTTGAGAACTTGCTTGACATGATGGAGTTCTTGCTGTGGGTGAAGAAATCCAAGGCATCAAACCTACCATCAGAAAGAAGGACAAGACCACAGCAGATGACAATCTGCATCCAAGTCCAACAACTACTCAATAAATGCAAACCACCCAAGCCCAACATCACAAAACTCAAAGTGTGCACAATCAAGGCCCTCAGTCAAGATTCATCGATCCACATCATTAACACTGACAAAGGAAGCAACAGTCATCATAGACCACGTAGAATTATCAGGGAACAATTTCATTCACAAATTTTGCAAAGCAAAATCATATTTTTGTATAACAATCTGTGAATTTTGTATAGCAAATTTAAAATGTTTAAAATTACAGTATGCACAGGTACAGGTGTTTGTTTTTCAAGGCTTTACTGACATTTCGTACTCTGTCCACTTTTGTTTCTTTACATTGTATTGATTGCTAAAACAGAAGCAATATCCTGAAAAAAAATTACCGACTGTGATGTGGTCGGGTGCTTTTCAAAGTGAATTTTGAGTGTACTTTGTGGTATGATCAAGATTGATATTTTGGTTATTAAAAATTCAAGCTTTGTCAATCAAGGAACAGTTGGGAAAATGAGTGGCTCACCGTGGTTACAGTGATTATAATGGGTGGCGAAATTATTCTAAACCTCACCGCCACATATGAATGTTAATTTCATTAAATGTTCAAAAACTTTTATTATAAAATGAAGTCAGTAACATTTCTACAGTTCCTACGCACTTTCAATACGGCCGCTGGGCATGGTATAGTATACTGCCCACGCTGTAGTGATCGTACATACATGAAAGCACACATGTTAACTGAACATGGTACTACTTGTGTATATGGGGGTGGCGTAATTGCTCAATTGCTCTAACCCCCTGAATCAGGAGAAAAAAATATTAAACTGCGAAGCTAATATTAAATCGAGTGGGTGTTGCGTGTTTTTGGGAGTTTCGCCTGTCATTCGTCAACAGAAAAAAAAAAGTTGCATAGAATTTGGGGCATTGCAGTGAAAATCCTGACGGATTGTTGGAAAATAAAGTTGCATGCATGGCACTAGTGCACCCATTCATCATCGTTGCATCAACACCGTCGCACTGAGAAGTCATCGTTGACAACATGATGGATGTACCGCCAGTCTGGTCGTACGGAAACAAACCCAGTCAAGACAGAACCCTTGGTATTCTTTGGTCAGAAAATAATATAAACGTTACATCAGCTTTGTGGACAGTAAATATTTCAGGAAAGGTTTGTGAATATAGATTATCGTATTATTCCATCACAAATAACATCACATTATGTGATGCAATACAGGTGAAATCATTCACTGAGAATACACACACAGGATCCAAGACATCCTCAACACAGACACATTGCCCTCTACACTCTCTTCAGTCTCCTGACGACGGATAGAGCGCACTAGTCGAAACGTTGAGAATAAACCAACTGGCTCTTCTCAGAGCCATCACTTCTTCCAAAAAGAGATTACATGGTGTACCCAAAAGAACTCAATAATACAACAAAATCACTGATTTAATTTTGCCCTACACCAACATGTGTATAGCACTGTATACTCAATAAGCTGAATCTTTCCCACATACACGTTTTGGTTCTTATTAAGCATGGATGCTTTTTACAGTTTACCAAAAGTGCATACTGCTTTAAAATTAATGAATTCAAAAGGTCCAGTTAAGGAGACCTATGATTCTCAATAATCATGCACCTATCCATCCCAACCCCTTCTCTCCTGCACTGCTTCAGGATTTGGGGAAATTTGTTATGTGCTGTAATCCCTAGGGTAGATGTGGGACAGCACACAAGGGGTGGGGCCGGGCCTACATTTGACAGCACCTACGACAGTATAGTGTGTGCAACAAAACTTGTTAAATCTTTCCACAAAAAAAAGAAGTGACAGTTTGTCAGGATGAGCCGGGGGAGGGGGGGGGGGGGGGGAGGGACATTCTTTTACTTGTTAGCCATCCTGGCTAGTGTTTCCATTGAGGCCTGTAGATCGGTCGACATGAGCCCAGCCAGCATCCCATTATCCTCCACACCAATCTCGTAGATGGCTTCGCCTTGCCCTTCCCGCAGACGCCATTTCATCTGAGTCACTAGGTGTTCAAAGCGACTAGGAGAAGGGCTGACCAGCTTCAGCTGTTGAGGGATTGAGTCAGGAGGGAAAATAATTAAAATGAAGGAAACTTTGCTCCGACATGTTGGTGCCATGTGCATGTAGCAGGAAGCGATCAATTTGTATTTAACAACCAAAACAATACCTATATCTACATACGGGTACATGTGCATGTTGTTGAATGTATTTAAAAATTGATTTAAAGCGAGCTTGAAGTATAAAATTTCTGGTACATACATACATACATACATGTAAATATAACAAGCATACAATCTCAAAAGCCAATAACCTTATCTGTATTACGTGCATGATAGAAGTATGCAAAGAGTTTTTTACTTTTTGTTTTTGCTTAACCCTAACCTTCCTAAATCCTCTATAATCCTCCGGAGGATTTGCAGGATTTTGGAGGAATGAGGCACGTTCGAAAATCACCAATTGGAGGATTATGGAGGATTGAGGAGGGTCGTGCATTTGATAGTGGAGGATTGTGGAGGAGTGAGGAAGCATGGTTCAAAGAGATCCTGGAGGATTGAGGGCATAATAGAAATTTACTTTGGATGAATGTGGAGGATTATGGAGGATTGTGAAGGATTGACAGAAACATAATCTTGTATCCTCCGGAGGATTTGGAGGATTTTGGAGGAATGAGGCACGTTCGAAAATCACCAATTGGAGAATTATGGAGGATTGAGGCAGTGAGCTTCATGCATAAACTCAAGTTGGAGGATTATGAAGGATTGAGGCAGTGAGTTTCATGCACAAACACATTTCGGAGGATTATGAAGGATTGAGGAAGGTACCTGGTAATTAAGGCTAGGGAGTTAGGGTTAATTAAAAACCCTCCTATTATCTAGGCCTGTGCGAATAATTTGATTATTCAAATATTCGCGAATAGTTGTTGCTAATCGTACTCGTATTCGCGGTTTTTGAATTATTCGATTAATCGCGCAGGCGCGAATACCTGCAACTATTCGCGAATAATGATCAATTGCCTTTTCATAACTTGCGACCGTGAAGTGTTTGCTTACTATTCACGACTACTATTCCCAAGTAATCCTTTTAAGCTGGCAATTACACCGTTTTGTCTAGTCATGGTGGTAAGCTTTGTACTTGTAGTGTTTGCAAATAGTAATGCCTTTGAGGAAGCCGACATGGCAGGCTGGATGGTTGTGACTGCAGCGACTGTTACCTGCAATAATGTATTGCCTTTACACGGCATAAAAATTGCGGTCGTGAACTGTTCGTTAACTATTCGCGAACTATTCGCGAATACTATTCGCGAGTAATGCTGCCAATTGCGCTGTTCTGTCTAGGCACTGCTGGTAGTTGTACGCATTGTAGTATTCGCGAATAGTACTCACAAGTAATGCCTTTGAGGAAGCCGACACTCGGCAGGCTGGATGGCTGTGACTGCAGCAATTGTTACCTGCAATAATGTATTGCCTTTACATTGCGGTCGTGAACTGTTTGCGAACTATTCGCGAATACTATTCGCGAGTAATGCTGCCAATTGTGCTGTTCTGTCCAGGCACTGCTGGTAGTGGTACACATTGTAGTATTCGCGAATAGTACTCGCGAGTAATGCCTTTGAGGAAGCGACAGGGCAGGCTGGATGGCTGTGACTGCAGTGACTGTTACCTGCAATAATGTATTGCATTTGGACTGCATAAAAATTGCGGTCGCGAACTGTCTGCTAACTATTCGTGACTACTATTCGCGAGTAACACTGCCAACTAAACCGTTTTGTCTAGGCAGTGGTACGCATTGTAGTATTCGCGAATAGTACACGCATATCCGTTATCATTCAGCAGGTAACATTCAGCAGGTAACCGTCGCTACAGTCGCTGCAGTCACAGCCAGCCAGCCTGCCATAGCTTCCATAGCAGGCTTGCTGGCTGTGACTGCAGCGACTGTTACCTGCTGAATGATGATAACGGTGCACTCATTTGTCCTGAGTCTTGTCATTGTTCTGTTCATAGCCTTGCTGATGTCTAAAAAAAGCGCTTAAGAATAAATGTAATACAGTGTAATACATTTGTATGAAGAATAAATCACTTCATCACTGCCAGCAACTGGACAATAGGCATCCTGGAGCAGTGGCGTAACTCGGGAACAATTTTCGGGGGAACTAGGGATTGCACCACTTTTTCTAGGGAGAATATCAATACTTGAATCCTGCAGTCTCAAACAGTGACCTATTTTTTCTAAATTCTGCACCCGTAGGGGGTACTTGCAGAGTGCTGAATGAACATACTTCATATTTTTGTAGCATAAACTTGTGCTAATAGTAATTAAATTTGAACACTACAAAATCATCTAACGTTTTTGTTTTTGAAGAAAAGCTGGGGATGACGAATTGATGATTATACAACTGCGATTAATTTACACTAACTTGAATGTTTCATGTTTATTTATTACACATCGATTTGTTTGAAAATGTCAATTTATTTTCATAAATATTAACTACGAAAAGCATGGTTCTATTGGTCACTGCCTTTCGCATTGCGGGTGTAATTGCCTTTGCACTTGCAGGTAATGTAAGATCTACTGATGAGTAATCCCACCGATCCACTTATTGCATGACGTTATTGTTTGCCACGCCCCATTTGGTTCCCAAGAAAAGTTTGTCCAATAATGATAACGTAATTTGCGGTGAGCATAAGTCAATCACAAAACGCATAGGCCGTTGTACAAAATCAGTTCAGGGTACACGCACCACGTGTGTGCCTGAACCAACGGTTTTTAAGCATAGTGCGGGGCACACTGCGGAAGCTTTGGACGTAAACAACGAATACGTCTAAAAAGTGGCCCCTGCATGAGCATAAACACGTACTGCTTGCATGGTTATTTTTTATTTTGTGTATAGGATAGGACTAGGCTAATCGATTTGAAATAACAGGGGGGACCGTTAACTTATTGGTATTTCTGTTAACGGCGACTTAAATATAAACAAGATCTCTTCAATGCGTTCATTTTATGGGGTTTAGGTGGACTTCCCTCTGTTGATATGGGATGAACGTAACTGCGCGTGACTTAGCATGTGCTCAATGTGCACTGTTAATGCTAATTGTGCTGGAAGTTTCCCACGCTGCCTGAGTAATAACTCGACGGCGATTGGATTTTCACTTACGAAAATGTATTATTTCGAGTACAATTTTGCAAGAAATAAAGAAAAAACAACAACAGGCATTAACCCTAACTCCCTAAGCATTGTTACTGAACAATAAAAATCCTTCAAAATCCTCCAACTGCCTTTGTTGTCTAGTAAGTTAGTGTTAAAGACCTTAATGTATGTGTTTGTTTATTGTCTGAATGTTACAAATAGGCCAGAAATTACTATCAAAGCAATTGTTTTTAATGTTTTAGTACTTTTATAAACCGCGGGAAAAAATTGGCCAACTATTCGCGAATAGTCGATTATTCGCGAAAAGTTGCCGTGCGATTAATCGAATAGTAAATTTTACTATTCGCCCAGGCCTACTATTATCATTGTAGTTCTTTACAAAGTGGACCCATACTTCAAAGTGTCTCAACTGGGACATATTGTGGTACTCTTTCTTATCTAATGATTAATGACATAGCCCAAGGCTCTTCAGAGAGATGCTGTAAACTGAAGCAGCCACCTGCTTTGTTTCATTGCAAGGCTAACTTGAAATAAACCAGTGCAGTAACTTGCCGTATACATATACTGTGTGAAGGTCACAACACTTTGTTTTTGTCCCATACCCAGGGGCATTTTGGGGTATCCATGTACCATTCTTGTGTACAGTATGCAATATTTTGAGGCATGCATACAAAAAGCATCCTAAGCAGTTTTTTTTGCAGCATTTTGGAGACTGCATGTATACAAGGGTTTTAATTAATGAGTTGTAAAATGTTTGAGTGTGTACAATGTCCTTGCAAGACTAATATGCTGTAAATCATTGCGATGCAAAACAAAACTATGGCTTCAAATTCAAAATGAATGTGTGTTGATTTGAACTCATTCCTCAGTGAATTACATATATAAGGGTTATTACTTGATAAATTATGAATTAACAAACACTCACCTTGTATTCAACATTGCCTTCTTCTACCTAAAATATGGAAGAAAGTACAGAAACCAATGTCAACTGTTAATTATTTGTTAAGAAATCCCTTCAAGATGTATCACCCGTGTTTTATCTGCAAATTTCATAATTTGGGGTTTTCATTGGAACATTGGAACATTGATTATTTCCTTTACGAAAGGAAAACAAATCCTCCAAAATTAGATTAGAATTAGATTAGAATGTAGATATTTCACAACATACATGTACATGTAGTTGTCAGAAGTTTGGTTTAAAAGTAAAAAAGTGCCAAAATGAATTAATGACAGGACCCATCATACATGTAAATTTAGTCTGTTACATATTTACTGTAAAACCATGTTTCTCGAACGTTTATTTAGAGAAAAGTGTTATTCTAAAGCATTTGTTTTCCCTTCTTCATGTAAAATTCGACAATATATCTTTATGGGCAATACATTTGTAGATTTTTATGCAAGACCTGAAAACTGCTTGTCCTTCGCCGTAATTCCGTTACCTAAATTTTGACCTCCCTAAAGTGACCCAGAAGGTGAATTTTTTTTTTCATTTGTGTCCAATGAATCTGTTGGATCTTGGCTCCCATTTCATACACAGATTAGTTGTCTAGTACAATGTATAAAACATATTTTCTATGTGATGGGCAAATGTTGGCTGGGTCATGAATGAACGTCATTCCATTACCGGAGAACTGCCCTACAGTGGTCAAAATCAGCCAACTGCCCGTTTTGATTGTTGACCCAAATGTGCACACAGGGGCATTTTTGACTGGTTTTTACTGTCATTTTGACCACCCTGAACAATACCAGACAATGCTTTTACCAGTCAAAAACAGTCGACTCATTTGAACCTGTAACTACACGTAAAGGTTTGAAAGTGTTCCACTTTTAAGTGCACTAGCTATACATGTACCTTGGCAAGTACATCAACATTTTGACTGATTTTGACCCTTGCAGTCACAGAAGGGTTAACATAAATTATAATTAAATATTGTCTTTTAATACTTCAGTTTGTGACTTGACTTCAGTTTGCGCCTTGAGCACCACTCAGTTGGTGGATACGTGCGCTATATAAGTCCACACATTATTATTATTATTATTATTATTATGCATGACGTCTGAGGGCACATAAGCTAAACACATTCTCAGCCTTATCAAAATTTAGGGGGTGATGTTTCTTTTGCTGTTATGTATAGTATAATTTGGAGAAGCTCTCAAAACTTTCAATCAATACTCTTGAAAGACCAATAAAATGGAAGGTGGTTAAAATTTTTGCAAAAAGTACTTTAAAACTTTGAAATGTGTAAAAACTGCTGTTAACATTTTGTCAAATAAAAGATTTCTTTTCATAACCATGATATTAATGTTTCATTTTCTCAATAATTTTCCACAACCAACGAAATAAACACCAACGAATTAAGTAGTCTTCGTTCGCTTCTTTTATAAGGAATGTGTCCATTTTGGGGATCATTAATTCTTTAAAAAATCACTGCAAATGCAAAGCATTCGTATCTTTTGGTTTCCATAGAAAACAGCTCGTTGACAGCATAGAACAATAAAATCAAAGATGTTCGTGAAAAAAATTTTAGGTCATGTATTCATGTAAATCCCTTACTAGTATTGTATTTGTATCTAGTAAAATCAGTGGTTAAACAACTTTGTCCACTTTCACAACAGACACAAGCACTAACTTTCCAGTAAATCATATTACAAGTTCACTGTGATTTTTATTTTTCTAACAAGCACGACTTAGATAAGTTTATGCAGCCAGTAATACGCCATAGTTTTCCGAGAAATGCAAAGCCAAATGTAAGTGCGTCATTTCACGAGTGCGGCGAATTACGTATATGGACGATGTGGGGCTAACGTCAGGACCAAGGATACGGAGAGAGTCCCTAGAATGGGGCTAGTTTCGAACCTGCTAATGCTACGTTAGCAGGTTCTTTTTGTTTATAATTGTTAGAGAGATAGAGTGGCGGCAGTATACTGCATTTTTTTTCCTTAATTTTAATCTGCTCTTCGTAAAAAAGAAACATATAAATAGGACCGTCTTTGTTAGCCTATATGCTGTAGTAACACCATGTCATGAATGAATGATTTATAACACAAACACAGCCGAATTCAAACTCGTATGTACTGTAGCCTACTTTACTTACCTCTGGTGGAAGATTTGACATTGAACAAGCGAAAGCGGGTAATTTCTCCTGGCTAGGAGACACAATGTGGGAACTACTAGAAGAAGACATCTTACGCTATCACCCACAGTTCGCAATAGAGGAAAATCATCACTCAAACTGCGATTAATATTTCAAAACCCAACAGGCGTTTTATAAACACATTCTAGACCTTCGCCATCTTGTACCGGTACGTTAGATGTTAATAAATTTGGCCGCACGCGCGCCGGCCGCCGGTACGGCCGGTTGTACTTACATGTACAGTGTACATACGTACATACACGTAACACACCTACAGTATGTGACTTGCTTTTTGAACTTATGCAAATAAGTTGTTTTATTAGCCGGCGCGAAAATGCAACATGAACATGATCCACACGCAGAACGTAACTGAGCAGGCGCGCGGGGTTTTAGCTGTAATTAGAATCTCACAAAAAGATACCGCATGTACATGTATGTTTTTCAGATTAGATAGTTTTTCAACCTCTTTTATTTACCAATTTAAAAGATCATCTTTCATCACATCGGCCTTATTACTAATAATAATATAATAGTTTGCGCAGTGCCCACAAGTATAGTGGGATTAAAATATTATTTGCCAAAGTGAAATTAATTATGTATAACATTAGCACCGTCCCATTACCATGATGCAACGTTGTGAGATACATTTATTTCCAACTGTTGTGAAATTTGTTTACATAAATACATGTACATATACATGTACATGTACAATTGAATTGAACGAATGCCAACAACTAAATATAAAATAAATTTTACCTGCATTTTGCCCCAAAGACTTTTGGACACATTTGCCTCATCACAACTAAACCCAGTATAATTACAAAATAAATGTTATTGGCCTTACGTTTCCAACCTAGCAGGTTCTTTCTCATAAGACAAAATGGAAACGTACATAAACACAAGAGTGAGCAGAAGTTAGTCAGGTGTGAAATAAACACAAAATAAGAAGGTACGGAAAGCGGAGTCATTCACTGGTCCTGGGACTAAACAAAAGAAGGATTAAATGTGAATAGATTAAGGTACAAGAAGAGAAAATTATGATGTAATTTAACTACCTTGGTATAAAGCTGATGCTAGTTTCAATTTTCCCTGGTCTGATGAGCATCTGTCATTTTTAAGAAAAGTGAAATTATTGTCCCAAACCTTTAGTTTGAATTTAGTACTTGGTACCCAGTCCTAATTTAGTACTTGGTACCCAGTCCTAATTTAGTACTTGGTACCCAGTCCTAATTTACAAGAAATCTGTTGAGATCTGGGGAAACACCAAATATTTAAAAATATATATTTCTGTAAACATTTTGGGGAAACATTTTTTAGAAGAGGTCATACAGGCATGATTTGGGGGATTTTGCTTTAGAGTGGAGGGTTTCTCAAAGCTTTTTTCTTGGGGTTTTACTAGATATCATTGATCAAAATTTGCCATTTTTAAGTACAGACCCACCAGCACATTTGGCAAGTCATTAAACAAATTCAAATTACCAGAAAGAAAACAAAATAACTCAGAAGGTAAAGGGTTCAAAAAATTACAAGAAAGAAACTACTCCCCCCAAAAAAGAAATAATAATAAATTAATAAATAATGAAAACAATTTCAGATAAAAGAATATCTCACAAAACCAGTCTTAATGTTATTTGTAAAACATTTTATTTTCTAATGAAATTAGTGCAATAACTTTTTACATGGCATAAAATACTACCCTAAATTTGATAAGACATATTTTTGAAGAAAACATAATGATTAAGTTAGTTTGATATTAACTCTGATCCACAGAAGAACATATAGATAAAGCACTGGTATCTTATATCCCTTTAAAGTGATCACCTCTCTGAACTCTATTGGAATAATTCACATTCTGAACAGATGCTCAAAGAAAACAATCCCTGGATTATAATAACTACTTCTGAGTAATTTGTTCCCTTAGTGCAGGGGAAAACATATTTCACACTGCAATTTATATTGATTATAATCACACAACGGCTATCTTTGTCTAATGTTTAGTTCCCTGTAGGCAACAAAGAGGCTTGGTACAAAAAACAATGAAGTGGGTCATCACATCATAGGCACCATTCTGATTCTCATGGTTGTATGTAAGAACACTAAGACAGCTTCCGCATGGTCTCTAAATGACAATTTGAATCAAGGGAAGTGTTTAAGATAACACCATCACAAACATTTCAAAAATCGCATCAATGAATCATCTATTATTATTCTGGCTAAATGAAAATGTTTGAAAGGCACTGAATTTATAAAACATTCCTTGGTAATAACCTTTGGAGAGAATTACACTGTATCAACTTCTGTGAAACCTCTGAACTATCAAAGGCCATGAGAATATACTACCAATCTATACCAATACATTCTAGTAGGTGTAGTTGTACTTAAGTTCCTATCTCTTTTTGAGCCATCCCTTGCCTCCACCAACAAATAATAAATAGAATATAAAATTTGGATTTGCTGAATTTTGGATGACAAAATAAAATGTTGACATTTTCAAAAGTGACGATTTAATCTTCTCCCCACTAAATATACATTTACTGTACTGAGAAAAAACTAAATTTTTAAGCAAGTCTGGACTGGCATTTTGGAAATGTGACAGACACACTGAAAAAGGCAAAACAAAATATGCACCGTCCAAGAAAGCAAGTAGCAATGTAATATAATGGGCCAATTACTGAAAGTGATTTGTCCCTGAACTTTTTTAAATCAAGCCATAAAAAAGTAAGCTGTATTTACAAAGGGCTCTTAGTATTGTTATTATGAGTTGCTTAAAATAGATCCAGCGCAACATTTGTTAATTGTTCAGTACAAATTTTCGCAAACTTTCTTCCTTACTTATGAAATACGCTTACGTTTTGCAAATTTTATACTAATTAGGATAGTGTGCTTTTGGTAAGCAATGCTATGACATGTACCCCAGCTCATTCTACCAGCCCAATAATCAATCAAAAAACAAAACATGGTCCAAGTTTATAACAGAAGGTAGCTATTGAAGAACATATACTTAGCTTGCATAGTGGTGATATCCAACAGTTAACAGTTACATACACAACCCAATTTTGCACAAATGCTTTCAGAGCAGAAAACAAATCATGTTTGACCTTCATCATGTCAGAACCAACTTTGCCAGGTTCCCTGAATGCAAGATAATAAAATCATGGTTCTGATTCTCAACACATCAAAGGGTCCAGCTTATTTTCCAGGTATGGTCACATATACTTTTGTATTGATCAAATCAAGATGATTGAAGCATGATGAAGGCCTATTACCCAGTAGTAGCATGGCAAAGTTTAAAACATTCGCACATACACACTTCTTTCAACTTGTCAGGTGTCTTGATTCCTGAACTCCAATTTCATATTTTCCCAGTAAAAGTAACTATTAGATACAGTAGGCATTGATATTGAAAATTAAAAAATTACTATTTTTTTGCAACATGGTGAGACAACATAATGCTCATCATAGTTTTTATACTAAACTATAAAAATAAAACAATTGGTATGAGACAAAAGAAAAAAATCATATTTTGTCAAATATATATCATCAAACAAAACAATTGTACAAATAATTACATAGTTAAACCAATTAAAATAAAAAGTGCCCAATTAGATCACATTTAGTTTTGTTCTGAGGTTTTTAAATTAAAAAACAAGTTACTCTTTGGATAAATATTTTCTCAATCAATAAAAACGTTTGAGAAATATCTTTTCCTCACCCATACAAAAAATGGCTTTTGAGGATAGATTAGGTGGGGAGAATAGAAGATATATCTTCAAATAGGAAGTTCTGATTATATGAAGTAAAATTGGTCTAAATAAAAAGATGATTCCCTTTTCCATTAACAGGCCAAACGAACAATCATAACTTGTAAGAAGCTTTTAGGGATAGAGAGACTCGTGGTGGGAGGGGGGCAGCATAGCAAATGGTCTGCTGGAAGCCCCACACCCAGGAAATCATGTTTTTGAAAATAATTTCCCAAAAAAATATACAAATGTATCGTGCACACTTGTGTGTCGCATTCATTTATACTTTAAGCATAAAGGTAAAACTCTTATAACACTAACATCATTTGAAACATTCCTTGTTACTACATTTGCTATAATGAATCAAGCTCAGCTAAGCAAACCAATCACATTAATAACAACTTTATATTATAATTTATAATACAGTGAAGAGAAAGCCAAATAAACATACCACTTAACATGATAATAAATCTGTTAATATAAACCAATACATTTACAATAATCATACAATAACCACAAAGAAATTAACTCAGTTAATTTTCAGTCAACTATCTGCAGTTTGAATCTAAATTTGTTTAGTTTGTAAAAACACTCAGTTCTGCTGATAGTATTTGGTACATTGATCCATCACGCTGTCAATGCCCCCACTGAATGAACCAGACCTCACATGCCCTGTATCCAGACAATGCAAAACTGGTTGGACTAACCAGCTTTAGTATTTTTGGTTGTTGGAGAGCTTTCTGACACCTCTTTAATACAGTTGTGTTTTTCATTGTTTTTTATTTAACCCTCTTCTAATCGGTAACAACCCCCAATCAAAGAAATTTAGTAAATTAACAAAATGACAGATAATGAGATATAAATGTTGACTTACAAGTTACACATAAAAAATATCAAACATAATTCAGTAATCAATTTGTTTAAGGAAACAGCTTTGACAAACCTTTGATGCTGTGACACCGAGATCCTGGTGTGTGTGTGTGTGTGTGTGTCAAGGATGAGCATTTTTATTTTTACAAATTTAAACAGTATACTCAATCTTTACTTTCTGCCAAAAATAGACTTTTTATTTTAACTGTTCAGAAATATGGATATTTGGTAAAATATATATATCCACATTGAACAGCATTTCATATGCCCTTTAAGGTGAGACATTTTTTCAAAGGCAAGTTCTACTTGATATTTGAGGTGTTCTGGTATGCAATGTTTCCTCATCATGCCTTTCTCATATTGGCTGTCTATACAAATATTTAAAGGTGTAGATATTGATCTTGTCCAATCAGTATTAAAACTGCTTCGATAATTCACAGCATCCAAATCATTCAAGAGCCATTTCCTGTACTGATGCCTAAGGCCAAAACCAAATCATTCAAGAGCCGTTTCCTGTACTGATGCCTAAGGCCAAAAAAAAGCTATCCAGTTTCTGGTCCCTGTGTGTCGCCTCAGACCCACGCGTCAGCATTTTTAGTTTTCTTTCTATTTTGTCTTTTTTTTGCTATGAAACGATGTCCTATTTCAGCCAAAATCATTTGGAATTCTGTTGCGCTGTGTTTTAAATGATTTTTTTTATATAGGGGTATGAACATTTGGCCGATTTGTGTGGTCTCTCTTAGCCACCATAATTTGTATGTGGGAAATTTTATCTGGTTGGTATGTACCCCTTAATAAAAAAAATAGCGTGTCACTGTGCGATTTTGAAGCCGACCTAGGACCAGAAACTGCAGACTTTTCTTGGGGGGGCCTAAACCCGACATCGCTTATTTTTAACAAAAAAAGACAAGACATTTAAAAGCACCTTTTAGGTCAGTTCATATTTCACACAAACACAAATGCGAAGCGAATTGTGATGTCACATGCCAAGATTCATGGAAAATGATTTCACACAAGTTGAACACAATTCAACCTTCACAGGGAAAAATGTGGAAGCTGTGAAATTTGCTTCGCTTTCGTATAATTCACATAAAGTATAAACCTGACAAATAACTGAGTGGTATTTTTTTATGTTTTTATTTATGAGATTGAAATGACAGGTCCTCCTAACATTTCAGCATGGTATTTTGTATACAGTTCATTAAAACGCTGAAATATTTGTTTATTATTATAATATATATTTGTTGTTTCAATTTCAAATTATATTTATTATTAAGCCAATCAGGCAAACAACATTACAAAAACCAGTCCTGCTAACAACTGCCTGGTTAATTATTAAAAATTCCCCTGGATTCATTTCTACACAGATTGATCAACTTTGTCCGCAGAGTCTATCTCGTTTTCACTACTTGTCCCTGGTGGACAAGTGATTGTAGCAACGCTGATTGATGACTTCAAAATAATATGCAAAAACCAGTTTAAATATAATTTGAAGAATTTTTTTAAATTCATATTATCATGCCAAATATAATATATATTTTTTAACCTGTCAAATACTTTCATGATTTAACTAAAAAGAATGCTAAACCTTATGACAAAATAAATATTGACCTCCAATGCTTAGGATTTGAAAGTTGGATGGTCTAGTGCCGGCATCCTTATTGCAGCACACACTCTTCTTAGTAACTGTGTATCATAACATAACCCCAAAACACATTGGCTGCAAGCACCTAATTTTAATATCCAATATTTTTTGGGATATTGAAATCCAGTTCCATAATGAGAGATCAGTGTGATCAAGGAATACCAATACCGTTTGAATGCCCTAGGTACATGTACAAGGTTACATTGAACATTTGATCAAATGAATGTTTGAATAATAACAATTGTGAAGTTAGTTTTTGACCAGTCTGGCTAAGGAAAAATTCACTTGAATGAAATTTTCTCCAACTTTCTACCTGCCACGTAGGGCCGTCTTCTCTATAATTCAAAATATGTGAAAACTGCTCTGTACTAACTGTTAGTTTGACTTGTATGAATAACTATAAGGTTATTAAAAATAAAAGATCAACAAGATACATGTAGGCATTTTTATGCAAATTTTCATATAGTTAGTAAGAAAAATGAACCTCCATCAAATGCAGAAAGTTGCAATGTGATGCTGCATTTCAATTTCCGTAAGATCATGATTTGGGACTCAAACCTCAGACCATTGGTGAATAATGCTCGGCAGTCCTGTCGTATCCCCCGGTTGTATATTCAGCCATTGTGACAATTCATTTCTTGTTGGTTCCCCTCGGCGGGGTGCTTGGACGTCCAGAGTTCAATCCTCCGTACTGGTACTTGGCCTTCTTTTCTGACGGTTTCAAAATCTGCAGGTGATATCAATTTAAAAAAATAACAAGTTAATGACGGTATCAAACATACTTTGAAGTATTTCTTTCTGAGGTACCATCATGTCTTTTTTAAACAGTCAAATTATTCCCTGATTAAGTATGTCAGAATTTTGATGAACTGTAACCAAATTCACAGGTTACTTGTTTTATATATATCTATATTCCAATAAAGACAACAGAATTAATGTTTACCAATGGTATATTTTCCCTTGAAGAGTGGTTGAGGGATGTGGTGATACGTTATTCACACTTGTCAATCATGATATTTCAGCATGCTGATTGGTGTAATTTTGTATCATGCACAGTTCTATAAAGGGTCTGGGGATAAACAATAACTCAATTCGCCTAACCTATAAATAATGCAACTTTTCCAGATCTTTGTAACAATCCAAGGGGGAAGCATGCAAAAACTCCACACAGTATTACTCTCCAATAACTTTTCACACACATACACAATATCAAACATAACTTATCTAAGGCTGTGCCGGGTATCCGGATACCTGACCGAAACTGTCATTACCCAAACGACTTTTGAAAATTTTGACTGAACATTTAAGCCACATAAATGGAAGTCTCCGATTGTTTTGTTAACTTTTTTGTGTGGGGAATGGGGATGCTACAAGTCGTTTTTAATATAGAGGCGGGAAATTATTACAGTAAGTCCACATTTATTATAAGCCTTCACTCAAGGCTGTTGTCATAGTGCGCACTTACCACGGTATTCCCACCCCCGGCCCGTACCGATTGCTAGCCCGAGAAATTCAGAACACACACACAGTGCACCGTCCCCGGCCCCGGATACGTACACTGTACAGCGAGATCAATAATTAAGTTACGGTTACGGTTACGGATACGGTTGTGCATTGTGACCTCGTATATGTTCGAACTCAAACTACAGCCTTGATCCTTCTCGTAATCGAAAGCTTATGTGTTTCTTTATTTTCCCATTGGAATTCCAATGGAAAGTCGTATGCAAGATGTGGGCGATTCATTTTACATGATGGCCAATCACAGGCCCTTAGCTTTGACCCCGTTTGATCCCACACACACAGCACAATACAATGCATGCAAACACACATCGTATATTAGCCCATAGAGAAAGGAGACAGAAGGAGTTTGAACTGCGCAGGCTTTCAAAGCTATCCAATTACTGCTGTCAGCGAGCGCCTGGTATTCCCATAGCTAAAGCACAGTAACTGCAGATGGATCATGTTACATTTGCCCAAATATGGACTCCGTCTATGTATACATGTGAAACTGAGTACATGAAGGTCAAAGTCCAACCTAGTTTGTACATGTACAGTACAATTATGTATATCACGCATAGCGAGCACAGTACAGCCAACCAGTCACCAATGAGAACACGTCTGTTGTTTTTGAATTTGGTATATTAGCATTAATGAGCTCCACCTTAAATTTTGGCATGTGCAGAAGCATCAAGGCGTGACAACGAATGGTCACTGTATGTACAGTACATGTACAGTGTACAGTAATGTACTAGTGTACTCCATACATTACGTACATGTACACTGTAGATGTGCATGTAATAGTATGTATATGAGTCAGTACAATGTGCAAATATGCACTGGAGTTCGGATAGCTAAATAGGGCAAAATTATGCGACCAAACCGTTCCAACGTGCCTTGATCAAGGCTACATTTATTTTATACATTCGGGAATATTTATGTGCTTTGTTTTCAGGTACCCGGGTATCCGGTTCTCGAAATAACCAAAAACACACAGCCTTAAACTTATCCAGAGCATATTTCATAGCGCTGCTTACCCGTAAGCAAATTCTTCTGTTAACAATTCCCAAGAAAAATAAAATGCTAGATTTGAGCATATTTCACAAGTTACCAAGAACATTTAGTGCAGTGTGTAAGCGTACACCATGGATTTGTATCGTTACATCACTTAAAATGGTTTCAATCTCTTTCTCGATGTTATGTTAATTTTTAATGATTACTTATAGAAATTAATAAACCCGGTCACGGTAATATGCGCCATGTTTTTGACGGGGCAAAATTGTTATTTCAAACACTCGTTGCTGTCTGCGACCCAGTGCACAAACTTCATGCGCTCTCCAGTAGGGGTGTAATGATTCACCGATGCATCGATTATCGCGATACCAAAATGCCATGATATATTTACGTATCGCGATACTGATTATTTTTGGGGTTTACACAAAATTTCATCAAAATACATACAAAATACTGAATTTTATCCAAACCAAAATTTGTTTAAAAATATTAGTACTTCATACCTGACATTTAGCCCACAAAAGTCTTTGAAGTATTCCCTGACAAAAATTCCTGACCGCCATGTTAAAAAAATGCCAACGATAAAATCTGTTTTGCCTGTGGCACATCAGTGTTAGTCAAAACGACTCTCCGTATTCCCCATAATTTATTTCAACAAACATTGCGCCCTCTATTGACATAATTTAATGAGTGTTACATGATTTTTCATTGTGCTAGTCAACTGAGGGCGCTACACTTTTGTTGATGAAATAAATACAGGAAATTTGGGAAGTCGTGAATGACGACGGGCTTCATGGGTTTTCCCCACAGAACTTTGTTGACATTTCGTCGTAGAAAAACTTCACTGACTTTTGTGGGCTAAATATAAAGTAAGGATTTCTTTTATAAAGTAAGAATTTTCTCTTTTTTGTGAACCAGATTTGGTGTGCATAATAGTCAGCATTGTGTGTATTATTGATAAAATTCTATTTTTGACTCGACATTTTACACAATGATTGAACTTCGATCTGTCGGTATTTTTATTTTTGCCGAAATTTAGTTTAAACAAATACCTTCTTGAACATAAAACACAACAACCTAACACATTAAAAAAGTTGTTTAAGAGAGCAAAAATCTGGACAAACATTTTGTTCATGATTATAAATTCTTCAAAGCCTAATTTATAGCAGGCCATGACATTTTTCAAGGGAAGCGGGAATAAAATAACATGAAACTATGTATAAGTGCTGTTTTTATTGTGTCTAAATCTCTGTACAGCATTGGGTAATTCACAACATTACTCACAATTGTTACATTTGGCAAGTTTTTTCTATGCTTAACAGTTAGAAGAACTATGAAATGAAAAACCAAACTGTCCTGGGTATATCATTACCTGAAATGAACACATGAGTGTTTCATCCACGCTCATCATACCCCCTGCATTGTCAAACTCTCCACAGTAGTTGGGAGCCGAGAATAACGTTACAAGCTGACGCTTGGCAAAGAACTCATATCCATCTTCAACAACCTGTCCAAGGAAGAGACGACAAAAAATAATTTACTCCATACAAAGGAAAAACACTCAATGTGCATTGATGAACATGTATTTGTCAGGATTATTTTACACCTCAGCCAAGGTGCAAGCTGCAGTCTAGAACACAAGGGGTATATTAATGGAGGACTTTTAAGACACTGGTGGTAGCAGACTTACAAGTCCTTTCTCATTGTTTACGTAATTCTGAACATGACACCCTCCTACTCTTGATGCACTTTAGTGGAAAGTTGCTGTAGAGGTCAAAACCAGTCAGCTGCCTATTTTGACTGTGGACCCAAATGTGCACACAGGGGCATTTTTGACCACCTGAACAATACCAGACTCATTTTGACCTGTAAATGTACTTACTACACATAAGGTTTGATAGTGTTTGACTTTTAAGTGCACTAGATATACCTTGGGAAGTATATCAACATTTTGACTGATTTTGACCCTTGTAGTAATAGGAGGGTTAAGGAATAGAAAAGAACTGATTAGTTTGCTGCTATTTAGCATCTCAAAATTCTTCCATTCAAGAAGTCTAATATGGTTGTTGAAACATTTTAAGTTATTTTCTTCCCTCTCACTCTCTCTCTCTCTCTCTTTAGGAATGGAATAATATAAAGTTCCCTGTTAGCACACCATGCAGTTTCACGTAGTCACTGCCCAGTCATCACTGCCAAAGTTTGTTTTCATCTTAAAAGTAACAATGAAGTAAAGTAGGTTTTACAAAATACCTTCTTTAAAACATCTTATATATATTCCTCTGCTTTGATTCCAAATCTTTCCAATTGCTAATAATAATATAGTATTTCATTCTTATAAAGAATATTTCATTCTTATAAAGCACATTTCACATAATGTCACATTATTTCCCCTGGTCACTGCGCCAATATAATTCCTATAATCTTCCTCTGCTCCCTGGGAAGTATCCAGCCCATTAAGTGCAACCTTTTGGCGCTATAGGGCTAATCAAACACAATAATTATCTCTACCCTCACAAGTACCCACTTATACTTATGAGGTGTCGTGGCCGAGCGGTCTAGCTTACCGGATTCAAGTTCTGGTGTTAGCAACAGAATGTGGGTTCGAATCACGGCCGTGACACTTGTGTCCTTGAGCAAGACACTTAATCATAATTGCTTCTCTCCACCCAGGGGTTAAAATGGGTACCTGTGAAGGCAGAGTTGGTTTGCTCTATATGCGCTAGAAATGGCAGCAATTGAGCTGTATACTCCCCAGGGAGCTGAGATGGTTTCAGAAATGATTTATGAGCCTTATGAGCCTTATGAGCAGGGATAATAATATAATGCGCCTTGAGCACCACTTAGATGGTGGATACGTGCGCTATATAAATCCACACATTATTATTATTATTATTATTATACTCCTGGGTGAAGAGAAGCAATTACAGTAAAGTATCTTGCTCAAGGACACAAGTCTAGAATTCGAACCCACACTCTGACAATTCAGCCATCAGAACACTGAAGTTCAATGCACTAAACTGCTCAGTCATGGCTCGGCCATGGCATCCTGTAGTCAGAGTGATAATTACAAAGCTTTTCAGATACCAATTGAGACACATACCTGGTGGGCTCTACATATTAGGTCCAAGTCGTGCTTGTTGAGGAATTTTGAGACTATGTCGATGCCGAACGTGAAGGAGACCCCACGGTCATTCTCCCCCCAGCCCGTTGTGTCCTTGTCTGGGTCAGACCAAAGTAGGTCACACAACAACCCTGAGAAGAATAATAAAATTATCGTGCAGGTTCATTTCATGGATGAATTTATTTTATCAACAAACACCTTACTCTGTCACTGTCTGATCCACTTATCTGGTAAATACAAGTGGACACAGCAGTTACAAAGCCCTCTGTTATCAATATGACTGATGGCCACCAAAACCTGCTGAGCAAAATTGGTCCTGTTTGAACTGATTTGCCAAGTATACCCTTGCACCATTTCGTAACATGGCTGTTTTGAATAGAAATAAACATTTTAAAGATTAAAGGTGTGTGATAATTATTATTGGGCAAGTGATCAAATTAAATGTTATATACAGTGCACCACAGGAAATATGAGTCACAAATTTTGACTGGAATGAAGGCCAAAAGAATGTTATCTGCTGTAATTTCCCCCTAGAATTAATCAAATTTCCTTGAGTGAGATTTTCATGCATCCATTGGTCATACATCCATTATTACAATAACTGATATACTCCGATAAATAGGACCAAACACCACACAATGATTGGAAAGTTGCTAGGTGTGATATGCAGTAAGTTTGGGCGGTTCCACAATTTCTAGAGCCAATTCAGTTCCACAAAAAAATTGGTTTCCGAGTCGGATCCGGTTCCAAGAGATTCAAAGAAAAACATAAGGATTAAAGAAAATAACAAAACATACGGTCTATTCAAACTTCATTGCACCCTGATGCGAAGGAGTTTCACGTTTCAACCGCAAATGCAGTGATCATGTTGTTTAATTTAAAATATGTTTCAGAAACTTTAAGGAAACTTTATACAAACGTTAAGCATCAGTTTAAGTTAGAGACTTGATTCCATTATCCTACCGTTAGCATGTACATGTAACTTTATTTATAAACAACTCAGTGACACACAATGCACAGACATTGTGGTTTGCATCAGTTGTGTGTGGCACCTTCACAAGTTTGCTGCAGTCTAGAGTTACATTTTGTCAATGGCTCATCAAAGAGAATTGGGTACTTTGACTGAAGCCGAGACTTGGTCCTCAGAATCGGGTATTTTACTGGAGCCGCAGCTCTGGGAATCGGCTATTTGAAGCTCTTGGCTCCAGAACCAACACTTGTGGGTACCCGATTCTTTAGAAGAGTGGAACCACAGTTCCAATTCTCAATTTGGAATCGGGTAGAATGGAGTACCTGCCGGAACCGCCCAAGCCTAATATGCAGTAAGGCAATTTACAGACAAACGTTTCTGAACTCTCCATATTAAATTTACTTGAAATTATCTCAGCTCTCCAAGACCACAAAAAATAATAACACCCCTACATGTAATTAAATCTTGTAGCTTTGCATGGTGAAAAGGACAAGTAATGACTGTTTGCGGTGACACCATGCAGAAAATCTCTTTTGAATAGTAAATAATTCTGAAAACTCCTGAAGACGATCAGAGCATACTGATCGAAACGTCAAGTTGTTACCAACCAGTTCTTTTCAGAACTAATTACTACTCAAAAGAGAATTTCTATATGATGTCACCTAACAACCCTAATTTACTAACAACCCTAATATTGTATACCAGGATGAAGTTCTTTCTCTGCTCAATGCAGTATTATCAAAATCTCAAATTTGGATTTGTGCATCTTTCGGCTTAATTTGTGATGCTGCATTGGTGAGCCAAACTGTTGGCACACCATGACACAGTACCAAACATATCAAGAAATTCCATGCAGGGTGTTAGGGGGTTTGCCAACAAGTTGTGTTTCATTGTCCGCCACAAAAACTAGATGACTTAAGATTGCTATCATAAATCGGTTAGGGATTATTAGCTCATTAAATAAAAGTTGTATCAACTGGACTGGACAACGGCCTTAACCATGGGACCTCACAAAGGACATGCTAAACAATTGTTCACTATAGCATTTTGGGTTTTTCATCAAGGAGGGTTAAGTACAGATACAGAAATTGATACTCTTTCTGAAAAAAAAATATATTCTGCTAAGATTGAATTATAGCCTATTTCTGCCATCATGGATTTATCACTGGCATCTTATTTGAATGACGTCTCAATACATACCTGTTTCAGGGACATCTGTTGGTCTCATGATGCGTCTGATTTGTTCCATGGATTGCAAGTCGGGTGACAGTCCTACAATTTATTTTAAAAGGCAATTTAAACCTTTATCAATGTTTATCACCATTAATTCAAAATTAACCAAACTGACAAATTGTCATACTCAGTGTAAAGCTGATGATGGTATAAATTTTCTCTAGAAATAAGTTTTACTGAGTTGCTGTCACTTTAAAAAAAATGTGAAAATGATTTCCAGTTTCAAAATTAGGAAAGGGTACTCATTCTTAAAACCCACCTACTCTCAGTCCACACTGCCAGCAGTGTTTTAGCCAGGATTTGGTAAAGTGGGAGTGCAAAAAAAAAAAGTGGGAGTGCAACTTATTGGAGTCCAAAATTTGTGTGCGAAGCACACAACTTGAGCGCGAAGCACACAACTTGAGCGCGGAGCGCGAAGTCCCTCACGGCCGGGGTCCAGGGCCTGCTTAAGGACCCTGGAAGCTCTGGCTATTTTAGATGCTCTCTGGTGGTCTCTAATGCATTTCTGATACCTGTTTTTCAGGTAAAAATTAGCTAATTTGGTTAGATTGTTTCCTAATTTGGTTAGATTGGTTAGATTGGTTAGATTGTTTCCACTAATTTTGCACAGTGATAGCCATTAGTAATTAAAGTTTTTAAGAAAGTTTGTTAACACAATATATTTGGAAATGCGTATGCCACGAAACTAGTATTTATACCAGCAAGTGTTTATTGTATATAAAAAAAAAGGGTTACATTTTTAAAATGAAATTATGTTTCGATGTATTTTATTTTAATATAAAATGTAATTTAATGTCAGTTAATAGTATTAAACCACAGCTACATGTATGTCAATTAGTTATGTAAATGAGAATATGACACAAATGTTTTCTTTGACAAATCACTACAATTTTTAATTATATTTTTAAAAAAAATATAAAAAATGTACGTGCATATGAATGAACCTTTGTATTTTTTCTTAATTTCTTCAATTTGCCATTTTGTTTGAAGTACATCTTGTTTTTTGAGGTGTTATGTGACTAGATCAAGTTTACTATTTTTTGCACACGGGCGCATAATGTATACGTACATGTACGTATAAGCCCTCTGCGCTATTTATAGTGCCCCACAACATCACAGCTACAAGACGCACACACACGTCGTAGTCGTACACACACACACAAACAAACAGTCCGACCATGCAATGTACATGCACTACGAGTCGACGAACGATGTGGTATGCACATTGACATGCTTTTGACATGTGAGATCGGTCTTCAATGCTTATGATTTCAGATTTGCCAGTGGATTTATGTATGATATTATGAGGTGTTGTTCTTTAACAAGGTAATTTTCTGATCAGTTGATTTCGGCAGAATGACGGCGAAATTCTGATGCCAATTCCGATCAAGTTCATGAAACTCTCATCAGCATGAAATGGCATTGTTAAACAAAATAGTATGGACGTTGAGCAACACAAAATTTGGGTAGGCCTACTACTGCATTGTACCCCAAAGTATTTTGATTGTACATGTTGTAAGGTGAAAAACTGGTGAAATTAAATTTATCTGCATTACGTCTTTTATGTTTTAAATTGTCCACAAGAAAAAGAAAACTTCAAAGTTAACAAAAATTGTTTTCATAAAATAAAATCACAAATTGACATGAAATTCCCTTTTACTGAAATAGATTTTCTAAAATATTTTAGCACGGCTTCGATTTAAAAATACAAGCCGTGCTTGAAAATATTGCACGGCTCGCTGGCTAAAACACTGACTGCCAGTGGGTTGACATACCAAAACCCTTTGGCTATTGGAATAAATGTGTAGAACATACATATATACATGTAATACTATGTACAGCGTAGATGCATTCCCACACAAAACCACTACACATTGCTGGCAATTGCTTTGTACCATTCAAAACCATTTAAAAGCGTTTGAGGATCAAACTATAAAAGGATTGAATACAAACAATTTGAATGAATTTTCACAGATTGGTTGATGTATATCTTGATTCAAAGAGAATAAGCACTCTTAGAAGCAGCTTTGCCAACATTACCAATGTTGTACCCTTGCCTTCAAGAAAGCCCCAAGTATTTTGATTTGTTTTTAAATCCTTCGTTGGGGTGCATTTTAGGGGCGATTTGGCACCATGATTCAATCAGCAGATGAGGTCACAGTGCATTTTGTGTTTGGTATGACATCATTTTAAGTCTTTTGTTCCTTTTATAAGGAATTTATTTGTTTTTATTGATTCGTCTTCAACCTGAACGGTATCACCCCAACTTTTCATCTGCATAAAAAGGGAAAACATTTACCTCCATGACAGCAGAAGATTTTGTCATCAATGATAGCAGCAATTGGCAAGCAGTTAAAACAATCTGTAAATGTCTTCCATAATCTGATGTTGTAGCGTCTTTTACCTGAAGAAATACAAACAGCAGATACATTGTACATGTGGATTTTGTAAACATGGCAATTATATGTTCTCATTTCAAAAGAACAAAAAAGAATACGACAAAATGAAAGTTGAGGAAAGTCAGATGTCTTGGTTTATTAAAATAATTTAGTTTAACTACTCATTGACACATCATGTCCACCTGTCCGTCATTATGTTGCAATCTCATTGGTACAATCTACACTACAACCCTAACTCAGACAAAACCACATATGGAGTGCCATGGTTGAGCAGTTTAGTGCATCGGATTTGTGTTCTGATGGCTGAGTCGTCAGAATGTGGGTTCGAATCCCAACCACGACCATGGTGCTTGTGTCCTTGAGCAAGACACTACCATAATTGCTTCTCTCAACCCAGGGGTAAAATGGGTACCTGTGAGGGCAGAGTTGGTTATTGTGTTTGATTAGCCCTATATGTGCTGTAATGGCAGCAAATGAGCTGTATACTCCCCAGGGAGCTGAGATGATTTCAGGAATGATTTATGAGCCTGATGAGCAGGGGTAATAATATAATGCGCCTTGAGCACCAGTTTGGTGGATATGTGCGCTATATAAGTCTACATTATTATTATTATTATTATTATTATTATTATTATTATGTGTGTTCATAAAACATATACAAACAGACACATGCTTATCAATACTCATCAGAGATAATGGTATCATATTATGTGCAGCATGCATGTAATCACTAAACACATTTAAACGGTCAATATGGGCTTTTGATTGGTCAATTGCATATGTAGAACCTAGTGTGACTTTCATCAATTATCACACTGCAGCCATCTTAATTTTAGCCACACAAGTCCATGAATCTGGGCCAAGGCTGGCTGAATAATAGTCTGGCCCGTTTACTATAGCCACATGAGCAGCTTTAATTAGAATCAATGACAATAAAAATGCCATGTGCCCACCCCCTGTCCACCTCCCACCTTCGAGAGCTTACATTCGTCATAGAAACCATAGATCCTGTTGATGCTGGCACATTCATGGTTGCCCCTCAATAAGAAGAAATTCTCAGGGTATTTGATCTTGTATGCCAAAAGCAGGCAGATAGTTTCTAATGACTGCTTTCCTCTATCTACGTAATCTCCCAGGAACAGATAGTTGGACTCTGGAGGGAAGCCACCATATTCAAAAAGCCTTAACAGATCTGTGTACTGACCATGAATGTCACCTGCAAGGTAATGAAATGGAATGACATTAGTTTAAAATAATAATTTTTTTAGATTACATTCTCTGAACTGGTTTTGTATTAACAGTTTATTAAGTCACATCAGAATGAAAGTTTATCATTGGCATACTTTCCCTTCAAATGAATTAATTCCACTGACAGGTTGCACTCGAGACTATAATGTACAATACAGTTTTGTACTACATGTAATATGCACTCCGTCTCTGTATAGACTGAAATGGAGTCCTATCAGCCAGCAGGTCAGTCTTTTGTGACATTGTTTAAATCTTTCTGTGTGGAGAGGCTGAAACTCGGTACTAAAATGCCATGAACAACTATAATGACCAGAGTTAAGGTTCAAATTTCAAAATATAATTTTTACTAAGTCGTTTTATTGAAAGAAAATCCAGATGTAATGTTGAAGAAATCCTACAGTTTTGATGGTTGTACGTCATTTCATAGTCCATTTAGCGTACACGCGTGTAGTGACAAAACAGCGGCATACATGTATGTGCGGTATGCATAAAATATTCCATGCAGCAGGTTTTGTGTGTGTTCGTCACACTCATATGTACACCGACGCACCCGTGCAACCAATGGCATATTTCTTTTTCAGAACGTTCAAGTGACGAACAGCCATCAAATCTGAAGTAATTCTTTAACGTTAAAGCTTTATTTATTTAAAAACACTTAGTGAAATGATATTTTGAAATTCAGACCTCACTAAGATGCATTGTATTTGGTCACTGGATTCTATTGCCGAGTTTCAGCAGCTTCACACAGGTAAAAATTAACTCTACTTCACATGGAGGCCACTCCGATCCACTAAATTTCCAATATGTCCTTCCCCAACCTTTAACGCATACAAGCCACTGCTGTCCTTTCCAGTAGTCTTCCAAATCAACCCAGTGCCACCTAAGGCCACTTTATACATACTCAACACACTGAAGGCCATTACAAACCACAGTCTTTAGTGGTTTGTTTGTATACATACATGTAGGTGTGTTTACAGTCAAAATACATGGTCAGCTGGTGATAGCTGGTTGTTTGAACATATCAGTATGGCCTGCAATGTATCAATGGGAGACCACTTTACCCTGCAATCTCAGTGGTGTGACAGTACACAGAAGGGTAACCATATGAGGCCACTGGCAACAGCTTGGAGTGGCCTGAATGGGTTGTTTCAAAAATTGCACTGATTGTAGGAGGGTTAAGCAATTTATGAATTTACACTTAAAATATTGTTTTTTTCTGTATTAGCAAATTTTTGAATTGTCTGAAAAGTGTCACGTGAGTAACCAACTTTCTTTCTCTTATATGGTGTACATATAAAAAAAAATATTTTTGTGCACCAAGTAAGATCTGTGTTAAATGCAACTTCTGTGAAAATGATAAGTGAAATATATTTAATAAGGAAATTATGGTACATGTATTAAGAGTGGGCTCAATAACTAAAAAATGTACCATGAGTAACCATGGAATTGCCCAATTTTGGTTGCTTCCACTTGTGTTGTGCAAGCACTTCATTTGGAATGTCAGTCTCAGAGAACAAGAAACTTCTATAAAAATTTAAAAGAAGATTGCAAAAAAACTTCTTTTTTTTTTAGTGAACCCAAGAAAAACTAGAGCTTAAGTGTTTGTTAGGACAAACACGGTGTTCGTGTGAACATCCGGTTCAATCAAATTATCATATATTTTTTTTAAATCAAAAAAATTGTATTATAACATATCAATTTAAAAGACATCAATTTTCCATTAGAATATGTTAAATTTAAATTTCCGGTATATGCCTGGAAAGCTACATAATTTTTGAGATTAATGTTAGATATTTCATTCCCCTTTCCAAACTAATCTATAAGCTTGAAAACAGCTGCTAACTGTGCTGCCATAACAACGATATTCAATGATATTCTTCAAATTTAATCATAACTACGTGTATAACAACATGGTGAATATGCGACATAGAGTATAATGACTTTCCAAACTAATCTTTAACCCTCCTACTTTTGGTACCTTTTTCATACAAGTTGATCCACCATTTGAAACCATTCGCTTTTGTGGTTTTGAATGGTGAAATAACTGTGTACAGTATTGATTCCCCCAAATGGTTTTGAATGGTAGGTCAGCTAATACAAAACCTTGTTTGGATCTAAGGCTGTGCGTATTCGGATATTTTTGGAACCGGATACCCGAAATCAGAAAAGTTCGGATACCCGGATACCCGTTTTCATCCTTGTTGAGAACATGCCTCCTTTGGTGTACAAATACATGTAAATGTTAACAAAATCTACCTTTATAATACAGAGGATAGCATATTTAATTCGATCTTTATTAAAGTATAACATTTTGGTGACAAAATATTGTATTTACTGAAAGTAATTTCTGAAATGAAACCGTAAAATTGCTACCAAAGTATCTGTTTTTAATAACCCAACTTACAATATACCATAAACAGTGAACAGAAAGCCCAATTGATCACACGCGCGCACGGTACGCACGGCCGGTGCATCACACAGACAGCTACAGCGGCCTCACACGTGATAACGTCATGACTACCAATCAGAAGACAATAATCAACTGGTGTGTCCGTGATCAGAGCGCATCCGTATAGCAAGTTGACTTTGATGTTCATGTCACAAAACACGTGTTGAATAATGTCATTGGTCAATCAAAGACTATGTGGGCGGAACTAAGGCGATGTACTTGTGGGCGTAACTAATCCATTGTGGGAAAACGATCCATGTGCTTTTGCCTTGCCGCGCCTCTGCCTAAATAAGGATATCCCGTACATCATGTTTGCTTTGGATTAAAGACATGATTTTGCGTACTAAAATAATATTTAATATTATGAAACTGCAAAATATTACGAATCTAAAATCAGAACTTGAATATTTCTATCACAGTAAACTTTAGTTAAATAAACCTGTCAATAAACCTCGTTTCCTGAAAGGATGAATTTATATGAGACCTAGCTAGGAATAATTAAAAACAACATCTACTACTACTAATAATAATAATAATAAAGCTAAACAATTATTTTAAGAATTAAGATTATTTTCAGAACCCAATATTTCTCTTTCAAAATCGGTTGAGGTTTACTGATTGTTACTCATTGATAAGTTCACTTTGGTGGGGTGGCAGTTATGCGGGCATTCATTGCCAGGAATACCAGCATGTTCACATTATCGGGCAGCTCCGATTTGCCGCGACGATATTTCCCGCGGTGGTGGAAAAGACCCGTTCGGAGGGCACTGACGTTGCTGGAATACCAAGATACTTCGTTGGCGATCCTTGAGAATGATGGAAACCGAACGTCATCTGATCGCCACCAATGACATGGATCATCACTGAGCCCGGCTGGTTTGGTTTCAAAGACAATGACCGCCTAAACACCTCCCTTTTTATGTCTTTCTTTTGAAACAAATTGTCACCTTGTCGGCAAACGTAATACACAAGAGAGCTCGGTATTGGTGGGTAAATAAATGTAAATGTTGGTGATACGCTGAGGGATGGTCGGTGGCACATCAAAATAATTACACAACAAAACCAATTTCAGCAGCACTTTTTTATTATAACAACGAATAATGTGGACGTCCCTATAATAAAATCCCCTCTATAAACACATCATGGAGCATGCTCCAGTGCAGACATAAAGCAGCAGAAATTGTCCCACTAATCCAATTACTGTGAACAATAGGCAAACATTCCATCCTGAGCAGCTAGTTTGATACTTGTTTGTAGCATGCACAGCCAGGCTATTTGAGTCTTAATGATTGGATACAATGTATCCAAATGTATGGAAATTTCCATCAGAGTGTAATCTCTTAAATAAAATTGCTCCTAAAAGTGTAAACATTACATTGTTCAATAGTCAAAGATTTCTGTTCACACCGCTGAAATGTTAAGTCCCAATTTTGAAAAGTCGTTTACGGGTACTCGGAACCGAAAAATGGAACCAGGTAATGACAGTTTCAGTCGGGTATCCGGATACCCGGATACCCGGCACAGCCCTATTTGGATCTTTCCAAATGGTAGTACAGCTGATACAAAACCTTGTTTGGATACTTCTAAGTGGTGAATCAATGGACCCTCTATGCATTTGAATGGATTTGAATGGTAGTAAAGCTTGCTACCACCACTGTTCAAATGGTATCACCATGTGTGTACAAAACCAATGGACATTTTGGTAAGTGGAAATTTTGAATGGTTTCAAATGGTCAAACAGTAGGAGGGTTAAGCTTGTGTGCTGCCATAAAAACGGATATTCTTCCAAAATAATCATAACTAACACCACGGTGAATATGCGACATACGACAACGAGAGGGCGGTATTCCATGTCCACAGTCAACCCCGACAGTCTCGTGCATTGTATGCTAAGTGTGTTACGTAAGACAACAGCGTGTGGCCGATGACTTGGTGTAGCTATAGACTTGTGTGCACATCTAGATTGCATACAGTTACACGTGTACACATAAACGTGTGGCATATATGCATAACGTAAGTTCAGTCTGAGGCATTGAGGGCGGAATGGTATTTAATTACTAATAATTAATTATAAAATCAATCAGTGATGAAATTCTTACGTCATCGCCGTTAGAGCAATCTAGTAATTCCAAGGATTGTAAATGCAAAATATGAAGTCATTCTGAGCTTGGCAACTATGGAGAAGGAAAAAAAAGGTGTTCGTGCTGTCGCACGCGAACACCTAATAAAAAAATGATTAACTAAATGTAGTCAGTTCCCCTTGTGGTTTATTTGATACATGTAAATTGTGTTTTGTTAACACATTTATACCAAAAGCAAGACTTTTTTACATATTTTAAACATTATACCAGGAAGTAAGCATTTACAAATTGAAATATGCATGAAAAATATGATGTATGAGTTTTGCTTTCAGTTCCTGTGATGTTATGCTTGAGACCAAAAATTTTATCCCAAAAAGGGGGAATATAATTGAGTTATACTGTACAATCACCATCATTACAGCAAGTACAAGTACATGATTTTGTATTTCAAATGTGTTTTAAAAGAGAGGCACAATAAATCATAACACATGCTACAAACAAACTGAAAGATGAAATAAATACACTTTATGACTAATCTTTTATGGGTCCATGGACAAAAGGGCAACCCTTAACCATGGATAAACTTGGTATGATTCATCAAATATTCACTCATTACAAAGGGATTACATGAACTTATCTACTGTCAACGGCTAGTTTTAATTTGTGTGTAGTTACATGTATGTACTACACTATAAGTACTGTAAGTTTCATATCTTTATTTGTGGAATGTGCAATTCAATTCAAATACACATTTAAATTTAATCACGTTTTAATATACAGGTAAGTACAAATGAAATACATGCATGGAGGTACAATGTACATGTACAATCCATTTAAGTGAGTGGTTTGTACGCTTGTAGCGGATTGCCTTTGAAATATATAACAAAATCAATTACAATGTACGTTAGGGGCTTACAAATAACAAATCATTGGACAGACAAATTAAGTCCGAGTCCTAACAAGGTGTTCACATCACAGTTGTATACATGTACATATACGGTACGTGTAATGAACAGATGTACTATTAGACCAATCATGCCTGTATTATGGCACTGACAAACAAACAGGGTTATGCCTTCCCATGACAATTACATGTACATATATCAGTAATATCAGTGCTTGACCAAGTATTCCAGTGTTGCTAAGGGTGGATGGGGACTATGGCTATAACTGGATGAGTGTATACATGTTCACAACTTTTAAACAAGCTAATAGCCATGGCTCCATGTCATACCCAACACACCCATTATCTGTACATATAAGTTGTGACTAACTTGATGGTTAAATGTGGTTGCTGAATCATTGCCCAAAACAGATGGCAGTGTGTATTCTATTCATGTTGGGCCTTGATAAAAAAATCTTACTTTTTTATTGTAAGAAAAAAGAGCTCTTCAGAAATAGATAATTTTTTTGATAATTGTTTTAAAACCTGTGTAATATTTGATATATTGTACTTTAATGAAATTGTGCCATGGAAATACATGTATATCTTCTGAATTCAAATTAAATTTATGATTATCCTTTCAGGAGCCATATTTTGAGATGTTTTAACCCTAACCCCTTGGGTATTTTTACTAGAAAGTATCCTGAATCCACCAAAATCCACCATTTTTGTCACACACAAAATGCTGGTGTCCTGAATCCATCAGAATCCGCCAGTGTAGATTTTGGACATATCCTGAATCCGCCAAAATCCACCACTAAATTTCTGGCAGATTTTGGCGGATTCAGGATACCATGCTCACATGAAAATTTGTATAGTACAGTGATGATTAAAGGTAAGTACCCATTCGAGGAACGGGTACCCGCGCACTCGCTCGAACTCGAAATCACCAGAAAAAAAATTCGAGCGAGGACGGCTTCGGGTTCGAGCGAGTTCGAGCGAGGGGTCTTGCAGACCAATTTGTCAGCGTTGAAGGAGGGCTTACGAGGAGCGCCCATGCGTAACGAATGACCTGAAACCCACTGAAAAGAAATCTAATAGTTGACGTCTCACTGGACGCCGAGTCAGCGGATTTTGTTGAACAAAAGACTGCCTTCAGTTACCGACCGGCTGGCAGGCCTAACCGCACGAGTTTTACGTCACTGGCATGAATATCAATACACGTAGCTTCTTTCATATGCTAATCGCAACCTGTCCGCTGAGTCTGCGGACTCCGCAAAGGATCGCCAAGATAACTTCAATCATTGTTTAGCTC
The DNA here is from genome assembly GCA_029582265.1 of Zoroaster sp. YZ-2022. Taxonomy (NCBI): domain Eukaryota; kingdom Metazoa; phylum Echinodermata; class Asteroidea; order Forcipulatida; family Zoroasteridae; genus Zoroaster; species Zoroaster sp. YZ-2022. The sequence continues at coordinate 14,181,343 of CM055821.1, read as the reverse complement.
AATGAAATAAGGAACGATAATTTTCAGCTCCCGCAAGGACGACTAGATGATCAGGCAATTGTTATTTTCCCCTATGGTTGAAATCCATGATATGGCCATGACGGCACTGTTACCAGGGTTGCACCAAAACAATAAGTGCCTCGTTAGATAAGTTAACGATGCCGACCGAGTATTTGAAGAATTTAAATATATTTTTCGGGCTCATACATCACCGAATGAGAAAAATGTCCAATCAATTAACAAGATAGTAGATGGGCGAGTATCTGTAAATATGATTGGTTGTTCCATGAGTCAAAGTCCTCATAATACGCCCACTTTTTTCAGGTGTCCAAATTTTCCCAGTTTTTTGTCCCAGGTGCGGTGCCGACATTTCCAGAAATCAGAACATCCAGGTCTTTGGAACACTGCCAAGAAGAGTTGACACTACTGAAACTCATTGACTATTTACTGCTGTACACATTTTATATGGAAATGAAAACCCTGGGTACTGGTCACCCCGAAAATAATAAATACATGTACAGAGTGTCCTCAATTTGTGTGTATGTACAAGCAGAAGTGGTCAGACCTATAACAAATTAAAAGGAAGGATTTTGAAGCATTTTATGATCAGACACATAATTCCACCCAAATAGTTTTTGACACACTTTAGGAATACTCCTTTTCTCAGACAGACGGAATGATTGACGATTTCTTTGTAGTTAAATATTTATCTTCAAACGAATTCCTCCTCCAAGCTGCTGGAAATGTAGTTGTAATATGATACGTTCATGATACTCAATAAAGTCAAGGAGGCCCAGGGATTTACCAATCGTGGGACAACAACGATGTTTTAAAAATTAAAATTACATGTACCCATTATTAAATATATTCTGATGGACGGGGGACAAAAATAATAATAATAAAGCATTATCATTAGCGTCCCCAACAAAAACATTATTCAGGTTTCACTTTTATACTTGCAGACTGGGGCTTTTACCCCGCACCAGATAAATTCCCTATCCCTGTTGCCTTAAAAAAACTGCAAAGAACAGACAAATATGAGCTTTTATTGGCGTAGTGCTTCTTCAGATTTGTCTAAAATCCAAAAGAAATATTTTTTTGTATTCTTTTAAATATACCCGGTGTATATTCCCCCTACAATAAATTCTTGCCGGCAGAGAAATAAAAGTTTCTTAAATTTAAAATAAATTGCCCGTCAGAAGAAATGATTGACAGTTCCATTGTTGTTCCAGAATGTTGGCTTGTCGATGCAGCCCTTTGAGGTTCCGGAAATCGCCGCACAGGGAGCTAAACGTCAATGAACTCTATGAAGTGGGCATTTGCTATTAGACTGTGTTGGTAAAAACAGAAACACTCAGATTTAAACGTGACTGGGAATCATTCCCGGCAGAAAAGAAATGTGTAATCATTTCTGCACTGTTTTATAGGTGACGATAAATCTAAGGAGACATTGCCTTACTCCCCGTCCTACCCCGGCCCCATGCGTATTTAGTGTTTAAAACTGTTCCCGTTTAAACAAAATAAATACAATCTTTTAAAACTATTGACCCCGGAATGACAAGGCTGGATAACGCCACTGGTATATTTTCCTTAACAAGTGATTGGAACTTAAAAGTTAGAATCAAAAATAATTAAACATCGCCCCAAAAATTTGTGTTTTTATATTTTACTTACAATTTTTATGCCCAAAAAAGTCTCTGGTTTCTGGTCTCATGCGCGTCGCCTCAAACTTCGTCGGCATTTTAATTTCTTTTTTTTTTGCTATGAAACGATGTCCAAATAAATAGCCAAAGCGGAGACTTTTTTGGCCTGTGAAACAATCATAAATGCTCTACATTATTTCTACAGTGTTATTACCTGCATGACGCAACCCCTGCACCATCGGTGTCATTGCTGATCCATTAACAACCTCACTCATTTTATTTAATACATTCACGTAATGTGCTTAAGTTTTCATATTTAGTTTATTAAACCAACAATTTGTTTTTTATTCAGTAAAATATGTTGTAAATATTTGTTAAATATTTGATTGTTAGAATGTCCATTGGCTTTAAAACCTTCGATATGCTCTACTGTTAATTTATGCCGAGTTCATAAACCATCAAAAGGATTCTTGCTGGAAACCGCCATACCAAAATTGTTGAGGAAAATAATGTGGTAATAATGCTGAAGATATCTGTGGACAGAAATTGTGTAGAAAAACTGTTTAAAATGAATACAGGAATGAAGAGAGGACAGCACAGTTCTTTATAACCGTTTAGCATCATAAATGTAAGTAGTGCTAGCGATTTAAGTAATGTTAGGAACAAACACAGACGCAATCGGGGGAAAATGCAGATAGCGGGCAAGGAACATTATTATGGTTTCGGCAAGCGGCTGCCAATCGCACGCCAGAGATTTGACTTGAAAATGCCCCTGGTTAATTCCAGGCGATCACGACGGCTGGAATTTCCAGCCGTCGTGATCGGCTGAAAAATCAGAAGTGGCAGGCCATGGCGGGACGTCGCATTTTAAAACATCCAGGACATTTGAAGCCACAAAAACCACCGATAATCAGGAAAAGAAAATAGGGTCGATTTATTAACAAGTTTGGCGAAGATACTGTGAAGATATAATGGCCGTCGAATGGACGAAAATAATAACGGAAGTTGATCGAACTTTTTGCGTGCGTGCTCGAGTAAACCCCCCTTTTTTAAAATATCTGGTGGCCCTTTGTTGCTTTGTACGCCGACAACATAGAATTTCACAAAAGAATCTATTTAATACATGTACATTGTCACTAGACAAAATTATTCTTGCAGCTTCTTTAGTTTTGCGTCTTGGGATTTATTTCTGTAAACATGGACCAGTGTGGTGCTTTTGCGGTTAGTGTCAGCTCTTATCTTCTGTTTGTTTTATTTTCACGGGTCAGTGAGCCTTAGGAGAGCCGGGCGCTGCCCTCTCGAGCAGACGTTCGAGGACAATTTTTCAAACGAGCGAGTTCGAGCGAGTATTAGGGTGATTTCGAGGGCCCCCGAACTCGCTCTTTAAAACACGTTCTCGCTCGTCTCGCTCGAACATTTTAGGGGTACTTAACTTTGATCATCACTGTACATGTATGTTGCTGCATAGAATCCATCAAAATCTAACACAAGTGTCGGCTGTACATGTACAGTACATGTAACTATAATCCATCAAAATACATCAACCAACATGACCAAGCAGTTAAAAACTATTGAAATCCTGAATCCATCAAAGTCCGCCATATGCTCAATGTGGAGATATCCTGAATCCGCCGAAATCCTCCAAAACAGGGGGATGGATTTTGATGGATTCAGGGTGGTTAGGGTTAATTATCATCATCAAATGTATCCATTCCTACAGGAAACAGCACAGTGTATTTATGAAATCTAAGCCTACACAAATAAGGAAACAAAGAATAGTATTTCAGGAAATACTGTATTACTTAGGGATGTGTGGAGATAAAGTAAAATCAGTTTTAATTATTTTTTACAAAAGTTCCATCTTAAATTTTCCAAATGTCAGTGATTCCATAATTTTCATAGTTTGTAACAATAGCAGAAAACTACAGAGGAAAGAAGCACAAAATGCACTGTGCATACATTTATATCAACAAAGCAATTTCACTCAACTACAAAATAAATAGGTTTGGGCTGATCAAAACAGAATCTACATGTACACTGTGTTTGTATAATTTGTATCACATAGACAAATGCTAGATCCACACAACATGGAATTGGTATTCCAAATTAGCATTATGTACATGTACATGTGTACACATCAAGTTATACATCACCACAGGCAAAACCACAAATTGACATTTCAAATGTCCATCTTCACTATCACACTCTCATAACTACATTGTATTAAGCACTTTAGCATGTGCATAATCTTGATTTATCTTGTTACCAGTTACATCATGCTGGGAGAAGCATCTGTGCATCCAGGCAGGAATTTAACTATGAACCCTCTGCTTGTACTGTCTTACACATGTCTGGAGAATGACTGCCTTTGACATACAGGTATATGCTGGAAGATACATACATTAGACCATAGAGAAAGGTCCTTTCTCTATGATTAGACCTACATTCTTACAATTGTGTAAGTTACATGCATTATGTGTGTGTATATGCATACAGTAATTATTTATTTTCTGTGGGCTTTCAAAGTCTAAGCTTCACAACAATATAAAATTCATATGAACAATTATTATCCACACATTCCTAGTTACCAAAATTAAATAAATCACAAATATACACTGTTCATGTACGTATGTTATCATCAACGCACATGAAATGTTGAAATGGACCAACTATTTTTGTTTAATTTTGCTCAATGGCAAATTTAATGTACATTTTTATGGGATTGGAGCAAAATTGATAGTCAAAACTGCTATTAACAAGAAAATACTCAAAAGGCATTGTGGAATTCAGGGTGTTCACTTTTCTTAAAAGTGACAGCACCTCAAACAATTGTTTTAATAGAAGATTGAAAACATCAAGAGATTCACCCCAAGTAAATTTAAATTAAAATTTGACCATTTAGATAATTTCAATTAACAATTATACGTAGATATGTAAGTATCTGTCTTTAACATGATTTAATGGATAACCATGACAGAATTTCCCCAAAACTGAAACTACTTAGTGGAACAAACCTAATGTATGCCAAGTCAAACTAAACAAACATTCAAAGTTCAAACACAGATGGAAGCTTTTAGTTTGTGTATCTAATGACATACCCCCTAGTATCTCTAGTACATGTATAAGAGCTACATGTACATGTAGGACAAACTTGCTATTAAAATCTGCATATAGTGCAAAGCAGTAAAATAAGTACCATGAAGTATACAGTACATGTACGTTGTCAAATTCTTAGTCATGGCATTTATTTTCATTCCATAAAGAGAAAGTACACATGTACTTTAAGTGAAGCTGAACAGATGGTTGCTGAGCTAAATATCACCACAATAGGCCAATGTGCGTGTATTCTGCACCCTACAAACGAACAGAATGATGACTAGTGGGTCTGAGCATAGAGCAAGGACCAGAAGGAGTTACAACAAAGTCCTTATCTCGTAAAGTACCGATTAATCCAATTAGCGCTCCACCGAGTGCTGTGGAAACTCTATGGAGCCCACCCGCAGCGCGAGTAAACACGCCGACCGCAGCAAGCTGTTTGTGTCCTATGTGTGTTACCGAGTTTCGTTGCTGTCGCGGGTATCACATCGCTTTTCATTCATAATAACTGGAGGGCACTTATTCGCAACAAACAACTTCACGCATGCATAGTAATAGTTCCATAACCATGCTTCATGCGCAACAGCTTTCATCGTGAAGATTCAATCGGTAGCTTTCGACTGGATTTCCATTCATCAAAATCGGTCTATCCTGTGGTGAGTTATGTTACTTTTTCTTTTTTGATGATGGTGGAAAATTTGAAAATATGTATTTTGTATTTGTGATTCCAAAGAATTTTGCAGATTTTTTCTGCAGATAATCATTGGTGGTTGTTGTTCCTAAATGTTTTCTCTATACAGGGATATCCGTGGACACAAGTAGACACAAACTGAAAAATCGTTGAAAAGTTTTTAATTTTTTTGCACTCTTAGTGATTTTTTTACGACGTCATTTTAAAATTTTATTCATCCTTAATTCATCATCGGTCATCCAAAAATGTTTTGAAAAATAAAAATTTAAAATATAGCCACCGTTGATGTGTTTTATCTTAACTAAATTCAAAGGAAAATAACGTAAAGACGAAAACTATGCTTGCAAAAGATTTGTAATACTTATGTTTATGTAACAGCCGTCGGCATCATCTAGTTTTTTTGTGCACGTTGTATAGGTAAAATCCATTGCTATTTTATGTGTTTATTTTCGGGAACGGAACTTCAATGAGTTTAAATTGAGTGCTTGATATTTTTAAGATTTCTGGGTTTGGACTTATCGAAATTATTTCAGTAAAAGCTTATCAGATCCAAAAATAAATAACTATTTTATTGTTTAGACCCTTATGATCATTATTTATTGCCTTATTAAAAGGAAATTTTGGGGTTAACTTAAATAAAATAATTTTTTTAAATGTAATTTTTTTTTTTTAATATACAATATTATTAGACTTTTAAGAAAGGTAGAAACAGTGCAATGGTGTTCAATTTGTTCTATTACTTCTACTACTAATTTTGTTTTTCCTTTGATTCTTTTTATACAGTTCAGTGCAGACTGCCAGAAAGACAGAGGAGGGAACTTTCCTGCCCCTTGATGATACTCCACTTCCAAAAAGGAACAAAACAACATAACATTTAAAATTAATTTAATAGATCCAATGATAGTATTTGCCAAAAATACACTTTAACGTTAGACTAAAATAACATAAATTTTAACAACTTTTAGAAGAATTCGATGATGAAAGCTGTGACTAGATTTTCCGGTCGGCGGCAATGAACACCAACGGTGCTTTTTTGCGACCTTCGTATTTTGATATTTTCGATTTTTTTTCAACCAAGTGGTCACTAAATGATCGATTTCTTCACAAAGATAGCAGTTTGGTGAACGAAAATTACACATTAGATAGTTTATTAGTTACTTATTACCTCAGTAAAGTATCACAATTTCATCTGACGATGATTCAGCCATTTCTATGTTATTTTCCAGCGTGGGCAATATAAGCGCAGGCATGTGAATGAACGCGTACGCTGTTGTTATAATACGTGGCTGGCGTTCCCGGAAGCAAGCCTTCTTCTTTATGTGACGTCACACATAGAGACGTTCAGGTTGCAGTGCAAATGGCCCTTTTTAGGGGCGTGTTAATCGGCGCTGACATCCTCTTCGGAAAAGCTTCAAATTATAAGTAGCTCGCTAAAAATCAATGACCTATTTGTTTTTTTATCATTAAAAATACCATATTTTAGTATCTCCATGACATTTACGTCTCTATTTCTGTGGTCCTTTAAATATTGATTGATCAATATCAAATATTAACAAAAACTATCTTTATGTCTTGTGGGCTCTTCAACACTTAGGATTGAAGCATTTCAATTACTGCATGTAAATATTTTAAAACCAAAATTTAAAGAGTGTATTTTCATGTCAGTACGTCCGATAAAGTCAGACTAATTTTTATTTTATTCCTGTCACTGAACATCTCAGATTATATGCATACATGTTTAAGTGTTTACTTTTTAAACAATCCATTAACTTAAATACATTTTACAAGTCTTTACGCAGTGCCTTTTCACCTTTTTTAGATATTGCCCTTGAGCTGGCTTTCCTTATATCAAGGTATACCTTTAAAAAGGCCTTGCATCTAAGCTTAATGTACAATTTAATGATGACTTGAAGAAATTTCTTAGATGAATCACCACTTAATTTACTATCAGTTAGACCACGCCAATAGGTTTGAACTCTGTAGTCTGATGAGATATATTCCATTAACCCTAACCACCCTGAATCCATCAAAATCCATCCCCCTGTTTTGGAGGATTTCGGCAGATTCAGGATATCTCCACATTGAGCATATGGCGGACTTTGATGGATTCAGGATTTCAATAGTTTTTAACTGCTTAGTCATGTTGGTTGATGTATTTTGATGGATTATAGTTACATGTACTGTACATGTACAGCCAACACTTGTATGTGTTAGATTTTGATGGATTCTATGCAGCAACATACTATACAAATTTTCATGTGAGCATGGTATCCTGAATCCGCCAAAATCCGCCAGAAATTTAGTGGTGGATTTTGGCGGATTCAGGATATGTCCAATATCTACACAGCCGGATTCTGATGGATTCAGGACACCAGCATTTTGTGTGTGACAAAAATGGTGGATTTTGGTGGATTCAGGATACTTTCTAGTAAAAATACCCAAGGGGTTAGGGTTAATATACTGTTAATGTTGAGTTCTGACATTTTATGCAAATTTGAGGTTGTTAGAAACGGCCTACTAACTGATTCCATTGATCTAAAAAATAAGTATACATGTACATCATCTGAAATTTGAAACAACCGTCCCCTGTTCTGCGCATCAATCCATTCCTTTGTGTACGTCAAAAAAGTTCTACCGGAACTGATAGACTGAACAGACCAACATTCTAAAAATGTACGATACATTTGTGAAGTCTTATTTACTTGCCTTTTATACTTCTTTAACAATGCAAATGGTACATGTATATATCCAGCAACATATCTCAACACCTTTTCTTCCCCTTTCTCAATTGGATTTGAATTTGTGGATGATTTTTAATATTTTACCGGATAAAACGGGTTCTGGTTCAGCGGAGAGGCATTGTGAATAGTACCAATCACCTCCGGGTATCGTTTCAGTTGTCATCCCGGCACATTCGTAGTGCCACCATTGAACGGCACAGTTTTCACCGTCGCACCCGATCATTTCTTTCGTCATCGGACCGCCACACACACAATACTGATGTGTCTCTTCGTCAATCTCTGACTCTGATACCGAAGCATCGTTTTCGCTGCTTTCATCATCGGAAAAATCACTAAAGTCGCTAAAATCATAATCATCAAAGCCGCTGAAGATGAAATCATCTTTGCCGTACGCAGCCGTTTTGTTGGGAAGGACGCTTTAATTGCAATGCACACTGGGTATTTTTTTATTACGTCATACCCTAGCCTGGCAGGAAATGCGCCCAGGGCTTGTTTGCATGTAATTAGCACCGCTCGTAAAATCCAGCTGTTTTACGACCTTGGTAACCATCATAGTATCTTTGAAGTCCTGGTAGATGTAACTCCTTCTGGTCCTTGCTCTGTGGTCTGAGTGTGAGCAAGTTTGCAACTGATCATGTCAGTTAATACATTCTGCAAGGTCGTATACCACAAACACAATCATATCTTGCTTTCAGACATTTAATCATATTATGCATTACTATTATACCAAAATTAGCCAGTAATCTAAGCCTCATTTCGTAGAGATGCTAAGCTTAGCAAAATTATACAGACAACCAGTGAAAGTGTATATAATTGTCTTATTGTCGTTTGGCTGGTAATAATGAGAATTTTTCAGTTATGCAGCTCTGTAAAATTGGTCCCTGATCTTTTGGACACCCTAGCCTGGTAATAGACACCCTAGCCTGGTAATAGACACCCTAGCCTGGTAATAGACACCCTAGCCTGATAATAGACACCCTAGCCTGGTAATAGACACCCTAGCCTGGTAATAGACACCCTAGCCTGATAATACTAGACACCCTAGCCTGGTAATAGACACCCTAGCCTGATAATAGACACCCTAGCCTGGTAATAGACACCCTAGCCTGGTAATAGACACCCTAGCCTGGTAATAGACACCCTAGCCTGGTAATAGACACCCTAGCCTGGTAATAGACACCCTAGCCTGGTAATAGACACCCTAGCCTGGTAATAGACACCCTTGTTTCATTTGAACAAATACCTACTAATGTACTGTAAGCTAAATATATGGACACCCTGATTTTCAATGAATATTGAAAATCTTGGATTAAACACTGCATATAATTTTGGTTTAATGTGTTATTCCACATGTAATCCAAATCTTTAGGGGGGAATAATTGAAAACAAATTAAACTAGAGATAAGTGTTTGTTGACTAACAAACACAGTGTTCATGTGAACTTCCGGTTCAATCAAATTATCGATGTCATAATCATATTTTGCAAAGGTCTATCATCTGTTATTATAACAATATCAATTTCACATGCAAAAGACCTACCGGTATCAATTTTGTGTTAGAATGTGTTGTGCTAATGTTTACTATACATAACAGCAAAAGAAACGTCACCCCTAAAAATATTTATTATTTTCATTTTATAATTAATATAATTTGTTTAATGAAGAATATTATGAGTATGGAGTGTAACACGAACACAATGTGGCAAATTTGGTTGACCTGGCAGCCAACCATCCCACAACATTGTATATTTATTATGTTTAATAATATAATTACTTAACAAAATTTAGGGGGTGAAGTTTCTTTTGCTGTTATGTATATATTTCGTGTGGTTGTTTTAAGTTTCATGAAATGGGCAGTCTGTGACTCACCGTCAGATGAATAGCCATTTCTACTGGGGAATAAAACTTCTCAAACCAGTACATGGAGTGGATTCATAATTACTCAGAAAATACTTTCTCTTTATTAAAGCCCTTCGTTGGGATTTTCCAGTACACTTAATTTGATTTTCCGACCCACATTTTTCAATCTTGTTCATTTATACCCTTCTCCTTGTTTACTTATTCTCTTTAAAATGTAAATGTTAACAGACAATTATCTGTTCAATAATTGATAACATTCGTGGCTTTTGAATACAGGAAAACCACAAGGTATACAACACGAGTATTTGCTTTACTCAAACTACATACACACATGTGCCATTCACTGCTATTGGATGAAATTCTCACACAATCAGTTAAATGTAGCCATCACCATTTAGGGCTTATAAAATAGAATAATAGTACACTGGTGGTGGTACACTGCCAGCATCAAAATATCTCGGTGCACTTTTTCATTAAAAAAAAACCTTTGGATCGAATGACATTTAACCCTTTCAACTCAGCCCTGTGTAAAAATCGATCGCCGGCAATCGATAAATTTTGGAAGCTTGCATTTTTTGTTTGCCGCCCTTTATTTGCTTATGTTTGATACCAATTTGTAGCTTATTAGTCTGGCTTTCCAATGATCAAGTTTGTTTTGTGATTGAACGTAATGGGTCTTGAGGGTGATACGCGAAGGACACCAGACCGCATTTTTTTCGTGAACGTTCGGTCCATGTGTTTCACGCGTTAACGTTAACGTGAGTCACATTCCTGCCGCTGTATTCCAGTAAAATGCCCATGTGAAAGTGTAAGTCAAATGCAGATGACACATATCATCAAAAGAAGAGATTTTTTAGAAGAAGTTTTACAAATTTTTTGTTGTGGCAATGCATGAATACACATGTACTACTATGTACATTTCCAGTGTTTACAACTGTAATATACAGTGAGTTACTCATTTGGGTCACTCCATGAAGTTGGGGCACAAAGTGTGACATAAGGGTTGAATTTTCAAAATCAATATATTTATATAATTTTACTATTTTTAGTTTCTCCAAATATTCAATTAAGAAAAATCAAAACACATTATTGCCGATTGTTTCCTGATCATCAGTGATCCTTGTTCAATGAGAGACTGACGCTGGTGAAAATACCTATGCTACATGGACACCTTTGTCATATTTCTTGTGTTTTATTTAGTAAACAGTTCATCATATTCCAACTTTATCCAATGTTTAATAACCATTTCAGGGGAGTGTAATAATAACATAAAACTAACATTACTATTATTGACCACTTAATACCCTAACAAGACATGACAATTGAGCTTTTTTGATAGTTTTTAACAAAATTTGGCAATAATTACTTGAAATTCTGTTACATGTTCCTCGTTAAAGAAAATGTGAATCATAGAATCCCATCAGTTTGTAAAAAGCATACACTATCATGTTATATACTACCGGAATAAAGTAACTGTGCATCATTTGAAGTTATGCTATTTTTTAATGAAAAAAGATAATACAATGATTTGTGGTGTTCTGTTAAATCACTGTTTAACTGTTAACAGGATAATCTCGTAATCTGTATGCTTGGACACTAGGCTTCGTGACACGTCCTTGAAGAGATGTGGTGTCAAAAGTCAGTTCACAAACTCAGTATCGTGTGTGTCCACCATTGGCGTTGATGCAGGTCTGAGATACAGGGACGAGATCATTGGGCCTCATGTGCAAGCGTTCATTCAAAGACAAGGACGTAACATCACGCTTCAGCAAGATAATGCCCATCCACATGTCGCTCGTGTTGTGACAGATTTCCTGAGACAGCAGAACATTCCGGTACTCCCCTGGCCAGCTGTTTCTCCGGACCTGCCCCTATCGAGCACGCTTGGGATGAAATGGAGCGACGTTACGTCAAGCCCAGAATCAGCCATGGACGGTAGCTGAATTGGGACAAGCGTTGGTTCAGACATGGAACAACATTCCCCAAGCTTTCTTCAATCGCTTAGTGTCGTCTATGCGTCGTCGTTGTCAAGCCTGCATCAACGCCAATGGTGGACACACACGATACTGAGTTTGTGAACTGACTTTTGACACCACATCTCTTCAAGGACGTGTCACGAAGCCTAGTGTCCAAGCATACAAATTTCGAGATTATCCTGTTAACAGTTAAACAGTGATTTAACAGAACACCACAAATCATTGTATTATCTTTTTTCATTAAAAAATAGCATAACTTCAAATGATGCACAGTTACTTTATTCCGGTAGTATATAACAATAAAGACTTGCTCAGACTAAAATCGGATATTATGAGTACCTCTTTTTCCAAATACCTATGCTACATGGACACCGTGTCCATGTAAGCATAGGTATATAATGTAGAAATCTTTGTCTATTGTCCCCCTTCAAAGAAGTTTTAATCATAGCATCCCATCAGTTTGTTAAAATATACACTAGTCATGTTCTATGGTTATAGAAACTTACTTTGACTAAAATTACACATCTGTGCAAACCATTTTCCCAATACCTATGCTACATGGACACGGTGTCCATGTAGTGTAGGTATACATTGTTGAAATGTTGTCTAATTGTCTCTCTTTAAAGAAAAGTTTAATCATAGCATCACATCAGTTTGTTAAAACATACACTAGTCATGTATTGTTATATAATGCTAGACTTAATCAGACTAAAATTTTGACTTAACCCTTTTTTCCCAAATACCTATGCTACTGTACATGGACACCATGAACCATGTCCATGTAGAGTAGATAATTTTTAATTTTTTGTGCAATTGTTTTACAATTATTTTTTAGTTAAAACATGTTTATAATAATAATAGTGGTGTACATTTATAATGCACTATGTCTGTCATAAATGACTATCTGGAACAATAACTAAAGTAAGATTAATTTAAACTAAAAATCGTTTAGATCTACGAAAAATCCGGACCCGGGAAAACAACTATGACAGTATATGAGATGAACTTTGAAATCAGCGATACTTAAAAACTCAAAGTCAATTTTGCACTCAAAATCACCCTTTGTTGCTGTTGAAATTACCACTTGTTTCCGTTCGATTAAGGAGGACAAATACTACATTCTGTCAACTGTAAAAAAATAAATTGAAAAACAATGTACCGTAATTTCCGGAATATAAGCCGCGGCTTATACGTTGATTTTGGCACGGTAAAAGTTGCCTGCGGCTTATACGCGGTGCGGCTTATACGCCGAGGTATGATCTTGAAGAACAAAACACAATGCACAACTAAGCAAAAATCGTTGGTAAACAGACAGAAACAGAAACCTAAAAACCTTTATTGTTCGTAGCGAAAATGGTCTGGTCATTGTCAGTTTTAGTGAGCGGACCTCGATACACACAGATTTATTCAAAACTTCTGAAAAAACTGTTGCAACGTTTAGCGCCAGCGACATCAGAATCCACTACGTAGATCATAGTCTATGCCATGCGTGTACCAGAGAGCCAATGGGAAAATTCGTTATATCGTAGTCTATGGAAGGAGCCAATAGGAAAATTCGTTACGCGTGGCAGGCGATGAGTCATCGTTTCGTTGGTTGCCGTTGTAGTGATTACATGCGTTGTGCAGAAAGCAGGCAACCAGCGGGACTACGTTCGACATTCGAATGCCGTAAATAGTGATACGGAACGGAACAATCCTCGTGGTAGTTCCGGGACACCGACGCTACATTGCGGACACCCACACACAGTCAATCGTACTGTGCTTATGTAAGCGGTTTTGCCACAGGTATTGGTTCGAAGCGAGTGCCATGACCTCCCGAGGTCAACCTATGGCAGTACCATTTCAAAATGGGTGGTGTTTTATTTATGCGGAGCGTTTTCGTTACCGACGCTACATTTCACTCGCGGACACCCAAATAACAACCGATCGTATATTTCCCAATCGCATGGAAATTTGCAATCACACTTCAAGTTTTACTTCTCATTGTGATTTATGGATGTTTTAAAGCCGTGAAACAAGATTCCCCCAATGAAAGTATATCTTTCGAGTCGTGAGCAGTGGGGAATACCGATGCTACGTGTTTATTTTACGGACACCCCATGTGGCGTCGATGCAGCGTGAATTCACCGATATGGCGTTGGAAATCTGAAAATTTTTAAACTAATATTTTATTATTTATATGCTATTTGAAAAGTAAAAAAACGGATAAGCATGGTTTGTGTGGGTTCGCAGTAGATTTTCTTTGAAAATACGGAGATAAAATTGGAACACTTTGTATGTCACAATTTTTTATAAAAAATGGCACTGGACATGGACAAATTTTCGGTCATATAAAAAAAAAAAAAAGGAAAAAAAATCTCCCTTTTCCTCAAAAGCTACTTTTCTATACCAGCTTTCATTATAAAAAAATAATTACCTTGAAACATTTAACACCAACAACTTAAACATGGTTAAATAACTACAAGGTAGCAATGTACCCATGTGTCCCAGGTTCATGGAGTGACCCATTTGCAAAATTTGCACCAAAATATGCCAAATTTACATTATTATTCTTGCCTATTATAGTATGAAAAAAATTGGATTTTTTTAAATTTATGTATAGAATGAGAGTTGTTCTATGAAACCATGCATTCAAATCACTCCTAAACATAGTGCATCATATACTATTGTCCAAAACTCACAAAAAAACATTAAAATTACCCCAAAATTTGGTATTCAAAATGGCCGCTACTTTTAGGGGGGGTACAATAGGAAAAATTTTAACCCCCAAAAAATAATGCCCAAATCATCGGCATTCAAATGGTATATAACTTACTCATATATCTAGACAAATTTCACAAAATATTTTGCAAGATTTAAACTTAGTCCAAAAAAGCTAAAAACGGTGCTGAGTTTAACCAGTTCGCGTCGGGAATATAAAAGTTTTTCTGGGCCCCTGTGCGGGTTTCTTTTTCCCACACACACGTTAATATATCAACATTTTGACTGATTTTGACCCTTGCAGTAGTAGGAGGGTTAAACAACCATTGCAGCAAGTTTATTGATGCTTTTTGATTGAAAATGTGTACACATTGATCCATTTGCTGACTATATGTAGTTTGTGTGGCCATTGGGCGCCGACTTTTGGTTAAACAGTTAGCGAACTAACTGGTAACTCCCAGCACAATTACAAACAAAAAAACTTCTACTTAGCAGCATAATGACATTGACACCAAATCTTCCACACATTTGTACACATTCATTGTCTCACATTTACTTACCACATATTTTAAGAGGTGCTTCAAGCTCTAAGAGGATAGGTTGACTAAGAAAGAGCTCCCGTGATTTGAGACACAGGCCTCTAACTTCTGCCTCTGTTAAATTCACTGTCTTACCCGGCTTGCATCCCCGGACTAAATGAGAATAAGAACAGATAGTTTTTGTCAAAAGAGAGGCATTAACTTAAAATTTTAAATAGTATACATGTTATAGCTGAACAATGAATAGCTGAAGTGGCCTCCTCTAACCCACATGTGCGACATTGGTGAAAATATGACATCACACACATTGACGTGTAGTTGTAAGATAAACGATGACCGTACTATGCTTGCACAACAATTTAAATTGTTTGTTAAAGTTAAGAGGTAGTATTAAAAAAAATACTATAAAGTTTCTTTTCTTTGGGGGAGGGTAGGGCGCAGCTAGCAAGACACTGTAACCAACCTCATCTGCTTAACTCTAGAGCAGACTTGACTTGTTTTATTTTTTGTGCAGTGAAATAAGCATGCAAAAATACAGTAAATCTGTGTACACATGAAACAGCCATTATAAAATTGTTGTGCGCACAACCTGAATTAAATCAAAATCGCCGCCTTCATTGAAATCTGCAAATTGCCGAGTGTAGAGTAACATTTTCGGCCCCATATGTCTCGAAAAAGTAAAATCACCATTTTTTTGGCAGCTTTGATAGTTCAACATGTAAGGAATGTATCTAGTGTGTCAAAATAGTTGCAAATATCATCAATTTGAGCGCTAAGAATTTACAAAATCGAGGGAAAGAATGTAGAATACAACTGCCATTTTTCTATCCAAATATGTCAAACAGACACAGATTTTCCTTTAAAAGATGATAGAAGACACACTATACTAGGAGAGGAAAGTGAAGTAAGTGAGGATTAGATACAATATTTTGGGAGATTTTGAGCAATGATTGAATGTATGTAAATTCAGTGACATGTTGGCCATTTTGTCGTCTGCTAAAAACACACGTATGCTTAGGCATTGTGCACAAGTGGCGGTTGGATTTGACATTGTCAATGGAACAAGTGTGTGGCTAAGGATTCAGGTCCGTGCCACACTAGTGGGGCTACTGCTTAACTTGAGTTTTGTCCATATCATTTGTGTGCACTGGTGGTATGATACTGTTAAATAAAATATGTTAATAGTAAAATCTTCTCAATTAAACAGTGCATCATAAAATGGAACAGGCGTAACACTATTAACAGGACCAGGTAACAGGATATTAACGTTATTAACGTTCTTGAGTTCTTTCAGGTACACCATATAACGATCTCTTTTTGGAAAAAAGTGATGGCTTCGAGAAGAGCCGGTTGGTTTGTTCTCAACATTTCGACTAGCTCTATGAACTTCTTCCTTTGTAAACACTGCGTCAGAGTTCTACCGAAGAAACCTCATTTCTCCCGTACATACAATATGTTGAATAAAATGATGCATGTTTCCACCCGTTAAAGTACATTTTCTGAGCTACGTTCGCTAGTCTGCTCTAGTCATCATCAGGAGACTGAAGAGACGTGGAGAATGCAGTAGCTTTTATCTTGTGTAGGAGGGTCTGGGTAGAATGTCGTATCCAACCGCCACTTTTTCTCATTCAATATAACCAATAATGTAATCTTACCTACCCAGTAAGGTGAACATATGGAAGATGATGGACATATACTTCAAATTATTCCAGGATATTTATTTCATGAAAAAAATCCGGAATTTTTGATATACGATGACATGTCAGTATTATCTTGTCAACTCCTCCAACACGGTCATTGTACATACGCATTGGCAACTATAATAGGATCCTTCTATTTTCTGAAGGGGAGGATTTTTTTAGAAGGGAAATAAAGTCCGAAAACCATCATAAAAGTGGATTTTAAAGATAGTTTTCGCTTTCAGTACCTGCAAAACTCGATAGAATCATTTTTTAACTGGTTAGTGGTTGCAAAAAAATTCCAAAAATCCCCTTAAAAAGTGGCGGTTGGATACGTCATTCTACCCGAGGATCTTATTAACGTTATTATTATTATTATTTCTTGTTGCATGTAATGAAACAATTTTCCTTTTCAAGGACCGATAAAAAATAAATATGAATATATATAGGTATGTGCATATCCCACGCTTTGCCGCTAATCTTTTTGGCCGCGGCCTCAATCTCGGGTTCAATCGCCGTGGCGAAGACACCGTGGAGCTAGCACTTTGTTACGTTTCGCTGTGGCCGTTCTTTTTGACGTACCCAGTAGCTTTTTTTTCGAAGACGTAGATCACATATTCTCCTTCAACCTCGTTCTCGAATTTTCTGAATGCGGCATCTAGAAGTTTCCAAAAAAAATTCTCGAAATTTGGGTTTGTTCTTGCTCATCAAAACCATCAACGATTTACCAAAAGGGGAGTAAAATACCTTATCAAACCACAATAATAATTTTTCTGTACTTGTTTTCTACCTCTTGGCCATTTTTATGGCGATTGGACGATTCACAGTTACGTTTTTTGGGTTCACAGAAATTGATGTCAACCAAAGATTGTATTGTGCCACGTTCAGCGCGCTACATTGTATACCATCATTGATGTCAACAAAACGAACGTTCAATCGACGGAATTTTCAGTCCGATAAATCGTCCGTTTAAACCTAATATACATCGGCGTAACACAATAATAGTTCTCATGAACTTATTTCATTTTTTTTCATCTTTCCAGTCCAATATCATTTTTTTTTTCTGTTTAATTAACCCTCCTACTGTTTGACCATTTCAAACCATTCAAAATTTCCACTTACCAAAATGCCCATTGGTTTTGTACACACATGGTGATACCATTTGAACAGTGTTGGTAGCAAGCTTTACTACCATTCAAATCCATTCAAATGCTATAGAGGGTCCATTGATTCACGACTTAGAAGTATCCAAACAAGGTTTTGTATTAGCTGTACTACCATTTGGAAAGATCCAAACAAGGTTTTGTATTAGCTGACCTACCATTCAAAACCATTTGGGGAAATCAATACTGTACAGTTATTTCACCATTCAAAACCACAAAAGCGAATGGTTTCAAATGGTGCATCAACTTGTATGAAAAAGGTACCAGAAGCAGGAGGGTTAAATCAGGGATAAGAATTTCTCACGGATTTCAGTATAAATATTTAAAAATCCTCAGATTTTAAGTAATTTGAATTTTTTTATTTTTATTTTTTTATTTATTTCCATTATTTTGTTTCATATTTCCAGTCCAATATAATTTATAAATTGTTCTAATGTTTAATTAAATCAGGGATGAGAATCTTTTGCAGATTTCAGTTTTAAAAATATGAAAATAATCCTCAGATTTGAGTAATTGTTGTTTTTTTCATTATTTTTTATTTATTTTTTTTAACACATTTTTTTGGTATTTCTTATTTGTAAATCAGCACTACAAAACAAACTAATCATTGAATTAGCCTGGAAATAGGTTATTATTCTTTCTCTTTTCCCAAGCATTCCAGTGATACCAACCTTTTGAAAATCGGACAAGAATTAAGAAAGTTATGATATGGAATCCGAGAAAATCTAGGAAACGGGTCACAAGTCAAATTTACATTTCTTTTGTTTTTCTTTATAAAAATAATCAGTGTTGTAACCAAGTCATTTTTTCTCAAGTCAAGTCAAGTCACAAGTCAAATTTTCTCAAGTCAAGTCTCAAGTCAAATTTTCTCAATTCAAGTCAAGTCTCAAGTCAAATTTTCCCAAGTCAAGTCAAGTCTCAAGTCAAATTTTCCCACGTCAAGTCAAGTCACAAGTCATTTATCGTCCCGAATCAAAGTCAACTTTCAAACTTGTGTGTGGGTGACTGTGTGTGTGTGTGTGTGTGTAAAGCATTTGAGCGTCGCAAACCACGCGTCCGATTTCGCTCGACAGCTTTCGGATTTTCAGCCAACCTTCCAGCGCGGCCTCACGGACATCTTGAAATCCTTCCGTATTTTCAGAAATATGCAGTAAATTATTTTTGCTGTGCATAAGGCCAAAAAAGTCTCAAAATCGGTGCGGTGACGCGCTTTTGTTTTTTGTTTGTTTTGTTTGTTTGTTTTGTTTTGTTTTGTTTTGTTAAAGATTTTTTAGGCATGTATAGGCGGGGACCAAATTTCCCATTATACAAAGTATGGTGGCTAAGACGGGACTCACAAATCAGGCAAACGTTTATACCCCTACATGTATGTGAAAAAGTGTGGCTGTGATTGGACATCTTTGCATACCATTAGCAGAACAACAAAATTAAAATGCTGACACGCGGGTCTGAGGCCACGCGCGCGGAGACCAGAAACCGGATAATTTATTTTTTGCCTATAATAATGTTCTGTTTGTCATGTTGCCTGTCTTGGCAGTGAGAATAAATTCAGTCATTTGTCACTTGTTGTTTATATAGGCTATACATAATTGACTGCAATCGCTGTAATCGCTGGGCAATATTTTCTACAAAACCACACAAACGCACGCACGCACGTGTACTGTGTATCGTGCAGTACATGTGTGAAGGGAAATGTACGCTAAACATACTGTACAGGCTCAAATGTACAATGTAACGTTAGACACTTTATTGAAGATGTTTAGACGTATTTTACTTCATTAACCCTAACTCCCTAAGCATTGTTACTGAACAATAAAAATCCTTCAAAATCCTCCAACTGCCTTTGTTGTCTAGGGAGTTAGGGTTAATATAAGTTGTTGATTGAATAAAATAAATGAAAAACAAGTGATAACATGATGGGAGGTAAATAAATGACAACTGAAGACCAGAAACTCACAAACGGATATGTCAAACCTGCCGATGATCCACGTAAGTATAGCGTTAACGCTGCACAAATTGTGTACGGTGCGTCATTGTTTTTGTTGGTGTCCGCATCACAATTCAAAAATGTCATTTACAAAACAGGGAACCACTCGGGTAGTTTTTCATCAATTCGCTCCAGAAATGATGGGGGTTGTGTGGAAAGTATAGAAAGAAGCAATTGAGGTTCTATTTATTTTTTAATTTGAAAATTATCGATCTAGCGTAGGTTAACGTATTTTGAGGGGTTCATTTCAATATTTATACGGAAATTTGCAGACGGTTGAAGCTGTTAGTGTTACACCCGGGACAAGTTCATTTTTCTCCCCAAGAGGGAGGGTAACTTACGGTCTTATATGGGCCTTGGAATTTGGTAATTTGGAAGAAGATACATTTTGTAAACGGCCCAAAAACTAGTAATTGCTGCTTCTTAGTTATTTGGTCGCTGTTAATTGTCACAAACAATACATTATTTTGTTAAAATCAAGGACTCCAGTGTATTACAACATTGTGCATGAAAGCCTTGCTGATTCTATGTTGACAACTCTGGCAACGCTTGCATAGGTGATGTAAGGAGAATTTAAAAATTACGTTCGTGAAATATTATAAAATTCCCTTTTTACGGAGTAAAACATTAACCCTAACCACCCTGAATCCATCAAAATCCATCCACCTGTTTTGGAGGATTTCGGCAGATTCAGGATATCTCCACATTGAGCATATGGCGGACTTTGATGGATTCAGGATTTCAATAGTTTTTAACTGCTTGGTCATGTTGGTTGATGTATTTTGATGGATTATAGTTACATGTACTGTACATGTACAGCCAACACTTGTATGTGTTAGATTTTGATGGATTCTATGCAGCAACATACTATACAAATTTTCATGTGAGCATGGTATCCTGAATCCGCCAAAATCCGCCAGAAATTTAGTGGTGGATTTTGGCGGATTCAGGATATGTCCAATATCTACACTGGCGGATTCTGATGGATTCAGGACACCAGCATTTTGTGTGTGACAAAAATTGTGGATTTTGGTGGATTCAGGATACTTTCTAGTAAAATACCCAAGGGGTTAGGGTTAATAAACACATGAACTAATACATGGGGTGCCATGGCCGAGCGGTTAAGTGCATTGGACTCAAGTTCTGATGGCTGTGTCATCAGAATGTGGGTTCGAAACCTGGCGGCGACCGTGGTACTTGTGTCCTTGAGCAAGCCACTTTACTGTAATTGCTTCTCTTCACCCAGGTGCATAAATGGGTACCTGTGAGGGTAGAGATGGTTATTGTGTTTGATTAGCCCTGTAGTGCCAAAAGGTTGCACATTGGCTGTATACTCCCCAGGGAGCTGAGAAAGATTATAGGAATGATATTGGCCCAGTGACCAGGGGTAATAATGTAAAGCGCATTGGGACATTATGTGAAATGCGCTATATAAGAATGGATTATTATTATTATTATGAACCCTTTAATGATTAACTTACATAATAAACACAATTTAAGTCAAAATAGTTATTCGGATTTGGTTTACGGAAAATGTGCGATAATTTGTTCAACACTTTACAAATTCTTAATACAATTAACAATGTCACTATAACCTCATTCCAGCCGTTTGTATGAAGTATTTTGAATGTTAATGCATGCATTTACCAGTAATAGCCCACAGCTTCCACTACGACGGATTGTGTTGAAGACTAGACATGTAGCATACATTTTACAGTACAAGGCATGTACATATGATATATTATACACTATATTATATTATGTATTACGTAGATTCGCGACAGCATTTTTATTTTATCCGTCACAAAATTATTCGGCTGCCGTGGCCGGATTGACCAGAAAAATACATGTAATAAAACAACATAAAATACATGATGACTTGCAATGTCGTCAAGTCAAATTTACTCAAGTCAAATCAAGTCCCAAGTCATTTTTGTCCAAGTCAAGTCAAGTCGCAAGTCACAAAAATTGGCGACTCGAGTTGGACTCGAGTCTGAGTCACTGACTCGAGTCAACAACAGTGAAAATAATTGACATTTACGGGCCTAAAATTGCCGGATTCAACATGTCATAACTTCCTTATTTTTGGTCACAGGAAGATGATCCTTATTGTAATCGTCTTTTCAAGACCTTGACAATGATACCAGTTGTATTGGAATCTGTTGATTTTGAAATTTTTTGTCACATAGCTAATATATAGGCTATGAATATATTAATTATTAAAAAATATTAGGGCCTATAGTATTCATGGTATTATTACTATTAGGCCAAGAGAATGAAAGTCATAGATTTGCGTCCGGAAAATTTCGAAAACACATGAGGCTTTTTTTCATTATTCATTATTTCCATTGATCATTAATAACACAGCGCAATCACAAGATGTTTCTTCTAATTTGACGTGTCGCCGTACGTATGGTCGCCTGTGTACATACGTTACATTCATCATTATACGTGCGGGCCGCACACACAGGCATAAGATACAAAGGCTCAACAGCGAACGTGTTGTGCATGTGAAGGCGGTGCAGGTGCGGATCGGACGGAGTTTACCATACAGTTTTAGCGCGATGCGACCTTTTTTGTGAACGACATACGCGGAACTAAGACTATAAAAAAGAGAACATGTGCTAATGATTATAGCCCACATACTGGTGGAAATTTGGTAAAAACTTCGTTTTACTGATGTGGATGATTTGGATCTAAATTTGTTTGGTGGAAATACCTTTTTTGTGCAAATAATGATTTTTTTGGCAAATAATGAAAAATTTAGGCGGTAGCTTTCGGGACATGCGGGCGGTGGACGCAAATCTATGACTTTCATTCTCATGGCCTTACTTAGGCCTCTAGCCTAGGCTCTAGGCCTACAAAGTACAATACATTATACATGTACATCATACATGGTTATGTTTCTACTTATTCTGTCAGCTTTCGAGATCTCCACACAACCTTGATGAAGGGAAAGCAATAACAGGCCCTAACTAATGCTTGTGCCTAGTTAATAAAGTGCCGACTTCCTTGGTGCCTATTTGCTGGGTGTCGAGTTTGATAAAGGCCGAAGACGTGATGGACATTCTTCGTCGTAGGCGTAGCGTAAAGTTAGTGACAGCAGCAGACGGACATGGAAGAAACGCCCAGTCTGAAAACATTTATTTCAAATATAATACGGCAAGCAACACAAAATAAAACACTTTAAATTATAATATATAAGTCCCCTGGTTAATTACATTAACATAAACTATTAAAAGAAAAAGAAAAGTAGAAAATTCACCTTCTAAAAGCCGGGCAATGACGCTATCTACATTCAGTTCTCCGTCCGCCATTTTGAGAAAGACTTGAATGACGTCATCTAAAGCGGAACTTCTTCCTTAAACGGCAAAAAGCTAACGCGGCATACGTCGTAGGTGGCGCCCTTCGTTTTATCAGCACTTACATGCAACAGCCGTAACAAAAATAAATATTGCATCATATCACTTATGATCATTAATATAAATATAAAATGCAACGATGATTGAACTATTATTCAAAAAAGAAACATTTAAAGATGGACTGTGTGAAAATATATTTTGCAAACAATAATACCAAAAATGAGGTGGCTGGTTCTTCACATTCTTTGTTTTGGTTTTGTTCTATGACGCAACACTAAAGTAAATGTTAGGTGATGAAATAACATGTAATTTCTTCGATGTTCTCCATAGATTTGACTACCCATTGCAATGAGATCTTGATACATGTGGTAAATTTAAATCACGGTTGTGTTGCATTTATCAATAATGACTCAAGAGTGTACAGAGGCCGGTCTGTGCAAGTATGTTGACAATATTTGTGATATGTTTTAGCATGAATAGTAATATACTTTCGATTTCGGGCTGCTGTACCAGCAGATTATTTTGTTTTTATTCAGTATAATTATGTTTAAACTAAGAGTACCGCATAAATAAACGTGGCATGAAATTGTGAGTTAACATCCTTTCCACTAAATACAGATGTATGACGCGCGGTCGGTGGGGGCGCTGTTGCAACTCTGTGCCAGTGTCTCCTACCAATCTGATCACCGTGGTACAAATAAATTTATCTTCCCCAAGTCCGTTTGGGTTAAAATATACAACCAGGCAGCCAATAAATATTATTACTGAAGAGATGGACTACAACGTAAGAACTAAGAATGACGCCTGTCTAACAGTTTCAACAATTTATTTACATCTCATCTCAAAATATGTTAAAATTATAGCAATCATACAACAATGTTGTTAACTCCGTCAATACTCTAAACGTAGCCCTCCGCTCTATGAATAATTCAGTACTCCGCCAGTCCCAGACATTAAGTCATAATGGAGATAGTAAACGAGATGGCCTATAATTTATATATTTATACGATGTACCAAGAAAATGTCACTTAAATTCTTCTAATATTTACTATTATCTTGAGAACGCTGCGTATCTCCACCCAGGCCCTGGTGTTCTCCGCAGCTGAATACTGCGCTCCGGTCTGGTGCCGAAGCCCACATGTCAAGAAGCTAGATGCAGCCCTCAATAGCGCCCTGCGGACCATCTTGGGGTGCCTCAGTGCCACTCCGGTGGGTGAACCAGCTGCCTATCCTAGCAGGTATCACCCCAGCCAGCATCAGACGAGAAGCGGCTACGCTGGCCCTCTCCCGAAAGGCCCATGCAAGTAAATCCCACCTCCTCCATAAGGTTGCCACGGAGAGGCCACAACGTGCACGCCTCAAATCCCGGCGCCCGTTTGTCACGCACGCCCACGAGCTGCTCACGACACCGGCAGACGTCTCCAAGGCCGCCTGGGTAAAGACCAACTGGAGAGTCCGGTGGACCTCAGCAGAACCATCTAGGCTACACCGCTTCATAAATGATCCTGGGGATGTGTCCGGTCAAGACCTCCCACGGAAGCAGTGGACGACCCTCAACCGTCTTAGGACTGGTGTTGGACGCTATGGTGCGTCCATGAAAAGCTGGGGACAGCGCTTCCTGCGACTGCGGAGAACCCATCCAGACAGTAGATCACATCATCACCACCTGCCCAAAACACCGGCCGCCGCACGGTGAATGCGGCCTGATCGACCTGGACGACGACACACTGGCCTGGCTCGCCTCGACAGAGCTGCAAGTCTAAGGACATACGACAGAAGAAGAAGAGAACAAATTATAATGCAAAACACACATTTTATCCAAGCAATGTTATTTATAGAGTTGTGATGCAAGTTCATCATAAGTCGGTTGCTCTGATAATGGGAAATTACCAAACATTTTTAACGCAGGTCCTTGTAAACGGGTAGCAAGTTGATAAGCAGCCTCTTGCTTTGACCACCTGTTAACAACACCGCACGCCTCGAAGTGTTTTTGATAATCTTTCCATGGTATGCGCCCGTCGAATTTGTCTGGAGTCACTTCTCCATGGCTGACAGAGAATGAACCTCTGCGGAGTTCACTACGTTGTTCATCACCACCCCCTTGTACATGACTTTTTCTCTCAAACGCTGGGCGTGGTCTTTCTCCCTGATTTTGTCGGTTGTCTCTGCCTGTTCTTCTTAGGAATTCATCTCTGCCTCTGTCTTGTCGAAATTGAATCTCTGCATCTGACTCATCCCACCAATATTAGGCCGTATTCATAAAAATAAGTAATTACTTACTAGTAAATGCTATAAGTCAAAGCAACAGCTAGGTAAGCAAAAGGTCTACTCTAAGCAATTGCTAAAAATCTTATTCATAACCATTTGCTAAATGATTACAGTTGTTACTTGCCTCGGCTAGTAAGTTCTCAAGTAGTTGCTATTGTACTACAGTACCATCCACGAGTCTCGGTATTTGGTGGTATGAAGGTGTTTGCAAGCCATTCCACATTTTCTTTGTCAAACCTAAATAAAGTTCTGTAAGTGCTAGGGTTGACTTCATAACGATTAAGCCTGATGTTATACACCTTAGGTTGTGGTCTTGGACGTAAAAACATGGCAGAAAATGTGATATGTCTGTATTGGCTAAACAGCAAGCCATAAATTAGGTGCTTGTACAATCACTAGTAAATGCTTGTCGAAGGTCATTTTTATGAATACAAATTGAAGTAGATGCTAATTTCTCTAGCATTTACTTATAAGTAAAAAGCAATTACTAATGCTTAAAATTTGTAGCTTTTACTTGAAAGTCATTGCTTATTTCTATGAATACACATTTAAGTAAAAGGTTAGTAAAAGGGGGTTGTTACTTTAGTAAAAGCAATTACTTATTTTTATGAATACGGCCTATTAGGCCGTATTCATAAAAATAAGTAATTACTTACTAGTAAATGCTATGAGTAAAAGCAACAACTAGGTAAGTAAAAGGTCTAGTCTAAGCAATTGCTAAAAATCTTATTCATAACCATTTGCTAAATGATTACAGTTGTTACTTGCCTCGGCTAGTAAGTTCTCAAGTAGTTGCTATTGTACTACAGTACCATCCACGAGTCTCGGTATTTGGTGGTATGAAGGTGTTTGCAAGCCATTCCACATTTTCTTTGTCAAACCTAAATAAAGTTCTGTAAGTGCTAGGGTTTACTTCATAACGATTATGCCTGATGTTATACACCTTAGGTTGTGGTCTTGGACGTAAAAACATGGCAGAAAATGTGATATGTCTGTATTTGCTAAACAGCAAGCCATAAATTAGGTGCTTGTACAATCACTAGTAAATGCTAGTCGAAGGTCATTTTTATGAATACAAATTGAAGTAGGTGCTAATTTCTCTAGCATTTACTTATAAGTAAAAAGCAATTACTAATGCTTAAAACTTGTAGCTTTTACTTGAAAGTCATTGCTTATTTCTATGAATACACATTTAAGTAAAAGGTTAGTAAAAGGGGGTTGTTACTTTAGTAAAAGCAATTACTTATTTTTATGAATACGGCCTATTGTCTCGGAGATTGCCACGGCTCATATGGCTACTCAGTATTCCGCCTTTCTTGGATACGTTCGTGGTCTCTCATTCCCAATGGCCTAGCTCCGTGTCGTTGAGTTTTGACTTCATCAATATTGCTCTCTGTCATTTGGGTATGGCGTGGTTTTTCTCTGCCCTCTGTCAAAATCTGGATAATTTGACGAACTGGCGACGAAAGACTCTGCCGACTCCTGGTCGCTAGTCATTCTTTCATCTCCGCCTGTCTTGCCACCATTTCTTACGTCCATGATGCGACGTCTTCTCAGCCAATAATTATTCGTTATGTGCCTATCCTGTCTACGACGCCAATTATTTTGTGACGCGGCGGTCGGTGGGGGCGCTGTTGCAACTCTGTGCCAGTGTCTCCTACCAATCTGATCACCGTGGTACAAATACATTTATCTTCCCCAAGTCCGTTGGGTTAAAATATACAACCAGGCAGCCAATAAATATTATTACTGAAGAGATGGACTACAACGTAAGAACTAAGAATGACGCCTGCCTAACAGTTTCAACAATTTATTTACATCTCAACTCAAAATATGTTAAAATTATAGCAATCATACAACAATGTTGTGCTCTGTTTAACTCTAAACGTAGCCCTCCCCTCTAAGCTAATGAATAATTACTCCGCCAGTCCCAGACTGGGTTATTGTCAGCTACCGGCTGATGAATTTAAGTTACTCCGCCAGTCCCAGACTGGGTTAAACGTCTTAATCGTCAGCTCTCCGCTGAATATAGCCTAAATTACTCCGCCAGTCCCAGACTGGGTTATCATCAGCTACCGGCTGATGAATTTAAGTTACTCCGCCCGTCCAGGATAGATGTACAAAAGCTCCTATACTGTGGGTTCGAAACCCGGCCGTGACACTTGTGTCCTTGAGCAAGACACTTAACCATAATTGCTTCTCTCCACCCAGGGGTTAAATGGGTACCTGTGAGGGCAGAGTTGGTTGATTAGCCCTATATGCGCTGTAATGGCAGCAATTGAGCTGTATACTCCCCAGGGAGCTGAGATGGTTTCAGGAATGATTTATGAGCCTTATGAGCCTTATGAGCAGGGGTAATAATATAATGCGCCTTGAGCACCACTCAGTTGGTGGATACGTGCGCTATATAAGTCCAAACATTATTATTATTATTATTATTATTATTATTATCGCAGTGAACGCACTCCACTGGTAGTATAGTCCCCCGTTTATCTACTCGTAAACTTGACTCCGCCGGTTATAGTGTAAACACCCCGTTGTGATGCGGAGTCATGCGGAGGAGTTGCTGCTCAACCTCACGTAACCTGATAATTACAGCGAGCTTAACTTCCAGCAACTCATAATTACCTCATAAATATGCACAAATTTTCATAAACAACTAAAGCCTCAGTAAATAAGTCAAGTTCCCGACATTCAGTCATAACGGAGATAGTAAACGAGATGGCCTATAATTTATATATTTATACGATATACCAAGAAAATGTCACTTAAATTCCTCTAATATTGACTATTATCTTGAGAACAAATTATAATGCAAAACACACATTTTATCCAAGCAATGTTATTTATAGAATTCAGTAAATCAAGTCATTTAAAAGCAATAAATGTGGGTTCAATCTGTTTCATATAAACATTACAACACTAACCTGATAATAACAGCGAGCTTAACTTCCAGCAACTGATCGTGAAAGCTGAAACACTGCCTTTTATACAACGGCGCAGCAGCGACACTATTTTCATTGGCCCAAAGTTGGCGGCGCAGCATCCAAAACTTGCGCGCTTGCAATGCAGACGATTATCACAAATAAAAGTTAAATATGCACAAGTTCATTACTTTAAACAATTATTCTTGAAGGAATAACTATTTAAGAATAATACAATTTACAAATCCATGTTTAAATATGCTATTGGTGATACTGGGATCAAAAAGAAGTAATAAATTGACGTATCCTTATATGGTCACAGAGTACACGTGATATCTAAATATGAATATTAATGAGCAGTAGTCAAGTGGCCGCGGCAGATGTACGTTCGACTATACATATCTACTGCAAGATTTTATTTAGAAAACAAATATGATTTAGAACCCTAAACAGCTTGTTTTTGAAGGTAACACTCTGAATTAGTTAAGGAATACTTTAAAAGATTAATTTAGTGAGACAAAGCGACGTGAACACCATCTCACGTCACAATAGTCAATATTTAGATAATGATCGTTTGGATATAATAGTACCTGACGTTTACTGAGGTTCCCTCTCGAGGCTCCCTCTAGAGGCTCCCTTTCGAGGCTCCTTTTCGAGGCTCCTTTTCGCTCCCTTTCGAGACCCAATATAGTTTTGAACATACATTTCGCGTCCCTTTATGCCAAAATAGCTTTAAACATAATTTGACTTTTAATTAAGGAAAGAACTGAATGGGGCGCTCTAAGTTTCTGAAAGTCTCAATTAAAACTGCACGATTACAAATTCTAGCTGGCATTTCTTGCTATGAATAGCCTATGTTAATACGTTTGTCGGGAAATAAATGTTTGATGACATTGACTTCCAATTTGAATTAATTTTATTCTCAAGCTGATTCCCGTGAGTCAAAAGTCGTTAGCTTGTTCGTTTCCCATACACATGTATTTATGTCTAACGTGCACTGTGCCAACCCACATTACTCTCTTAATATAAAAGAGTGAAAACCACTCTTTTAAACATAAAAGAGTGAAAACCACTCTTTTAAACACCTATATGGCGGACAAGTCTTTTTGGAGTGGATAAAGAGTAAAATTGGTAGTGTATAAAGAGTGAATCGGTAGCCTTTTGCTGTATTTTTCACTTCGAATCAGAGTGGGTTTCACTTGTCCGCCATATAGCTCTTTAAAAAGAGTGGTTTTTTACTCTACTTTTACATTAAGAGAGTATCCTCAATTTACCCTAAATGACGCACATAAGGTTATAATCAACTGGACAGTAACTTACAAATGAAATTAGCAGTTTGGTGTTTCAGTTTGTTTCAGTGAAGGATTTTCTTGTAAAATGCTGAATTTCAATGCATGATCATATGCGTGGACGTCATGAGCGCCGTTTTTTGAGACGCACAGAATTATGGTCGTCAAAAAATTGATGTTGGTATAATGACTCACCCCCAAACTGTTAAAGTGGATGGGGGCACAGAAAATGTACCCAAGAAGAAAAACAGTTGAAATCATGTTTCATCTTATTCCAGATGGTTGTAAAATTGTTTTTAATCTTGAAAATAAAAATATTGTTCTAGATTTTAAAAATAAAATGGTATAATTTGGAGAAGCTCTCAAAACTTTTAATCAATATTCTTGAAAGACCAATAAAATGGAAGGTGGTTAAAATTTTTGCAAAAAGTACTTTAAAACTTTGAAATGTGTAAAAATTATGTTAACATTTTGTCAAATAAAAGATTTCTTTTCATAACCATGATATCAATGTTTCATTTTCTCAATAATTTTCCACTGCCGATGAAATAAACACCAACGAATTAAGTAGTCTTCGTTCGCTTCTTCTATAAGGAATGTGTTCATTTTGAGGATCAGTATTTCTTTAAAAAATCATTGCAAATGCAAAGCATTCATATCTTTTGGTTTCCACAGACAATAGCTCGTTGACGGCATAGAACAATAAAATCACAGATGTTCGTGAAAAAAATTTGAGGTCATGTAAATCCCTTACTATTTGTATCTAGTAAAATCAGTGGTTAAACAACTTTTTCCACTTTCACAAGCACTAACTTTCCAGTAAATCATACAATTTCACTGTGATTTTTATTTTTGTAACAAGTATGACTTAGATAAGTTTATGCAACCATTAATATGCCATAGTTTTGTAAGTTTTCCGAGAAATGCTAAGCCAAAGGTAAGTGCGTCATTTCACGAGTGCGGCGAATTACGTACATGGACGATAAGAGAGTACGTATGTAGGCATTATGAAATAAAACAAACAATTATATAAAACGCCCAGTGATTCATATAGTAGTCTGTGGGCTGGAGGGGTCTACCGTGCACCCCCCCACCCCCCCAGGCCCCATAACCCACCACCACCGATATTGTTTTGTTTCTTTGGATGTCCTAAACACGAAAAAAGATGTTAACATTGAAAATTTTGGGTTGCACTATTTGTTTGCCCTTACAATGAGCTTAGGCCTACGCTGATAATTCTTAGCACGAGGGGTGGAAGAAGATCAAACATCTCACCATTACTCTATCATGCCTTCATCTATTATTATGTAGCTTGGTACAATTAATGTTCAGTCATATGTCGTCATAATGACGTCATCGGTTCTCATGAAAACGACTACTAGAGCAGGCGCGGATCCAGGGGGGGGCCGCGGGGGCACGTGCCCCCCGGGTAAATTTAGTTTAAAAAAAAAAAAAAAAAAAAAAAAAAGGGGGAGAAAAGGAGGAGTAGCCACAAAAAAAAATACCGGCGACAATATTAAACATCTGCTGTGTCTACTTTTGGCATAAAATAAATACTGAAAAAATGCAACAAGAAAAAAAAGTTATTAGTCATGCCATGGAACTGAAACCCTCTTTTGAGAGAAAACCGAAGTATTTCCCGGAGCTCGGGGATTTCAACTCTCTCCATCTCAACATCTAATCCTCTTGGGGAAGTTTATTACCGGTTAAATGGCCAAAGCCAGCAGGAAACAATTGATCACTTGACTGAATGATTTGCTAGTTTTGCCAAAATCCTTTTTGAGTGGCCTAAACGCACACATTCTTTTCAATTAATAAAATATCCAGTGCCATCATGTCCAGTAATGAAACCATGTATTATTTTTTTGATTGTTGAAATTGGTGCCACAAACAAATAGACCTTGGCTTTTAAAAGAGAAAATCGTCTCATCATGATAAAGTTGTATTTGTATACCAAAAACCACGAACGTTCTTTGACCAAAGTACATCACGTAGTATACTTCGTTTGAGCAGCTTAATTATCTGGGCTCCTTGCCAAAATTCCTTTGCAGTGAATATAGCCTTGAATTCAAGGCTGTGATGCATCTCAACAAAATTATGGTCGTATCATCTCTCCGTTAGTTACTAGTTAGTAAGTTTTGTTTATAGGCCTGCTTCAAACGTCGAACTTTTGCCGTATCTAATTCAAATAATGACCCAAAAATGTACATTATTTGAATTAGACACAGCAGAAAGTCGACGTTTAAAGCAACTGACTTCTGCCATAAGTTCGACAGGCAGGTCTTGCCGCTCTGAACGCCAGCTCGTCTCTGGACTCTTTCAAGCAAAGAGATGTTTTTGGTGATATGGGGTTTCCAAGCAGTGCTCCCATATCAAAGATGTGGTCTAACCAGTGTGCAGTATAATTTCTCTTCGATGGACTTTCAGGCCAGTCTCGGTTAGCCCTTAGCAATCTTCTGAGGAACTGATTGATTTATTTTAGTCAACCCATTCTTGAAGACAATTTTCCTCCACGAATTTAGTTAATGGAGATGACTTCATAAAGTTTAACACAGCCTCATTATGGCAATTAATTGATTGTAGTTTCTTTTATATTATATTTGATTTTCCACAGAAGCTTCGGTGATAAAAATATCCAAGGATGTGTCTCATAAAAGGTTGATAAAAAAGGATTAAAAATTAAGGGTGCAGAGTAAAAAATAAAGC
The DNA here is from genome assembly GCA_029582265.1 of Zoroaster sp. YZ-2022. Classification (NCBI taxonomy): domain Eukaryota; kingdom Metazoa; phylum Echinodermata; class Asteroidea; order Forcipulatida; family Zoroasteridae; genus Zoroaster; species Zoroaster sp. YZ-2022. The sequence continues at coordinate 14,148,720 of CM055821.1, read as the reverse complement.
CACCATCCAAGGTGAACAGCGACTTAGTTTGGTGTACTGTCATTATTGAGAAAAGTGGAATTTTTGTATCAATTTCCAATGATGATTATAGTGACTTTTTTCAAATACTTCCCAAAATTAGTTAGTCTACATTTTGTTTGCAATCGGTGATCGGGTGCAAAGCAAGCTAGTCTGGTTTCTTGACCCAATTCCTCCACGTCTATAAATTGTTCCGTTTCATCTGAAGAAGGGTCGGGGTACCGTGTGGAAATTACAATCGCCGATGTCAATTTACTGTCGGATGCTACGCCAGTACGCATAGGCCTGCGAAGTACGATGAGTCTTGCAGCTGATCTGCCGATGGTAGGTAACACAGGGCAAGGAACAGTATGAAATCAAGCCCTTTTCTTGAAAATTTAAACTGGACTGAATTAAAACCAAGAAAAATTCCGGATAAATTAAAACTGAAGTCAAAAATTGCAAATTAAATGCCAAAAATCGGGGAGGGAGAAACTTATATTGTTGTAGTCATGACATTGCTAAAATAATGACTAAAAATATTCTCCATATAATCTTGAAAACTTTTGCAAAAAAAGTCAGGTGAAACTGGCCAGGAATCGCCTCAGATTGCACCACAGAGCATCCAGAATCCAAAATTTTCCGGGGCCCTTAAGCGGGCCCCGGACCCCACGCCGTAAGGGCTTCGCGCTTCGCATTTGTCCGTGTTGGGTGTGCCCCCCCGTCTAAAAAATTCCTGGATCCGCGCCTGTAGAGGGCGCTATAATTGCACATTATTTTTATGCATATTTTAATTATTGGGATTTTCAGAAAATATCTCATTATAAGTCATTTAGTTTTTATACTAATTACCCCCAAGAACAAAAAAATTATTAATTTATGCCTTAAATGGGTTTGTTTATGTCTAATGTAACCACAAAATGTGTTAACTTAGAAGTTTTTTGGATTTTCTATCTCCGGGGGCACTTTATTAGCCCCCATGGTATTAAGCTTAGTTGGACGTTCATATCACTACATACTGAATAATCCTTTATTTCTCGAACATGCTTTGACCTACATTAATCAAACTTAGCACAATAAATGTTCATTCACATGTCGTCAAGATGATGTCATTGGTTGCCATGGAAACTACCTCTAGAGGGCGCACATGAATTAATGGATAAAATGATTTCTTATTTTTAGCCATTGTAGTACACTAGTTATCACTATGGAGATAAAGTAGCATAAGTTTTATTTGGCAAGGATTTGTTAACTGTAATGTAAAGTAAAACGAAAGATAAATTAGAAAATATTTTGTTAAGGGGTCTCTGGAGCTCATTGTTTAAGCCCTCATCATGTCAAATTTAGACGGGAATCCTTAGCATTTGGAGTGGGAGGGATTACACAAACCTCCATTACCCCGGCATGCTTTGACTTAAATGTTAATTTATATGTCGTCAGGATGACGTCATTGGTTGCCATGGAAACTACCTATAGAGGGCACTGTATTCGGATGAACATTATGCGCAAATGAATAAATGGTTAAAAGTATTTCTTATTTTTCGTCATTGTAGTACACTATAGGGATAATGTATCATTAATTTTTAACTGGATATGCTATGTCAACTCTAGTGTAAGAAAAAACAAAGCATAAATGTGAAAATCTTGGGTTAAGTTGTCTCTGGCGATAAAGCCCCTATCGGCCCTTGTTCAGCCAAGAATCCTTAGCATATGGAGTGGGAGAGATTAAACCTCCATTACTCTGGCATGCTTTGACTTACATTCATAAACCTTGGCACATTTCATGTTCATTTATACGTTGTCAAGATGACATCACTGGTTTCCATGGAAACTTCTATGTTGTATTACTTGTTCTGGTTCATTGCTGATTAGGTCCTTGTCTGTAAGAAGAAGCTTCCTGTTTGGGATGGTGAGTCCACCTTTACAAGGAAGCCTCATTGTGGATCCAGGCTGTATGGGAGAACCAAATCAATATGAAACTTCCTGAAAGGAACTCCTCTGCCTGTCAGCAATTCTTCTGCCATCCTATTCTTCTGCCAACTCAGTGACACACGTTTTATTTTCGGGAAGGGTTATCCAAAATGTCACTACGGCTTGAAAGGGTTCACATGGGCTATATGGTTCTCTCCAGTGGCGGACCGTCAGGGGGGCTGGGGGGGGAAGCCGTCCCCCGGCCCGGAGGGGGGAGGCCGGACCCCTCCCCAAAGAAAAAAAAAACATTTTTTTTTTTTTTTTTTTTTTTTTTTAACATTCTGGTGGAGGGGGGTGGGGGTGGTTGGGGGACCGGACCCGAGCTGGAACTTACACAAATCAACCGGGCCCTTTCTTTATTTTGAGCTCCCCTGAAAACATGAAGTGTAATCATGACGGGTCTCTCGGAAATCACGTGTGGTTAGGGAATGATGCCTGGGGGGGGGGGGGGGGGGGGAGGGCGACCGTGCGCTCTGGCCCCCGGCCTGGCGGTAACTTGTTCCGCTACTGGTTCTCTCCAAACATGAATGCAGATGTTCCATTCAGGTGCGATTTTAGAATCACTGCTTAGTGGATTCACTGCTTGCCTCTGGGGCTCTGTAGGCTCTTTACTTCTTCTAGGGGTGGGTCGAAGGCACCTGGTAATTGTGTGCAGAATTTTGTTCAGGCTCCTGTCCACCACAGGAGTGCACCACACAGGAGAACAGAATTCAGAAGAAATGTACATAAAACTATATTGAAAGTGCATAGGATGACACTAGCTCTCCTAGTTCTGGCCATACAGCACAAGCTGTCACAAGCTGGACAAAAACCATTGCACAGGACGGCACAGGACTCTGCGTGTCAAAAGCTAATATCACACTGGCCAGCCAAAATTTGGTGGCATACAACAGAACTATCTACATGTAACTTCACACCAGGGTGTGATGGGACAGGTGAACAAACTAACGAAGTCATCTGTTGGTAACACCTATGGATAAAAAGCATTAAGGCTCAGGACTTTTCAAAACTCCTCCAAAAGGATATGGTGCTCCCCGGGAGCGCCTTTGTGCAGTCATTGTTCTGTATGGCCAGAACTAGGAGAGCCAGTGTCATCCTATGCACTTTCAATATAGTTTTGGCCATACAGCACAATGACGGCACAAAGGCGCTCCCGGGGAGCGCCTTTGTGCCTTCGACCCACCTGGTAATTGTGTGCAGAATTTTCTGCTGAATTCTGTTCTCCTGTGTGGTGCATTAGCAAACATACTCCTGTGGTGGACAGGAGCCTGAACAAAATTCTGCACACAATTACCAGGTGCCTTCGACCCACCCCTAGAAGTACCCAGCCTACACAGCCTCGTAGGAAAGCAGTGAATTTAGCTGACTAATCAAGGTGATGAATTGATCACATCTGTAGGTAAAGTCTGTGGATAAAATGCATTCATGTTTGGAGAGAACCATGTAGCCCATGTGAACCCTCTCAAGCCGGTTGATGATTTCCTGTGCATAAAACCAGGCCGGAGTGACCTTCCATTTGGATAACCCTTGAGTTTGGATGGCAGATGAATTGCTGACAGGCAGATGCCTTGGCTTATACATCATACAGCAGTCCCTATGGGATGCGGAACAAGTGCCGCAGTGCTGACCTATATTCCAACACTGTTGTATTGTCTGACTTTGTGAGGATACTGGATACAACCTGGATATACAATGAGGCTTCCTTGAAAAGGTGGATGCAGCTTCCTTGTAAAGGTGGACTCGCCATCTCAAACAGGAATCTTCTTCTTACAGTCAATGATCGACCTCGTCAGCAATGAACCACCCCATATGCTAATGATTATTGGCTGAACAAGGAGCTTCTTCTTCTTCTTCTTGTCGTGTCTCCAGAGACAACTTAACCCAAGATTTTCAAATTTATCCTTTGTTTTTTCTTACACTAGAGTTGACATATCATATCCGTTTAAAAATTAATGATACATTATCCCTATAGTGTACTACAATGGCTCAAAATAAGAAATACTAATTAACCAATTATTCAATATGCGCATAATCTTCATCCAAACACAGCGCCCTCTACAGGTAGTTTTCATGGCAACCAATGACGTCATCCAGACGACATAAAAATTATACACTCACTGGCCAAAAGTATTGCAACATGCTCAAAATAGCACTTTACAAGTAACAGGTGAGATGATCATTTAATCCGATTTCATCGATCGTGTATTACATAATTTCCGAGCAAGAACAGTAAAAAAAGAACGTTGACTTCAAAACACAGACACTTTCAAGAAGTCTTAAGTAGTGTAAATAAAATAAAATAAATTATTGTAGCACAGTTCTCCAAACTGAACTTTGGGGATGTTGCAATACTTATGGCCAGTGAGTGTACATTAACATTTAATGTGTCAAGTTTTATTAATGTAAGTCAAAGCATGCCAGAGTAATGGAGGTTTGTGTAATCCCCTCCCACCCCAAATGCTAAGGATTCCCGGCTGAATTTGAAATGATAGGGGTTTAAACAATGAGCTCCAGAGACCCCTTAAGAATTTTTCTTTTCCGTTTTTCTTTACATTACAGTTAACAAATCCTTGCCTAGTAAAACTTAATGATGCTTTATCCCCATAGTGATAACTAGTGTACTACAATGGCTAAAAATAAGAAATAATTGTATCCTTTGCACGAATAGACCTCTCCAGCCCACAGACTATAGCTGATGTGCTTATATTTTGGTGACGAGTCAGAAAACCAGCAGAATGGAAACATTTTCTTTTAATTGAGCCTGTATGGTCCAGCAGCTATAAGAAAACAGCAGCTATGAGTTGTAACTTCCAGTTCTTTTCAGAACTAATTACTACTCAATAGAGAATTTCACATAGTGTCACCACAATTAGTCTTACTTATCCTCTTCAACATGCAAAGCTACAAGTTTTACCTATAAGAAAACAATTGTATTTTGTAGTAAAACAACGAAATTTGGCATGGGGGTTCAGAATGGGCCAAATTTCATTTCAAGCTATGGACCAATCTTGGGTCTCACCTATTTGGGAGGCAGGGCTACATTTTTAAAAGTGGGGGCGCGAGACTCAAAAATTAGAAAACTGACCGTAACATTGTGTCATTTTGTTTCATTAAACGAAAACAGGAAGAAGGTACCAGTACTGATACATTTTGAGATGTGCATGCATCTTGTATTGCTGTGCCTTGTCTGTGGGCGATGCCACAATATTTAAAAAAAAAGTGGACCTGTCTTCAAATTTGAAATTTTTGTGAGATTTTTTCTCCAGAATGAATTTGAGACGAAGGTAAAAAAAATTCAAATGTAAACCCCTTTAGTATTCTGTCTATTCTGTGGGCGGGACAACAATATTAAAAAGTGGGTATCACAACACCAAACACAAGACTTTAACATTGAAAGTTTGTTTCAAATCCTGTGTAAAATGGAAACTGCAGGATGAAGGTGAAACATTTTTTCAAGTTAAGACCCTTCTATTTGCATATTTTGTGGGTGGGGCCAGATTTTTAAAAGAAAGCGGCACAAAACCAAATTTAAACATATTAAGGCCCTACGTTTTTCTACAGTCTGTGTCTTATAAGGATTTTGAAAACCCGTGTTGCTTATTGTAGGGTCAGGGCCAGGTGTTAAATAGGTGGAGGCATTGGCCCAGTACCATCAAATTTGCTGGGAGTGATGCGTGTCCCTCTTGAAAACATTGATCCGCCCCTAAAATAGGTAAAATACAAGATGTGTCTGCATCTAGAAATAAAACAGTTACCTGTAATTACCAATTTCAGATAAAAAAGTTACACAAATTCGTTGGGATGCTAGGGTCAGAAACGACACCCGCTCATAAGACAAGCAGAATCAAAGATCGATCTTCATCTGAACATGTACCGTATGCCGTTATCTATTTCAGAAATACAAATAGGTGAGACCCAAAATGGTTCCACAGCCTTGAATGATATTTGGCCCATGCATAATTTCATGCTTTTACCACAATTTGTCTCCCATTTGGTCCTTAATATCGGCGCGGCCCAAAGATTGTGAGGGAGACATGTGGTCATCGGTATAATTAAAGTGTTTAAGACATTAAGACACCTAATAAATTCATAATTAGTAAGACTTCCTTAAAACAGCATAGTTTGAACTCAATTGTCTGGGCTGTTATAATCTCCAAAACTTCTCAATACAAAGATTTTAAAACTACCCTTGCCTAAGGATCAATGTGACTAAATTTCATCAAAATCAAGGCAAAACTTTAAATGCAGGTAACCCGGGCCGTCCCATTGTGTCAGGTAATGGTAGCCCAACAGAACGTATCCCCGAGTTCGTTGACAGCTACCTCAACCCTCTGTTCTCTCATATCCCTTCATTCATACAGGACACTACAGACTTCCTCCGTAAACTAGAGGGTATTAAACATCAAATACCCAATTCTACCTTCCTTGTCACTCTGGATGTTTCCTCCTTATATACAAACATCCCCCATGGCGAAGGCATAAATGCATGTGCCAACGCTCTCAGATCCAACAACCAAACCAAACCTTCAGTGAGACACCTCACTTATCCGACATATACTGACCAAAAACAATTTCACGTTCCTAGACAGAAACTTTCTCCAGGTTCAAGGTACAGCGATGGGCACTATGATGGCACCATCATACGCTAATCAGTTTATGTCTGACCTTGAAGACAGATTGCTATCTTCTGCCCCCCACCGTCCTCTAGTATGGTGGAGATTTATTGACGATATATTCTGCATTTGGTGTGGTGGCCAAGATAGCCTAGATGAATTCATCAACTACATTAATTCATTCCATGCCACCATCAAGTTCACTGCTAACTACTCTCCCAATAGCGTGAACTTCCTAGACGTCACCATCAACAAATCCCCCAGGGCATCTCGACTGATGTCTATTGTAAACCCACTGACACTCATCAATACCTCCTTTCTGACAGCTGCCACCCCAAGCACTGCAAAGAGACCATTGCCTACAGTCAAGCCCTCCGTATAAGACGTATCTGTTCCACTGATACCTTATACAGGAAACAGTCATCTGAACTGAGGCAACACCTTGTATCCCGGGGTCATAGCAAACGCAGGGTCCAACTAGCCATCAACAGGGCCCTCTGTACCCCCCGTAGCACCCTCTTGGCTACCCGGGGTAACAAGAAAACCCTTTCTAACAGAGTTCCCCTGGTCACGACTTATCACCCCAGATTACCCAGACTTTCTTCTATCGTAAATGATAACATGACTATTTTACACTCCTCCAACAGGTTACGCTCAGCCATCCCTGAGCCCCCTTTGATTGCTTTCCGTCGCCCCCGTAACCTCGGTGATATATTGGTTCGGGCTAGGCTCCCTAGCACCAACAATGACCTTAACGTCACTGATCATGAATCACCACAGGGGTGCTCTGAGTGTAACCGCTCGAGATGCAAAACCTGTTTGTATCTCAAACCTGCTCAGAAGGTGAAAAGCCACAGTACTGGTCTCACCTACACAATCAGAACTAAATCCCAGTGTGACACACCCAATGTTATATATGTAATCTCATGTAAAAGATGTGGTATACAATATATAGGGGAGACAAAGACCAAATTATGTCTCCGCTTTGCCAACCATGTTTCCTCTGTGAAAACAAAAAAAAACTACCCTGTGGCAATCCATTTTAACAACCCTAATCATAGCATTAATGATGTTGAACTCATTGTAATTGAAGCCTGCACCAGCAATGATACACATCGCAAACTTAGGGAGTCACACTGGATACATCAACTAAAAACACTTCAACCTTATGGCCTCAACATCAACACAGGTATCAAATAACCCAGCTACCTTTACCCATATCATTACTATTCACCTATATCACTGCTGGATTTTATCAACTGCCTTGATATATATTTTTTACCTTTGTTATCTTATCTTGTATATTATTACATTTTTTCCAACTGTCTCTTATACATGTAGGACAATTTTAATTTAGCTATTTACACCCACACACCAACTCCTCAATTTGTATGGTGTAACCCCCCCTTTTGTTGTCGTATCCCTTTGTGTATTGTCCTATTTTTACCCTAGCTTTACTACAAGCTGCCACATCTACTTATTTTATGGCTCAATAATCCCTCCTTTGTTCACTTCTGATACTCCTATTGGCTTTTCTAGACGGATGCTTATCTTTAATTGGCTACTATTTTCCCACCTTTTTGGATGCTGCCCCATGATCCTTTGCTTTCCCTTTTCCCTATAAATGGGTGTTTTATGTTTGTACTTTGTCAAAGCCTCAAAGCTAAGGCCACCCTCCTGATTTAATTATATATATATATATATATATATATATATATATATATATATATATATATATATATATATATATATATATATTATATATATATATATATATATAAAAAAAATATGATATATAAAAGATATGATGAATACAATGTTGATGGTTAATTTTAATTGTATTGGTTTTTTTTAATACGCTTCCTCACCAAAAAAAAGAACTAAAAATTATGCTGTCAATGTATCATTGTTCATAACTTAAAAAAAAAACTCGTTCCCACTAGTCAAATAAATATGTAAAAATATCTTTGTTTACAAACAATGTTCAATACTTTGACTTAGAGTATACACCATTTGTCTTAACTCAGATAGTAATGGTCCCAACCATCCTGAGAAATGATTCCATCTGACATGTTGAATATAAATTCAAATCTGAAATGGCCTTAATTCATATAGAATGCATAATGCATATAAACAATTCTCAACACAATGAAAATAAGCTGAAACTTTCAAATGGTTTCTATATATACATGTTAATTTTGTCAAGTATGGATGCATTAACATACATTTGACCAATGGTTTACAATGATTGTAAAAAGGAGGTTTCACACAGAGTATTAGCTAGGATTTAGATATCGGGTGTCCAGATTTGTTGCTCTTTGAAAAACAGGGTGTCCAAAAGTTTAACTTACAATACATTTGCACGTGTTTTGCAAATAAAACAGGGTGTCCATTTTATAGCAAACAGAGCGTCGTAAAGACACCCAAATGTATTGCTGGCTAATACTATGGTTACACACATATATGGATATACATGTATCAAAATAAAGAGGTTATCAGTTTTAGATAAAACATATGGTATCAAACAACATCCCCTGAAATATTTCTTTTTGAATGAATTTCGGTTAAAATGAATACTCAAATTTGAATGCACTTTCACTATTTTCTCATTAACACAAGATAAATTATACGCTGAAACTTTCACAGGTTTGTTGTTTACTGTATACCTTGATTCAGAGTGTGTAACTTTCCTTTCATTTAATAAAGGGAAGGTAACAACACTGGAGTCTGAAGTGCTATCATTTCAGAGAAAACACAAAATTATATGAACATTTACAAAAGGTTTCCAGCTGGCAATTTTTGCTCCATGTGTTTTCTGTAAAATTGTGAATGCTTTTTTAGTTTTTTTCATTACTTTGTATTGAGCTGAAACTGTCACAAGTTGATTTGTTTAATATATACTACTCAAAACAATTTAGGGAACACCGGAATAATCTCAGTTAAAGCAAGATCATTTATTTAAGATAAACACAATGTTTCACAGAATTGATGAGAAACAACTGCACAATGAAACAGATGATAAAGGATGCATGTAGTGATTACACATTTCATGACATGACTACTGAAAGAGAGAGGGGGTTGCAAATGAAAATCCCGGTTCATGGAACATTTCAAACCTATTTGATGTTAAAAATCCGGTGTTCCCTAAATTGTTTTGAGTAGTATAAATCTTGTTTCGAAGAAAGTAAGCATATTATTAGAAGCAGTTGTCAGCATTACCAACGTTGTACCTTCCCTTTCAAGGTACAAAACTACATATGCCCTTTATTAAGCTGATTGAGCGCTAAGAAGAATAACAAATAATCCGACTGTAAAGTACTAATCAAATAATTTGTTAAATAGATCTATGACAGACTTGTCTGTAAATAATGGGTTGTGTTTTGTATGGGCCGACATCCATTGGCAAAATAAGGCCAGAGTTGACAAAACACATACTGTTCTCAAAAGGAACCATTCAGCATCCTTGCCTGTTGATTTGGAAATGTCAAGTAAAATTTAGAGGATTATTACAGTTAGAACTAATGGCCGCCCCTTAGTTTACCAAACATAGTTGGGGGAAAAATATCAATGTGAAAAAATATCACCATGACATGGCAACAGAACGGTCTATATTCATTATGTTTCTGTAGGATATTCTGATGTTCCAATTAAAAAGGAAATTGTTGGAAGAAACCAAAAAAGGGTCAATACTGACAAATTTCAAACACACAAGTTCAATTACATGTATATCATTGCACTCCCTACTCACAGGAATTCCATTAAGTAATTCTTTACTGATTTTCTCTTTCCAGAGATGTCTTGATGATAATGTACTAATGTCTTCAATCAGTTTAATGAGCTTTTGTTTTACCACTGAGGGATAGATGCATTTCCTCCAGAGAAGAGCTTCAGTTTGAAGAGCTGTTCTATTTCCAGTGTTACAGGTTTATCAGAGAGCTTGAAGGCATTATACCATGCAGCATTGTCTTAAATGAGTTTCATTGTGCTGTTCCTTTACCTGTGGGTCATAATACTTGAGATGAGATTATCTGCTTCAATAAACAGCAGTGCCATAGTCTTGATCACAAGCTGTTCTTCACAATGGGTCTTCACTTGGAGACCATGAGCCGCATGAGTTTGCTGTTGAGTTTTTCTATTCTCTTGATGTCCTGGGCATGCTCTGTCCTGTATTGAAGACACTATGGAAAGAAAATGAGTGTACAATAAAGAAAAAGTAACAGCTAAAAAAAGTGAGATATGGTTTTTGTTTAAGCATAGGCTGTTCACTTCCCATTGTAAAATGTTATTGGGTACAGTGGTTGTGTTATTGGGGGAGGGGGTGATAAAGTATGAATCAGTACCTCATATGCCGCTGGGGGTGGATCCAGGTAGTGGGAGAGGGAGCACACACAAAATTAAATGATATATTTACATGCATGTGAACAAAATCAAAAGAATAAAGCTTTCTCTTATAATCCTAACAAACGATCGAATGATCAATCAAATGAACAACAATCACCGAGACTGGTCATGGCTCCTTTTTGATATTTTTTATACAAAACAAACAGGAAAAAAAATAAACAAAGGTGAAAGAAGGAGCACTTTCTTATGCCCCTCAATTTAGACTATATACCACATTCTATGGTAGACTACCAGTGGTAGTTAATCAAGGCTGTTTACAATGCTACCCTTATACTCCACCCCCTTCCTCCTCTTCAGTGCCACGCACAAGTCATGAATGAAAATCTTACCACAATATCATCTGTAACTTTCATTGCCAATTTTCCATCACAGTGTCGGTACTTCATCACAATTCTGACCTAAAATAAGGAATACAAGAAAATAAAACAAGGATAAATATGGTTCAGAAAACAAAAACACAAAATACAAATGAAGGGCTCACACCCCCAAACAAATAAATACTACAACTTACTGTACAACTTGTGCAGAATTATTAAACAAATTGTGTTTATTGTTTACCGAGTTAGAATTGGATGCTTAAAACCATGACAGTGATTGGATTGATGATTGATGGCTTGTCACAAAATGTCACGTCACAAAATTTCAAATTTGTCACATAAATGTCACAGAATTTTTGGCACCTTTTGCACAGAATGTCACATCAGTTTTGCCTTTGTCGCATTTGATTGGCATAGATTAAAACATCATGACCAGTTGACCGGTGATACTCATGTCTGTTTCATGAAAAATGGAACCACCACTAAAATGCAACATCAGATTACACTGTGTAAATCTACACTGAAGACTCGAAAGTACAAAAGAAAAATCAGGAAAAAGTGAAAGATTGCCCAAAGTGCCTCTGAAGTATAATCGAACTAAAGATGTTGCATTGCCCACTAGCCTCAGGATAGTGAATGGACCAATAGTAAGGCTATCACCTAGCAAAGTTCTTTGTCCAAATTTCCGAGGTTTTCAAGGAAATTTATCATTTTATTTGTTCAGTCATCTACATTTGGAGCTGGAATGTGCCCCAGGGATAGCAACTACACAATACTTCTTGCAGTACATTCACCATCCCTAATTTCCCTTTTTTCATAAACAGACAAACTCCAATTACAAATTTCTGATGGAATAACTTACAGTAACACTACATGTACGTGAAAGCAAAGACTTAACTGAACAAAAATCAAGATAAAATTGTACATAATAACTTGCTTTTTGAACTTCTGTCATTCAGAATTTCAATGCACAAATTGGTGCAACACCTACTGGATAATCAAGACAATTTTTAATACTTCTGTTTATGTTCCTTTTGTCACATTTTGTCACAAAATTGTCAAAATGTCACAGAATGTCACAGTTTTGGTCAATGAAATTTTGTCACAAAATGTCACCATGTCACAGATGATCCATTCTCTGCCATGATACACGTCTGGTAAAATGTCTGTAAATATGCATCCATACTTAAGAATCAAGATATACATGTACAGTGTACAATATATAAAAACTAATGAAAATTTAAGTTTATTTAATTTTGTTGCTTGTAGAGATAAAACTGTGAAAATGCATTCAGATTGTTTGTATTCATGCTAATGTGGAATTTCTGTCTTCTGATCAGCAGATGACAGAAATTCATTTTGGAAATTATTTCACTATTTTTACTAAAATGTAACAACTGTGACAGAAATATTTAAAGGGATGGTTAATACCAATACCGTCATCAACTTTAGATAGGGCCTGTAATAACTGCCATATAATCATATGAGTCAATCTATGTAACTAATCTATTTTTGGATAGTGTACACATGAATGGGGCTTTATAATGCAATGCGAGTTGTTCCGTAAACAAATTGTCAAATTTATGCATTTAATATCAGTTTTAATCATTGTTGACCCATTCAAATGATAAGGGAAATATCTAGGTGCAGGAAACACAGCCTGATGTTAGTATTTCCGGAGACATTCAAAAGGAGCCAAATTTCTCCCAAATTTCCTTTGTAATGGTGTGTAGCTCTTAAGTCTGATATGACCCAATGACAAAATCTAAAGTGGTACCATAACTGCAGTCTTGTTTCTTTCACAATCAATGTGAGGTAAATGTTCATTGCTCATGCACAGAATTCAACCTGTATATTACATAACATTTTTCACAGTTATGTACACAAATCTATTCACCAGATATTTGGCTGACCAGAATTACATGTAGATTTTATAAAACATTGTTGAGTAGCCACACTATTGCCAACTGAACTCATAGAACAGCCTCCAACTATAGGTAAAAAGACTGAAAGAAATTTTATATCTTATGTTCATCCGATTTTAGTTGTTCAATCCCAAGTACCCTAGGCAGAGCTACATGTATGTTTGTTGGGCCAATCCAGGCATTTTCTAGAATGCCAGTCATTTCAGCACCTAGCAAACTCAGTATCTTGCAAACTCTGGACCCACTTGGCAACCAAAACCAACTCAGCAATGACTTTTAATACTTGAATTTCTTCAAACTCAAACCCTTGCAAACTTGGCACTTGGTTTTTGTTCTTTCTAAAATGTATTTTAATGGTGCAGAGGGTCAGAAAACCTTACTTATATCAATCTGTAAGTGCCATTTCACTATTAAGTTTAAATGTCTTGAGCCCTAGCCCCACATGTACAAAAATTATTACAACCTAAATTAGTGATTAGGTAACCTTGCCCAAGCAGACACATTCATGAAATTTTTGAAACATTTTGAAATTTATAAAAAAAATAATAAAATTAAAATTTCATCAAAATTACTGATTTCACAAAAGTGAACTTTATGCCAAAAGTGTCTGCTTGGGCAAGCTTACCTAATCACCAAATTTTAGATTGTAATAATTAGCAGATCAAAAGATCATAATTAGCAGATTGAAAATAAATCACCCCTTTTTTGTACAGGTGGGGCTAGGGTCAAGGATACTGGGTCTGACTCCGCCTGAGGTAAGTGTATTGATAGGACCTACATGTAGGGCTGTGCCGGGTATCCGGATACCCGACCGAAACGGTCATTACCCGGTTCCATTTTTCAGTTCCAATTACCCGTAAACGACTTTTTAATATTCGGACTTAACATTTGAGTGGTGGGTCATTCCATGAACGTGGGACCCAAAGTGTGACATGGAAGTCAAAATTTCAAGTTCATTAAATAAAGAAAGAAAATATCACTTTTGTTACCTTATTTATCATAGTTTTGTAGGTTGTCATCTTTTAAAATAATAGATACAAACATTAAAACTGGTGTCATGTATTTACTTCCTGCTTCACCTGATATGAGGTTAACGATGTAACAAAATTACAAGGGGACACCGTGTCTTGTTATGTTGTGTAATATACTGATTAAAGTTAATGGATCAAAATAGGGGAGACCCAAGAAATTTTTGTTTGTTGTCATAGTAGGTCTGTATGAGATGCAACAATAGGTGAAAGTTATAATCATCAGCTCATACGATGTAAGGAATAACACAGGCCCCAACATCTGAAATACATGGAAAACACAAGTGTCCCACGTTCATGGAATGGCCCTGGTGCAAACGGAAATCTGTGACTCTTGAACAATGTACTTGTACAGACAATTATCTTTAAATTCAAGAGATTACACTCCAATAAAGAAAAGATCGATAATATGGTATCCTCTGTATTATAAAAGTCAATGTGTTACCATTTACAGTACATGTATTTGTACACCACCGGAGGCATGTTTTCAACAAAAATGAAAACGGGTATCCGGGTATCCGAAGTTTCCTGATTTCGGGTATCCGGTTCCAAAAATATCCGAAAATGCACAGCCCTACCTACATGTACATGTAGAATGGGGCTAATTCGTACTATGCTTGATGCTGCACACAATTCTCTATCATCTCCTTCCCAGTGTCACGTGAAAATAGTACCTGTACCGTGTACCGTACTAGTACCGTGATAGTTCACGCTTCCATGACATCACGCTGTTGCCGGATGCTTGCTAAATAGTGAATGATGGACAAAAAAGTAATACAAAACAATGCACACAAAGAATGCATATTCCGTGGTAGCACTATTGCAACAGCAACTTTTTTTTAATCGCCATGCTCCAATTTTCCTTAAAAAATGAAGTCAATTGGGAAATAAACGGGTGCCAAGTTTTTCAGGTTCTGAATTAGCCCCACTCATGAGGCACGGACCAGAATCTATAGCCACACACTTGTTCCACTGACACTAACAGTCTCAATTTTGTAAATTCTTAGTTCTCAAATTGATATTTGCAACTATTTTGACACACTAGATACATTCCTTACATGTTGAACTACATGTATCAAAGCGGTCAAATAATGCGATGATCTTGGGGTCAGAACATCGGTTGCGTGGCAGAACACGACTCTTTAAATCGCCCGCACTGTAAGTAAAGTCCTGCCTTGCACAATTGATGTTCTGCCGTGCAATCGATGAGGAACTCTTGGTCAGGACCCTATCAGAAGTGTACTTTGCACTGTAGATAGGGTCCTATCAGGGGTCATAAGACATCTCGACCCTTGTGATAACTCGACCCACGAGACAACTCGACCCATTATTTGACAACTCAACCCTCGTGACAACTCGACCCACAAAAACTTGACCCACGAGACAACTCAACCCTTTTTGTGACAACTCAACCCTTTTTGTGACAGCTCGACCCTTTATGTGACAACTCCTCCCTTTATGTGACAACTCGACCCTCGTGACAACTCGACCCACAAAAAACTTGACCCACGAGACAACTCGACCCTTTATTTGACAAGTCGACCCTTTATGTGACAAGTCGACCCTTTATGTGACAAGTCGACCCTTTATGTGACAAGTCGGCCCTTTATGTGACAACTCGACCCTTGTGACAACTCAACCCACTTTTTTGCTCACGCAGTGGGAAGCATTGATGCAGACGATGCGGTGCAACTTAGTATGAATTTGAATCTTTTTGCTGAATGAGTCGGGTATTAACTTGAATGAAAAAGGGTTGAAATTCGCCAGAAAGGGACACATGTCCAATGCACAGGCCAAATAGTGTTGTTATTTTGACGGCATTTTCCCAAAATTTTATCCTTTTTTTTCATCGGCTCATTACACATTTTTCAACATAAGAAGTATGCCGTGGTTTTATCAGTAAATAATGTCCCAGTCATTTAGGCGCTACTGTTAATGTTAAATCAAGCTTATGACATAATTATATTCATTTTTCAAAGAATTTGTTTTCCTTTCTGTAATGAAATCAAGGATGTTCCACAAAAATGCGTCAATCAAAAGGTGATCCCGATTAAGGATGGATCTTAAATTTGGCGAAAATGTACAAAAGATATTTATAAGTATTTGTGTAGTATGATCAGTTCGAAAAATTGCGAAAACTTGAAATATTAGGTCTGGGTATTAGGCATAATTTCGGAAAGAATGTCGTATCTGACAGCCACTTTTTAAGGTTTTGGGGGAATTATTTTGCAACCACTAACCAGTTAAAAAATTATTCTATCGATTTTTTGGGGTACAGAAAGTGAAAACTATCTTTAAAATCCACTTTTATGATGGTTTTCGGACTTTATTTCCCTTCTATAAAAATGCTCCCCTTCAGAAAATAGAAGGATCCTATTATTAGGCAGGTCAAACACACTCACAGCACAGCTTGCCGTGTGCACATTCCTCGTAAATACACTCGGTATGAAAAAATTGCCAACTTTTGACATTTTGTTACGATGTGAAATATCAATAAAATGAAGAAATAAATACCAGTATAGTCACATGTGTGTTGTTTTATCATTCCATCGTGTGTTTTTGGGGTTGATTGGGTCCGAAAATCTTAATAATAATGTGTGGACTTATATAGCGCACGTATCAACCAACTAAGTGGTGCTCAAGGCGCATTATATCATTACCCCTGCTCATAAGGCTCATAAATCATTCCTGAAACCATTTCAGCTCCCTGGGGAGTATACAGCTCAGTTGCTGCCATTACAGCGCATACATGTATAGGGCTAATCAACCAACTCTGCCCTCACAGCGCATACATGTATAGGGCTAATCAACCAACTCTGCCCTCACAGGTACCCATTTAACCCCTGGGTGGAGAGAAGCAATTATGGTTAAGTGTCCTTGAGCAAGTGTCACGGCCGGGATTCGAACCCACATTCTGCTGCTAACACCAGAACTTGAGTCCGGTAAGCTAGACCGCTCGGCCACGACACTCCATTTGAAAAACACCTCCGATCGACCGTGAATCGCGGAAGCGCTATTTATCGTTGAGGGACTTCAGCACCAGGCACTTTTGTTCCCCCTATGCCCTCTCAAAATGGTAGATTCCGATGCGTTCCTGTCAACGTAAGCGATCCAGAATCTAAAAATAGACTCGGAAAAGCCCAAGCTTTCATTCATGGGGATGGTCCGAGAATTTTCAAAATGGCGTCCCGGAGTGGCAAACGACGATTTTGTAAGGAATTAATCTTTTTCCCCAAAAATACCTCGAAATATAAAATTTCGGAATAATTATGTTAAAGTAGAGGAGTTGAACTTTATTTTTCTTTTTAGTTTGTAAAGAAAATCAATTAAGAACGCTACGAAATCAAAGGCCAAACATGGGAATGCGTGATTTTTTTTCAATTTCGGAAACCACTGACCACGACGACGAGTTGGATTTTTGTCACGCGGTCGAGCTTGTGTCAGGATGGAGCAGCGATGAACTCGAGCTTCTGCTCTCAGAATATCGACTTCCATGTTATTTTTTCGTTTTTAAGTGTGCAGTTACTTGCAATCTTGTAAAATATATCCTACATGTAGTTCAACACAGAAAATAAGATTAAACGAGGAAAAAAAATCAGAAAACGTTGTTTTTCATACTGCACAATAAACGAAACGACAATGTAAGGAGTCACGTGATATCTTGTAACTACAAACGCAATGCATACGTCACTGTCATTGATTTGTCGGCTGTTCTATCTTGTAGTGTTACTCCCAGTAATTTTGATTTTTTTTATACTTATTACTGGTTATTAAAATTAAATTTTAAAAAGGCAGAATTTTTCATCATAAAATTAGCTTTGTTTCCAACATGTATTGTTTAAAATTTAAAAGGAATTTTTCACTTATGGAAAAACGATATGTTCTTTTTCAATTACCTTGACTTATTAAGTCAGAGTTTCGTTTATGAAGTTGGAGAAAAAAATGGAATTTTTAATTGTTTTTCTTTATTTTTTTAATTTTCAACAGATCACTGGCAAGGAGTTCCAAACTTAGCTTTTAGTACAAACAATACTTGTGCCAAATTTCAGGCTTGTCACATGAACCGTTCTCAAGTTAGAGCATTTATGCATATTAATTAGCTGGACTTTTTTCACGAAATCCATCTTGTCCCGTGATGGGACCATAGCATAATGGACCATCTTTAACGAGCCCCCATCCCCCCATGTCCAAAACTAAAAAGAAATGTGGCATTATTTTTTTGGTTTGATTAATTTCCCTGCCCAAATATTGGTAAAATTTAAAACTTGATTGACCAAATCTGCTAATTGATGTTGAAATATAAAAGTAAAAATGTAAAATATTCAAATTTCCTCTTTTTTGACCAAAATGGCTAAAATCGCTATTTAATTTTGACCTCATTGATTTGCCATAACTCAAGAACGGTAGGTCTGATTTCAATTTTTTTTTCAGATTTGTGTTTCTTTCATCAAGCCCTTCATGTTAAGATCCATTTGAAATGATTTACGCACAATATTAAAATTTGTGTGACCTGCCTAGTAATAGCACTGAATAGGCCTGTGCGAATAATTCGATTATTCGAGAATAGTTGTTGCTAATCGTACTCGTGGTTTTTGAATTATTCGATTAATCGCGCAGGCGCGAATACCTGCAA
This sequence comes from Zoroaster sp. YZ-2022, assembly GCA_029582265.1. Classification (NCBI taxonomy): domain Eukaryota; kingdom Metazoa; phylum Echinodermata; class Asteroidea; order Forcipulatida; family Zoroasteridae; genus Zoroaster; species Zoroaster sp. YZ-2022. The sequence goes on along the minus strand of CM055821.1, from coordinate 14,129,835 downwards.
CTATTCGCGAATAATAATCAGTTGCCTTTGAACCATTCATAACTTGCGGCCGTGAAGTGTTTGCTTACTATTCACGACTACTATTCGCAAGTAATCCTATTAAGCTGGCAGCAATTACACCGTTTTGTCTAGTCTGGTGTTAAGCTTTGTACTTGTAGTGTTTGCAAATAGTAATGCCTTTGAGGAAGCCGACATGGCAGGCTGGATGGTTGTGACTGCAGCGACTGTTACCTGCAATAATGTATTGCCTTTACACAGCATAAAAATTGCAGTCGTGAACTAACTATTCGCAAACTATTCGCGAATACTATTCGCAAGTAATGCTGCAAATTGCGCTGTTCTGTCTAGGCACTGCTGGTAGTTGTACGCATTGTAGTATTCGCGAATAGTACTCACAAGTAATGCCTTTGAGGAAGCCGACAGGGCAGGCTGGATATGGCTGTGACTCCAGCGATCGTTATCTGCAATAATGTATTGCCTTTGCACAGCATAAAAATTGCGGTCGTGAACTGTTTGCGAACTATTCGCGAGTAATGCTGCCAATTGCGCTGTTCTGTCTAGGCACTGCTGGTAGTGGTACGCATTGTAGTATTCGCGAATAGTACTCGCGAGTAATGCCTTTGAGGAAGCAACAGGGCAGGCTGGATGGCTGTGACTGCAGTGACTGTTACCTGCAATAATGTATTGCATTTGGACTGCATAAAAATTGCGGTCGCGAACTGTCTGCTAACTATTCGCGACTACTATTCGCGACTGCTATTCGCGAGTAACACTGCCAATTACAGTTTTGTCTTGGCAGTGGTACGCATTGTAGTATTCGCGAATAGTACACGCATAGCCTTTATCATCATTCAGTAGGTAACAGTCACTGCAGTCACAGCCAGCCAGCCAGCCAGCCTGCCATAGCTTCCATAGCAGGCTGACTGGCTGTGACTGCATCGATGCTGAATGATGATAACTCCGGTGCACTCATTTGTCCTAAGTAACTGTCTTGTCATTGTTCTGTTCATAGCCTTGCTGATGTCTAAAGTGCTTAAGAATAAATGTAATACATTTGTATGAATAATAAATCACTTCATCACTGCCAGTAACTGGACAATAGGCATTCTGGAGCAGTGGCATAACTAGGGAACAATTTTCGGGGGTACTAGGGTTTGCACCACTTTTTCTAGGGGCAATATCAATACTTGAATCCTGCAGTCTCAAACAGTGACCTATTTTTTCTAAATTCTGCACCCGCGGGGGGTACTTGCAGAGTGCTGAATGAACATACTTCATATTTTTGTAGCATAAACTTGTGCTAATAGTAATTAAATTTGAACACTACAAAATCATGTAACGTTTTTGTTTTTGAAGAAAAGCTGGGGATGACGAATTGATGATTATACAACTGCGATTAATTTACACTAACTTGAATGTTTCATGTTGTTTATTTATTACACATCGATTTGTTTGAAAATGTCAATTCATTTTCATAAATATTAACTACGAAAAGCATGGTCCTATTGGTCACTGCCTTTCGCATTGCTGGTGTAATTGCCTTTGCACTTGCAGGTAACATAGGTCTACTGATGAGGAATGATAAATCCCACCGATCCACTTATTGCATGACGTTATTGTTTGCCACGCCCCATTTGGTTCCCAAGAAAAGTTTGTCCAATAATGATAACGTAATTTGCGGTGAGCATAAGTCAATCACAAAACGCATAGGCCGTACAAAATCAGTTCAGGGTACACTCACCACGTGCATGCCTGAACCAAAGGTTTTTAAGCATAATGCGGGGCACACTGCGGAAGCTTTGGGCATAAACAACGAATACGTCTAAAAAGTGGACCCTGCATGAGCATAAACACGTACTGCTTGGTTATTTATTTTGTGTATAGGACTAGGCTAATCGATTTGAAATAACAGGGGTGACCGTCAAGTTATTGGTATTTCTCTTAAATATAAACAAGATCTCTTCAATGCGTTCATTTTATGGGGTTTAGGTGGACTTCCCTCTGTTGATATGGGATGAACATAACTGCGCGTGACTTAGCATGTGCTCAATGTGCACTGTTAATGCTATATTTTGTGCTGGAAGTTTCCCACGCTGCCAGAGTAATAACTCGACGGCGATTGGCTTTTCACTTACGAAAATGTATTATTTTGAGTACAATTTTGCAAGAAATAAAGAAAAAACAACAACAGGCATTAAAGAGCTTAATGTATGTGTTTGTTTATTGTCTGAATGTTACAAATAGGCCAGAAATTACTATCAAAGCAATTGTTTTTAATGTTTTAGTACTTTTATAAACCGCGGGAAAAAATGACCAACTATTCGCGAATAGTCGATTATTCGCGAATAGTTGCGCGCGATTAATCGAATAGTAAATTTTAACTATTCGCCCAGGCCTAGCACTGAAGCAACTGCCGCAAAGCATACAGGGATACAATTTGGGGCAACTGTTTGGCGCAGCTTTTGTGACGTCAATAATATTTTGTTTGTCCGCGCGGCACGCAGTGGCACTGTTGCGCCCACAGACATCCCACAATTCCTTGCAGCTGCTATTACTAATATTAGCGATAAGGCTTATGGAACACAAAAAGCATCACGAACCTCCCTATCCTATCCCTATCAATAGATGGCAGTATTTATCGATTTAGAAGTCAAGAGAGGGCAGTATTAATCAAAAACGGTGACCCCAATGAAAAATGTAATTTGTCTCAAAATGGCCGCGCTCATGGTAGTCTTCCCGGTAACCATGCTCTGAATCTTTTTGGTTTCTGGAAACTTGAGGTATGTTTTTGCTCTTTTTTTTATATATATACTGAACAGCAAAAGAAACGCAAGTCCGAGCACAGCAAAAGAAACGCAAGTCCGAGGTCTTGTCAAGTTTTCAAACAGAAGACAAACCATTTTGATTCTAATCACTCATTTAATATAAAATGCTTTCAATTTGTGAGCTGAAAGTGACTGTTGAAATTGCATTGCAAGATTTTCACATTCAACAGTCACTTTCAGCTCACAAATTGAAAGCATTTTTCATTAAATGAGTGATTAGAATCAAAATGGTTTGTCTTCTGTTTGAAAACTTGACAAGACCTCGGACTTGCGTTTCTTTTGCTGTCCTCAGACTTGCGTTTCTTTTGCTGTTCAGTATATTATAAAAGAAGAGGGTTTTATTGACTTGGAAGAGTGATTTGAAGTTCAGATGGCATGTTAGGACGGAGCAACATTCATTTAAAAAAACTAATTTTTGTGTGTCACCAGAATAGGCGCTACCTCTAACAAAGCTACTATATAGGCCTACTTGGTGCTAGAATAAGCCTAGTGATCAATCTTTTTTCGAGGGAAAACGATGATCCACTTCTAAGCAACAATAAATTGGGTCGAGTTGTCCATGTTGAGTTGTCACAGGAAGTCGAGTTGTCTCGTGGGTCGAGTTGTCACGAGGGTCGAGGTTTTTTTAGGTCGAGTTGTCACGAGGGTCGAGTTGTCACGAGGGTCGAGTTGTCATGAGGGTAGAGTTGTCTTAAGCCCCTATCAGGGCTAGGACAGGTGCCGAACCAAAGTGACTGGCTATGTTGAGCGCAATTTTTGAAGATGCGCAGTTTTTAAATTTGCGCGCGCAATTTTTAAAATCTGCGCGTACGCATTTTTTGAAAATCAAGTTTGTGTGCGCAAATTTAAATTGCGCGCCACGGACACGATATGCTATTTATACTGACACGAACTACATGGTATTGGTAGACATGAATTTAACGTCGGCGTCAGATGCATGGCGGCCGATGTTTTAGTAGAGAAAATTAATTGTTTTAATTTCCAACAAATTAAGGAACGAGAATGACAATTCCTGTGTACAAAAAGAAACAATGGGCAGCACGTTGATCGATCGCGATCACTATACAACCCCTGACCAACATTGCCCTTTTGCAGTCCAAAATTTACATTCTGAAATAATATATATTTTTTTCAAGGATCCCCTTTTTGACTCATCTTAACAAAGATATTAGAACAAAATAAAATTCCCATTGAAAATCATAACGACAATGGCAATTTCGGACTGCAGGAAAAAAAAACTAGTCGGACTTCAGATTATAAGTTATAACGCCCCCACACGTTCAAAAATACGGGCAATAGCCTTTCCATTTTTGATAAACAAACCGCACTGGTGTATGGGCGGCCAAAACTTACAAACACTTGAATTTGTTAACAGAAATTGTGATCCAAATCAAAATGTTAGACGAATCTTTTGAAAGGTAAATGCATCATCTTATTTATTTGCTTGTTCCTAATACTAGATTGAGTACTGTTTTAAATATTTTCTAACATTTTTGCAAAGGTTTGTCATTCTGGGAGTAATTGTAGAATGCCCCGCGTTTTCGGAGTGACCCCAAAAATTACCTGGCTACACGGAGTTTGCGGAACGCAATCAGTCGGTCGGTCTGTTTGAACTGATGTGATAATTCATGGTGCGGTTTAATGTAGGGGACCAGTCTATCAGCCATCCTGCAGAGGGGATGGTCGGTGAAGTGGTTGTTATGTGTCGCTTGAGGGCAGCAAGAACATTCGTTGTTGCGTTCAAAAGTATGGGGGATTGGAAAATAGTCCAAGTCCAAAGTGTCTGTGGTACAGTGGCTACGCGGCTACATTAACTGTTCTATATGAAACACGTGTAAAAGCAGTCTTGCGTGTAAAAGCAATGGGAGGATTGGAAAATAGTCCAAGTCCAAAGTGTCTGTAGTAAAGTGGCTACGCGGCTACTTTGGCTACAGTGACTGTTAAATATGAAACACGTGTAAAAGCAGGCTTGCGTGCAAAAGCAATGGGAGGATTGCAAAATAGTCCAAGTCCAAAGTGTCTGTGGTACAGTGGCTACGCGGCTACTTTGGCTACATTAACGGTTCTATATGAAACACGTGTAAAAGCAGTCTTGCGTGCAAAAGCAATGGGAGGATTGAAAAATGGTCTAAGTCCAAAGTGTCTGTGGTACATACAGTGGCTACGCGGCTACTTTGGCTACATTAACGGTTCTATATGAAACACGTGTAAAAGCAGTCTTGCGTGCAAAAGCAATGGGAGGATTGGAAAATGGTCTAAGTCCAAAGTGTTTGTAGTATCAAAGTGGCTACGCGGCTACTTTGGCTACAGCGACTGTTAAATATGAAACGCGTGTAAAAGCAGGCTTGCGTGCAAAAGCAATGGGAGGATTGGAATAATAGTGCAAGTCCAAAGTGTCTGTGGTACAGTGGGTACGCGGCTACTGTAGGTACAGTGATATGCCCATTTGAAACGTGTGTAGAAGCAGTTTGCTTGTAAAGGAATGGGAGGTTGTAATAATAATTTATAAGTTTTTATGGGCCATGACGACATGAAGTAATTTTAAACAAAGAAATTGACAGTTTTAGAAGAGGATGTACTTATGTTGTAAAGAAAGCAATTTATTACAGCATTTTAATAAACATAAAACAATATTAATTTAATGGTTGCGTTGCATTGTAACAATGGATGGTGTATGAAATAACAACATAATGATATTCGGTTTGTAGAATGTTATTTGTATAACTTACGAGGGCTGAGATTAGAAGAACATGGAGAAGTCAGATATTTTCCCGACGGACTTAATTAAATGTGGGATTTGAATAGGAAAGTCGCATGTTCTAAAATATGTAAAGAGTGGGAAGAATGTAATTCATGAATTATGTAAAGTAAATGTATGACATTACTTAGTAGCATGTTAAAAATATGCAATTAATTAAATTGTGATATAATTGGAACTTCTAATTACAGGCTGCAAACACAATCAAGATGGCCGCTGTATGTGGCGGCCTTTATTTCCATTATGAATTGAACACTATCACGTGACACATCACTGTCACTTTTCTGGATGGTAAATCAAGAACAATTGGAAGTTATGTTTAAAAAGTCAAATAAATCATTAAAAAAATATCGGAAGCTTGACTCAAGTTCAGTGGTTGTTGTGGTAATAGCTGATCCTCGATTAAAGTTATTGTTACCATAATGACCCTAGATTAATTGTGGGAAAAGTTGGTCATGATCGCATGCACCGTTAAAAGGTTCTGTCAAGAGAAGAATATGGTAGGGGCTACACTGTGCGCCCTCCTCTCCATGTCCTGGGAGGCTTAACCGGATTATTTTGATCTGAATGTTGAATAGTTACTTTTAACAAGTCCAGAAAGTGTTAAGTGTTCATTTTAGATATTGCAGGGAAATATCCGCCAACGATTACTCGTAGTTAATTACAAACTAATAAGATTTGTTGTTGGGATCCGGCATTACCTTATGTACATGTACAATGTACCATTAGTCGTTTTGGAACGCTTCTGCTTATTACATGTATTCATCTTTATGGAACGTTGTAATGAAAGTTATGGTGCAACGAAATATATGTAGTAATATAAAGTTCAATTATCAGGAATAAGGGAATTTTAAGTTATATTTACATGTGAATACAAAGTAAAGTGTTACATTATTGTAGCGACTTACAGAGTATATTATACAAGTATTCGATGCATTCGAGTGCAATGTCGCAGAATATAATCACGCTTGAAATCTGGATTTTTCCATTTCACGAGGCGAAGGCTCGTGAAATGGAAAAGCCCGATTTCACCGAGTGATAATATTCTGCGACAATGCACGAACGAAATGCATTCAGTATTTGTTTTATATAAGTCACACATACATGTACATCTTGTCATGTGAAATTCTTCACAATAAACACAACATTGACACGTAAACTCGTACAGCCCACATTTTGAAAGTTATTAAAAAAAGATACTTTTTAAACAACGTGAACGAATTGCAATGACACGGGCAGGGAACGATGAATTTTTAAACGACGCTGCGAAGCGTGTAATAATTATCCATACTGGACGGGTCTGTCCAATATGAAATTGTGGTCGTTGGGGCAGTAAATACATGGTAAAATAATGGATGACACGTGACGCGTGTTCAACCAATCAAATGTCAAGGATATGTGTGGGTGGTATGTAATATTATGTATAAATAGTAATGATATGAAAATCATAAGTTTATAAGGACATAAATCAAAGTTACGGGTACATGTATATACAGATATTGTTGACCTGAAAATAGGGTCATTTTGTACTATTGAAGGTATTGCTAAAGCGTTATTGATTAGTTCGTGAGTTGGTTCGGGAAGATAAATATGGACATAACAGGTTGTTTTTTGAAGTATTATGGTCAAAAGTTTTGAAGATGCATCGGGATTTTTTTTGGCGGTCTTGAGCAGATTTTTTTGAATTGAATTGTTCAATAGCTTCTTTTAATGATTGTACAGAGTTGTAAGTTTTAATTTAATATCCTGCATGAAAATCTCTGGCAATAATTAGAAGTAGTTAATTAAATATAATAAATTATTTATTGTCGGAATCCAACATTAAGGTACGTAGCCGGGTACACAGTAATTGTTGTATGTGTTTCGTTTTGAAGCAGCATCACCTGTGAAATTCGTTCGGTGAAAGAATTTTAAATTTGTTGGTCTTTCGGCGGATCGGGCGATGCAACTTTATCGAACGTTGTTATAAAAGTTAATGTGGAATGGAATGTATTTGGGTCATTGCATTAATGTGGGGGTTAGTGGTAAAGTTCAATGTCTTTACTTTGATGGGACATTTTTTTTTTTTTCAACAATACACATGTTTTGTTTTTTGTTTATTTTTTAATCTCTTGTCATCAATCTGTACAGAATATGATGTCATTTATTTTATGACCTTGTTGGGTCTGTATTTTGAGCAAAAATGAGTGAAAGTTGTCATTTTTTAGGCAACAATTTGTGTCATTTAAGAAGCAGTTTAATTTTGGGAATTTTCCCTTTTCTTTCAAAATTGACTTGTTTATTTCTAAATGTATTTGTTAGGTATGATACATCATATGTTGTTTTTATTTACCCAACACCGATGTGTCATAAGCACTGTATACTCAGTACTTTCCCAGTGCTTGTAAAATTCAAGCTATACTCGGGTGGGATTGACATACGAACCCCGCATTCTAGAGTAGATGTGTACAGATGGGTTCGGATCCCACCCGAGTATAGGTTGGATTTTTTCCAAGCACTCGGGAGAAGTTCTGAGTATACAGTGCTTATCATACATCGGTGTAGGGTAAAAAAACCAATATATTATTTATTTCCGATGCAAATATAGTATGATACATCATCGGTTTTGGGAACAATGCATTAATTTTAATCGTGTGTTTTTCAAAATGCACATCATAGAACTAACCAGTGAAAATATCATCAAAATCGGTGTTCAAGTTTTGGAGAAAACTGCCAATAACGGTTTGTTTTTTGTGCATGATGACATTGTGTTAATTTTGATCGTTGCATTCGAAATCAGCTGTTGCATTTTGAGATACAATTTTCTCGAAATTATAGCATTTCAGAGGTAAATATTTCACAAGAAGATTGCTATTAGTATTAACTTTATAAACAGTAAGTTCACACTGAAAGTGAACAATGTTTGTTTTGGTCTACCCCAATCATGTATCATACTTTTGATAAAGGAGAGATTTGAAGTGTGTTAGTCATGACGTATGATGTAATTATTATCAATCAGATAGGTGGCCACCGCTTGAGATATCGCCTTGTTAATGGGAAGAGAAAATCTGTTGGTGAACTCAGTGTATGGTATTAGTTGTTGTTGGTCCCACTCAATGGTGGTAGGTAGGCGTTTGACAAAGATGACAGTTTCACGTTTTCTAGGAAGTTTAACTGTCACCATTTGTCCAAGTGATGTCATGGCTCTCATCATCTCATCTCATCTATCCTCTTCGGGCCAAGTGGCCCATAAGGCTGCAGTGCACTCTTTCCACTGTGCTCTGTTATTGGCCACAGGCTTGGCTTCATTCCATGACTTCCATCCCAACTCTTTCCTTTCTTTCTCTACAGTACGTCTCCATGTTGTTTTCGGACGACCAACTTTCCTCCTGCCTTCAGGGACCCAAGTCATTGCAGTCCTGCAGTGGCAGTTATCCTCCATTCTAAGAACATGGCCGATCCATTTCCATCTTCTAGTTTTCACATGGCTCTCATGTGGGTGGCTATTTCTTGGGGTGTCGTAGATCTTAATGGTCTTGGCGCTAGTTGTTGGAACGATCGGGTGGAGACGGCGGGTCCAGGGATAAGGGCGATGGCTTTTCTGATGTCTTCAGTGCAGGGTCGGGGTTTCAGGTTGTCCATAACGGATGTGGTCACCGAATCCAAGAACTGAAATGTAAGTGAGCAATCTTGTTAGTTTTGTTCACTTATGTAGTTTCGTGGAGTGGTCTTTGCTTTCCAGAAATGTGTCTGTACACATTCATATGCAGATAAAAATAAAACCATGTGTCGGAATAGTCGTAATGGTTGATGATGTATTTCAGTTGATTGAATCGTTTCATAAGCGCTTCTGTGTGCCAGTACTGTGAGAGGAGAATCCATTCAGTAGATAGGTGGGGAGAGCATCCATTGCCAACCAAGAATAAAAACAGTTGAAACGTTGATGCATCAGTTATTGATTTTTGCCAAAATAGCTTAACATATTTGTTGGGCCATAGTCGAACTCCATAGAAACTGTCTCCATTTATTGTCGAGAACAAAGCTAACCGTTTTTTGGTGACATCAGTTTTACTCATAATTGGAATGTTGTTTGAAAATGAGTGTAGTGCTGGCATATCGATGAATGAACTCAAAGTATAAACAGAAGCCATTTTTGGATGAGATTTGTCAAATGGATGTCAAAAATACGTGTTGAACGATAGTTCAAAGTGAAGTGGATGATTGCAATGTGCAGTCTGTCAACTTGTACAAAAAGTGGAAGTACATGTATGCATGTATCCATGCATTAAGTGTAAACAGTAAATAGTTGTGTGAATGAAGCAGAACGCTTTGTGAAGACATGTGACGGTGCTGAAGTCGGTGCGTTGGATGTGGTGAGTGTATGTTGGGTATAGTAATCGGTGCAGATGTCAAAGACGGTTGTTTCTTTCTTGAACAATAGATTGTATGGACATACGGGATAACATGACAAGTGATTAGAAAGTTTAACAATGAAATGTTGTTCAAAGGAGTCAAGGATCTTCTTTAGTCAGAGTAGCTTTGGTTGTAAAGGCAATGTCATTGAAGTCGGTGTTTTTGTAGTGGTATGATCACGCAGATGAAGGGGGTCATACATTTTAGGAAGGTTGATTCTTTTATAATCACTCTCAACTCATTGGCACCTATGCCCATACAAAGCATTCATAAAAAACGAACCAATTCTCTTGTAAAAATCGAATTCGAGTCAGCTCGTACCCGTGCCAACTCGTACCCCAACCTACTCGTACTCCGACCAACTCGTACTCCAACCAACTCATGCTCGTATATTATCTGCACATAGAATAGCCGTAAAATTACCGTGAAGATACTTGTTCCCCGTTTTGTTTAGTTGAATTAATATGAGTATTTCCGACTCCAAAATTATATTCCCATGTAATTGCAAGAAGAAGAGTTGTGAAGAAATAATTTTCTAAAAAGTTGGATTTTAAAGACGTTTTCCCAGATAAATAACTTTTTCCAAATGATTATATTATTTAAAAGAACTGAACTAAAGAAGTTTGAATTTCAGAGAAGGGCCGGTTGGGATATTTGGCCCTGAAAAGGGCCGATTGGTTTGAATGGATCACAGTAGGTATACAGTTATTCCAATGATCCTAATGGTGTTGTTATTTATTTATTTATTTATAATAAGAAAATAGTTACAAACTAGACATTTATATATACAGCTGAAATAGTTACAAACTATACATGTATATCGGAGCACGAGTTGGTTGGAGTAGGAGTTAGCACGAGCACGAGTCTGTTGGAGTACGAGTTGGTTGGAGTACGAGTTGACCTGATTCGATTATGAAAGTGGAAGCAGATAATGTTTGTCTTAAATTAGCAAAAAAAGTTAGGTACTGCCAATGTCAATGGAAGCGGTACGTTTGTTGTTTGGTTTTGAGATTACATGGGTTATTAAATGGTGGAATGGTGGGTGGTTACAAGGGACAATTAATTGGAGGAAGGGTGTATGTGCGAAGAAAACAGGTCGTTCTTCATGAATGCTGTGTACGGGCGTAGATGCGAATGAATAGTTAGTGTTTATAAAGTAATAGATACAAGTGGAAGAAGACTGCTAATTTGAATGAAATTTTTGTACTGAACACTTGAAGAGTGCATCCGAAGGAACGAAACAAACGATAATGTTATGGTACTAATATGAATAACTTTTGGTGATTATTAATTAGTATAGGCTACAAGAAAATGGGTGGCGTCAGCATGTGGTGTAGATTATAATAATGTGTCCATAGCAATTTTTCTAAATAAAATATAATGGAACCTTACCTGGTTAAGCATTTCTTTCTGCATATCTGAATAATTGGTGAGCTGGAAAGCTTTCTGCAAGGTGTCTTTGTGGATTTCCAGTGGTGGTGGCGTGGTTTCCTCATCAGCCAACAGTTGGGCCATAATATGATCTGTTACATGGATGGCAAGGGCTAGTCGCTGAACAATGTCAATTGTTTTGGATTTCGGTGGAACAGAGCCTGTTCTGATAGCGTCGTTAAGAGCAGTGACAAACTCCGTCTCCATTTTTTTCAATTTCAGTTTGGCGTCGTTGCTGAAGTAGTACTGTTTGTGTACTAGATGTAGATCGTACAAGATGGATACGAATTCTACAAATGATTTAATGTGTTGTCGTTGAATGAAGTCATTGCCCTGGGTAGTTTCGTCGGGGGTTGGTCGAAAACACTCCGGGGTTAGAATGAAAAATCTGTCTAATAACCCCTGCCCTTCGTCCATCGTGACAAGAAGTTTTGCCAAAGGGGTAATTGAGTACTCCCCAAGACGGAAAAAGGAGTGTCCGGTGGGATTGTTCTAGTGGTTTGTGTTGCCATAGTAAACGAAGCACCTTCGCCACTGAAGAGTTCGCATAGAAGAGAAATGTCACCCGTGCATCCGTCATCTGTTTTCAAGAGTCGGATGAGTACGTCGTATATTTCTGGAGAAAGGAGAAAGCCCTGCTTGTCGCTTGAAAGTTTTTGAACAGTCCGGAGGATGTTGTTTTTTCAATGAGGAAACCTATCAGTTCTTTATCCGTGATGAGTTCGTTGAGTGGAAATGATGCGGCAGCCTTGAATGCTTGTGATTTGCCGGTCGATGGAGGTCCTACGAAAATGGTGTATATGTTTGGTATGGTTTGGAAGCCGTTGTAGGTGGTTAACTTTGCTGACAAACTTAACACAAAAAGTTGCTGTTTATTGAAGAAGCCTTCTTCAATACAAACTCACTTGTACTTGGGGAAAACACCGAGCCATAATCAAATGCCGTGGAAATCAGTCGCTTATGTAGTTGTGCCCACGTCTTGGGGTGTTGTTTGGAAATTTTCTTGACTTTGCTCGACATGATGTTGTATTAAAGTACGAACGTGGTAACACAGAGTGAGGTTATGACAGATTTGGTGAAGAAGCATCTTACCTCCATGGTCTAATTTGAATATTCCGATGTGGCGTCTTGGCCGAAGTGGTCTGGTCCATTGTGTTTGATATGGTTTGATGTGCCGTGGGATTGGTGTAGATACTAATTGGAGTTAGGCGGCTGGACATTGTGTAGCTTGCTTATTATGGCGGTTTGTTTGAAAATGCGGATAGAAGGATTTCACACTTATTATATTAGATAAGGGAACTAAAGCTAATACGACGTTTATGAGGGTTTTGTTAAGCGTTGGTGCGTGAAAAGTGTGTATGGGGAGGAGGCGTTTGTGTTTATTATACACATTTCTTTGGATCGTTGTTTTGCTAAAGTTAGAATTTCTTCAGATACTGTACTTTGATACGTGTCATTGGTGAGCTACAACTGCAATTAAGTTTCTGTGTTCATGATGAGCAATTTTGTTAGAAAGCGAAATGTTGGTGTACAACACGGTTGCAGTGCAAGTGAGACCAAGACACAAAGCACGCAAATTCATAGTGTGTCATCATACCACAGGAAAAATGTAGACTTTGAAGGCATTGAGGTGTTTCTGACATATGACAAATTATGTCGAGATATACTGTGGAATCGAGACACATTGATATCATGGTGCCAGGACATTGGATTGCTTGCTAAAAATATGTCATGTCCTATTTGTGGAGAGGCGATGAAACTTGTGCAAACAAGTGATCGGTTGGATGGTCTGAAATGGGAGTGCCGCACACAAGTTAACAACAAGAAGCACCGATGTGAAAGATCGATAAGATATATGAGTTGGTTTGAGCAGAGTAATTTAACATTGGAAGAAACCATGAAATTCACGTATTGGTGGTCTTGCGATAATACGCAGGAACAAATAAGGAAACAATTGCAGCTTGGTTCCCACACTGCCGTGAATTGGGACATGTTTTGTCGAGAAACGTGTGAGGTTGTTATGATGAATGCGGAAAATAAACAGATCGGAGGATATGGTAAACGAGTGCAAATCGATGAGAGCAAGATAGGAAAACGAAAATATTATAGAGGACACAGAGTAGAAGGTCAGTGGGTATTTGGAGGAATAGAGGAAGAGTCGCGAGGATGTTTCATTGTAGCAGTTGAGAAGCGAGATGAGGCCACGTTGCTACCTTTAATTAAACAATGGATTGCACCAGGTACCACCATTGTGTCAGATTGCTGGAAAGCTTACTGCAATCTGGATAAACATGGATACAAACACGAGACAGTGAACCATTCAAAGGAGTTTGTCAATGATGAGGGTGGTCACACCAACAAGATTGAAGGTCACTGGCGGTAATGAAAGTTAGTCTTCCAACTCACGGAAGACGAAAGCACAACTACTCATCATACTTGGCCGAATTTTTGTATAGATACACCAACAAGGACAAAGACATTTTCATGCAATTTGTAAACGATGTTGCCAAGGTCTATGATCCACGCAAATGACCACATTCTGTAAAGATGTAGCAGAGCATGGAGGAAGGAATGAGCAGAGTAAACCTAGAATAATGTGTTATTAATTTATTGTACTTCACTAATGTATTATTGTGATGTGTGCCCCGGCCATGGAGAAATGGACTAAGGAGTGGGTGGTGCGAGCGTGGGTAAAACTATTCCAAGTAAATATATAACTATGTATAAGTACAACAAGTATGATTTGAAACTTTGCATGGTGAGAATACGATGAGAACAAAGCAATATGTATCATTACTTATGAGAACGAAGCAATATGTATCATGACTTATGAGAATGAAGCAATATGTTTCATGACTTATGAGAACGAAGCAATATGTATTATGACTTATGACAACGAAGCAATATGTATGATGACTTATGCGAACAAAGCAATATGTATTATGACTTATGAGAACGAAGCAATATGTTTCATGACTTATATGAACGAAGCAATATGTATCATGACTTATGAGAAAGAAGCAATATGTATTATGACTTATGAGAACGAAGTAATATGTATGATGACTTATGAGAACGAAGCAATATGTTTCATGACTTATGAGAACGAAGCAATATGTATTATGACTTATGAGAACGAAGCAATATGTATTATGACTTATGCATGAGAACAAAGCAATATGTATCATGACTTATGAGAACGAAGCAATATGTATTAGGACTTATGAGAACGAAGCAATATGTATCATGACTTATATGAACGAAGCAATATGTATCATGACTTATATGAACGAAGCAATATGTATCATGACTTATGAGAACGAAGCAATATGTATCAAAACTTATGAGAACGATATACTTGTGCAAGTGTTGCACGCTGTGATTGGTTCCATGCATGGTGTTTTGTATACGCGAGGGGGCAAATGGCATTTTCCCCCGAGGTGTACATAACCCATGGACCCCATCACATGGTGCAAGAATATTGTTTTGTTATACCATGATAATAGATTGCAGGAGGGGAAAACAAACATTGTAAAGTGAAAGAAATTATATTTCTGTATTAATTTCTTGTTGAACATTGTTTTTTGTTGTTTAGTTGAATAAATTCAAACACTTTCAACAGTAACGAATATTACTTGACAACCGCATACCCGGGGCTATTTTTAATATTGTACAAGGCGGTGGAAACGACTTACGGTGAGCACGATCAAGGTAATGTACCCCGTGGGGTACATCACTCATGTTCCCCTGAGCTAGTGCGTCTTTGTAGCACATCACTTGGTGTTTTCTTTGTTGAAGTATTGCGGTTTGTACATAAAAAGGTGTTTGTAATGTTAACTTGTATAGGTGGGAAATGCTCAGATGTACTTCTTTAGGAATTGATAGAGCCATAAAATATATGGTCCTCAAAATTTTACTTAGTCATGGCACAACCTTACTAAATGTATACGCAACCTAAATTGATGTCATTTCACATGTCATGTTGATGTGATTTTTACAAAATGTTCAAATAAAGTAAACCATTTTGGTTGTTTTCCTAAACACTTTGATGTTTGTTTTCAGGTGTTATTACGTAAATAAATTAAGACAATGTAACTTTGCCTCAAATTATAAAGTAGTATTTAAATAGTCAGGAGCATCACTTTATTGAAAATTTTCATCATATTCAAATAACCAGGAGCTTTCATAAAACATTTGATTTCACAAGAATTTTCATGACATGATATGATATGTGATCTATAGTGTGATCTATAGTGTTCGATCACGTCCTAATGGTAAGCACTTGCAAATCCGCATGAGGGCGCTGCGTGAACGTCCTAACTTTTTAGTGAAAGACAATTTTTAACCCGGATGACCTGTTCATCGCATGTGACTTCCCCTCGAAACGGTGGTTAAAATTACTTTTGCGCAAGCGCAGTACGTGTTTTAGTGGCCATTTCCACTCTACATAACATTCTCAATCACGTAACTGTTTTTCTCACCTCTCCGTGATTTCATGAGATCTCCAGAAGTGTCGAAATTTGGGTATTTCCGTGGATTTTTTTACCCTTCTATCACAATAATGATAAGTCAATCCGATGTTTCAAGTTGATATACTTAAAGAACAGTCTGTAGTATTATGTGTTTCAGGCGATGACGTTATATTCCATGCGGTTTGAAAGTTACTAGAAGATTTTTGGAGGTAGTACTTTCAAAGACGAAGCGGGCGGCCATATATTTTTTTCTGTAAACGGCTGCAAAATCACTCTCAAAAATGGTATAATATCGCTTTTTTTGAAGAAATAATTGTATCTTATGGGGTTATGGGATGTTTATTAGTCATATTGAACGTTTTAAATAACGGATGGTTGATATTTAATAAAATATGGATGGATTTTAAATCGCCACGGATCAATCCAATTTGGTCATCTCTAGTGCAAATATGATAATTAGGTAGTGGCTATGCTAATGACGTCACGTGACTCCCTTGCCTTGCTCTGATTGGACAAGATCGATGTATTTATTGCAAATAGCACACTGATTGGTTTATTTTTTTATGAATGAAAAGTTTGTTGGGTCAAAAATGTGCTAGTGATAAAGCTATGGAGCGGGTGTGAGACATTTAGCCCGATTTCGGCATATTTGGATAGCTGTAACTTTCCTCAAGATGGTCTGATGTTGGTCATTTATGGCTTAAAATAACGTTCTTGGGGAGCTTTATTGAAATCATCACATTTTGAACTGTTCCTGACATTTTGAATTTTTTTTGCAAGTACCTACTAATGGTCGAGAGGAAACGAATCCGCTTAGTAATAGTTAGGTTATGAGTTGGACGGTGTGGTTTTAGAATTGGTCTTTTCATCCCCAAAAAGAACAAATTATTTTGTATTATGATAAATTGACTCCTACAATATTGAAATAGATAGTATGACCTGTTCTTTTTCTGATTTGTGGCTCTCGAGTGAATAAATTTGTGGCTCTCAAATCAATAAATTGCGAAGTCCCAAAAAAAAAAAATTGCGAAGTCCCAAAAAACAGTCACTGCGCATGTTCAGTGACATTGACCTCCGGCTTGGTTGCGTCATGCTCTATTTGTAACCGTGGGTAATACCTGACCGCGACTTTTTTTTCCCGTACCACACGTTGGCCATGGAGTAAACAGTAAAGGGATAGGAAGAACTCTCTATCCCTTAACTGTTGACTCCATAGCCAGCGTGATCTCGCCCCGGCCATGGTCCCCTGTCGAATCAACGCACTGAACGGACCCTAATGTTCTTACACGACCTCGAAGTGTGACGTGAATGAATACACAACGCCTATGGGTCGTTCATCGTTCGAGAGGCTGGCTGTG
Organism: Zoroaster sp. YZ-2022; assembly: GCA_029582265.1. NCBI lineage: Eukaryota > Metazoa > Echinodermata > Asteroidea > Forcipulatida > Zoroasteridae > Zoroaster > Zoroaster sp. YZ-2022. Next base: position 14,112,599 of record CM055821.1, on the reverse strand, counting down.
AACAACAAGTAGCACAGCTGTACAGTACACAAAGCCGATCAAGCGTGACGTAGTATTTGTAGCAGTAGCCGTGGCTACAAAAGGACTGTGTGAGTTGCGGGGTATTAGACAATTGTGCCTCATTCTGTTTTTGTTTTACGTACTGGTTTTCCATACTTTTGCAAAACCTTGAATATCCCAGCATCCCTTGTCAAGCGCTTGTCACAAGAAATTTAGAACTTACAGTTCGTGTGCAACCCTGGTGACTCGACTATCTACGTAAGTTTCGAAGCAAAAATAACACTTCGGACAGAAATTAGGATCATCTAGAACGCTACTTCGACCTACCCCATTGGAGGTAAAATCGATTTCTACAGCAAGTATTTCACGGTGGTGGTCAGAATTATGTTTGAATAATAAAGAATGCGCGACTTTCAAAAATTGCGCTCCAACTCTCTTGCGCAAATTTTAAATTTACTCTGGTAATCAAAGTTTGCGTTTTTAAAAATTGCGCAGCGCGCATTTTAAAAAAAATGCGCGCCTCTGAAGATTGCGCTCAACAGCTACAATTTATAGGTATGTGACAAAAATTTCAAACTTCACCCAATTTAACTGAAATGGATACCAGTGTAAAGAGCTTAAAGAGAACTTTAAAATGATGTATAGATCACTGTTCTAGGTGAAAATTTAATAGAGTTACATTTATTTTAAACTCGGGAATTGGTGGTGAAATTTCGGCCTCCAAAAATCAAGAAAAACATAAGAAAATTTGTGACCATTATTTGGGGTACGTCATGACTCTATTTACTTTGGTGCACTGTAACTTTCTTATTACAAGTCAGAATCTCATAAAAATTTCACAAAAGACATTACAATGACTATACATTATGATTATGTTATGATAATTGATATTGATTAACAATCAGTAAACACAATTGATTAATTTGTCAATTAGTGTGATGACCATTGGCAACGAATCCGCAAGTTGTTGATCCTCAGGTTGAAATCAAAGAAATTCCAGAAAAAATTGAAGAAAATGCCCAAATCGTAAGATTTTGGTACCATTAGAAAGATCGTCACGAGCTCTATCGAAGTAAAGACGCAGCGAGTGACTCATGGCAAGTATATGCGCATGAGCGGCAATTTCATTCATGAAAATTGCCATATATGGCAGTATCTGTGGCCGCGTATGACGTCTACATTTCATGTAGGCCATTTTTCGATCACGCGTGTAACCGCCATGTTTGTGTGCACCGACATGACCGATGCCTATCGATAATCATATGAAACAATTATTGCGGATTAAAAAGAAGGGTGTGGGAATCGTACAATTACCTTTATATTTTCAGGTTTTGTAAATCCATACATAAATGTAAGAATGTATATGTTTTTAAACGAAATCTAACTTAACCTCGGGTAGAATTACGCTGACTTTCTCGGATGAATTTTTCAAATGCACGTAACCCAACTTTAACGTATCGCATAACAAAAAAAATTGAGCAGAGGTTGTAGCGTATGATTTCCTCTATCTCACTGAACAATTAACTTTGCTGAGGATGCCCCTGGTTAACTGGTATCCGGCCGCAAATAAAACAGCACAAAAGCATAGCCGCAAAATGCGGTCACCATTGACAGGGCCGAAAACACAGCGTGTACTGACGCGTTTTGTCACATACCTACAATTTATACAAACAATACAATTACAAAATACAAAGACAAACCTTTGAAGGGTCGGTAAGATACAACTTCTCAGCAGCTTTTGAAAATTCTTCCCATGAGTTCATGTACGTCATTGTGATAAATAATTATGCTTAGCTAACTGCTTAATTATAGAAGTGTGAAGGGAAATATTACAGTGTGGAGTCTAGTCGAGTGTAAATAAATTCACAACTGGCTGCCTCTCTCTCCTGCATGCCAGCGCCACATGCACAAAACATGCAACATGCATAAATGCATTCTTCCTTAAGTAGTCAGGAGCTCTTAAAATTCTAACTTACATATGTCTTACAACGTGCCGACGTCTAGGGTACAATTAATAGTTATTGATGTGGGGCCAAAAGAGGGCGTCCTTCTTTGATTATTGGACGGACGGATGCACTTAACATAAAGCAGAAAGAGATATGCTTATTTTAAATTATTCTAGTTGTTTGTATTGTTAATGACAGTATTTTTTCATGTAGTTGACTCATTCAAACATTCGATAAATAAAATCAGAAATATATAAATGAATCAAATACTTATGAATCTAATGTTTCATAAGAATTTTGTTAGATATGTATAGCAATCACCCTTTGGAAACTAATGGTATCGACCAAAATGGCGATTTGTGATTGTGGGCGTCTGTCTGTACTGACTACTGTCATGTCTGTTGAAGTTTTAATTTGATTTTCAACCTTAAATTTGTTATACCATTCGAATGAAATTGCACTGTATTGAGCTTGAAATAGATAACGGGATATTGGGTCGGTTTGACAGTGATTAAACGTTTGTTTTTGTCTTGAGCTGGCCTGCCCTTCGCCGGCCACCGTCTAGTCTACCGACTGACTGATCTAGACCGTGTGGTTGTGTACGTACGTGTGTGGTTAACTACTTTGTGAATGCAGTTTACGATTACAGTACAGACAACAAAACACCGGTAACGTTAACTCGCAGCCCGCCATATCCAAAATTATGAGGTAAGAATTTTTTACAGGTCATTAAATCTGCTTTGTACAGAATGTTTGGCCTACATTACTTTTCCTTTTTTTTTCAAAAACTTTTTCTTCAAGTTATTTATTGCCAGTCACTTCCTGGTAATGTTAGCGCCACTGGCACTAGCACTGTAGCAGTCTGTAGCAGTCTGTAGCAGTAGCTAGCAAACTTGGCACCAACTCACATCCAGCATGTTGGCCAAAAACCTATTCGCTACTGATTTTATTTTTTTGGGAAGAATGTCGTATCCAACCGTCACTTCTTAAAGGGTCTACGAAGCGTGTTTTTGTCTTAATTTATTTGTTATTGTTATTTTATCAGTTGAATAAAAAACAATTTTAAGTTTGTTTTGTTTTGTTTTGTGTCTTGATTGGAGTATGGCCATAAACAATGGGGTAATTTTGGCTCAAAAAGCTGAAATTTCAAGTTTTAGCCGCATTGGACCAATGGTTTTCAAGCTACAGTAGGCCATTTTTTGGCGATTTTGGCCAAAATGGGTGTGACCGCCCATTTTCAAATGACCATATCTCCCTAAACAGTGGGCCAAATTTGAGGTAGGACCAAAATTGGAGGTAGGACCTACAGTATATTTTTTGTTATACCCCAACACCATGTTGGGGTATAAAGTTCATCTCAAGGTCATGTGATTCACAAGGTTAAATTCAAGGTCAAAGTAAAGGTCAAAAGGTCATCAAGGGGCGCTTTGCGTGACCTTTCTACGTTGACCCGATTGACCTATTGGACTTATCGTCTCGGGAAAAGTTACCTGGTTAGTTTTCCTGGGCAGCAGTTGGCCAGTAGAAGTAACCGCTGGACTCAGGAAAAGTAACTGAGAGGAAAATGTCCCAGGCTGTCCGCACTGGACTTAAAATGGGAAAAGTACCCATCGTCTCGGTAAGTTTTACCAAAAAAAGTCCAGTGCGAACACGGCTTTAGAGTGCTGGAGTTAGTGGCAAAGTCAAACACACTTGTGTATGTCCTACATATAAGTTAGGCCAAAAAAAAAAATTGTTGAGTTGCCCTCCAGTGAAAATATTTGAAGGGGTCGGTCGGTCGGGATTTTTTTTTTTTTGAAATGCATTGGAACTGAAACCACATACCATGCTTTTCAAAGACAATGATCTAGCAGTATGCACAAGTACCTAAAGAATAAAAAGACATCACACATTCAACTTTATAATAATCTTTCAACAACTTTATTTCAACATTTCATACACTTGTTTCTAGCACTTTTGTTCTTAACAACTTTATGCATCCCATTGGTTGACATATGATGTTAAGACATTTGTATACCTATCAGCAAGGAATTTTGCTTCAGAATAAAAGTATCCCAAGCATTTTTGTTGTACTTTTCGCTGTGATTGACACAGCAAATTCATCCATATTGCGTGCAATGCTCAACATGCAACATGTGAGTGGCCATTCGATTTGAAAACGTGTAGATCGAGTCGCAATCGTTGACACACGTACAGTGCGGGGAGCCAGTGCACAACATGTGAGGGCCATTTGATTTGAAAACGTGTAGATTGAGTCGCAATCATTGACATACAAAACAGTGCTTGTGAAGCCAGTGGAAAACATGTGAGGGGCCATTTGATTGGAAAACGTGTAGATTTGAGTCGCAATCGTTGGCACACAGTGTGTGCGAAGGCAGTGCACCATGTGAGGGCCGGGGCCATTCGATTTGAAAACATGTAGATTGAGTCTTGGGTACCGGCAAATTTGAAGTGGAAAATTTCACAAATCAAACGTATTATGTTTTATACACAGAAAATTGGTAAGTTTCATTAATAAATAGGCCTATGAATGACGGGGAAAAAAAAAAAAAAAAAAAAAAAAAAAACCCGACCCGAGATTTCAGCACTTTTGGGTCGGTCGGTGGAGGGCAACTCAACATCTTTTTTTTTTGGCCTTATATGCAGAGTCACACAGAGCTGTGTATACAGTTGAGTGGTTTTGGTTTGACCTCCTACCACAGCCACATGTCCTTGCAATGCATTTATTTGAGTGCACTGCACAAAGTCAATGGGTTGGGAGTTACATACAAATTTTGAGTGTCTTTGATTGTTAAACATATAGGAGGGTTAAGGGTTTTTTGGGGAATATTTTTGCAACCACTAGGCACTTACCAGTTTAAAAAAAAATTCTATAAATTGTTGGGGTACAGACAGCAAAAAATATCTTTAAAATCCACTTTTATGATGGTTTCGGATTTTATTTCCCTTCTAAAAAAATCATCCCGGTCAGAAAATAAGAATTCTATTATAGTTGCCACTGCGCATGTACAATGACTGTGTTGGTCACTTATGGGAGAGTTGACAAGATAAGCCTGATTATGACTGAGGAAGTCATCGTATACCAAAAATGCGTGATTTTTCATGAAATAAATATCCTGGAATAATTTGAAGTATATGTCCATTATTATCCATGTATGTTTTCCACCTTACTGGGTACTGGTTATATTGAATGAGAAAAAGTGGTGGTTGGATACAACATTCTACTCATTTATTTATTTATTTTTAAATTGGGACAATAAACTTGGCACTTTCTTGGGCAGTTATTTTCTAAATGTAGTTTTTTTGTTCAGTGGAGAGGATCAGAATACTTAAAAGTAATACCATCTGTATGTGCCATTTTACTGTTGTAAATCTCTTTTCTCTGTTTTTTGTTTGTTTGTAATATTAGTTTGCACTAGTAAGCAGGAGGTCGTGGGTTCGAATTGCTGCCCGAGTCACCTGTGAAGTTTTTTTCACAGACACTCGGAAAGCGCTGAGTATGCAGTGCTATATACATGTCAGTGTAGGGCAAAATTAAATCAATTAACCCTCCTACTTTTGGTACCTTTTTCATACAAGTTGATGCACCATTTGAAACCATTCACTTTTGTGGTTTTGAATGGTGAAATAACTGTGTACAGTATTGATTCCCCCAAATGGTTTTGAATGGTAGGTCAGCTAATACAAAACCTTGTTTGGATCTTTCCAAATGGTAGTACAGCTAATACAAAACCTTGTTTGGATACTTCTAAGTGGTGAATCAATGGACCCTCTATGCATTTGAATGGATTTGAATGGTAGTAAAGCTTGCTACCAACACTGTCAAATGGTATCACCATGTGTGTACAAAACCAATGGGCATTTTTGAAAGTGGAAATTTTGAATGGTTTCAAATGGTCTATCAGTAGGAGGGTTAAGCTATAATTAATTTGTTTCAGTAGCCAGACAACTTCTGAATTGCCTATAACTTCATTAACATTGTCCTCTAACTGCACTTATTCAATCAAGGGACAGTGTTAATGATGTGCAAATGTACTGTACGTACAGTATGTGAACAATCTATGTTAAGTAATCCCGCATAGTTGCAATATGCTGTATAATATCACTGCTCTACATACAAGAACAGGAACTTTTGCAACTGTGTAAATGTCAATGAGTAATGTACTGTAGATGTACGTTTTGTGTATTGAGGGCTTTTCAGGCTAAAGTAGGGGTTCCCAACTGCTCTTTAAAAGGGTCAAAATCAGTCAACATTTCTATGTACATGTATGCCAGTGTATATCTACTTAAAAGTCAAACTTTTTTGACTGGTAAAAGCACAAGTTTGTATCAATGCTGAGGCTGGTCAAAATGACAGTCAAAACCAGTCAAAAATGCCCCTGTATGCACAGTTGGTTCAACAGTCAAAAACAGTTGACTGATTTTGACCACTATAGCTACATGTACTTGCCACAATAGTTCAGCTACAGTAGGAGGTTATTGTCCTTACTCAACCCCCATCCTCACCTAATCAACTGAACCTAAACAAACAATACATTTCCTGATGAAATTGCAATGAAGGAAATGATGAACTTAAGAGCTACATTAACTGCTCAAACTCAAATTGTTACCAACGGACACAAATATTATTTTCCTAAAAGAAATTATCCTCCTGTTTTCACCACGAAACCTGTGAATCAGTGGCTACCACTCATACACTACCATATATTACCTGTTTAATTTGATCAGTTTTATTTATTTTTATGAAGATAATGTATGAAGCCAGGGATTCCTCAAAAGCATACACTGTGTGCACACTTGGGCACTAGCTTGTAAATTTTATTCATAAATGCCCAAGACATTTAAGACAATCTGATTGGATGAAACGTGATTATGTGGGGGTATATTAACGGCCGGTAAAGACCGGCTGCTTATAATTATCTGCAATAATAACCAATCAGGAAGTACCGTATGTGAGTATGCCCCAAATGTGAATGTATGCGCTATGCAGGAATGAACCAATCAGAGTGTAGAAGTTTGTGACGCAAACTCACAGGTCAAGTTGGGACATCATCTGTTCTCACATGTTGGTTTTGTCGGATTCTTTCTGGCTCTTTTTCAACACAAATGGCACTGGATATTGAATTTTTGAAAATAAAATCAATGTGGGCATTTATGAATGGGAATAAAAGTTTGAGGCTTGGTTCTTTTTCGCCCGTTGCCACGATCCTCATTATTTATCCTGTAGTAAACGTGACAAACCTTTATTCCCTAGTAAAACATGTTTAAGTTACAGATGGGAGGAAAATCAGGAAAGACACAATTTTTGGAACCAAAATATTCATTTAGAACTGAAAACCCAATGCACGCATTGGCTCAGTCAGGATTAGAACCCAGGCCACAGATCTGCAAGGCAAGGAAAGTACATGCACATGGGCAATTGACCCAGCCAACATTTGATCAATTGACCCAGCCAACATTTGATCAATTGACCCAGCCAACATTTGATCAATTGACCCAGCCAACATTTGATCAATTGACCCAGCCAACATTTGATCAATTGACCCAGCCAACATTTGATCAATTGACCCAGCCAACATTTGATCAATTGACCCAGCCAACATTTGATCAATTGACCCAGCCAACATTTGATCAATTTACCCAGCCAACATTTGACCATCACCTAGAAAATATGTTTTATACTAGACAACTAATCTGTGTATGAAATGCTGGGTCACTTTAGGGAGGTCAAAATTTTGGTAACGGAATTACGGCGAAGGACAAGCAGTTTTCAGGTCTTGCATAAATTAATAAATATCTGTGAAGTTTAGTAATTTCCAAAAGGGGTGTTATTTGTAGTATATAGACTTTAGTTGGGTTAATAACTACAATGCAACATAAAATTTGAAATATTATTCCTTTATTGAAAAAAATTACCTTCAATCATGGTAACGGAATTACGTCAGGACGGTAATGGAATTACGTACTGTATTTGTACAGGTCTAAAAATAGTGCTAAATGCAAGGCAAAAACAGTAATAAAAAAACAGTATTTTACTTGAATTTCTACATTTAGGCATATCCATTTTGTGTTTTTTATGATATGCAATAATGTTCTCACAACTACATATCCTGAACATACATAATCCAATTAAATCATGCCAACTTTACAATTTCCAATCAAATTAATGAGCGTTTACTACAAGTACTGCCCATAAACACTGTACAAATGTACAATAGCATACTTTGGCATTCAAACTAAACATTGTGTCATATTTTTCAGGAAACAGTGGGTTTTTTTAATTGAAAAATATTTATTAATTAACATTAACCCTAACCCTGCCAAACGCAGCACAGTGCATCAGGTGGAAAAGTCTGATGCACTTTGATGCATTCAGCTGTCAACACCAGTGCATAAGCAGCCAAGTCTGAGGCTATTGAGAGCTGGTCCCATTGAACAATGCCAGAGTTGTATCCTGCTGCGTTTGGTGACCACAGACTCTGAGGCAGTTCGGCCTTGAGATTTGTGACCTGATGGATATTGCTGCACTGGGCAGTCAAGTCACTTTGACAAACGATGCAATCTGATGCGTCTGGCAGGGTTTCTAGCCAAAATACCCTGGAGGGTTAGGGTTAAATAAAAGTTTGTCACAAAAGATGTCACAAGTCACAGTAAAGGTCATTGTAACAGTAATAAAAACTTGAATATAAGTGTAGTGCAAATCCGTAACCATGGTTACCGTAATTCCGTTACCATATATTAAAGTACTAAGCAAATGTCCGAAAGTGACTTTTTTTATAACACTTGTAGGGAGGTATATTTAGGGGGAAAAACTGTTGGGATTTTTATTTTTATTTTCTTTGCCCAAAAAAATTACTTTTGTGCATTATTTTGGTGCATTATTTATGTGATTTTCTCATGTTTTATTTTTAAATTTTTGGAGAACACGAAAAATAATATATATATTTTTTTAAATACAAAAGTAATCTTTGGTACAATGGCTATCTAGACACACAAACAATTGTTTTCCCACAAGGCCTCCACTAATCACAGTGGCCAAGAGAATTAAATTTGAATTTTTAATGAAAATTCCACATTTTGAGACTTACTACCCAAAAATCCATATTTCTCCCAGAAAACATGAGTTTTTCGAATTTTAACCACTTGGATTGGATTCCCTATGAAATTCTGGTCTAGAATCAATATGAAATATTCCTCTATTGCTAATGTAAAATTTTGACAATTTTTTCTCTCCCATGGAGAATTGCCCACCTACATGTACGTAAGTATGCATGTATTTGTTCAAATGTTTGGGTTTCTTTCCCATGGAGAATTGCCCACCTACATGTACGTACATGCATGCATTTGTTCAAATGTTTGGGTTTCTCTCCCATGGACAATTGCCCACCTACATGTACGTAAGTATGCATGTATTTGTTCAAATGTTTGGGTTTCTCTCCCATGGAGAATTGCCCACCTACATGTACGTACATGCATGCATTTGTTCAAATGTTTGGGTTTCTCTCCCATGGACAATTGCCCACCTATGTACATGTATGTAAGTATGCATGTATTTGTTCAAATGTTTGGGTTTCTCTCCCATGGACAATTGCCCACCTACATACATGCATGTATTTGTTCAAATGTTTGGGTTTCTCTCCCATGGAGAATTGCCCACCTACATACATGCATGTATTTGTTCAAATATTAGGGTTTCCCCCCACACTTGCTGTGGTGTGATCAAAGTATCATTGCTGGACAGGATCCTCATCAAGGATGGAAGTGACAATGTCAAGATGAGTGTACATGGTATACATGTAGTCAGGAATCCAACAGGAAATATTGCATTTCCTTTGCTTTTCAGAAATTGGTTTAGGATTTCTTCATGCCTTTTGTGCATTGTTTGTGGGAGTCCAGAGGGCAACTAAAAATAAGCCTTTCTTATCCAGGATATGTGTACGCATTTCCTTGTTAATGAATCTAAATGCAGTAGAAATGATTTAACTTGAAAACATGATGCAAAACCAATTTATGGGTGTTTTGAGACTTTTTTGTGGGTTGCAATTTTCAGCAATTACATGTACATGTACATTGTACATACATGCTTTACGAAATTTGCATATTCATTAGCACATATGTGATGTCATGAATATTGATGTCATAAAATTGAACATGTCAGCTCTCAGAACTTTTTGTTTTGTTCAGATTTGTTAACCGAATGTTTGGTTACTCGTCAATCAACTATTTGAGATACATGTACACATAACCACTGTTTTCTTTGGCAAAATAAATAAATAAAAACAAAACTTCTTTAAAAGAAATTGTATCTGACATGCATCTAAAAGAAGTACATACATGATGGTTCAGTCCATCGCATAACTGTTTGTAAGGCACCTGTTTCCAGTTATAAATTAAATTACATTTCCTTTGTGTGGGCTTCTAAGGTCACCCGTCACTAGCAACAATCAAAAACAGTTGTGTATTGGTAACAATCAAATCACTTCAGAATAAACACATCCTTACAATGCAACTGTAGGCATACAGTAATGGTCTTCAGTGTATGAACAAAAATGTTTATAATAGTAATACTGCAGAAAGTTTACAAATTACACACCATGTTCATGATTTGTAAAAGTACATGTTTTCAGTCCTCTGCTCACAGAACTTGTGAAGATGAATTGGTATTTTGATAACATTGGCAACCTGCCACTTCCATGTATTCAACTTAATTACTGTATGATTAAATGAAATTACTACTTTTGAATAATAATATTATAAGTCAATCATATAGTGTGCAAAACATAACTGAAGGAAATCCCAGTGCACTTTACAATTAAGCATGAAAACTACATAAGACAAGTTAATTCTCCAATTTCAGTTTAAGCAGAGTTATCAGTTTAAACAATTAAAATTGTCATAGAGTGGTGTACATTTAATTTACACATGTACATGGAGTGCCATGGTTGAGCGGTTTAGTGCATCGGATTTGTGTTCTGATGGCTGAGTTGTCAGAATGTGGGTTCGAATCCCAATGGTGCTTGTGTCCTTGAGCAAGACACTTTACCATAATTGCTTCTCTCCACCCAGGGGTAAATGGGTACCTGTGAGGGCAGAGTTGGTTGTTGTGTTTGATTAACCCTATATGTGCTGTAATGGCAGCAATTGAGCTGTATACTCCCCAGGGAGCTGAGATGGTTTCAGGAATGATTTATGAGCCTGATGAGCAGGGGTAATAATATAATGCACCTTGAGCACCAGTTTGGTGGATACGTGCGCTATATAAGTCCACATTATTATTATTATTACATGTACAGTATGTATGTGACAAATTAATTTACATACATGTATGACAGGTTTTTTTGTTGTAAAAAGATCTACATGTACCTAATTAGTTCTCATACTTACATAGGGTTGAAGATGATCTCAGAATACAGTTCAAATGAAGTAATGACATCATTTTAACAAAATCAGGGATTGCCCTGCATCACTTTGTAAAGGAAAACCAAGATTACAAAAGTGTAGAACCAGATGCCATGATGCCATGGGAATGTGACTTCACACTTTGGTACATGGGTCACTCCATGAACCTGGGACACATGGGTACATTGCTACCTTGTAGTTATTTAACCATGTTTAAGTTGTTGGTGTTAAATGTTTCAAGGTACATGTAATTATTTTTTTATAATGAAAGCTGGTATAGAAAAGTAGCTTTTGAGGAAAAGGGAGATTTTTTTTATTTTTTTAAATTTTTTATATGACCGAAAATTTGTCCGTGTCCAGTGCCATTTTTTATAAAAAATTGTGACATACAAAGTGTTCCAATTTTATCTCCGTATTTTCAAAGAAAATCTACTGCGAACCCACACAAACCATGCTTATCCGTTTTTTTACTTTTCAAATAGCATATAAATAATAAAATATTAGTTTAAAAATTTTCAGATTTCCAACGCCATATCGGTGAATTCACGCGTACCGACGCTACATGGGGTGTCCGCGTAAAATAAACACGTAGCATCGGTATTCCCCACTGCTCACGACTCGAAGATATACTTTCATTGGGGAATCTTGTTTCATGGCTTTAAAACATCCATAAATCACAATGAGAAGTAAAACTTTAAGTGTGATTGCAAATTTCCATGCGATTGGGAAATATCTGATCGGTTGTTATTTGGGTGTCCTTGAGTGAAATGTAGCGTCGAAAGCAACTTCCGCATAAATAAAACACCACCCATTTTGAAATGGTACCGCCATAGGTTAACCTCGGGAGGTCATGGCACTCGTTCGAACCAATACCTGTGGCAAAACCGCTTACATAAGCACAGTACTATTGACTGTGTGTGGGGTGTCCGCATGTACCGTCGGTGTCCCGGAACTACCACGAGGATTGTTCCGTTCCGTATCACTATTTACGGTATTCGGGAATGTCGAGCGTAGTCCCGCTGGTTGCCTGCTTTCTGCACAACGTACATGTAATCACTACAACGGCAACCAACGAAGCGATGACTCATCGCCTGCCGCAGCGTAACAATTTTCCTATTGGCTCCTTCTATAGACTACGATATAACGAATTTTCCCATTGGCTCTCTGGTACACGCATGGCATAGACTACGATCTACGTGGTGGATTCTGATGTCGCTGGCGCTAAGCGTTGCAACAGTTTTTTCAGAAGTTTTGAATAAATCTGTGTGTATCGAGGTCCGCTCACTAAAACTGACAATGACCAGACCATTTTCGCTACGAACAATAAAGGTTTTTAGCTTTCTGTTTCTGTCTGTTTACCAACGATTTTTGCTTAGTTGTGCATTGTGTTTTGTTCTTCAAGATCATACCTCGGCGTATAAGCCGCACCGCGTATAAGCCACAGGCAACTTTTACCGTGTCAAAATCAACATATAAGCCGCGGCTTATATTCCGGAAATTACGGTACATTGTTTTTCAATTTTATTTTTACAGTTGACAGAATGTAGCATTTGTCCTCCTTAATCGAACGGAAACAAGTGGTAATTTCAACAGCAACAAAGGGTGATTTTGAGTGCAAAATTTACTTGGAGTTTTTAAGTATCGCTGATTTCAAAGTTCATCTCATATACTGTCATAGTTGTTTTCCCGGGTCCGGATTTTTCGTAGATCTAAACGATTTTTAGTTTAAATTAATCTTACTTTAGTTATTGTTCCAGATAGTCATTTATGACAGACATGGCGCATTATAAATGTACACCACTATTATTATTATAAACATGTTTTAGCAAAAAAATAATTGTAAAACAATTGCACAAAAAATTAAAAATTATCTACAGTACTCTACATGGACATGGTTCATGGTGTCCATGTAGCATAGGTATTTGGGAAAAAAGGGTTAAGTCAAAATTTTAGTCTGATTAAGTCTAGCATTATATAACAATACATGACTAGTGTATGTTTTAACAAACTGATGTGATGCTATGATTAAACTTTTCTTTAAAGAGAGACAATTAGACAACATTTCAACAATGTATACCTACACTACATGGACACCGTGTCCATGTAGCATAGGTATTGGGAAAATGGTTTGCACAGATGTGTAATTTTAGTCAGAGTAAGTTTCTATAACCATAGAACATGACTAGTGTATATTTTAACAAACTGATGGGATGCTATGATTAAAACTTCTTTGAAAGGGACAATAGACAAAGATTTCTACATTATATACCTATGCTACATGGACACGGTGTCCATGTAGCATAGGTATTGGAAAAAGAGGTACTCATAATATCCGATTTTAGTCTGAGCAAGTCTTTATTGTTATATAACATGATAGTGTATGCTTTTAACAAACTGATGGGATTCTATGATTCACATTTTTCTTTAACGAGGAACATGTAACAGAATTTCAAGTAATTATTGCCAAATTTTGTTAAAAACTATCAAAAAAGCTCAATTGTCATGTCTTGTTAGGGTATTAAGTGGTCAATAATAGTAATGTTAGTTTTATGTTATTATTACACTCCCCTGAAATGGTTATTAAACATTGGATAAAGTTGGAATATGATGAACTGTTTACAAAATAAAACACAAGAAATATGACAAAGGTGTCCATGTAGCATAGGTATTTTCACCAGCGTCAGTCTCTCATTGAACAAGGATCACTGATGATCAGGAAACAATCAGCAATAATGTGTTTTGATTTTTCTTAATTGAATATTTGGAGAAACTAAAAATGGTAAAATTATATAAATATATTGATTTTGAAAATTCAACCCTTATGTCACACTTTGTGCCCCTACTTCATGGAGTGACCCACATGTACTCTAACTTAGTCTAAGAGATCAGTTTAAGGATAAGGTTAATCAGCCAGTTTAAAATTATATAAAAGGAAGGTATAACATTGGTACATGTAATTATCTAATTATCAAATTGAAAATTGTTTGTTGAAGCTTACAATTTTAATGTACATTTTAAATACCTACATTGTATGTTGTACATGATGTACTTTATATTAAGGAAGCTGGTTTGTTTCTGTCAACCTCTTGATTCTCGATACAGACATTTTACCAAAAGTGTATGCTGCCGTTTACCATTCAGAATGGTTTCTTTTCTATTGTTTGTATACAGTAAATATAAATATGAACTTTCAAAAGTATTCACAGGAAGCTGTAATTACTTACATCAACATAAACATAAACTATGTACATTGTAGGAAAGTTTCACATTCACAAATGAATCAACTTGATCATTCAGAAAGTTTTGCATTCATTGATGACACATGAGCATCAAAACAGATTGTTTCCCACGATGGCGGAACGGGGAAGAACGATTTTGCTAGAGAACCCTCTTCGACCAGTCAAACATCAACTGACTGAGAAGGTACATGTACACGTAGACGGTGGAAGGTCTTGGCAACACAGGTACGCACATATCTAGGGAAGTTCATAATTAAATTTGAAGTTATAAAAAAATAAGCTCAACATTTATGTACATGTATGTATACATGCAGCTGTTATCATCATCAAAAGCACTGGTCTCTACAATACTGTAGGCTGTACAAGGAAGTTCACAACAAGGAAGGGAAAACTATGTATTGTACTTGTACATGTACTGTAAATCATGTATATTTATGAAGTATTGTGTTATTCAGTTTGTTTCCTGGCTGCTAATCAGTAGCTATTCGTTTGTGCTATTTTGTTTAAAAAAATATTTTTGGGGGGATATGGATTCAAGTGCATACAAATATCAGTAAGTGCTATGTACATTAAGTTATATTTGTTTAGGACCAACATACCGTATTTGGTAACTGCCATGTCCACAATGGGACTATGGACCTAGTTTATGTACTTAACGAGGGAAGGTACATTTTACATCATTGGTAATTACCAAATTATACATTGTAAAATCAACAAATTGTTATCTAAAAACTTATTTGGGGCTTTCATCTTCCAAAGAGACAAATAAATTGTTGTAATGGTGAATTTACACAAAGTTGCCAACAAAAAACATACAAAGCTACACATTTTACAAATGTTTTCTCAACCATTGTGATGAAACTATCACAGGTTAGTTTTATTATCTTGTAATATATAGGGTTTAAATGAAAGTACATTACTAATACCAATGTTGTACCTGCCCTTTCATAGAATGATTAAAAGGATTTATAAGTACACCCCAGACACTTTTCACTACTCTGTACAAATGGGTTTTCTAATGGACAGCTAAAAGAAGTTGCCAAAGTTTTCATTTGGCTTGACTTTTTCTTGGCAATTTTTCTTTTACATACACTGTACATGTATACATGTACATGTATACATGTATGTACATATCTACTGGTCTAGGATAATAATAATAATAATTGGATTTATAGAGTGCCAAATTGCCAAAAGAACACAAAGCGCTTTTACATCCCTGGTCATTGGGCCAATATCAATCCTTAAACTTTCTCAGTTCCTGGGAGTATACAGACCCAAGATACATGTACAATAGCACATCAGAAGCTTTCAACCACAATATCAACCTCTACCCTCACAGGTACCCATTTATACTCCTGGGTGAAGAGGAGCACTGTACTGTGAAGTGTCTTGCTCAAGGACATGAGAATCATGGTCGAGGGTAGGATTCGAACCCACATTCTGATGACTCGGCCATCAGAACACAAGTCTGATGCGCTAGACCGCTCGGCCATTGCACCCATAATCTGTCCTTAAATATGGATCTACATCTACATGTACATCTCAACAACAGATTCTGAGATTTAGATGCACTCACAACTCAAAGAGTAAATGCTGCCAACTCAATGTGCATAAGGTCCCCTAGCACTGGCCTTCATTGGCACGCCAATGCTGTGGTTCATATGTTCACTTTTTCTCCCTGAGGCCTGGCTGGCATTCAAGCATCTCATCTACCAGTATTTGATATATACACTATAATATAAGCTACAGGTATTTGCCTGTCTGTGATTGATTACACTATTTGGTTCAAACTATTTGAACCTGTCCACAGTGACTGTGTGGTTTCATTACCCTGCTGTTTTGGCTGGGTTATACAGGGCTCATGTCTGATTGAACTGTATATCCATGCATACGTTATGTTCATTCTTTAATTTCAACAGTGTGATAAATTTTTGGGGGATTTATCTTGAAGTGAAGAATACCAACCAGTAGGTATAAGGAACAGAAGATAAATAATAATAACAAAGCACTTGTAAGTCCCAGGTAATGTAAAGTCACTGAGTTCGGTTGAAGGAAAGATTGAAAAGATATTTCCTCAGATGGAGAATAAAGAATGATAGGTCATGTCATCCCTCAACTCATCTGGCAAGGAGTTCCAGAGACATGGTGCAAAGCTGGAGAAAGTCTAATCTCCTTAGGTTACCTAACAGATGAGTCTTGGGAACAGAAAGATTAACAGTTATTCATCATGCTGTTCCAGGTTCAACTAATATATCCATGCATGTTTACAAATTCTTTAGTTTATCAACATAAAGGGAAAACTAACCCAGAACAAAGATGTTGACAATTGGGAGACTGCAAACTACATGTATGGATGAAGGTTTAGATAGCTCAGTTGGTTGGTAGAGCACTGGTATGGTAATCCAAAGATTGCAGGTTTGAGTCCATCTTCAGTCAATTTCTCTTTGTTAACATCCAATACTTTTTATAGGACAGGTACATTGTACGTACTTAATACACATTCAAGTCAAGTCATCTGTTAGATATGCATGGTCTTCAGCATTATGTACAGTACAATCAGTACATGTTCTAAATTAACAATGTACACTATTGTGGTAATCTTAATGCTCTATAGATGTCTATGTACTGGACTAACAACGGAAGTCTGTCTTACTGGAGCCCTTTCCAAGTTCATTGGAAATTTAAATTGTTTTCCTGTTTTCTCCAAAAATTTGAGCACTACAGACAGACTTAATTTCCCCAGACAAATTAGATACATGTGTTATTTAGTCATTTAACATATATGGATAAACCAATGAAGTACCCTTCCTTCACTCTTCGTAATAACCTCTTGACCTAGGTAGCGAGGATTCATTTCATGGTCACAATTGATCTTTTGATGCTACACCACCTGGAAAACAAACTCTGACAAAGCCATTGTGTACATATTATAAATAATAACCAGAAAGACATACATACAGAGAACTTGTCAGACTTCATGTCCAGAGAGCTTGTCAGACTTCATGGTATTGTGGTATGCACATATTTTTACAAGCAGCCCACGTGCCATTCAACAAATCTGATTGGTCAATTAGGAACTTGGATTGACAACTTTAGATTGACCAATTCACATACACACATTCTTAATTGTCAGATTATTAGGTTTTCACAGTGTAACACTGGACATAATGTGCACAGACATTGTGTGTATAAGATCTACACTATCTTGAATAATTTCTATTTAAAAAACAGATACAGACAGTATAAACCCTCCCTTCTGTACAATTTCACTCCAGCGAGATGTATAGCCAAATGCTGCCTCTAATTCTCATCATCTGCATCTATCCAGCTGCTGAAAATCCAAACAGGAAAAATTTCCAATTAGCAGTGATCAGTGCAAAGATGTACAGGTGTTAGCCACTGAGCCATAATGAGTTTTAAAATCCCAAGACCCTTTCACAAAATGTAATTACAGATTCCCTGAGGGTCCCACAGGCAAGACACTCCCATTTGTGGTCTATTCTTGGCAGCAGGGACATTGAGAGTTGATCCTCACTCTATGACAAATACAGGAAGTGTCTCAAGTCTTCATCCTATTGCTGGACAGTTTCATCCCACAGATTCTTGAGTTTCATCCAGATATTTTGAGCGTCTCCCAAGGTTGTCAGTCATTTGTATTAGATAACGGCACTACACAGTTAAGAGTTTTGAGTACAAGTATGTGATGCAGTCAGTTTTATGCTATTTATCACAACTGATCAGATACACATATATTGTATATTCATTCTGCTAAGTTTGTTGACGACTGTAACACTTGCTTGTAAAGGATGTTAGTAATTAGCATAGTTGTTACAAATCACTTGAATCAGAGAGGCGAACATGTCTGCATGGAACACTGAAATTACAGTTGAGGTGAGCCTTGGCTGGTGTAGCAGTGGTGATAGCAGAGCCAGCCATTCTGTGAATCAGGGTCTCATCAGCGGACGCCCTGCATTGCCCGTGCACTGCCCACTGTACCCTCTCGACAGCGGATGCATAGCCCCAGATTTACCTCTGCCAGAGATTCCTAAAAAGCAAACCAGTGGATGAGGATAAATACTTGTCACCTTACTTATCAGCCTACGAGCCTAATACTTATGGACGTGATCCCACCGAACCACGAGGTAGATATGAATGTATACAAATTGTACACTACTGTATAAATGCACCTTGAAACTTTTGCCCTTGGTAAACTTATGATTAATCGCTTTACTTCTTTCAAAAATGTTACAAACTGAATGCACTCAAGGCATTACATGTACCTGTACAATGAAACCATGATGATGTATAATATGTAGAATGTATATATATATGTAGAATGTATAATATGTAGAATGTTTTGATCTAAAATGAAAATTCTACAGCTCTGTACAACATGTGTAGATGTACATGTACATGTACAAATGTAGGTATGGCATGAAATGGCTACAGTGTAAGTCACGATGGGCTAAGTGATCAAATTTTGTTGGGTTGGCTAAAATGCTTCAGCCAACTAGCACACTACATGTATGTACATGTACATGTACATGTACATAATGTGTACATGTACATGTACATACATACATGTACATACAAGGTTCTACCAGAAGCATTCGCTTCTAATTCAGCATAGACTCAAGTCGTGAGTCCATGAGTTTTCAAGTTTAATAGCATCAGTTGAAGCATTCTCGGATGAGCTGCTTTTCAGTTTGTATGTTGCAGGTTTCTTTTACTTCTGTTGTGAAGGGATTCAACGTTTTCGCATTTACCTTTGATCTTACTAGGTATCACATCGTTAGTATTTTTTGCGTTGAATTGGCATTCTGCATATGTCGCGAAATATTTGAGCTTTGTTTTTCACGAACCCTGCAAAGTCCGTCAGCTCTTGTGATTTTCGTGATTTTATCATTGTTGTAAATAAAACTCAATCCACGTCTTCTTCATTGATTTTTGACTCTACTGGAACTTCAGCCACTGGTTCCCCTTTCTTCTTTTTTCGGCCTTTCTTCTCCTTAGGCTTTTTCTTTGGTGGCTTTTTTCTTTTGTACCCCGACTTGACAAGTTTACGAAGTTGTGATACGTAAAAATTTCCCATCATTTTTAGCTCGCCTTCAGTGATATTTCATGTACAGCATGCGTGGAGAAAGCAGCGATCTGCAAAGTGAGTCAAATATAGAGCGACGGGTTTCGTTGTCAAGTTTTTGAAGAAAGTTTTGTTAGTGTGATAAGCGCCGAGGCATGACGATTTTCGGTAGTCTAGTTCTAGAGCACCAGTTTTCGGAGTATTATAATGAATCTGAGTGCCTAGGTACCGGAAAGATTTGACATTCTTCGCAGGGACACCAACCATTATCACAGTCTCCGGATAGTCCTCGTCCGGCGCCTTTGAAAGTTCATCACCATCATTTCACTCTTTTCCAAGCTCAAAACGAAGGCCATATTCTTTCAAAATTTATTAAATTTATTAAAATGTTAGCCGCCTTCTGCATGTCTTGGCGTTCTTGAAAATACTTACACAGGTGCGATCCGCGCACCCAACCACAGCATGTGGTGGAATCCGCGATCCAGGCGATTCTTGGTTCATTTTTCGATTGGTACATTCAGATGGAATTTGAAATTTGACTTTAACACCAAGGCCATGTTAGATTGCATTACCGTACTCGGTGCATTAGGACTATGTCGAACATGAGGGCAAAAAAGTGTTGGTCCTTCAATCGACCCTTGAAGGACACCTGAAGTAATCAAGAACGACATCTCCGGTCCAAGTTAATTCATGTAACTTGACGAAAACTTCAACAAGCCTGGATGAGATTCAGGATTAATCCGGGCGTAAATACAAGCCCATAAAAACCAACGATCAACCCAATCAAATGCAGCCTTTAGGTCGACAAAATAAGCAAATAACGGACGCCCCTGGTCCTTAAATACTTGCTGTAACCTTTTCAACACATAAATCCCATCACCGGTACCCTTCGACTGGCAAAATCCAAACTGGTTTTCGCTGAGTTGAGAATTGTACCAAGCAGAGATCCGGGTAAAAATACTAGCCACAATGCCTTTGATAAAAGCAGATTGAACACTTATGCCTCTGTAATTCAAGACCGACTTCATTGACCCCTTGTTCTTGAATAGTGGTGTTACATGTATAGCGCTTTTTGTCCAAGATGAGGGGATTTTTTATTCGTACCAGAATTCACGTAGAATTTTTTCGAGGTCGTTTTGAAATGTATCGATTTCGAGCATGGATTTTAACGCCTCGATTTTTGACATCAGTGGTCGCTTTTTGTTTTAGCGACTGATTTTGTAAATTCCATGTCGACGTGATTTATGGTGCAGTCAGGAAATGCATTCGCAGAGGTTGTGGAGCACTGCGTGAGGAAGTTCGGCCAGGATGGAATTGGTTGGCTGTTTTTGTGGTTGAAATGTTCCTTGTAGTGATCATGAAGCGCTTGGATGTTAACTGTGCTTACCTTTTGAGCGGCGATCAAGTATTTCATGATTTTAGTGAGGGCAAAGAACTTTGTCGAGTTTCTGGTTGACTTGCGGTAACAACAATTTACTGAGAACTACTGTACATGCACATGTACAGTCCTAGCAGGCTATTATTAACATAATCATTGGTAAGGCTGTGCCGGGTACTCAGGATACACAGCAAAAACTGCCATTACCCAGTTCCATTTTTGGTTCCAATTACCCGTAAACGATTTAAAAATATTTTGACTGAATATTTAAGCCACACAAATGGAATTCTCCAACAAAATGTATGTGGGAGATGGGGTGCTACGAGTAATTTTTTTAATGTAGAGGCGGGAAATTATTACAGTACAATGTAAGTCCACATTTATTAGCTTTAATAAAACAAAAAGAAACTGTTTTCGATCATGTTGGGTTTTGTAAACATTTGGGAGTATTTATGTGTTTTACAAATTGTTTGCAGGTAACTGGGTATCAAAGATTTCCAATTTGGGTATCCGGTTCCGAAAAAAACAACCTTGTAGAAAACAATATGTATAGAAAAAGTAAAGAAAGGCATGAACAGTATCATACCAAAACCCCTTAAAAGTCTGTATTATAATGCTGCCCATCTATGGTGTACAAATGTCCATTGACCGAAATGGAGTGTGTTTCTAACTTATACACTTATGTACATGTAGTTGGTGCGTCATGAATACTGCTGACTCACACAATTTTAGTTGGTGATTCATGACTAAATATACAATTTAAAATCTTCTATTTCAATAATAATTACTCAATACATTTTGAAAGCAAACCCTCTAGAGGGGAATTTATTAATCCAGGAATAGAAGTATGCACTTTTCTAAAATGAAGATGATGACGTTATTGCTCTGAATACATGGTAAGTTCACTAGATTATCATTTATAAAGTTCACACACACGCTCATTTGATAAAGTGAAAGTACAAGTACAGTATATAGTGAGTGTTTTTAAAAAGGGAAGATACAATATTAACAAAACTACTTACTCTCTTTGAATCAATACGTATGTACATATACTGAGACGCAATAGAAACTTACCACTTTTTCGACCTTAAATTATCAGTAATCACAATGCACAAATGTAATATGTGCACTTATTTTGGCAAGTCAGTGTACCCCCTACAGACAAATCGGTCACACATGATCACGTGACCTTTGAGTGTTCTCTTCATGGCCCAGGTGCGTAACACCTTGTTTGACCATCAGCGATTGCTCAAGGGGTATGTGATGATTTTAATTAGCAGCACGTGATGTCTTATTTTGAACCATTACAATTTTATGCTATTCCAAAACAAGTGGTAAGTTTCTATTGCGTCTCAGTATACATGTACATAGGTAAAACTTGTAGCTTTGCATGGTGAGGATGATAAGTAAGACTAATTGCGGTGACACCATGTGGAATCTCAATTGAGTAGTAATTAGTTCTGAAAAGAGCTGGAGGTACAACTCGACATTTCGATCAGTGTGCTCTGATCGTCCTCAGGAGAATGCCGGACTCTGGGGAATGCTGCTGCTTAAGTAGGCTGCTGGAGGATTACCCAATGACAGGATGCTGGTGGATTGGTGCATTGATGCGTTGATGCGTGCAGGCGGGAACTGTGGATCCTAGGGGTAGGGGAGAGGAGTGTGTGCTCACTGAAGTGAATCAGTTGTAGACAAGCACTAGGGGAAGAAGGGTGGTTGACTTAGGATATAGGAGATCCCTCAGTCTGGGGTGGGTTGTGGACTTTGGATATAGAGGATCCTTAAGTCTGTAGTATTGGTCGCCAAATGTCGCTGATGTGGAAGCCAATGTCCTGTGGCACGGTGTCATGTTTGACGATCTCGATGGCCTCTCTGATGCGTCTGGGGTGCCATGTGTCGATGGGTGTGATGAGTTGGGCTGCCTGCCAGTCGATTTGGTGGTCCTTGATGTGCGAGTGCTTGACGATGGCGGACTTATCGAAATCTCCTCTGCGGCCGTGTGCTCGGTGTTCCTTCAATCTGATGGGGAGGTTGCGTCCTGTTTCGCCGATGTACACCTTACCACACTCACATGGGATCCGGTAGACTCCCGCTCTTTTGTTTGGGTCCGGTTTGTCCTTGTGGGTGTGTAGAAGTCCTAGGAGTTTGCTGGGGGCTGAGTGGAACACATCGATGCCTGCTCGTCGGAGGATGCGTTGTAGTTTGTGAGACGTCGAACCTAGATAGGGGAGACAAGCAGAAAGGGTTAGATTTGTACCTCCAGTTCTTTTCAGAACTAATTACTACTCAATTGAGATTCCACATGGTGTCACCGCAATTAGTCTTATGTACATGTTCCTTAAACAAACAACTTGTGATACTTTAAGCTTATTACATTGTGTCATCAACAAAAAACTTAAAATTATTGGCTATAATTTTACTTTTCTTGAAAATTACAGCACCTCAGACAAAATAATTTCTTGGTAATATTGAAACCATCATCGGCTTTACACCAAGTAAGTTTTGTTCAATCAGTGCATGACCCTTCTGTCCCACAAAACCTTCAAAATCTTTTTTTTTTAAACATTACATCGTTGTGTGCCCAGAAGAAGGTCGGAATGCTCTACGACCTTCTTCTGGGCACACAAAGTACAATTTTTTGTCCCAGCAGAAGGTTGTAAGCAATATAATGTCTCCTTTAAAAAAAAAGTAGGGCATAACTGTTATATATTTGTTGCTAGAATTACTCCCAAGACATGTTTTTCCATTCCCATGTGGAATTTGACTTATAAATGGCAGAAAAATGACCAAACTTTCACACTCAGTTTTCTTGAAACACAATTTTGCACATTAATTGATTATGACGTTTTGGCAGTCACACTTTCGTTATGTCCTTCTTCCGGGCACATGACGAGATATCAACCCTAAAAAATTTGCAGAATATTTTGACTTTCACCTGATCAGAAGCTGTCAAATTTGCTGTCAAAAACGCAACCTTACTGTGGAGATAACCTTTTTCATTGCAATTCAATCATTTGGTTACTTTTAAATAACCACATTTTTAAAGATTGATATATTTTTGGAAGCATAGTGTAGAGGGTGGTTTCCTTTGGGAATAACTGGACATTAAATTGAAATAAAATAAAAGTTTAGACATCACTCAATATTTTGTCTTTATCATTGGTTGTCATTGGAGTTTATTTGGTGGGGTGTACCCCTATCTCAACAAACATTTCATTATTGGCCCGGTACTGGCATATGCCCACGTTCACATTGGCCACGATAGTGGCCGCTGGCAATGGCCCAGTACAGTTGATACATGTATTAACGGCAAATTCAGTACTGGCCCGACTGTATATATGCGAGCATGGAGGGTGTAT
Source organism: Zoroaster sp. YZ-2022 (assembly GCA_029582265.1). Classification (NCBI taxonomy): domain Eukaryota; kingdom Metazoa; phylum Echinodermata; class Asteroidea; order Forcipulatida; family Zoroasteridae; genus Zoroaster; species Zoroaster sp. YZ-2022. The sequence continues at coordinate 14,088,198 of CM055821.1, read as the reverse complement.
TGTATTATAATGAGAATATACATGTATACATACAGGGACTTGACTTACATGGCTGTTCAATGTCGGAGATACGGCAGTCAGTGATGTGATGCTGTTATGCAAATGAAATATGCGCCACATGCTGGCCCATGGTGTGCATGCATGGGCCACCTGTGAGATACATGTACCATGCACAGGCAGCGGGCGCAGGTTTGGGTAATGTAATGGCGCGGGCGATGACCATTGGATTTCTGAGAGTGGCCAAGACACACTCGGGATTTTTCAAAGCCACCACGGGTGAGTCCAGAGCCGGGGAACCCTGAGGCACCAGCGAACACTTATGGCAAACACTAAAGAGGGTACCTGAGAGTTACACTCATATGTATATAGATGCTTTACATGTACATGTGTATAGAATGTACATTGTAACTGAAACATAGTATTATAATTAGTCAGCAATACCCCCAGGATGTCTATTGGACGACCTATTCTGTAAACTGCCACCTCATTTGATTTGTAATACAAATGAAAAAAATAATATTGTACAATGTACATAAGTGAAACATTTGGACACCCTGTTTTTCAAATTTTGACACTCTATTTCCAGATCCTGGTTTATACAACATAATGGTAACTGAAATGGTTTCAAAAACAGAAAGTAAACGTACAAGTCAATGACAATTTTGAAAGGTCTGATGTCTGAAGAAATTTCAGGTTGCCCAACATTAAAATGTTCTTTTATTTGACCCCCCTTTGCCTCGGAATCTATTGATTTGTGTCAGGTAATATCTGGGCAGCAGCTGTGCTGTCATTACATCATTCTGCATCATCAGGTGCCCATCAAAGCATGTTGACTGACTTCACTGATGTACGTTCAATGATGGTAATGGGGGAAGCCTCCAGACATCCGTTCATCATGTGCGGTTGACCAGCTAATAAGTCTATGACTCTTATTATGACAAGTGATCAGTCATTACACACAAGTCTTATATAATTTTCACAAAGAATAAAGTTTCTTTTGTTAAAAGGAAGGTACAACATTGGTAATGTTATGAAATTGTTTCTGTGGGTTTGCTCAATCTCTTTTAATCAGGACAACTAACCTGAGGAAAATAGTGAAAACACATTCATATTGGTTGTATTCATTCTAATGTGGAAAGAGACCTCTTTCTTTAAAGTGACAGTACCTCAGACATTATTATTTTTAGGGAAGATTTATACCATCATCAGCTTTAACACAAATTAATTAATTACTATTCAACGATTTGGTTATTTTGAAATTACCAATCTTACTTGTATACCTGACCTTTAAACAATACATTATCAAGCTTTCACTGCGTAATTTGCACATGTACACTAGTCAGTTTCCCTGTTAATCTTTTGCAAATGTTCATCAGGAATCTCAGACTGTCACAATTTGAGACTTTAATTTGATTCAATACTGCATTTGTTTATTTTTGGTTTCCTGGCATTGTGGTTTATATACATGTAAGCTGCGAGTAGAGGGTGCTATTGATATTGTAGATAGTCAGAGCCAATGTGGAGAGATATTCAATTAGCTCTGTTCATGTAACTAACACACAGTATGTGGATCAATAGCATCTCCTTACCCCAGCTTACATATTTTGGAATGTTTCTGTCTGAAAGTACATACATGTACATGTATGTACATGTACGATCATTTTCGTACAATTAATCAAAGTACTTTGCAAATGAATTGTCGACTTCCAGAGACAAAAATTCCACATTGGAATAAATTTAAAAAAAAATCATTTAAATGCATTTTCACATTTTCAATGCATAATGCATTTTCAATGCATAATGACTCAATGAAATAAGCTGAAACTTTTCATTCTTATAACGCATGGATGCATTTTGTGACATTTTACCAAAGGTATTTACTGGCTTTAACTCCATACAAAAACTTGTGTGTAGATAACGACAATAATGTATAAAAAGGTACAGAAGGCAAAACCCCCCTAGATGCTGTACACATCTACATGTGTAGTACATGTATGTAGACAATTGCAGTAGAGGGTTCATGATCACATTAACAAGAACTTAAAACATTTTCCTTGTTGGAGTATTTCCTGTTGGCCTACTAGTACATGTACATGTACCTCCATCTAATCACTTTCGTTTCATTAGATTGAGGTATGGCTGTGCGTTTTCGGATATTTTTGGAACCGGATACTAAATCAGGAAAAAATCGGATACCTGGATACCCATTTAAATTTTTGTTGAAAACATGCCTCCGGTGATGTACAAATACATACATGGTAACAAAACTGACCTTTATAAGACAGAGGAGACATGTACCATACATATGTGTATGTACTTAAATCAATCTTTTCTTTACCGTGTCGTTTTAAAAAAAAAAGTAAAACCTCTTGGTGAAATATGTATCTCTATGGTATTTACTGAAAGTTATTTCTGAAATAAAACTGATCACTACAAAGGTGTCTGTCTTTGATAACCTGAGTTACAAATGTACGATGTACAAAAGAAAGCCCCATTGATCGCACGCACGCACGCACGTACGCACGCACGCACGCACGCACGCACGCAACGTACCTGAACATCACACGTGACTGAGTCAGGAGACTAGAAGACAATGTCACTGCAGTATGGTCACATGGTATGTGCATGATCGGAGAGCTGGTTGGTTGTTCATGTTCACTAAACACATGTTGAATTATGTCATTGGTCAAAGGCGATGCGGGCGGAACCCAGTTCAATTCATGTGCACAATTCATGTGCTTGCGCCTTGCCACGCCCCTGCCTTTAGGACATGGTTTTAGCCATACTAAAATGATCTTATAAGAGTATAACTCTCAGGCCGCCTCTCTTGTGTTTGTTGTAAGTGTTCGCCGGTGCCTCAGGATTCCCTGGATCCGGACTTACCCCCGGCGGCGTGGAAAAATCTTGGAAGAATGTCTTGGAAGAGTGTCTTGGCCACCCTTAGAAATCCCTAGACATCGTCATTTCCGCGCGAGAGGGGGAAAAGGTCGTTTCATTTTTTTTTTTCCCCATCATTTCTGCCATGCCGCGGCTGTAGCCTGCGCCATTACGTTACCCGAACCTGCACCCACTGCCTGTTTGTGTTTACTCACGTGGCACCGTCTGCTGCATGTTTTATTTATGTAATGCAACATGCCGTATCTCCGACATTGAACAGCAGTTTACGTCAGGTCCCTGTACTTGCCCCACTAATCCAATTACTGCAAACAATTAGGCAAACATTCCCTCATGTGCTGCTGGTTTGATAAGTTGTTTGAAGCATGGAGGAAGGAAATTTCCTTCCTCCATGTTTGAAGCAGCCGCTGCCAGGCCCTTTGCAGTCTTAATGATTCGATACAATGTATCATAAACAGTTGGAGAAAAGTGTATGAAAAATGTCCGTAAAATACTACAAAGGCTTTATTGGAGTGTAATCTCTTGAATTTAAAGATGATTGTCTGTAAAAGTATAAACATTACATTGTTCAAGAGTCACAGATTTCTGTTTGCACCGCTCAAATATTAATTCCGAATTTTAAAAAGTCGTTTATGGGTAATTGGAAATGAAAAATGGAACTGAGTAATGACAGTTTCGGTCATGTATTTGGATAACAGGCACAGCCCTAGATTGGGGGGGGGGGGGAGATCTTTGTTGTTTTCCCCACTTCTGCTCAAGAGTTGTAATGTTGTAATGTCAAAATTTCATATGTGTAATGTACAATGTACATGTAATACATGCGCATATTTGGGATGTGCACACATATTTGACCATGTACTGATACAGTACGTTTATATGTTAAACCATTCACGGCTTGGCTCCCCTCCCCCTTAATTTATTTTTTTTCCTTTTTTTTCTTCAAGTTGTATGCATAGGTTTTTCTTCCCCTTTCCTTCAAACTTTAGGTGATGGGTGCCTACCAGAATTGCCCATTGGATATTTCCCTGGCATAAATGTGTGTATACATGTGTACATACAATGTACATGTACATGTACATGTTTTAGAGGCTAGATTATTAACTGTGGCCGGAATTTTTTATTTATTTATTTTTTAATTTCATAATTTAAAAGTGTTTACAGATGCACTGACAAAAGCGACAGTGCCAAAAAGTACCATGAAGACCAGGAAATAAACAACAAATCCAAGTACATTGTACTACATGTAACTGAAAAGTGTAAAAACAAGAATATACATCAACTAGAGATTCAGAGTTTGTTTTGACACAAACTCTAGGTGTTCGGGAGGGTGTAAAGGTCAAATTGGGGTCAACTTTGTTTAAATATTTTGTGACAATGAACGATCTGTACAATGACCAGTGCAAAGATTGTGAATTTACCTCTTGTGGAAGATTTTGTTTTAAATATTAAACTTTGGCTTCCGGATTTGGACAGGAAGTAAAGGTCAAATTGGAGTCACCTTTGTGTAAAATTGTTTTGACAATTAACGATCTGTACAATGGTGCTAAAATTGTGAATTTACCTCTTGTGGTTGTTGACATATGATTTTTTAAATATTAAACTTTGACTTCCGGTTTGGACAGGAAGTAAGGTCAAATTGGGGTCATTTTTTTGTAAATATTTTTTGACAATTAGCGATCTGTACAATGGTACAAAAATTGTGAATTTACCTCTTGTGGTTGTTGAGATATGATTTTTTAAAATATTAAACTTTGACTTCCGGTTTGGACAGGAAGTAAGGTCAAATTGGGGTCACCGTTGTGTAAATATTTTTCGACAATTAACAATCTATACAATGGTGCAAAAAATGTCAGTTTACATCTTGTGGTTGTTGAGATATGATTTTTGTTAAATATTAAATTTTGACTTCCAGTTTGGACAGGAAGTAAGGTCAAATTGGGGTCACCTTTTTGTAAATATTTTTGACAATTAACGATCTGTAGAATAGTACAAAAAATGTATATTTACCTCTTGTGGTTGTTGAGATATGATTTTTGTTAAATATTAAATTTTTACTTCCGGTATGGACAGGAAGTAAGGTCAAATTGGGGTCACCTTTGTGTAAATATTTTTCGACAATTAACGATCTGTCGGTCATTCCATGTCAAATCAACCAAATTTCTGAAAAGTTCCCAGGTGACCCTCTCAGGTTTACATGAAACTTTGTTAAACTGCTCCACTATAGCCAAAATGAACACACACAAAAAAGTAGATTCATACTCCATATCGTTTCCGAGATACGGCCTCTTGAAATTTGCTTTAAAAAAACCTTTTTTGTGCTCCGCCCCCTGGCCGAGTCGCGAAAACGTGCCATCGCGCTATTTTTCAACTTTAAGAGCTCATAATTTGATAACGGTAACAGCTATAGAGCTGATAATTTGTATTCTAACTTACTTTTGGCCCTAGATTCATAATCTGGCCTTAAATAATAGATATCTCATCTACATTTCAAGTTACTTGCCCCCAAAGTAGGCACTTTATTCAACTGGGAGTGATTTGGATGATTTTTGGGGTCACATGAATCCCAAATCTCAGATAAATCATCTATAGGTGCATTTCTATTACCAAAATCAAATATGAGCTAAATAAAACATTTATAAAGGAGTAGCATTCATCCAAAGTTGGGTCCAGGTGAACAAAAATAAAAAAGACCCCTTCCGTCATGCGAGTGGTCCCCCCTGTGGACATTTTTTTTTTTTTTTTAATTTACAGCAGTTAAACATGTACATTAGATCTACTTATATACCAAATTTCAGCTTTGGTACTCAACTCCTTCATGGTCAGGTTGTATTTTGAAAATTACACAGTTTTGCACATATTCGGGGACATAAAATTGACTTTAATAGATGGGCATTTAACAGAATTACCATGCATGTATTCTAGCAACTAGCTTTGAGAATACTGTCTAGTTAGTTGCAGTGGTTTACTTGATAAATACTGGTAGTTTGGCTTGAATGTTATTGAAGTCTGCTTTAGATAATTTATACTGACGGCCCCCTTGTCCCTGCAGTTCTGGAGCTCGCACTGATGGTACATACATGTATCACATCTTTTTTTTGTTATGCGCTTTTGATCATTTTTAAATGGAAACAGCGCAATAGAAAATTTTTAATTTATTATTATTATTATTATTATCTTGAAATGGTATCCAACACTCATTGCGGGAGTCATGTGGCCAGGAGAGTGTATTTGAGTTCTTTGCTCTTCTCATGAACTTCACATAGACATCATTTTGTTCCTCTGATCTCTCAACTATGGTGCCAATGTACCATTCATTGTCATGATATGCATGCGATGTATTAACCTGGTTGGTACTCTGTTGCATCAGTACCTTGATGTATTTCTGCATGATCTCCAATGGAAACAATACTAAAAATCTTGTCATCAGAGAGTCGCCGCATTTTAAGTTGTGCCTTTCTATCAGTCACAGGAACAAAACTATGGTGTGATCGAGTACCTGATATAGTCTTTGATGAGGAGAATCGATCAACTAGCTTGAACTTACCTACATGTACATTACATTTCACATCATCGTTGCTGACATAAAAGAACTTGATGCCCGTGATGTTTTTATCAGCCCATGCAAACATCTGCTGTGGGGTCAAAATCTGTTCATCCCTCGGTAGCCTGCAGACTGGCTCTTGCTACCAGCCTCTTTGTGGTGGCATCCAAACCATCACATGGACTCTTCCCATGGCTGGTTGCCAAAAAATGCCATTCGGCTGCAAGTCCATGGTCTGATACACATGTAAGTGGTAGCAAAGGTTGGACAAGTTCTTGTGATTTTTACTGGCTGGCTGCCCCATCACTGAAGTATATCAGCTTGCTTTTGCTAGGAAGCTGCTCTTTGATAAAGGAAATAAGCCTGGATATGAAAGCATGGACAGTTGTGGTTTCATGTTTCATGCAGTCTGAAATCACGACTACACTCGCACATTTCAGTTCACCTCCTTCTATATGGTAGATGGCAAATGGGTGCAGCGTGGCTTGGCTGTTGTCCCAATAATACCCCTGGATAGCATCTTGCACCAAAAAGCTGTAATTCTCAGCGAAGTCCAACAAAACTATGGCTGTATCTTCTGGTAGCGTTTCCTTCAGTGAGCGCAAATATGAAGACTGCGATTTTGTAATAAGGTGGTGCTCTCTTAGAGAATCAACTTTACTGCAAATTGTGTCAAGAAATTCTTGAAGTGATATTTACCCATCTACTTTACCCATCTACTGATTTCCTGTATCAGAGTCAGGAAAATCAGGACAATAGAGTATTGTTTATAAATTAACAACTGTAAATCACCTTGAATTCTTCCAAGAAAGAGGACAAACTTATTACAATGTAATTTACATAGCTCTTGTGATAATTTGGTAATTTTGAGATGGAATTAAATATGGATGTGGCAGTTCAGGTCTTTATAATGCGTGCAAGTAGGCCAAATCAAGTAAAAAATCATGATAAATGGTGTAATTTTCAAAATGCAACCTGACCATGAAAGAGTTGAGTACCAAAGCTGAAATTTGGTATATCAGTAGATCTGATGTACATGTTTAACTGCTGTAAATTTCAACAACAAAAAAAACTGTCCACAGGGGGACCACTCGCATGACGGAAGGGGTCTTTTTTTATTTTTGTTCACCTGGACCCAAATTTGGATGAATGCTACTCCTTTATAAATGTTTTATTTAGCTCATATTTGATTTTGGTAATAGAAATGCACCTATAGATGATTTATCTGAGATTTGGGATTCATGTGACCCCTGATGAGGTCACAGGGTGACCCCAAAAATCATCCAAATCACTCCCGGTTGAATAAAGTGCCTACTTTGGGGGCAAGTAACTTGAAATGTAGATGAGATATCTATTATTTAAGGCCAGATTGTGAATCTAGGGCCAAAAGTAAGTTAGAATACAAATTTTCAGCTCTATAGCTATTACCGTTATCAAATTATGGGCTCTTAAAGTTGAAAAAAAGCGCGATGGCGCTTTCGCGACTCGGCCGGGAGGGCGGACCACAAAAAAGGGTTTTTTAAAGCAAATTTCAAGAGGCCGTATCTCGGAAACGATATGGAGTATGAATCTACTTTTGTGTGTGTGTTCATTTTGGCCATAGTGGAACAGTTTAACAAAGTTTCATGTAAATCTGAGAGGGTCACCTGGGGACCTCTGGTTGATTTGACACGGAATGACCCCTGTACAATGGTGCAAAAATTGTGAATTTACCTCTTGTGGTTGTTGTGATATGATTTTTTTAAATATTAAATTTTGACTTCCGGTTTGGACAGGAAGTAAGGTCAAATTGGGATCACATTTGTGTAAATATTTTTCCACAATTAACAATCTACATTATACAATGGTGCAAAAATGTCAATTTACATCTTGTGGTTGTTGAGATATGATTTTTGTTAAATATTAAACTTTGACTTCCGGTTTGGGCAGGAAGTAAGGTCAAATTGGGGTCACCTTTTTGTAAATATTTTTGACAATTAACGATCTGTAGAATGGTACAAAAATTTTGAATTTACCTCTTGTGGTTGTTGAGATATGATTTTTTTTAAATATTAAACTTTGACTTCCGGTTTGGACAGGAAGTAAGGTCAAATTGGGGTCACCTTTGTGTAAATATTTTTCGACAATTAACGATCTGTACAATGGTGCAAAAATTGTGAATTTACCTCTTGTGGTTGTTGAGATATGATTTTTTTAAATATTAAACTTTAACTTCCGGTTTGGACAGGAAGTAAGGTCAAATTGGGGTCACCTTTTTGTAAATATTTTTTGACAATTAACGATCTGTACAATGGTACAAAAATTGTGAATTTACCTCTTGTGGTTGTTGAGATATGATTTTTTTTAATATTAAACTTTGACTTCCGGTTTGGACAGGAAGTAAAGGTCAAATTGGGGTCACCTTTTTGTAAATATTTTTTGACAATTAACGATCTGTACAATGGTGAAAGAATTGTGAATTTATCTCTTGTGGTTGTTGAGATATGATTTTTTTAAATATTAAACTTTGACTTCCGGTTTGGACAGGAAGTAAGGTCAAATTGGGATCAACATTTTGTAAATATTTTTTGACAATTAACGTCCTGTACAATGGTACAAAAATTGTGAATTTATCTCTTGTGGTTGTTGAAATATGATTTTTTTTAAATATTATACTTTGACTTCCGGTTTGGACAGGAAGTAAAGGTCAAATTGGGGTCACCTTTTTGTAAATATTTTTTGACAATTAACGATCTGTACAATGGTGAAAGAATTGTGAATTTATCTCTTGTGGTTGTTGAGATATGATTTTTTTTAAGTATTAAACTTTGACTTCCGGTTTCGACAGGAAGTAAGGTCAAATTGGGGTCATCTTTTTGTAAATATTTTTTGACAATTAACGGTCTACAATGGTACAAAAATTGTGAATATACCTTTTGTGGTTGTTGAGATATGATTTATTTTTAAATATTAAACTTTGACTTCCAGTTTGGACAGGAAGTAAAGGTCAAATTGGGGTCACCTTTTTGTAAATATTTTTTGACAATTAACGATCTGTACAATGGTGAAAGAATTGTGAATTTATCTCTTGTGGTTGTTGAGATATGATTTTTTAAAGATTAAACTTTGACTTCCGGTTTGGACAGGAAGTAAGGTCAAATTGGGGTCACTCACAACTCGTGTTTCATCTACTTGTTAAGTTCTAAGTACATGCCAAGTACATGTACGTAAGCTTGTTTACAAAAATCATCAACTTTGACAAATTTTTAAAAGTAATTTCCCGCTCTCTTCACCTTTTTACTTACACCATAGTAAGAAGCACTAATCAGGTGTCTGCAGATGACTTCGATGTTCTTGTGAAAACTTCGAATCAGTAGAAAAGTGGAATTTTTACAGCGATGCTCCACAAACGCGTTATATGTTTATAAATATATGTGATGATCAGCGCCACCAAGTGACCACTAAAAGTTTTGAAATTCAACAAACTCAAATACAAATAATTATTAAAAGGCACACAAATCAGTAAAGCAGGTGCCCAGGTGAACATCTCTCGGTGAAGCCCCCTCTTCCATTCCATGTCCACTATTAAGCAATCCGAATAGCGTCGGAAACTTCACGCTAAACTTCGCATAGGAGCCTTGCTCTTGATAGGATCAGGAATAAGGCAATTAATTTCTTCTGCACTGATGGTAAAGACCACTAAAGTTGTATAGCGCCCTCTATAGTTAGAATTTCTAACGCACAATAACACACTGAATGTGGGTCAATACGTATGTGGACTTGACGTCATCATGACGTCACTGTTGCGGTTTCCTGATCATCATGACGTCACTAGGTTTCATCTACAAGTTAAGGTCTAACTATGTGTGAAGTTTGAAGGTTTTTTAAACTTGGCAAGTATGTTTTTGTTTGCGCACAAGATGGGGGTGAAGCAGAAGTAAAAAAAAAAAAAAAAACGAACAAAAACAATAGGTGTTTCGGGCACATACCCGAACACCTAAAAAGAAGAAGTAAAAACTAGAGATTCGAGTTTGTTTACACAAACTCTAGGTGTTCGGGAGGAAGTAAAGGTCAAATTGGGGTCACCTTTGTGTAAAATTGTTTTGACAAATAACGATCTGTACAATGGTGCAAATATTGTGAATTTACCTCTTGTGGAAGATTTTGTTTTAAATATTAAACTTTGGCTTCCGGTTTAGACAGGAAGTAAAGGTCAAATTGGGGTCAACTTTGTGTAAAATTGTTTTGACAATTAACGATCTGTACAATGGTACAAAAAATTTTAATTTACCTCTTGTAGTTGTTGAGATATGATTTTTTTTAAATATTAAACTTTGACTTCCGGTTTGGACAGGAAGTAAAGGTCAAAAAGGGGGTCATGTTTTTGTAAATATTTTTGGCAATTAACGATCTGTACAATGGTACAAAATTGTGAATTTACCTGTTGTGGTTGTTGAGATATAATTTTTAAATATTAAACTTTGACTTCCGGTTTAGACAGGAAGTAAGGTCAAATTAGGTCACCTTTTGTAAATATTTTTCGACAATTAACAATCTGTACAATGGTACAAAAATTGTGAATTTACCTCTTGTGGTTGTTGAGATGATTTTTTTAAATATTTAACTTTGACGACTTCCGGTTTGGACAGGAAGTAAGGTCAAATTAGGTCCTTTTGTAAATATCTTTTGACAATTAACGATCTGTACAATGGTACAAAAATTGTAAATTTACCTCTTGTGGTTGTTGAGATATGATTTTTTTTTTAATATTAAATTTTGACTTCCGGTTTGGACAGGAAGTAAGGTCAAATTGGGGTCACCTTTTTGTAAATATTTTTTGACAATTCACAATCTATACAATGGTACAAAAATTGTGAATTTACCTCTTGTGGTTATTGAGATATGATTTTTTTCAATATTAAACTTTGACTTCCGGTTTGGACAGGAAGTAAGGTCAAATTGGGGTCACTCACACCTCGTGTTTCATCTACTTGTTAAGTTCTAAGTACATGCCAAGTTTCAAGTTCATGTGAAGTTTGCAAGTATGTGTTTGTTACCGGACAGTTATTGGGGAGAAGAAGAAGAAGAAGAAGTAAAAAAAAAAAAAAAAACGTACAAAAACAATAGGTGTTTCGGGCACATACCCGAACACCTAACTAGAAATTCGAGTTTGTTTACACAAACTCTAGGTGTTCGGGAGGAAGTAAAGGTCAAATTGGGGTCGCCTTTGTGTAAAAATGTTTTGACAAATAACGATCTGTACAATGGTGCAAAGATTGTGAATTTACCTCTTGTGGAAGATTTTGTTTTAAATATGAAACTTTGACTTCCGGTTTAGACAGGAAGTAAAGGTTAAATTGGGGTCACCTTTGTGTAAAATTGTTTTGACAATTAACGATCTGTACAATGGTACAAAAATTGTGAATTTACCTCTTGTGGTTGTTGAAATATGATTTTTTTAAATATTAAACTTTGACGTCCGGTTTGGACAGGAAGTAAGGTCAAATTGGGGTCACCTTTGTGTAAATATGTTTCGACAATTAACAATCTATACAATGGTGCAAAAAATGTCAATTTACATCTTGTGGTTGTTGAGATATGATTTTTGTTAAATATTAAACTTTGACTTCCGGTTTGGACAGGAAGTAAGGTCAAATTGGGGTCACCTTTTTGTGAATATTTTTGACAACGATCTGTACAATGGTACAAAAATTGTGAATTTACCTCTTGTGGTTTTTTAAATATTAAACTTTGACTTCCGGTTTGGACAGGAAGTAAGGTCAAATTGGGGTCACTTTTGTGTAAATATTTTTCGACAATTAACAATCTATACAATAGTGCAAAAATTGTGAATTTACCTCTTGTGGTTGTTGAGATATGATTTTTTTTAAATATTAAACTTTGACTTCCGGTTTGGACAGGAAGTAAGGTCAATTTGGGGTCATCTTTTTGTAAATATTTTTTGACAATTAACGATCTGTACAATGGTACAAAAATTGTCAATTTACCTTTTGTGGTTGTTGAGATGATTTTTTAAAACATTAAACTTTGACTTCCGGTTTGGACAGGAAGTAATGTCAAATTGGGGTCATCTTTTTGTAAATATTTTTTGACAATTAACGATCTGTATTGTGAATTTACCTCTTGTGGTTGTTGAGATATGATTTTTTAAACATTAAACTTTGACTTCCGGTTTGGACAGGAAGTAAGGTCAAATTGGGGTCACCTTTGTGTAAATATTTTTCAACAATTAACAATCGAAACAATAGTGCAAAAAATGTGAATTTACCTCTTGTGGTTGTTGAGATATGATTTTTTTTAAATATTAAACTTTGACTTCCGGTTTGGACAGGAAGTAAGGTCAAATTGGGGTCATCTTTTTGTAAATATTTTTTGACAATTAACGGTCTGTACAATGGTACAAAAATTGTGAATTTACCTTTTGTGGTTGTTGAGATATGATTTTTTTTAAATATTAAACTTTGACTTCCGGTTTGGACAGGAAGTAAAGGTCAAATTGGGGTCACCTTTTTGTAAACATTTTTTGACAATTAACGATCTGTACAATGGTGAAAGAATTGTGAATTTATCTCTTGTGGTTGTTGAGATATGATTTTTTAAAATATTAAACTTTGACTTCCGGTTTGGACAGGAAGTAAGGTCAAATTGGGGTCAGTCACAACTCGTGTTTCATCTACTTGTTAAGTTCTAAGTACATGTCAAGTTTCAAGTTCATGTGAAGTTTGTAAGTACATGTATGTGTTTTTTTGTGGACAGACGTCGGGAGAAGAAGAAGAAGTAAAAAAAACAAAAAACTAGAGATTCGAGTTTGTTTACACAAACTCTAGGTGTTCGGGAGGAAGTAAAGGTCAAATTGGGGTCACCTTTGTGTAAAATTGTTTTGACAAATAAGGATCTGTACAATGGTGCAAATATTGTGAATTTACCTCTTGTGGAAGATTTTGTTTTAAATATAAAACTTTGACTTCCGGTTTAGACAGGAAGTAAAGGTCAAATTGGGGTCAACTTTGTGTAAAATTGTTTTGACAATTAACGATCTGTACAATGGTACAAAAATTGTGAATTTACCTCTTGTGGTTGTTGAGATACGATTTTTTTTAATATTAAACTTTGACTTCCGGTTTGGACAGGAAGTAAAGGTCAAATTGGGGTCATGTTTTTGTAAATATTTTTGACAATTAACGATCTGTACAATGGTACAAAAATTGTGAATTTACCTCTTGTGGTTGTTGAAATATGATTTTTTTAAATATTAAACTTTGACTTCCGGTTTGGACAGGAAGTAAGGTCAAATTGGGGTCACCTTTTTTGTAAATATTTTTTGACAATTAACGATCTGTACAATGGTACAAAAATTGTGAATTTACCTGTTGTGGTTGTTGAAATATGATTTTTTTTAAATATTAAACTTTGGCTTCCGGTTTGGACAGGAAGTAAGGTCAAATTGGGTCACCTTTTTGTAAATATTTTTTGACAATTAACGATGAGTACAATGGTGCAAAAAATTTCAATTTACCTCTTGTGGTTGTTGAGATATGATTTTTTTAAATATTAAACTTTGACTTCCGGTTTGGACAGGAAGTAAGGTCAAATTGGGGTAATTTTTTTGTAAATATTCTTTGACAATTAGCGATCTGTACAATGGTACAAAAATTGTGAATTTACCTCTTGTAGTTGTTGAGATATGATTTTTTTAAATATTAAACTTTGACTTCCGGTTTGGACAGGAAGTAAGGTCAAATTGGGGTCATCTTTTTGTAAATATTCTTTGACAATTAACGGTCTGTACAATGGTACAAAAATTGTGAATTTACCTGTTGTGGTTGTTGAGATATGATTTTTTTAAAGATTAAACTTTGACTTCCGGTTTGGACAGGAAGTAAGGTCAAATTGGGGTCACTCACAACTCATGTTTCATCTACTTGTTAAGTTCTAAGTACATGCCAAGTTTCAAGTTCATGTGAAGTTTGCAAGTATGTGTTTGTTACCGGAAAGTCGCGGGGGAGAAGAAGAAGAAGAAGAAGTAAAAAAAAACGAACAAAAACAATAGGTGTTTCGGGTACATACCCGAACACCTAAAAAAAAAAAAACGTACAAAAACAATAGGTGTTTCGGGCACATGCCCGAACACCTAAAAAACCGAACAAAAACAATAGGTGTTTCGGGCACATGCCCGAACACCTAAAAAAACGTACAAAAACAATAGGTGTTTCGGGCACATGCCCGAACACCTAAAAAACCGAACAAAAACAGTAGGTGTTTCGGGTACATACCGAACACCTAATTAATTATATGTACATGTACACAAAAAGGTGATGCAATGTCACCTCTTCCTGGTTTGAATGACACATGATCTACATTCATCAGTATAACTATTATAACTGTCTACTAACTTAAGCAAGGACAAACTTTATACATGTATGGTGGTAAATGTACATGTACATGCATACTGTACATTACACGTCCATGTACTCATCACCATTACAATAAACTGGACTCCTATACTGGCATTTGGAATCACAGCTGTTGTTGTATCAGTGATTTGAGTCTGCAGTGTCTCAGCAATCAATAATCTAGAAATACACAGTCATCATATGTTGTGTGAAATTACAGCTCTGCATACATGTACTGTACATGTACATCTATACACCTGTGCCAGCTAACATCCATAGCCTATACCACAGACCTGAACTGTCACATTACATAGAAAGTGTGTGTGATTGTTTGTGGGATGAGTGGAGTGAATTCTGCTTGATTTCTTACAGGTAGGCCTACAATGAGGTGAGTCAGGGGTCCTGTGTAATTTGTCAATTACCTGTTTAAAGTGTGTAACCCAGCATGTGAACCTTCAGGTCCTGAATTAAGTATCCATCATGTGTGCCATTCAACTACATGTTTATACTGGATGGAGATGTGTCCCTTATCCATGCTCAAAGATACATTTTGGGTAAAATGAAATGTGTCATTATAAGAATCAAGATGTTTCAGCTTATTTCATTGTGTCACTTTTTGAGAAAATAGTTAAAATGCATTCAGATTGTTCACTCTCATTCAAGTGAGGAATTTCTTCTTTGAAAGACAGAAATTCATATTGGGAATTAACATGTATTTCACTAATTTTACTAAAATATTGGCACAAAGACAGAAATATTTGAAGGGATGTTTGCTACCATCAGCTTTTTTACACCAAGTAAGTTTTATATCAAACTGTGATACTTTGTCTTTTGAGATTATCAAAAGGTAAGGTACATGTATAACATTGGTAATGTTGGCAAGTGTTTCTAAAGCCCTTTCACACTAGATGTATTTCCCGGGAAATTCCCAGGAAATTTTGCTCGGTCTGTTCGCACTTCATTACTCTCTTTGAATTAATACATTAAATAATAACGAGAAAATAATGGAAATGTATTCAGATTGTTTGCTTTCATTCTAACTTATTCATCTTACATTTGGTCCTAAATTACAGCACCTCAGACAAATTAATTTCTAGGGAAGGTTAATTAATACCATCATCAGCTGTTTACTATCAGCTACATGTACATGTGCACATCATATCCCTCTAGAGGTGAAATTGTATCTCGATGATAGCCACTTTGGAGTAAAGTGAAGCATTATGAGTACATTGTACACTTTATGCACATATGTACATGTACATGTACATGTGTATGTTATGGTACTATGCGCTTGTATACTTCTGCCAAATGCATCGATCAACAATGATCTAACAACATGTGCTTTCCACAGCTAATTTGATTAATGTCCTGATGCTGAACAAAATTTCCAAGTTGAGATTTGGCTGAAAAAGATCAATAATTTGGCATTCTCGACTGAATACATGTACATGTACATGCAATGTGCACATATGCGATGTGAAGTTCCAATTACAGTGAAAATCATACATATCCTGTGGAATGAGGCTGTGGAAATGGCCAAACTCCTTACAATGATGATGTACAGTACATGTACAGTCACTTAAAGTACTTTGGGGTACAGAAAGTGAAAACTATCTTTAAAATCCACTATTACATGTATGATGGTTTTCGGACTTTATTTCCCTTCTAAAAAATGACCGTGTTGGTCGCTAATGGTGAGTTGACAAGATCAGACTGACATGACTGAGGAAGTCATTGTATACCAAAAATGCCTGATTTTTTATGAAATAAATATCCAGGAATAATTTGAAGTGTATGTCCATTATCATCCATATGTTCTCCACCTTACTGGGTAGGTAAAATTACATTATTGGTTATATTGAATGAGAAAAAGTGGCAGTCGGATACGACATTTACCCCCTAGGATTTTTAAGGAGACATGTCCACATATCATGAACATGTATACGTATTATTAGGTGTTCGTGTGACAGCGAAAACACCTCCTTGAAATTGTTCGCTTTTGTTTTTTTGTTTTTTCCTTCTTGGTGAACCTTGTCCAGAAAAATTCTCATTCTAGCCAAGCTCAGAATGACTTAACATTTTGCACTTAGACTCCTTGGAATTCCTAGATTTCTCTAATAATGATGACGTAAGAATTTCATCACTAATTGATTTTCTATTTGAACATGTAATTATTAGTAATTAATTTTAATACATACATGTACATGTACATTGATCCCTCAATGTCTCAGACACAATGGACATGAGTGCATGAGTGCCACACATGTTTTATGTACACGTATGCACGCATCTCGTTCACTGCACTGTGCATATCGCATATGTAATAATACGGTAAATACATATGTACATGTACTTGTACGGAGCTGAATACAAGGTTTTTTTTCTCGTCTAAAAAGAAGTTTTTTTTTTTTTTAAACAAACAAGCTTGCATAATTCCCACGTTTGTGAAAACACCTTAAGAATTCCAAGTAAACTTAGGATATTTAATTGGCAACGTGTTTCAGGTCTGGAAAAGTTGTGACTTCAAGAAAAAGCAAATATTAAACATAAATTGTAACCATGAACTGCCTAGAGATGTTTACGACCACTGTATGAACTATTCTCATTCCCAGGGCTTATGAACAGCCTCGTACCCACAGCTCATGAATGCTTATAAATACTATGCACAGATGACATGAAAATTTCATTTCAGGATTAGAGATTTGAGCCAAGTGAATCTCAAACGAGACTTGATACTTTACAGCATCAATGACCTTACCATGTAGATAACTCAAATTATAATCACGTTATAATTGCATCACCAGATTTCGAATATAACCAAATCAAAAGTAATAATATGAAAGAATCATCTCTTCAAATAACTTGTAACTGTGACATACAAGTATCTCAAATGACCTTGACATCTTCTCCAAACAGGAAGTTCAAATGTGCTTAAGACAAAAATCGTAAATTCTTAATGCATTTTAATTGTTTTCTTTTTAATGCTACACGTGACTTCTACTAGTAGTTGTAGCAGCAGACAAATTCTAAACACAAATTTGATTTCACCCATGAATAACAAATTAGTACAGTTATATTGAGTGAGGTCAGACCTTTTCCAAATTATTATTAGCATGAAATAGAGGTTTAATATTTTGAAAAATCATATCTCATTAACCACAAAAGATATATTAACAATCTTTGCATCATCATATAGAATTATGTGACATGTCGTACACAGAAATGATCCCAATATGACTGAATGAGAATAAAGTGACTATAGTGACATCTTCGTTTTCAAAAATATTTGATGATGTCATTATAGATCGTATGGCTACGTTGCAGCAGTTTTAAAAGGGTATTTCCTCAGAAATTTTCACAAAATTAAGTACATGTACGATGATAAGACATCCAGTTTATTATTATTTTTTGAAGTACATGTATAAATTTAGTAATGTGACTGAATTGTTCAGCTTTGCACATAATTTTAATTGTATACTATGAAAAACCATATCTCCTGAAACAAAGTATAGTTTACTTAAGTTTTTCATGATCATGAGGAAGTTTCATTGTGTCAGATATACATGTAAATGACCTTCAAATGACCTGATCTGACCTTTACTTTCGGTCCAAACAGGAAGTTTAAATTCAACACATTCAAAAGCAAAATTGATAGGTCTTTTAAATATGAAATTGATATTTTTATTTATAAAAGATGATACACATTTGGAAATATGATTGTGACATCATCGATGATAATTTGATTGAACTGGAAGTTCACACGAACACTGTGTGTTTGTCCCAACAAACACTTGAGCTCTAGTTTAATTTTCTTGTTTTTAGAATTCAATTGGTGAAATAATTTGATTATTGTAATTAAATGATAGCACCTCACACAGAAATATTCAAGAATGTTAGATAACATCATCAACTTTATCCATACAGTTCATGGACCTAATTTATATATAAGTTTCATAATGATAATTTATGTTTTTTAGAGAATAGCAATAATGTAAAGGGCTTTAATTAATAGGAAAATTACCTAAAGTGTTCCATTCTGCTAGATACATTTGTAAGTATAATTTATGTCATCCTTGAAACTACACAAATTTATTTATGACTGCCAAATTTATTGTTCATGTTGTGAGACTGACCGCATATTTTTGATGTGAAAATATGTAACTCAACACTTAATGTACACATGTGTAAGTGTGTCTAAATGGTCACATTCCATGCATATATTGGAAATGAGACAACCACACCGCAGTGTCGTGGTCTCAAATAATCTATATTTGCGGCTCATTAGTTTACACAGTATTTCAAGTCTCTTTGTCTCCATGACATTATTTTGTTAATGCATTGAATTCATACATACATATGTGAATCCAAGTTTCATAAGTAAGCCCATAGTTGTTGTTATTGTACTGTTTTGTGGTTTATTTTAAATTGTATTTTGTTTGTTTTGATTTGTCTGATAAGTACTGTGCATGAAGAAGCCCTAGGCATAGAAAATACCAATGCTGTGACCAAGCTTACATTTCTAACATTCAGACACTTGTCTACTTTACATTAATATTTCTAATCTGATATCAAATCCAGGGGCTAAATTTTTTTGTTGAAATGTTAAAACTTATTTGCATAAAAAAAATGTTTTCAGAGTGATTAACACAGACCATGTACAATGTACATATACTGTACACATGTACATGTACAATACTATTTTCAATGGGATATGTAGATCTGTACCTGACCTTACACATGTACACTGTACATACATACATGTAGATGTGTATACATGTATTTATTTCTTACAATAAATACAAGTTAGATTGCCATGAACTTTTTGCACTTGAATTGAAAGAACATTTTGTGTTGATATGGTACATTGAGAATAATGTGTGTACAAATGTATACAGTGTACATGTACATGTACACATGTACATGTGTGTATGTGTACTGTGTTATTGGACTATTTCTCCATTTCACTACACTTTAAACTTATTTTCCATTACTTGGATTACAGATTTTTTTTCTCCCAAAGTTGGGCGGGTAAAGGGAAAAAATAAATAATTGAGGGTGCTCTCCTATTAGAGCATCCTCAATCGTTGATTTTTTTAATAGTCTGTACATGGACTTACGGCACCGATGATTCGTGGCTCATTGAGTGGCAACCAGACATTTTGTCATTTTCCCAGCACCTTCGCGAATTGCATGAATATTTGCATGTAAGGAGGGCAGCAAGGTACATGTATATATATGTAAATATGTACAGTAATATGTGCTGCATGCACGGAAAGTCATAATAGAGCTACTGCCCTGCAAGCATTTTTTATTTATTTAAAAATAAATTTGTTTAACCATCGGGAATTGTGATTTTTAGATGGCAATTGTTAACCAGTTCGCGTCGGGAATAAAAAAGTTTTTCTGGGCCCCTGTGCAGGTTTCTTTTTCCCACACAAACACGTTAATGGAAGCTTCCACAGCGTGTGGCCACCTCTACCGAGCATGTCACTGTACGCTCGGCTCGTTGCCATGTCAACCGAGCATGTATACAAATATTCCGGAGTTTCCTATGGCGTGTTTAGACGCTCTCCGATCCGTGGTGCAAAAAAATGTTTTGTGTATACACGGCCTCCGATGCGAACTGGTTAAAATTGTTTTCCAAAGTCTGAGATTTTTGGGAGTCGGGTCCGTAATCCAAGTTACTAAAAAAAAATGGCCTGAAGTGCCCTGAACCATCAATAGTTAAAGTGAGCTCAGCATGAAATACAGTGTAAACTAAATGAAAAAATACACAGTTTGATAATCAAATTTAAGATTTGCTATTCAAAGTTAGCATTACAATACATGAACACATGTCAATATTTCAGCCTTAAAATGTTACTATTATGCAATATTTTTGAATAAAATTATTCATTCTCTGCATTTCAGGGAATGATTTTGTTTGGTTCATTTGGATTAGCATATTGTGAACTTTGTGTAGGTTTAGCTGTGTGATAGGCAAAATCATGCACTGCAATTCACTGCATTGTTCAGTCCATTTCTTTCAGTGACAAAATATGTGTTTCATTCGGTGCCAACCAGGTTGAATGAAAAGCCTACAATGCTGCATTGATCTGTGTTAAAATAACTTAATAAGGCGGATTTCCTGATCCGGAAACTTTTCATCAGATTATTTTCACTAAGATACCATTCTGGGGGAAATCACCTGAAGTGTAGGAAGGTTTGCAGTACAGCATCATGTAATGTGTCTCTGATGAGTTGTAAAATAGTGTGTGGTTTTGAGAAGAATCAGTGTACTCTGATCATGTTGAAACCACATGTTAATAGCCATCTCAATCTCATGTATCCTTCCTATAGGGTGTCTAAATACATAGATTCCTTGAGAGGAATTTTACGAGCATGGATTGTTTATCTTATCATCCCTTGAGTGACTGCTTTTGCAAGCTTTCACAAGACATGAAGTAAAAAACCAACATTCTATGAGAGTACACACATTATTATCATTGGTCATGCACTATCTGATATGTTCATCAAAAACAAATCTGTGCCAACAAAAAACGTGGTTAATGTAAAAACAAATTATATCATAACTCTAATTCTGTAAAAGAACTGACCTTAACATTTCGGAGTTCTGAGTAACAATATCTTAGGTACTAGCTTCGAAAACATGAGTTAAAATGGATGACAATTGTTTGAGCTACATGTATTACGAGTAGACCAATGCAGCAATCATGACAGACCTTAAAAATTGCCACACAAATTAATCTGTTCCAACTAAAAAGTTGTTCAAGTGATATGAAATCATAATTCTACATGTAATTCTGTAAAAGAACTTAACATTTCAGAATTATGTGTACTGATATCTACGCTACTAATAACGAAAACATGAGTGAAAACGGATGACAATTGTTTGAGATACATCGAAAAATGTAGAGCGATCATGAAGGACCGATGTTGTGCACATTGATACATGTGTATATGCGTTACCATCTCAGCTGCCTAGGCCACTGCTAGTTGTCGAGACCTCCGACAAAATATCTCATTGTTTGAGAAAATTTCTCAAGGAATGTAGGACATCTCAAACATTGGTGCCCTTTCACACGAAGCTCATTTTGTAATATTTCTCAAACATTGAGAAAATCTGTCAATGAGTGTTGGTTTTGTTTTGTTTTGTGAAAAGGGCTTTAAAGGGAAGTGTACAACATTGGATACTTTGGCAAAACTGTTTCAAAGACACATACGTGTATGAAACAAGCATTCACAGTTATTGAGAGCACTTCAGTCAAAAAGAACTGTTCAGTGTGATTTTTACCTTGACCAACTTAACATTATTTGATATTCATTACAAAAAAGCTTTACATACATAAGTACATACAAACACAAAATATTCCTGAACTAGAAATTAGCACGATGTATGTCAGTGTGTATCTGACTAGGGCCCAATTTCACGGCTCTTCTTACCTTTTAAAAGTGAACAATCAGTGTTACTAAAGCAGAAAATGATGTTTGGCATAAGCATGTATGTATTTCATGATTGGTAAGCAAGGAAATTCTGCTCAAGTGCTCAGTGCATGCTAACTGAGGCTTCACACCTCTGCAAGAAAATATATTTTCCTCATGACATACATGTACATGTACATGTAATGTGTATAAACTAACTGGGATGGATTGTTTTTTCTAGTGTGGACTGTTATTATCTAACATATTGATTATATCATGGATGTGTTTATTTTGATTTAAAAGTACATGTAATATGACAAGCCCCACTACAAATGTAAATTGTGATTGGTGGCTAATGGGTACATTGAAGTGAAAGGGTTCAAGTACAAAAACTTGTTTTAAAATCAGTTTGACAGCTTGAATCAGACAATTTAAATATTTTATACTGTAATTTATAAGAAGCAAGATACACATTGTACATGTATGTTAACCCTTCTATGACTGTAAGGGTCAAAATCAGTCACAATTGTGATATGCCAAGGTGCACTTGAGTCGAACACTGTCAAACCTAATGTGTAGTAAGTACATTTACAGGTCAAAATGAGTCGACCATTTTTGACTGGTAAAAGCATTGTCCTGTAATGTTGAGGATACTCAAAATGACAGTCAAAAACAGTCAGTTGACTGATTTTGACCACTATACATGTAGCTACTGTACTTGCCAAAGAAGTTCAGCTACAGTAAAAAAAAAAAATAATAATAATAATAATAATAAATATATCAAAAGTTTTTACAGCTTATTTTTTCATTGTGTTATTAACAAGAAAAATAGTGAAAAATCATGTGATTTTTCGTATTCATTCCATTGTATGGAATTGACATCTCTGGTGGATAAAAATTAGTTGTGAAATATTTAGATTTATTGTACTTTATTGATAGCACCTCGGACAGAAATATTTCAAGGGATGTTTGATATAAACCATCAACTTAACACCACCAATTAAGTTTCATTTACAAATCGGTGATCATACATGTATGTTTTTCGAAAATACCAGTAGTGTATGGGGACGTAAATTAAAGAGAACTCAGGAAGTTTGTAGATGCCTCACATATTCCTGAAGCTCTCTAGGGGATCATGTGATGCTATGGCAAGAAAAATAAACACAGTCTTTGGAGTGCAGCTACCTCATGTCCATGTTGTTGAATGATGTACTTGGAAATAAAGTTAGCACAAAAGGATAATGTGACCCTCAGTTTAAGCAGGAAATTGCATGCTTTGGGAGTATTTTGGTGATCATGTTCAGGATGTCCATACATATGTTTATGTCATGTTTAGAGAGAATGAGTAGTGGATGAATGGTTTCAGTTGATGGTGGATTAGGGCAGGATTGGTTTGGTTTGAGGAAAGTAAACTTGAACTTCAGTAAGTAAGGCCACTGCAATTTTATTTATTGTTTTATGGATTTCAGCAACGTAAATTTTCGGAAAATGGAAAAAAAAATCGCCATCCCACTTTAATTTTTTTATTTCTTTTTCCTGGCAACACATTTCCTGCAAGTATTATGGAAAAACCCATAAAATTGCACTTTTTCAGAATTTTTTTTCTGTGATCGCGATCGCTGTTACAAGCACGTGATTTTAACAGCCCGTTTTATAGGTCTTCAGGTGGAGCGATCGCCCCTCTACAATGCGGCAGCCGTGCCACGAATGAACACTGTACTTTGCAACAACACATGGAATCATTAATACATTAATACATTATATCTTTTGAACGCCCTCGCTTTTATTTTGATATTAAAAACATTTGACACAGAGGGAGTGAGTGTAAGTATTTTGAAGAGCACCTTCGTGTATAGTTTGTGGGGTTGGGTTTTAGACGCGCTGCTTCATACATAACGTATAGATAATAGCCTGATACCCTAGCGCATGAAGGAGATGGAAAAGTGCGTTCCATGATGGATAACGATGTTGTTGATCTGATCTGTCAAATCTGATATGATTATGTTGTCATCGGCCATCATGGCAAATAAGCTTGGGCGATGACATGGTAATAATGAATATCGCGATACCTTTTTTTATTCGATTACGATATCGAGAACCTTTTCAAGTTATCGAGATAACGGCAAATCACGATTAAAAAATATCGCAATTAAAAAGAAATTGCCATTTTGAGTCAAGTCAGAAATTCCATGGAAACAACATTAGGACAGTCTTTTCAGCTTTCGGAAGTGAGAAACAAAAGTGAACTACTTCAAAATCACATACACGCTATGCAAACTGATTGCGATTTATTGTGATGCTTGTAGAGGGGTACATACCTGTGGTTATCAGCTCTAAAGCAATCATGCATAAATGAAAATAAAATCTTGATACTATCGAAAATTGCGATATGTTTGCCGATATATCGAGGATGAAAAAAACCAATATCATCCAATCTTAATGGCAAATAACGCTGAATATCTTGGTTGCGGTGAGGCTTTGAGCCATAATTTTAGCTGTATCCCTCCAGCATTGGTTTGGTCGTGTTGAGGATTGGCGTTGGTGAAGAATTGCTACAATAATAATAATAATAATAATAATAATAATAATGTGGACTTATATAGTGCACGTATCCACCAAACTGGTGCTCAAGGCGCATTATATTATTACCCCTGCTCATCAGGCTCATAAATCATTTCTGATACCATCTCAGCTGCCATTACAGCGCATATAGGGCTAATCAAACACAACAACCAACTCTGCCCTCACAGGTACCCATTTACCCCTGGGTGGAGAGAAACAATTATGGTAAAGTGTCTTGCTCAAGGACACAAGCACCATGGTTGCAGTTGGGATTCGAACCCACATTCTAACGACTCGGCCATCAGAACACAAATCCGATGCACTAAACCGCTCAACCATGGCAAACATGACAAGTAACTTTTTGCAAGTGACACAGAGTGATAATTTAACCGCTGGCAACATGTTGTAAAATAATATACAACTTTGGCTGGTTGGGATCCCTATAATCAAAACTGATTTTACCTTAAGGACTCATGTATGTACATGATACAGTACATGTATTTGTCATATGGTTTTATTGATTTGATCCTTTTCATTTATATTATTAAGGCGGAAAACATCGCTGTATTTGATTTTTGAATTTTTTTTTTCAGCAAAAGGGATGGTTTGTACCTGATGGGTGTCGGCAAGGGGATTTTAATTTTTATTTCTTTCCTGTCTGACAACTCTTCTCAGCACCTGAAAAATCCCTAAACCAAGTAATAAAATTGGCATGGCCAAAAGGGCTGTTGGGGGTATTTGGGCGATATCATTCAGTACTTATGTTCTGTGTTTAATTTCTAGTAATAGGTGTAGTTTGGGATGGAAGTGGATGGGTTGGTACATGTACATGGTTACAATGTACATGTACGTATGTACATGTACATGTACATGTACGTATGTACATGTACATGTACATGTACATTACAAATCCATGCAACTTACATGTAAGTGAAGGAAACTTCTTTGGGGGCATTGGGGCAACTGTGTTCAGGATGTTCATATTCGCTGTTAAATTAGGTTGGATGTGGTGATTTAAACATGTACATATGTATTTATGTACATTTATGTACATTTATGTACATTTATGTACATTTATGTACATTTATGGGCATGGGTGGCAGTCTGGGTGCATAAAACCCTACACCCCTGAAGTACATGTACAACATGTGTATTATAAATTACCTTGAATGTTTTCATTCTTGAATTTGTTTTCTTTATTCTTCTACAGTGTGGAAAAATCCATTTGCCAGGCCTTTGCCTCGGTGATGCTCTATGATGACAACCTCAAGAAATGGGTATCTTCAGGGGTACCAGGAATTTCTAGGGTGCATATCTATCAACATAGTGTCAACAATTCATTCCGTGTGGTGGGACGGCTTACAGCGGACCAATCGGTAAGCATGATTCTAGTTTGGTTTGATCTGACAAAAACCTTCTGAATGGTTTTGTAAGGTGAAGAACACTGTTTAGCAAAGGTCATGGTGTCATCTGTTGAATACTTACAAACTGTACATGTTGTACTGTTTTCTACACAGGTCCAAAACGGTGTCACTTGAAATTCAATGAGTTATGCACACAGATTCTTTCTGATCTCTCCGCCAAATGTAGACGATTTATTTGTGACCTAACCTGCACAATTGATCTGATGAAAATTGTGCAGGCGGTGGGGAATACAGAAAATACATTAGAACCAGCAAATACAGTCATGTACACCAAGTTGTACAACATAATCCATCTTTGTGTTGCACAATTCCAGGTAAATCATTTGCCTTAAGAAAATACTGCTACTCTATCAATTAACCCTCCTACATGTACTTCTGGTACCTTTTTCATACAAGTTGATGCACCATTTGAAACCATTCGCTTTTGTGGTTTTGAATGGTGAAATAACTGTGTACAGTATTGATTTCCCCAAATGGTTTTGAATGGTAGGTCAGCTAATACAAAACCTTGTTTGGATCTTTCCAAATGGTAGTACAGCTAATACAAAACCTTGTTTGGATACTAAGTGGTGAATCAATGGACCCTCTATGCATTTGAATGGATTTGAATGGTAGCAAATCTTGCTACCAACACTGTTCAAATGGTATCACCATGTGTGTACAAAACCAATGGGCATTTTTGAAAGTGGACATTTTGAATGGTTTCAAATGGTCAAACAGTAGGAGGGTTAAGGGTCATTAAACTTCTCCTTACGGGTACAACAGTACTAAGGGTCTCAATAACACTAGGCTCAGTTACATGGGATGTATCAATGGCACAGCAGCATTGGGCAACGGGGATATGACACGTAACATACGTCGTTGGGCCCAACTTCACTAAAACAATCTTCACACAGAAATACACACTCATTCCCCCGCTGTCCAGCAGAACCAATGCCACACATACACCCATGACAACAAAACATTAACTTATACATACATGTACTATGTACATGTACCATGTACCGCAACAGATCACACGTGTGTTGCATTCCTAAAACTTCACCCCAAATCCGTGACCCACAAAAGATTTCAAACTGCAAAAATTACACTTTTTGGCAATGATGTTCCTAAAATCAACAACATCAAATGGATCTATGGATATTTGCGGATACAATGAAAAAGCATGGGTTTATATTATTGCATTATGTTTATTAAAATATAAGTTAAAAACTATGAGGAAAGTTTGGTATCCTCACCTGATGAAAATTGTGCAGGCGGTGAGGAGCGTGGGGGTCAATGAACTTTAAAAGGCTGCCACCACGCATCCCTGGCGGAGAGAGGATACTTTAAGTATAACAGTTAATTAAAACAATAACTAACGTTCCTAAAAAAAAGAACAACTCCTCACAGTACCATTATAGTCTCCAAACCAAGTACATGTAAGCTTTTATATAAACACATGTAAGTGTGTAATTAACTCAGTATCCTTTTGGGTAATTACCAATGGAGTAAACACTCTGTTAATACATTTTTGTACAGATTTAGTCTTTTATCCACTGAGGAGGATGTCCTAAAATGGAGCTGTCTTGCTGCTGGTTGTGTTTGGCCCAAGGGTATGATTACAATGTTGTGAGGATTCTTGGGTCGTCATGCCGGCTGTCTATCATAGTCAGTCTCCTGATCTGTGATAGGATTCTAATTTACCATGTGTATAGTCTTGTCTTAAAGGTTCTAATGCACAGTGCACATTCTTGTCAGTATACATTTGTCTGTGAAATGTCTGTAAATGTACCCATAATAATCAAGAGATACAAGCTACATACATGTACATTTACATGTATGTACGTGTAAATGTCGTTAACCCAACTATTCTCAAAACCAGTCATTTTTCATAGGGTTTTGAGGGATCGTTAACCCTACTATTCTCAAAACCAGTCGTTTTTCATAGGGTTTTGAGGGATCGTTAACCCTCCTATATACAGTGCAGTTGCCATAGAATTGTCAGACCTTTCAAAACCTTTCAAGTTTGCTGTACTGAAGGTTTTGAAAGGTGAGAAAACTGTCTGACAAAAGGGACCTATGAAAGGTTTCGAAAGGTGTAACAACTCTCTGAACAAACTGGTGTTGAAATGTTTCAATACCTTTCAAAGGGTATTGAAAGGTGTGGTTGTTCAGTAGCAACAAATTCTGGAGGGTTTTAAAGGATTCATAATAATTGATAGCCATTTTGGCCCGTAAGCAGATTTTGAAAGGTTTTGAAACGTCAAACCATAGGAGGGTTAACCCTACTATTCTCAAAACCAGTCGTTTTTCATAGGGTTTTGAGGGATCGTTAATGAGAAAGTTGAGAAAATGCATTCTGAGTGTTTGTATTCATTCCAACATGGAATTTCTGTTTTTCATATATATTCATATTTTTGGAAATTATTTTACTAAATAGCAAATGCAAATGAAATATTTCAAGGGATGTTTGATGTACATGTACACAAATGTATGTTCAGTTTATTTTTGTTGGAAACTTTCAAGTTGCCATGATTCATTTGAATTATGTATGTTCAGGATTTGTCTTGTGAGTACATTATTGCATATCATACAAAAACACAAAATGGATATGCCTAAATGTATAAATTCAAATAAAATACTGTTTTTTATTACTGTTTTTCCTTGCATTAAGCATTATTTTTAGACCTGTACAAATACAATAATAATTCCATTACCATCCAGATGTAATTCCATTACCATGATTGAAGGGCATTTTTTGTTTCAAGAAAGGAATAAGATTTCAAACTTTATTTTGCAGTGTACGACCCTACTAAAGTCTTGTATGTTACAAATAATACCCCTTTTGGAAATATAACTAAACTTCACAGAAATTTATTAATTTAAGCAAGACCTGAAAACTGTTTGTCCTTCATCGTAATTCCATTAAAAAATTCCATTTTTTGCCCTCCCTAAAGTGACCCAGCAAGTCATTTTTGTAATCTGCTACATTTGTACATGTATTTTTCATTTATATCCAATGAATCTGTTGGATCTTGGTTCCCATTGCTTTCATACTTGATTCATACATGTACATGTATGTAATTTACCTTTATTGTAATCATTTCCCACCTGCACACTGAGGACATGTGTGACAGAATACATCAAAGTATACAAGTGTGTAGTCTATTCATAAATTATGTAGGTTCAGACAAATTTTGTGTAAACTTGTTTTTAATGGAAGTTGCGCGTAGATCATTAGCGAATCATGCTACTGTACATGTATTTCAAAGAGAGAAAGGCAGGACATACATAAATTACAAATGAAGCCGGTCAGGGTCCACTTAGATCCAGTGCATCTACAGGGTACGTCCTCCAGAGACAAACCCTCTTGGCATCTTGGTATCATTTGATATGAGTGTTCCTAAGTATTGCTGATGACAATAATTAGGCAGTGCTCCTCGGGTTACTGACCTGTCCCGGTCTTGTCATGGAGACAGGAATCGCTGGAGTAAATCTTCCCTGGTCCAGTCATCAGTGATGATTGAAATGCGGAGACAACTGGCTGGATCCATCAGATAATAAAAATAATATACTGTACACTACATGTAGTTGTTAGTACATGTACATACATGTAGTTGTACATACATGTACATGTACCTGAACTAACCCCCCCCCCCCCCCAAGCCCCTTGCCCTTGTTAATACACTTTTTCATGAGCATGTTTCCTGTAAAATTACTTGCTTCCAAGAGTGTAACCATTCTGGTAATTTTTTAAACTATTCCAGCTTTCCCTGATTACTAACTTCTACCCCAAATTCAGTTTTGCCCGTACACATGTAAACATACACTGTATGTACTTTTCATTTTAGAGATGATTTAACTGCTTTTGAATAAATAAAAACTCCCTCTACAATGTGGGTAAAGCATGTGAGCGCACTATGCACGTGAATGACTCAACAAACAGTGCTCAACTCATCACTGTCTACAAGGTTGCTTGTTTTGTCTTGTAAAGTTCTCAGTCTGATAACAAGACCTTGATGTTAATGGCTCTCCTCATATCTGGCAGTAGAGGACACTGTACAATGAAACAGCATGAATGGGATGGATGGGGACAGAAACCAAAACATTTTGTCAATGGCACAAATTGGCATTGGTAAGAATTTAGCAAATCGCATCACAATGCATGTTCAGTGCACTGACACATGTACATGTATACAAGTACACTGTACATATGTACATGTACATGTGTATTTTTTTTTATTAAAGAGAGTCTACACCTTTGGTAACTAGAGGTTAAGCTTTTGACGAAAACACTGACATGGGTTTCGGATGTATTGATAATATTGGGCACTGATGTCACTAGTTCTTTGTTTAGTGTTAAGAAAGTTATGATATATTGAATTAAGCTGAAAATGCGCATTAATTGTAGTCATTGTGTACAAAAGTTGCATTACATGTGTAAGTGTTCCTTAGGCATCCAAGTACAGTACTAACTCATCCAAACGTATTTTTAGGCAAGACCCAATCGACAGGATGGAACGTGGTAGATGAGACTGTGAGTGGGAGTTTTTTTGGGACGGTAGGTGGCAGGAGACTGATGTTTATTATTGTTCGAAATGTAATGGGCACTATGCTCAGAAGTAAATGAGCAATGGAAAAAAAATAAGCAGCTAAGTCTGCTGCCGCCTACTGTTTCAAAGTCACCCATTGATATAGACTAAAATAGACAGGGACGTGCACAGGGTTGTAGAGGGGCAGGGGCTCAGAGTCTGAAAAGGGCAGTGTAATTCCATGTGAGCGCGCGTAGCGCGCGAGCTAAAAAAAAATTGGGCGTTTATTTATTAATAAAAACGCATAATATGGTTTTTAACATTACAATCAGATCAGATTATGTTGATGACTGGTTTTCATTTACAATCTGGATCTGGTGGTGAGTGAGCCTATAGTCAAGGACCAAGTCCACCAAGTCTAATTATCCCCTTAAGTCTCAAATTTATAATAAACGTATCATATCACCTGATATTTGCACAAGAAAACGGAGCTCCGCCTAGTCAAACAATCATAAAGTGCACCAATAACACAAAACCGAAAATGAACATGTATTGGGGCAAATAGCTTACCTACCTAATGAAGTAAGTGTAGTAGTTGCTTTGAAGTAGGCTAACTGTAAGACATAGGTCTCGAGTGGGAGCGGGATGTCAATTTCGTGTTTCAGTGACAGCGTGTGCCTGCCTATCAAAGGCGATAGGCGGCTGCGGCTATGCGTGAAATCTAGTTTCGCGGAGGGGCACATGCAGGCCCGTGCACAGGAATAGTAAGGGGCATCTCTGCTGACCTAATATCTATTCTAATTTTATTCTATCCTGACATCTTTCTACTAGGCAGGGCAGTCTATGCGCAACAGGAACTTAATAATTCATTCAAAAAAAAAAAAAAAAAAACCTTGGGCTAAAAAGGGCACTTTTTATACTAGGCAAAAAGGGCAGGGGCTCAAGCACCCTTTGGGACCTATGTATGCACGTGCCTGAAAATAGATATATGTAGATATTAAGAATATGATATACATGTATGTTGTTATTGAGATGTGTGACATGAGTACTGTAAATAATTTGGGTGTAAATATTGGTTGTTTTTTTTAAAGAAAAAAATACTTGAGGTGACAGTATTGTTTGCAGTGTATTTTGTGTAGATATTGTTACACTAGTACACATTGCAAGGAAGTGTTCGATGAAAACGAACACAGGGGTTTCGGCTACATGTATGTATGTATATTGATATGCTCTGCTACCGTGAAATAATAATAGTAAGAATAAGAATAATAGTAATAAGAATAAGAATAATTGTAAAAATACTAATAAATGTGGATAGCGAGGACAGAAGTCTGTACCTAGAATTAGGGAACACATAATTTGATATGATCTGGAGGTGATTAGGGAATTAGGCAATTATTGCATACGACGTTATACGTTATAGCTGCGTCGGTTCAAGTTCTCGCATACACTCCCCCGTGTACAAAGTATTTAATGCGTTCTCTCCAAAAATCACCGATTTGTATTGTTATAATAACCATGACTACTTACATGTAGATACACTTTCACAAGCACAAACTTTCCAGTTAATCATACCATACTGCCTATTCAAAGTGGAATACATATTTAAATTACACTGTAATTTACAGTGTTGGGATTGTGTTAATTCAGTGTTGGGATATTACGGTGTCACTTTAGAGTTTAAATACACACTGGTGCAATCTGAAGGTTTTGTACCTTACAAATTGTTAAGAAGGACTTACTTCAATTACACTATAAAAACAAGCTTTGATGAACATGCAACAAGGACATACAAGATTGATCACTACTATAGGTTTATTCTAGCTCCCAGTATGGCGCAAATTCTAGCACAAATTTAAATCCTTTTAAGAATGTAGTAAATTTACTAGTTACAGTATTTACACCTAATCCCCGGGGAAAATACAATGTTAAATAAAAAAATCCAACTTTTAAATATACTACTCAAAACAATTTAGGGAACACCGGAATAATCTCAGTTAAAGCAAGATCATTTATTTCAGATAAACACAATGTTTCACAGAATTGATGAGAAACAACTGCACAATGAAACAGATGATAAAGGATGCATGTAGTGATTACACATTTCATGACATGACTACTGAAAGAGAGAGTTCATCCTGGTTCATGGAACATTTCAAACCTATTTGATGTTAAAAATCCGGTGTTCCCTAAATTGTTTTGAGTAGTATATTATATTTTATTGAATGCCATTCAAATAATAAACCACAAAAAGGCCTATAAAATCAATGACAATAGGCATATAGGCCCTGCACATTTTAAAAATGCGTTGCCCATTGCCGGTGCCGGCTTTTCTCCCTCGCCCCTGTGGACTAATGCGAGATATAAAATTATAGATTTTAAATTATTTGAAAAATTATTACAAAACGTGTTTCACCGATAACATCCTTGATTTCATTATAGAAAGGAAAACAAATTCTTTGAAAAGTGAATATAATTGTGTCATGAACTTGGTTTAACGTTAAAAGTAAAACTATGCTTCTTATTTTGAAAAATGTGTAATGATCCGATGGAAATTAAAAAAAGAAAATGTCAGCGCGTTGTCAATTCGACTACACTCAATCCTTCCCGCCAATAATGGGGTCGAGTTGTTGTCACATTAAGGGTCGAGTTGTCACAAGGGTCGAGTTGTCTTATGACCGCTTGTCAAGAGGTTAAGACAACTCGACCCTTATAACAACTCGACACGACAGCTCGACCCACGAGAAAACTGGACCCTTGTGACAACTCGACCCACGTAGGGTCCACGTAAATACATGATAAGTTGACAGTATTGTTTCCAGTATTATCTGTGCGGTATTATATTAGCACAACAGTACAAAATGGTACATAGCCCCTAAAGGGGCAGGTAAAGAAAATATGGGACAGGTAAAAAAAAAAAAATGTATTTTGTCCTTCGAAATAACATTTCATTCCCTCAAAGTATTGTTTCATTCTCTCGAAATCATTTCGTTACCTCAAAATATTTATATCCCAGCAAGCCCAGATGGGCCACAGATGGGACCCATATGTGGTTGCATATGGGTCCCATGTGGGCACCTCATATGGGGCCCACAGGATTCTGCACCCAAGATCCATATGGGTCCCATCTGGGTTGGCCCACATAGCCCACCTGGTTTTACTGTAATCTGGGCTGATTATGGGCAGGGTCATATGGGTAAAATATGGGTCCCTTATGGGGCCCATCAGGGTGGACTATAATCTGGGCTGAATATGGGCTGGGTCATACATGTATGGGTAAAATATGGGTCCCTTGTGGAGCCCATCAGGGTGGACTATAATCTGGGCTGAATATGGGCTGGGTCACATGAAAAATATGGGTCCCTTCTGGGGCCCACCAAAGCTGACTATAGGCCCTTTCACACGAGACCGTTTTAACAAGGGACCTTGACTAAAAATCACATCCATGTTAAAAAATAGCAAATCCCAGTCGTGTGAAAGCTAGGTTGTTAAATAATTACCACGGACCCTCGTTATTTATAACAGAGATCAAGACCTCCTCCAAAAAATCGCAACAATGTTAAAATCGCCATGATAGGTCGTGTGAAACGCTTAGTGCGCCCAAACAGGGGACCCTTGCTTTGGCGGTATCATTTCGCATGCGCAGAATGCGTCACTAAATCAGCTTGCAATAATCCCGGATGTGTGTTGGTAAACAACTTGTACGTCCTTCCAAGATTGCGACATCCGAAGAAATAACGTTCGTGCTACTTCTCTTGAATTTCATGAAAGAATTTGAGTCCATGAAATCGTCGAAAAGAGCAAAGGATTCCAGAAGAAGAATTCTTACAACTGTTTATTTTTCTCGTTGGATGGCCTTACGTTAGAAATCTAGCTCTGTGAATCCATCGGAATTGTTGCAAGTATACTTGTTGCAAATATCCATAATAAAATGAGAATAAAATTGTCGGGAAATGGGAAGGAAATGAAAACAAAATGTGGGAGAAAGTAACGTTTGACTTCGCACAACGTGTATATCTTCACGGGAAAACCACTGTTAACGTAGAAGACAGCATTCAGTGAATAAGCTCTGCGCTCGGTACCTTTGAAATATTGGATGCACAATCATGACTTTTGACCCTCCATGGAAAATGAGGGACGTTTGTTTTGGCATGAGTGGGAAGTCGTGCGAAAGTTTGTTATAAAATCGCAAACGACACAGACAACTGGCACCCATTACCAAGGACCTTTGTTATCGGTGCTCGTGTGAAAAGGGCTTATAATCTGGGCTGAATATGGGCTGCATTCTAAAAACTCCCTGGTCAGATTTGACCTATTCTGGGTCAAATCTGACCGGGTCGGATATGACTCGACCCTTTCCGGGTCAGAATAACTGTAAAATGAAAACAAACAATAATGAAATCATCTTCTGATTGCTATATTTATTTCTGTTAACTGTTGAAAATACATGTTCATAAATAGCCATTTTAAAGTTAAATAAATGACTTGGTGGCATCCTATAGTAGCATGACTATAGAGTTGCCTTTAGCCCTTCACCCGCCCTTAACTCTTATGGGGAAGATGGAAGGAGCAAGGTTGCGCCTAACTGCAAACTCACAGTCTGGACAATCTGTGGACAATAAAATAATTGAACAAGACATATTTTCAGTGACTGATGATTTCTGTGTATTTTAGAAGCTGATTAGGGATTTTGCCAGGTATTAGGATGACTGAAACTGTCATTACCCAGTTCCATTTTTCAGTTCCAATTACCTGTAAACAACTTTTAAACATTTTGACTGAACATTTAAGCCATATAAATGGAAGTCTCCAATTTTTGGTTAACATTTTTTTGTGTGCGACTCGTTTTTAATATACATGTAGAGGCAGGAAAATTATTACAGTAAGTCCACATTTACATGTATTATGACTCTAATTAAGCAAGAGAAACTTGTGTTCATATTGGTTATTTACATTTGGGAGTATTTATGTGTTTTTACAAATTTGGGTATCCGGTTCCCGAAATAACCAAAAACACAGCCTTAATTAGGGATGATTTAATTTTTTTTAAATAAATGGAAAGTAATATTAGTTTTCCACACTTAATTAATCTGCCCATGTTCCTGTTTTCCCATTTTTCTCTTTTTTCTGTGTGTGTGTGGCGTATGGATTCATCAAAAAATAATAAATGTTTGATAACAGAAAAACTTACATTATGTTCGCCATCCTCATCCCAAGAACTGTAAACTGTGGGTGGTTGACCATGTCATAGCAAGCATGATCAACCGTTGATCTGAAATATAAACGTATCATGTAAAAACAATATTAAATGTTTTCAAAGAGGGATGAAGAATAACGGGATATGCTAACAAAACACACATGTAAGAAAGTTAGAAACCCCTCATACATGTATGTTATTGTCAGGATAATGGATTGATGTAACTTCACAAGAATTTATGCAACTTGAGAAAAAAGCCTTTAAGTTAGGCGTTGGAGTAGAAAGTATACATGTGACTCTTCCTTCCTACTATCCATGATGTGACTGTTTCATTATCTCAATAAAGGTGGTGATATTAGTTTCAGACCTACTTTAGTTTAGCGAGAAAAGTGCCAACACTATGACTGTCCTTTCGTAACAGCATAAATTTAGCAGTCCACTTCAGGGGACTCCCTTACCTGTTAAACCTACAAATGCACATTTCCCTAGCCGAAGGCTTCCTCGCTAGATTCTTTTTTACCGCACCCTAATAGCGCCCTCTAGTGTCCCTTCCCATCATGCCTCTGCGCCATGCGTGTCGTCGTCCTCTTTTTCTCTAGCGCTACGTTAGAGAAAGACGTAGTTTTTTTTTGCGGAGCTCCGCCCCCGAAGTAACCGACTTTTTTGTCACCTCGACTTGATTCTTTAAGTATTTCGGTCTGTTCCTTAGCGAACAGACCGTGGGTAAGTCCTTGTTTTTATTCCTTCTTGTTTTACACTAGGAATTATGGATTTAGCCCCGATTTTTCTTCTCCGTGCGGCTCTTGTCGGCGCGAAACCCCGCGCTTCTGTAGACCGCATGATTTATGCCCCCGCTGCAGAACGTGCAATCGTCGAAGCCTTGCACAGTCTGCCGAGGTTGGGATGATACGGAGTGGGAGGCAGTGGTAGCCTGGCTCCGTTCCGCTCCCCCTCGGTGATTTTCTACCAGCCTTGAGGGCGTTCTCGGACCCATTCTGGGTCCCAACGATCTCTTCTCGGAGCCATACCTGCGCGGTCCCTGGCCTCCGACGATGTGACTCTATCAGAACCCACCAGCGGCATACCTTGGCGGTCCCTGCCCGCCCGGTAGGGCCTCTACTGCAGATTTTTTGGCTTCTTCTGAGGACATACCTTCGCGGTCCCTGTCATCTGGAAAAGCAACTGCTGATGACCCTTCCACCGGGACTTACCTTGTCATGTCCCTGTCCTCCACAAAAAGGTGTCACCACTGGAACCAAAGGAAAGTTTGAGGCATACCTTCGCGGTCCCTGCCCTCCAAAACAAGTCTCACTACCAGTTCCAAAGAAAGACTAGAGCCCTACCTTGGGGTCACTGGCCTCTGGTTCTACAATAAAGGCAAAGGCGCAAGTCTACGGTGACATACCTTCGCGGTCCCTGTCATCTGGGACGGCCGCCACTGCCGGGCCCCCAGCTATGAGAGACGCACTTTACGGTCACCGGCCTCCGGCAGCGCGGTAGCCCATATCGATCCGCCTTTACCGGCTAGCCCTCATGGCAGTCATTACAGCCGGGCAGACTCTGGTGGAGAAAGGGAACGCATTACTGGCCGTCGTGGGCGACACCGCTACAGCTCTAGTCGTCTTCCTCGGGCAGTTCCCCGGTACCCGGCAAGCCGCCCGATCACCGGATGGGTCCACAGCGCTTCTCCTACAGGGATTTAGAGATCTGACAGCCACTGTGGCGTCTCTGGTCCAAAACCTACAGGGGCTGTTCCGACTTGCCCTTACCCCAGAACCGACTGACTACGGGTCAAGTCCCAAAGCTGGGATGCAATATCTGTGCTCGTCTCTGATGAGTTTTCCGACACTGACGAGATACCTGACGTTGGATTCGCCCCAGATGTACCACCTTCCGCAGTCGTCCCAAGTTCGTCCGTCATGCCTGCAGATGTTCTTCAGCCCATGGGTCCCCCAGGGTTTTCCGCTGGATCTCGGGATTTGACCCAACGCCCCGGCGATGACATGTACATTCCGTCAAGGGACTCCTCAGGCGACTCTGATACTGCTAGTACCCATTCTACTTCAGATCGCCGGCTTCGTCTGGTTATGAAGGACATGGTCTGGGTGCTACACATTCCGTCCTCAGACGAACCTACGGCTACCGGCGACGGAACTCGCCAATCCTTTAAGCGGCGACTGCTCCCGGCGTCCAGAGAGGAAAACTTTTGTCTTTCCGATTGATCGGCTTTGTGTGGACCGTATCACGACTCTTTCAAAAGTGAGACGGATGCGCCTGTGTTCTCGCCCGGGATCTCGCGTCCCTTTAGAGTCCCTCAGCGGACTATGATCAATTTTTGACAGTTCCTTCCTTACCAACTGCCTCCAGGGATAAGATTGCAGCCGATACAGGTGCTCGTAATTCAGTAAAGGCCCCTTTCCCAGTCGGGAGAGAAATGGCTTAGAGGATACTCTGATTAAGGTGAACCACGGCCTCACGGCGGGCCTTCGTGTTTCCTGTTTTCTTCAACTGCTATCGGAATATCTAGTTTGCTCTTGCGAGACAGACTCCACCGTTTCAGCGGAGACAACTGAGATGGCCTTTTGCTGCTTGGATAATTGCCTCCGTATCTGCATGGACCAGTTCACAAGAGTCTCCATGCTGGCCACGGCCGCTCGGAGATCCAACGTGACCGAGTAAATTTTTCTTCCGTCCAATGGGGTCAAATCTGACTTGGAAGGCATTCCACGTCTCGGGCCTGATTTATTCAAGGGACGGTTCCAGAATATCATGGAAAAAGAGGCAAACGGATTGAGGCCACGGACAAAATCAACCTCCGTAAATCATCTACCCAGAGCTCCCCATCCTACCAGGGCAGTTCCCAACTGGGAGGAGCCAGCGCTTTCAGAAGCCTCTTAAACCCTTCCACCCGGTCAGCGCTACACCCAAGGGTACCCTGCATCCACTTCTCGGTCCGCCAACCCCACTGTCACGCCCTGGGGTGGCGTGGCCCGATCCAGAGTAGGGGTTTACCCTCGCCCGAAGACCACCCGTGGTGGCTTCTGGCGCCCGGTGACATTATCCCCCTCCGGCTCCTACCTAGGGCCCGTGAAGGGGTCGTCTTTCAATTTCGCAAAGACTTGGGCCCTTTTTGCGACGGCGTGTGGGTTCTCGAAACCGTAACGAAGGTTATGCTCTGGAGTTCTGAGTGCCCCCGTCATATTACATGCCAAAATATACGCCGGTCCCAGCAGATCCCGACAAGCGGCGTATGCTGTAATCGGAGATTCAGGCTCTTATCATCAGCGAGCAGGCGTTACCATGATACCGCCCGATCGCGTGCGAACTCAAGGGTTCTTTTCAAGTTTCTTTCTAACGCCAAAAGAAACAACAGGCGAATGGCGTCCAATTTTAAACCTTCGCCTTGAACCACTTCATACGCCCAAAGCGTTTCGGATGGAAACCTTACACACAGTTCTGGGCTTTGCCCCATCCTGCATGGGGGCTTCGCTGGACTTGAAGGATGCTTACCTACCGTCCGATAACGGAAAACGACTGCTCTTTCCTCCGGTTTTCGGTGCCAAAACACAACCTCACGATTCCGTTCTCTACCCTTGACCTTTCAAGCGGCCCCAGGGTGTTCACCGACTAGTAAAGGTGGTGGCGGCGATTTTACGGAAACGCCAGGTCAGCATCTTTGTTTATCTCGACGACTGGCTTATAATAGGCAACACAGAGGCCGAGGCCCGGAGAAGTGTAAGTCTCACTGCAAGATCTCTTCCGCTCTGGGCTTCATCATCAACGAGGAGAAATCAAGACCGACCCCTCCATGACACCAACTTTCTCGGTGCCGAGCTGGATCTTCAAAGGGGACTTGTTTACCACTCGGGAAAGGGTCGACAATCTCATAGAATGTGTGGCCATCCTCTTGTCCGCCCAATCTGCTCCATGGCGGCTTGGCTCGACTACTGGGTCTGATAGCAAGCATGGTGGACCCTAATACGTGGTGCAGGATGAGGCTTCGTCCATTACAACTGCACCTACTTGCGTTGTACCGGCCTCTACCGGGACCTATCACCCTTCAGTTCGGTACTTCACATCGACAGCACCTCGTTAGTGGCTCCAACGAGAGGTCCTCACCAAGGAAAAATCTTCCCTTCCCCAACCCACCTTGACTCTGACCACAGATGCTTCCAACCTGGGCTGGGGTGCTCATTTGGGACGGACTCTTGCGCAGGGGTCTTGGTCCCAAGAGGAGAAATCTTTACATAAACATCCTCGAGCTCTTGGCTGTTCAGAAGGCTCTGAAATACGCACCGACTGTGTCCGGCCACCACACCGAGTCAGAACCGACAACACAACGGTTGTGGCCTACATCAATCGGCAGGGGGCACTCGGTCCCCACGCTTATGCATGTACCTTTGGAACCTACTCTGCTGGTGCATATGAACAAGACAACCCTATCAGCAGTTCACCTACCGGGAGGCTGAATACGGTGGCAGATGCTCTCCAGAAACAGAGCCCTGCCGACGGAATGGACGTTGCACCCATCCGTGGTTCGAGCCATTTTTCATCGGTTCGATCGCCCCCACATAGATCTCTTTGCCTCAGCCCAGAACAACCAGTTACCGGTATACTGCTCTCGGTGCAGGATCCTCAGGCATGGGCATGGGGACGCCCTATCGACGATTGGTCAAACATGTACGCTTATGCTTACCCACCGATCTCCCTCCTCCCGAGGGTCTTGGCGAAGATCGAGATCACTCCTTGCCGAGTGCTTCTGATAGCTCCATTTTGGCCCCGTCAGCCCTGGTTTCAGAAACTCATCTGCTTTCTGGTGAGTCCTCCTGTGCTGCTTCCCCACAGGGAGGATCTTCTCAGCCAACCTCAATCGCGCATTTACCATCCCCAACCGGAGGCTCTACACTTAACGTGTTGGATGCTGTCAAACGATCCTGTTGCTCAGCGGGCCTTTCAGAGAACGCTGCAGCCTTGGCGACCCCGGAGCCGGCGTCCATCTACAAGGAGGACCTACAACAGCCGCCACGACATTACCATAAATGGTGCGGCGACAACTCTGTTGATCCCTGCTCAGCATCTATACAACAAGTAGGCGATTTCCTTCTTGCCCTTTTAATCAGAGCCTTACAGTGGCCACGATACGAGGATATCGCTCGCCTCGGTGCAGTTCATACCGGTTTCCAGATAACTCTACCGTTTCATCCAACGGGCCTTGACTCAACTCCTCAGGGCATGTTCCTCGAGCGTCCTCCACGGAAGGAGTTACTGCCTTCATGGGACCTGGGGCAAGTGCTTCCAGTCTCTTAAGATAGCTCCCTTCGAACCACTAGCTCAGGCATCACTTATTGACCTCTCTGTCAAAACGGTCTTCTTGGTAGCCATCGCCACGGCAAGACGCCGTAGCGAACTTCATGCCCTAACCATTGACCATGGACATATCAGGTGGGAACCTGGCGGGGTTCGCCTCATCCCCCGTCATTCTTTCCTTATGAAAAATCAGTCCCCTTCATATCTTCCCCCCGACATTTTTATCCCTGACACCAAGTCAGCCTCATCCATACCTGCGGATAGCCTCTGGTGCCCTGTCCGAGCACTTAAATGGTATCTGGCTGCACTAAGCCGCTTGAGGCTCTGTCTCAACTATTCATCTCATCCACGAAACCGCATAGGGGCCTCTCTGGATACTATCTCCGATGGATAGTGCGGGCCATACACTCGTCACAATCGCACTGGCCCACCTCCACTGGGAAGACTGCCCATGCTCACGAGACATGGGCTATGTCAACTTCATGGGCCTACATGAAAGGTGTCCCACTTCGGGACATCCTCCAAGCAGCAGCCTGGAAGACGCCTTCAACATTCACATCTTGTTACCTACGGGATGTACTACAGGCGGAGGGACAGGTTGGCCGTGCCACTCTTGGGGACGGCTCGATCCTCCGATCCGGCCTCCACACAATGACTGGATGTCGGCCCCTGCTGGTACCTTCTGGACCTTTCATTTGTGGGTGTGTAACCTTTTTCTGTTTTAATTGGGAGAACGTGAAGGGACCGTCGTTTGGTTTTTCCTTGTGATTCTTCCCTATGCCTCGCCCTCGCCCTCCTCCTTTTCCTGTGCTAATCTGTGCATTTGTAGGTTTAACAGGTAAGGAGTCCCCTGAAGTGGACTCCCACAAATCAAGGGTGATTTGGGAGTCCCATGAGAAGGATGCTTACCTGTTAAACCTCCCACCCTCCTGCCCCACTTGGGCTCAGCCTGTACTCTTCTCTTTTACTCACACCCGAGAAAAAGAGGGCGGCGACACGCATGGCGCAGAGGCATGATGGGAAGGGACACTAGAGGCGCTATTAGGGGTGCGGTAAAAAAGAATCTAGCGAGGAAGCCTTCGGCTAGGGAAATGTGCATTTGTAGGTTTAACAGGTAAGTATCGTCCCTTCGCGGACTCCCAAATCACCCTTGATTTGGGGGAATAAACTGCAGTGCAGCCATCACCATACAAGACACAAGTACATGTACTATTTTTATTAGGAACAACTGACACTGAACCTAATTGTCTACTATATATTACGAACAATAGTACTACTCTATCATACCCCATGTGTGTTTTTTAATAATAAAGCAACAAACATACATGTACATGTATATCAAGTCAACATATCATGACCCCCTCCATCCATTGTACATGTATGTACAATGTACAGTACAACGACAATGTATGTACATGACCAGTACCTGTTGCACTAACATAATGTTAACGTTAAC
Source organism: Zoroaster sp. YZ-2022 (assembly GCA_029582265.1). NCBI lineage: Eukaryota > Metazoa > Echinodermata > Asteroidea > Forcipulatida > Zoroasteridae > Zoroaster > Zoroaster sp. YZ-2022. The sequence goes on along the minus strand of CM055821.1, from coordinate 14,045,487 downwards.
CATGGTTTTGTATAGTAATTATCTATATTAACCCTCCTATAGGTTTAACACTCAAAGACACTCAAAATGTTTATGTCTCTCTTAACCCATTGACTTTGTGCAGTGCACTCAAATACACTCAAAATTTGTATGTAACTCCCAACCCATTGACTTTGTGCAGTGCACTCAAATAAATGCAAGGACATGTGGCTAGGAGGTAAAACTAAAACCACTCAACAGTACATACACAGCTCTGTGTGACTCTGTGGTTTGACCTACTAATTGGCAATGCACCCAAAAATACTCAAGTGACTGTCTGTGAGTGCCGTGCTGACTGGGCCAAATTTCAGCCTGGGCATAGGAGGGTTAAAATGAACATTAGGCCTACATGTATGTATAATAAATGTGAAAGTTTACATACATGTACCTTCAAATGAAACAAGATAATGAAGACCCCCTCCATTAACTGTGCAATGATTCTCAAACGATATATGGTGTATATTTTGTATTTTATGTGAACATGCAAAGTGAACCAATCATGGTCGAGCTTAGGTCGAGTTGTCACAAGGCTCACGTTATGTGTTGTGGCATAGCTCAAATTTCCCACGTCGAGTTGTCACAAGGCTCGACATTTTTTCACCCCCAGCGTCACACTAAACTGTGAATAAAATGATATTTATTGATGTAATATTGACGTCATTTGTTTTAGAACCTATGGGGTTTTGGCGGTTTTGTAACCGAACAAAAACAATAGGATTCCGGCGACCAGGCCGAAACCCTAATTACCCAATTATTCCATCTGATATGCTGTAATTTTTTAGAAAACATGAAATGTATTGAGTAGTAATTACATGTAGTTCAGAAAAGAACTGGAGGTACAACTCGACGTTTCGATCAGTATGCTCTGATCGTCCTCAGGACGATCAGAGCATACTGATCGAAACGTCGAGTTGTACCTCCAGTTCTTTTCAGAACTAATTACTACTCAATTGAGATTCCACATGGTGTCACCGCAATTAGTCTTACTTATCATCCTCACCATGCAAAGCTACAAGTTTTACCTATGAAATGTATTATTAATTTAAAATGGATCACTACCGTGATCCATTATTCACATGAGAATGAATGCAAAAACTAAATGAAATCTGAATGCATGTACATGTACTCTTGATTCTTACAAAGCACTGATGCATTGTACAGGCAATGAAGTCACAATCTATTTTTTGTAATCACATCAGTGGCATTGGCTTGAGTTGAAAGATGGTTTATTTATTCAGTAATTAATCCAACACCTTAAACTTTGTTTTTTTTGTTTTGTTTGTCAAGCATCTGTCGTGACATTCTTCATCAGTAATTGCTCATAGAGGACCTCAGACGGCGCTCCCGCAGTCTCTGGATGTTGTTGACATGGTCCAGGGATTTTCCTAAGTGAAGCCTGGATCGCCATTCAGTGCGGTTGAGTGCCATCTGTGTCCACGTCTCGGTGGGGATATCAAAGTCTATAAGGTCTCTTTTCAGTACATCTTTAAATCTAAGCTTTGGTCTCCCTATGGGGCGCGTACATGTACCATTTGTGAGAACACCATGTAAAATGGAGTGAGGTATACGGGTAGATGACATTCTGGTGACATGTCCAGCCCACCTCAAACGGACGAATTTGAGGCGAGAAGAGAGAGGCTCGGATTTAGTTATCCTAAATAATTCTTCATTTGTCATTTTATTTTTCCATGTTATCCCAATTATTGATCTTAGGCTTCTGGCGTGAAATGCACTTAATCGACTCTCTTGTTGTCGGTACATGTAGGTCGGCCAGCATTCAGCTCCATAAAGCAAAACGCTTAGAATGCATGCTTCATACACCCGAACTTTGGTGCATACTGATAGGTGTTTGTTTTGCCACACTCGCTTGGTGAGGCGGCCAAAAGTTGATGCGGCCTTACCGAGTCTTGTTGAGAGCTCTTCATCAAGAGTGATGTTACATGTCAGGGTAGATCCCAGATATGTAAACTTTTGGACATTTTCTAGGGTTGTACCAGCGATTCTAAAGAGGTGAGTGCCAGCAGCCTGTGACAGAGTGACGGTCTTCTTCAAGCTGATTGTGAGGCCGAAGTCTTTACAGGAACGAGAGAAGCAGTCAAGCAGTGTTTGTAGTTGTTCAGCAGATGATGCACAAAGCGCAGCATCATCTGCGTAAAGGAGTTCTCTGACAACAAATTCTTAGATTGAAAAAGTTTCCATCACTGCGGGTAAGGAGGGATACTCCCACATCGTCAGCAATGTTCTCGAAAGCGGTCTTGAACACGAAGGAGAAGTAAATACCAAAGAGTGTGGGAGCTAAAACACATCCTTGTTTCACTCCTCTATTTATAGGAATGAGTTAGAGGTGTCACCATCATATTGAATTTTGCCTTTGCATTCCAACATGGAAGGATCTTATCAGTGCCAGAAGTGTTGGTGGACAGCCAGCTTTCCATAGGACAAGGAATAGTGATTCCCTGTCTACCAGGTCGAAAGCTTTGGTCAAATCTACAAAAGCTAGATACAGCAGTTGCTGTTGCTCCCTTGACTTCTCCTGTAGTTGTCTTACGACAAAGATCATGTCAGTGGTTGAACGGCCAGGTCGAAACCCAAACTGTGACTCCGGGTATACCTGTTCTGCCAGATTCTGTAAGCGATTTAGCAAAATGCGGGCTAGCACCTTCCCAGTAACACTTAACAGAGAAATACCACGGTAGTTGTTACAGTGTCCACGATCTCCTTTATGTTTGTATAAGGTGGCTATCTTGGCATTCTTGAATTCTTGAGGAACAACTTTTGATGACCAACATAGCGAGATCAGTTGATGCAAATGGTTTGCTAGAGGTTCAATTCCAGCCTGGAGCAGCTCACCTGGGATTGCATCTTCTCCTGCTGCCTTGCCTCTTCTCAGTCCTAGAACAGTTGTTACTACCTCCTCAAGCTCCGGTTCTGCATCAAGAAGCTCTAGTGCCGGAGTGTCTGGAAGATTGGACAGAGTTTCGAAACAGTAGTTGCTTTCTCCTGAGTAGAGTTCACTATAGTGTTCTATCCACCGGTCAAGCTTTTCAGCTTTATCAGCAACTACTGAGCCGTCCTTTCTTTTTAGGGCACCGCAGGTCTGGGTTGAGGGGCCAGTAGCTGATTTGATGGCATCATACATTCCCTTCACATCACCTGAGTCTCTAGCTGTCTCAATGCAGGTGCATAGTGTATCCCAGTACTCTCGGACACAGTGTCAAATTGTGCACTGAGCAGTGGCTTTGGCGGCACGATGAACATCGAGCGCCTGCCTAGTAGGTCTTGATTTAAGCCGTAGTAGAGTTTGTCGTTTCATTTCCAGAACAGGTTGAATAACTGGTAGAGACGAGTTATACCAATCCGGGTTTTGTTTCTGTTTCCTACCGAAAGCACGCAGTGCAGCGTCATGAATCACTGTCTTGATATTATCCCAATATGTGTCTGGGTCTGTTGAAGTAGGTATTTTCTGAAGTACTTCTGTCAGATTACTACAATAGTTTTTCTTGAGCTCTGGAAAGATTGTCTTATGAACATCTATCTTAGTAGATTGTTTTTCTTGGCGATGGTATGGCTTTGGTTGTAGAGACATAGAGGACAGTACCAAGCTGTGGTCAGTATCACAGTCAGCACTGTGGTATGTCCGAGTATTCAAAACCTCACATCGATGTTTCTGCTTGACAATGACAAAGTCAAGCTGGTGCCATGTTTTGGATCTTGGATGACACCAAGTTTTCTTTCTGTGCGGTTTTCCTGGGAAATTAGTGTTTGTGATAACAGAGGTTGTTTCTGCAGCATAGCTCAAGCAGGCGTTGACCATTCTCATTCATCCGTCCAACTCCAAATTTGCCAATGCAATCTCGCCAAGTGTCATGGTAATCACCAACTCTAGCATTCATGTCACCAAGTAGGACTATACGTTTGTTCTCAGACGCGGATCTAAGAAGGTCCTCAAGTTGATTATAGAACATACATTGTATCTTTAACAGCTGGGTCCGAGGTAAGTGTTGGTGCATAAGCAGAGATGACCAAGATACTTCCTTGTTTGGTGTCGAGTCGAAGAGACGATAGTCTGTCACTGACTGATGTAGGAGTCTCTGTGCTGCTGATAAGGTTATGTACAGCAAAACCAGTACCATGTATCCATGGTTCACCCTCGGATTGCATGTGTTTAATCGGTTGACGATGGTTGTCTCAGCCAGGACAAGTTAAAGCTACTGTACCTTGGGTGGTCCTGACACTTATCAAGGGCTTCTCTCTTCCGGGTCTCCCTGGGTCAGAGGAAAGGCATAGCCAGTATGTCTGAGAGAGATTCCGGGTGCAGGGGCTGCCATAGGAGTTAGCAGCGCTAAGCTCAAATGCCTTAATGTGGCCCCAACTCCATTTGCTGTTTCTGATGGATGGCCGTTGACTCGTAGAAGAGTTCATCCGCCCTTACACAACAGACAGGTATTGTTTTTGTCCTGTCAGGGTGTCCATCCACCCTCCACACCCCAGGGAAGGAACCTGGAGTGGGGTAGTCGGTTGAGTCGCCGACTGTCCGACCATGAAACAGGTAGTACTGGCTTACATGGTACCAGTAGCAGATCATACCTGACCTGACCTGACATTACTCTTGTACATACATGTACTCTTGATTCTTACAAAGCACTGATGCATTGTACAAGCAATGAAGTCACAATCTATTTTTGTAATCACATCAATGGCATTGGCTTGAGTTGAAAGATGGTTTATTTATTCAGTAATTAATCCAACACCTTGTAGTACAATGAACAAAACACAGAAAACAGAAGATGTTCAATGATCAGGATATTCCATAAAGCCTTAGACTTATTTCCATTAGTATCCTTTATTAACAAGACCCTACCCATTTTCATTTGTAATTAATGCACAACCTTTCTCTCTTTGAAAAAGCATGGATCGGTAATGACGTCACAAACACTATACGTATGTACATGTGTATCTGCCCACAAAGAAAAAGTGTGTAATCGGACATGTACACATATGATACTTTTTGCGCATAGCTTTTAAAGAGAGCTTGCTAAATAATAGGAACATGTGCAACACGTGTAAGTGAGCCAATGAGAGACCTTTTTTACCTCATTGAGGGTGCCATTTGGGCCTGTGACATGCAACCTACGTACATGTTCATGTATCTATAGTTATTTGTGCTACACTGTAAACAACCTATGTTTTGCATAATGTGTAAAGGATTTCTTTTAAATATTTCAGATTTCAACTCCCATTTCAATGTTATACAAAAAACCTTTTTTAATTTGAACTATTGACTTCCAGGTTGTCATTAATTGCGCCATCTTGAAGGGGCTCAAGTACAACCAAGCGACAGCCACATTCCACCAATGGCGCGACAGTAGGCAGGTGTATGGGTTGAACTTCCAGAGCAATGAGGATGCCGAAGGGTTTGCCGCATCCATGATGAAAGCTCTAGACTTACTGGCATCACAAGGTACAACTCCAAGATCTTTCTTAACATCTTTCTTTGTCCCAACAGAATTTACATGTACAGGTGCACAACACATGTTGGGCTTGGGCAGTTCTGGTGGGTACCTGATTCTACCCAATTCTAAATTGAGAATCGGAACTGTGGTTCCACCTTTTTAAAGAATCAGGTACACGCAAGCGTCGGTTCTGGAGCCAAGAGCTTCAAATACCCGATTCCCAGGCTCCGGTATTGATTGTCACTGAGTTCTTTATAAATTGGTCCCATAATATGGATACTTTGGTCATGTTGACAGCACATGTCTTTGAGAAGTGGAGTGATGAAGGTGGCCCCGTAATATGGATAAACTTGTGACAAAGTTAGTCGTGTTGCTAGTGTTCATAATGTACTTTCAATACGGCATGGACGGGGGTCGGTACCTTGTGTATAGGGGGTGGTACAATTGCTTAATTTCTCCAATCCCTGAAGCATGTGCGAAGCTTCTGGATTTCCACAGGCATTGCGGTAAAACACGGGCAGTGGGAAAACAAAGTTGTATGTACAGCATGTACATGTATAGCACAGCTTCTGAAGTTAGATGCTAACGGTAGGATAATGGAAACAAGTCTCTAATTTAAACTGATGCCTAACGTTAGCGTTTTTCATTTTACATTATTTATTCAAATAAATAAAAAGTAAACCATAAGTTTCTGAAACGTTTTTAAAATTAAACAACATGATCATCACTACATTTGCGGTTGAAACTTGAAACTCGCATCAAGGCGCAATGAAGTTTGAATAGACTGTATGTTTTGTTATTTTCTTTAATTCTTATGTTTTTCTTTGAATCTCTTGGAACCGGTTCCGACTCGGAACCAAGTTGTTTTTTTTGGAACTGAACCGGCTCCAGAAATTGTAGAACCGCCCAAGCCTAATGCACATGCACATTTTACACGAACACACGAACACATCTGTACAAAGAGGCACTGTGTACTATCAAACATACACATACTAAAGAATACACATACCTGAGACACAAATATGTCAAGGGATGTTTGATATTATCTTTAACACCCTTCTTTCAGTAATATTTATAAAACAATCCTCTGAGGCCACTCCAAGCTATTGCAGTTGTTGATAGTGGCCTCATATGGTTACCCTTCTGTGCACTGTCACAACACTTTAAAGACCATACAAAATGGTACATTGTAAATATTTTCAACCCTATTTTAAAAAGTAAGTAATTCTAAGTAGGAATCACCAAAAATAAGACTTTCATTATTTGTATTTAACCTTTAATGAAAATGTACTTCGCCACTGCCGCGAACGACAGGCCCGAAACAAAAGCCGTCGGGGACACTTTCACTGAGCCCATTTTGATGACATACATATTACGGGAGGGCAAACACTCAAGTGTTTACTGTGGTATGCTTTGTACACAAAGCATATTATATCGCGTACAACTGCAAAAATAAGTTTACCAACTACGACTTCCGAAAGTGTTTTTGAAAAAGTTTCCAAAAGTAGTACTGACCAATTGTGTTGTTCATCATCGTCATTTGATGGAGATTTTACTGATGCCAAAGTTGGTGATATAAGTGACATAGAATCGTATCAATTAAGCCCGGAATGGACAAAATCCTGGCCAAAATGGCGAAGCCTAAGGAAGATCTCGAGTCCGGCATAAGCGCACATAATGGTACCCTATTTTTATTGCATTTTTACGAACAAATATTCTAAGAGCAACCGAAGTTTTGAATATCCAGTATTTGATTCGTTGAATTTTGTTATCAGGAAAGTTAATCTCACTGCAAAATGTGTCCAAAATGTTCTTGTTTTGTGCCGATAAAAAATCATCCTTTGGTGATCTTGCCGGTGCTGTTAACCAGACTAATAGTTTGACAATGACCCGGCCCGCAGTGCATGGATGCACACATACATGAGTTGCACTTCAAGGGGAATCCCATACACACATGTACATGTACGGCCACGGATAACGCGGCGGCAGACAGACCATTGTTAAGACGGCTCCTTTTTTCGATCGAGTCCCCGTAAAAGTACGTCATAAAAACTGGAAAAATGTTTGCTGCCGCCACGGGCCACAAATGTCCAACAGACTTCGTGGATTTCAACCGCTGGAATGTTGGTTAAAAATCATGATTTTTTCAGCAATTTCTGATTTGTTTTAATGTTTTTTGGATACTAAATACACACTGAACAATTTTGAGTAAAAAAATCAAGGCACTTTGTATGGACTTTAACATTGCAGGGTGGTCTCCCATTGATACATTGCAGGCCATTCTACAGTACTTGTATGTTCACATAACCAGCTGTACCTGGTGATGTACAGTACATGTATATTACTGTACACACACCTACATGTATGTATCTGTATACACACCCACTAGTAAAGACGGTTTGTAATGGCATTCAGTGTGTGTGTGTGTGTGTGTGTGTGTGTGGGTTTGCACTGCAAACCATCTGAGGAGAGGACTATACATGTAAGAAAGTGAACAATAGGTCCTCGGACGGCGGTTCTTTGTTATATACGTGCAATTATAGCGCCCTCTAGCGGTCATTTTCATGAGAACCGATAACGTAATCATGACGACATATGACTGAACATTAATTGTACCAAGTAACATGATAATAGGTGAATGCATGATGGAGTCATGGCGAGATGTTTGATCTTCTTCCACCTCTAGTGCTAAGAATTATCAGCGTAAGCTCATTATCAGGGTAAACAATAGTGGGCCAGAACAGATAGTGCAATCCAAAATTTTCAATGTTAACATCTTTTTTCGTGTTTAGGACATCCAAAGGACAATGAAGGAACAAAAAAATATCGGTGGTGGTGGGTTATGGGGGGGAGGGGTGCACGGTAGACCCCTCCAGCCCACAGACTACTTTAAATGTGGGATGATCTTTGGAACTTAAGTTAAAATATGATGACACATTCGTCAGGCATAAATATACCAACAGAATACATGAACTGCCTTCCGGTACACTCATGAGGCAACTTCTGTATGTATCACATGTGTGAATTCTTGATTCTGGTTGGATGTCTCTCAGAAGTGTCATTTCATAAAAGCCATTATGCTTGAAGAATCTGCATGTAACAGCAGCCTGGTATAACTGGCTGCTAGAGGGCGCCAGTCACTGTACCTGGCCACATGTCTTGTAGAATATGTAACAGAACCATAGAGCAAAATACAGTTCAAGACTACACATGTACAATAAAATCCCACAAATGACATAAAAATAGCAAATATAACAAATCGAGAAAAGTAAAAAAGGCAAAGACTGAAAATAAAACAAATATTTCCAACATGTACATAACCAAAAGCTTTAGTCAGAAAAATGAAACAGAAATTAAATATTATACAAATTACAGATTTATTTTTAGGGTTTCAGCCTGGTAGCCGAAAACCTGTTATTTTCGTCAGGATTATTATTTTTCTTCTTATTTTTCTTATGTTTAACACGTGAAATTTGTCAACGGATGATTTTCACATAAATACAAAACATGCACCATATGAAAGCCCGTAATGTGACTTAGTTTCTAAAACCAATTACGGTATCATTAAGTCAGTAAATATTATTTTATTTACATTTTAGTCTAATCTGCAGGACGTATAGATTGGCAAGAACGTATATACTTTGTACATGGGAAGAGGTGTTGGTGGCAAAGATTTTTGGCGAGAACGCATATCCCACGGGATGAAGAGGTGTATGTTAGAAATTCAACCAACACATTACATTTCCTTTGGCTTAGCGTTTCTGAGAAAACTTACAAAACTATGGCATATAACTGGTTGCATAAACTTATCTACAGTGTACATGTAGGTCATGCTTGTTGTAAAAATAAACATCATAGGAAATGGTATGATTTACTGGAAATAAACATCATAGTGAAATGGTATGGAAATAAACATCATAGGAAATGGTATGATTTACTGGAAATAAACATCATAGTGAAATGGTATGGAAATAAACATCATAGGAAATGGTATGATTTACTGGAAATAAACATCATAGTGAAATGGTATGATTTACTGGAAATAAACATCATAGTGAAATGGTATGATTTACTGGAAATAAACATCATAGTGAAATGGTATGATTTACTGGAAATAAACATCATAGTGAAATGGTATGATTTACTGGAAATAAACATCATAGTGAAATGGTGTGATTTACTGGAAATAAACATCATAGTGAAATGGTGTGATTTACTGGAAATAAACATCATAGTGAAATGGTGTGATTTACTGGAAATAAACATCATAGTGAAATGGTATGATTTACTGGAAATAAACATCATAGTGAAATGGTATGATTTACTGGAAATAAACATCATAGTGAAATGGTATGATTTACTGGAAATAAACATCATAGTGAAATGGTATGATTTACTGGAAATAAACATCATAGTGAAATGGTATGACTTACTGGAAATAAACATAGTGAAATGGTATGATTTACTGGAAATAAACATCATGTAGTGAAATGGTATGATTTACTGGAAATAAACATCATAGTGAAATGGTATGATTTACTGGAAATAAACATCATAGTGAAATGGTATGATTTACTGGAAATAAACATCATAGTGAAATGGTATGATTTACTGGAAATAAACAACAGTGAAATGGTATGATTTACTGGAAATAAACATCATAGTGAAATGGTATGATTTACTGGAAATAAACATCAAAGTGAAATGGTATGATTTACTGGAAATAAACATCATAGTGAAATGGTATGATTTACTGGAAATAAACATCATAGTGAAATGGTATGATTTACTGGAAATAAACATAGTGAAATGGTATGATTTACTGGAAATAAACATAGTGAAATGGTATGATTTACTGGAAATAAACGTCATAGTGAAATGGTATGATTTACTGGAAATAAACGTCATAGTGAAATGGTATGACTTACTGGAAATAAACGTCATAGTGAAATGGTATGATTTACTGGAAATAAACATCATAGTGAAATGGTATGACTTACTGGAAATAAACGTCATAGTGAAATGGTATGATTTACTGGAAATAAACATCATAGTGAAATGGTATGATTTACTGGAAATAAACATCATAGTGAAATGGTATGATTTACTGGAAATAAACATCATAGTGAAATGGTATGATTTACTGGAAATAAACATCATAGTGAAATGGTATGATTTACTGGAAATAAACATCATGTAGTGAAATGGTATGATTTACTGGAAATAAACATAGTGAAATGGTATGATTTACTGGAAATAAACATCATAGTGAAATGGTATGATTTACTGGAAATAAACATAGTGAAATGGTATGATTTACTGGAAATAAACAACATAGTGAAATGGTATGATTTACTGGAAATAAACATCATAGTGAAATGGTATGACTTACTGGAAATAAACATCAAAGTGAAATGGTATGATTTACTGGAAATAAACATCAAAGTGAAATGGTATGATTTACTGGAAATAAACATCATAGTGAAATGGTATGATTTACTGGAAATAAACATCATAGTGAAATGGTATGATTTACTGGAAATAAACATCATAGTGAAATGGTATGATTTACTGGAAATAAACATCATAGTGAAATGGTATGATTTACTGGAAATAAACATCATAGTGAAATGGTATGATTTACTGGAAATAAACATCATAGTGAAATGGTATGATTTACTGGAAATAAACATCATAGTGAAATGGTATGATTTACTGGAAATAAACATCATAGTGAAATGGTATGATTTACTGGAAATAAACATAGTGAAATGGTATGATTTACTGGAAATAAACATCATAGTGAAATGGTATGATTTACTGGAAATAAACATCATAGTGAAATGGTATGATTTATTGGAAATAAACAACATAGTGAAATGGTATGATTTACTGGAAATAAACATCATAGTGAAATGGTATGATTTACTGGAAATAAACATCATAGTGAAATGGTATGATTTATTGGAAATAAACATCATAGTGAAATGGTATGATTTACTGGAAATAAACATCATAGTGAAATGGTATGATTTACTGGAAATAAACATCATAGTGAAATGGTATGACTTACTGGAAATAAACATCATAGTGAAATGGTATGATTTACTGGAAATAAACATCATAGTGAAATGGTATGATTTACTGGAAATAAACATCAAAGTGAAATGGTATGATTTACTGGAAATAAACATAGTGAAATGGTATGATTTACTGGAAATAAACATCATAGTGAAATGGTATGATTTACTGGAAATAAACATAGTGAAATGGTATGATTTACTGGAAATAAACATAGTGAAATGGTATGATTTACTGGAAATAAACATCATAGTGAAATGGTATGATTTACTGGAAATAAACATCATAGTGAAATGGTATGATTTACTGGAAATAAACGTCATAGTGAAATGGTATGATTTACTGGAAATAAACGTCAAAGTGAAATGGTATGATTTACTGGAAATAAACGTCATAGTGAATTGGTATGACTTACTGGAAATAAACGTCATAGTGAAATGGTATGATTTACTGGAAATAAACGTCATAGTGAAATGGTATGATTTACTGGAAATAAACATCATAGTGAAATGGTATGATTTACTGGAAATAAACATCATAGTGAAATGGTATGATTTACTGGAAATAAACATCATGTAGTGAAATGGTATGATTTACTGGAAATAAACATAGTGAAATGGTATGATTTACTGGAAATAAACATCATAGTGAAATGGTATGATTTACTGGAAATAAACATAGTGAAATGGTATGATTTACTGGAAATAAACAACATAGTGAAATGGTATGATTTACTGGAAATAAACAACATAGTGAAATGGTATGATTTACTGGAAATAAACATCATAGTGAAATGGTATGACTTACTGGAAATAAACATCAAAGTGAAATGGTATGATTTACTGAAAATAAACATCATAGTGAAATGGTATGATTTACTGGAAATAAACATCATAGTGAAATGGTATGATTTACTGGAAATAAACATCATAGTGAAATGGTATGATTTACTGGAAATAAACATCATAGTGAAATGGTATGATTTACTGGAAATAAACATCATAGTGAAATGGTATGATTTACTGGAAATAAACATCATAGTGAAATGGTATGATTTACTGGAAATAAACATCATAGTGAAATGGTATGATTTACTGAAATAAACATCATAGTGAAATGGTATGATTTACTGGAAATAAACATCATAGTGAAATGGTATGATTTACTGGAAATAAACATCATAGTGAAATGGTATGATTTACTGGAAATAAACATCATAGTGAAATGGTATGATTTACTGGAAATAAACATCATAGTGAAATGGTATGATTTATTGGAAATAAACAACATAGTGAAATGGTATGATTTACTGGAAATAAACATCATAGTGAAATGGTATGATTTACTGGAAATAAACATCATAGGAAATGGTATGATTTACTGTAAATAAACATCATAGTGAAATGGTATGATTTACTGGAAATAAACATCATAGTGAAATGGTATGATTTACTGGAAATAAACATCATAGTGAAATGGTATGATTTACTGGAAATAAACATCATAGTGAAATGGTATGATTTACTGGAAATAAACATCATAGTGAAATGGTATGATTTACTGGAAATAAACATCATAGTGAAATGGTATGATTTACTGGAAATAAACATAGTGAAATGGTATGATTTACTGGAAATAAACATCATAGTGAAATGGTATGATTTACTAGAAATAAACATCATAGTGAAATGGTATGATTTACTGGAAATAAACATAGTGAAATGGTATGATTTACTGGAAATAAACATCATAGTGAAATGGTATGATTTACTGGAAATAAACATCATGTAGCGAAATGGTATGATTTACTGGAAATAAACATGTCACTCCTAAAGGAACCAACATCAAAACGGAACTGGGGTGATAGGTCTTTTTCTGTCGCGGCTCCGAGACTCTGGAATCATCTTCCAACTAAACTCAAATCTTGTCATAGTATAACTAGATTTAAGTCGATGCTTAAAACTCATCTTATGTCACAATTCTTCAAAGATGATGTATATTTGTAATTCCATTGTAGGTACGTGTATCTCAGTACATAATTTTTCCCTATGTTATCATTGTATATTGTTTGTATTCATGTTTTTATCTTTGTTTCCGCGCCTTGAGCGCCCAGCAGGGTGGATATGTGCGCGCTATAAATCTTTATTATTATTATTATTATCAAAGTGAAATGGTATGATTTACTGGAAATAAACATCATAGTGAAATGGTATGATTTACTGGAAATAAACATCATAGTGAAATGGTATGATTTACTGGAAATAAACATCATAGTGAAATGGTATGACTTACTGGAAATAAACATCAAAGTGAAATGGTATGATTTACTGGAAATAAACATCAAAGTGAAATGGTATGATTTACTGGAAATAAACATAGTGAAATGGTATGATTTACTGGAAATAAACATCATAGTGAAATGGTATGATTTACTGGAAATAAACATCATAGTGAAATGGTATGATTTACTGGAAATAAACATCATAGTGAAATGGTATGATTTACTGGAAATAAACATAGTGAAATGGTATGATTTACTGGAAATAAACATCAAAGTGAAATGGTATGATTTACATGAAATAAACATCATAGTGAAATGGTATGATTTACTGGAAATAAACATCATAGTGAAATGGTATGATTTACTGGAAATAAACATCATAGTGAAATGGTATGATTTACTGGAAATAAACATCATAGTGAAATGGTATGATTTACTGGAAATAAACATCATAGTGAAATGGTATGATTTACTGGAAATAAACATAGTGAAATGGTATGATTTACTGGAAATAAACATCATAGTGAAATGGTATGATTTACTGGAAATAAACATCATAGTGAAATGGTATGATTTACTGGAAATAAACATAGTGAAATGGTATGATTTACTGGAAATAAACATCATAGTGATATGGTATGATTTACTGGAAATAAACATCATAGTGAAATGGTATGATTTACTGGAAATAAACATCATAGTGAAATGGTATGATTTACTGGAAATAAACATCATAGTGAAATGGTATGATTTACTGGAAATAAACATAGTGAAATGGTATGATTTACTGGAAATAAACATCATAGTGAAATGGTATGATTTACTGGAAATAAACATCATAGTGAAATGGTATGATTTACTGGAAATAAACATCATAGTGAAATGGTATGATTTACTGGAAATAAACATCATAGTGAAATGGTATGATTTACTGGAAATAAACATAGTGAAATGGTATGATTTACTGGAAATAAACATCATAGTGAAATGGTATGATTTACTGGAAATAAACATCATAGTGAAATGGTATGATTTACTGGAAATAAACATCATAGTGAAATGGTATGATTTACTGAAATAAACATAGTGAAATGGTATGATTTACTGGAAATAAACATCATAGTGAAATGGTATGATTTACTGGAAATAAACATCATAGTGAAATGGTATGATTTACTGGAAATAAACATCATAGTGAAATGGTATGATTTACTGGAAATAAACATCATAGTGAAATGGTATGATTTACTGGAAATAAACATAGTGAAATGGTATTATTTACTGGAAATAAACATCATAGTGAAATGGTATGATTTACTGGAAATAAACATCATAGTGAAATGGTATGATTTACTGGAAATAAACATCATAGTGAAATGGTATGATTTACTGGAAATAAACATCATAGTGAAATGGTATGATTTACTGGAAATAAACATAGTGAAATGGTATGATTTACTGGAAATAAACATAGTGAAATGGTATGATTTACTGGAAATAAACATTAAAGTGAAATGGTATGATTTACTGGAAATAAACATCATAGTGAAATGGTATGATTTACTGGAAATAAACATCATAGTGAAATGGTATGACTTACTGGAAATAAACATCATAGTGAAATGGTATGATTTACTGGAAATAAACATCATAGTGAAATGGTATGATTTACTGGAAATAAACATAGTGAAATGGTATGATTTACTGGAAATAAACATCATAGTGATATGGTATGATTTACTGGAAATAAACATCATAGTGAAATGGTATGATTTACTGGAAATAAACATCATAGTGAAATGGTATGATTTACTGGAAATAAACATCATAGTGAAATGGTATGATTTACTGGAAATAAACATAGTGAAATGGTATGATTTACTGGAAATAAACATCATAGTGAAATGGTATGATTTACTGGAAATAAACATCATAGTGAAATGGTATGATTTACTGGAAATAAACATCATAGTGAAATGGTATGATTTACTGGAAATAAACATAGTGAAATGGTATGATTTACTGGAAATAAACATCATAGTGAAATGGTATGATTTACTGGAAATAAACATCATAGTGAAATGGTATGATTTACTGGAAATAAACATCATAGTGAAATGGTATGATTTACTGGAAATAAACATCATAGTGAAATGGTATGATTTACTGGAAATAAACATCATAGTGAAATGGTATGATTTACTGGAAATAAATTACATAGTGAAATGGTATGATTTACTGGAAATAAACATAGTGAAATGGTATGATTTACTGGAAATAAACATCATAGTGAAATGGTATGATTTACTGGAAATAAACATCATAGTGAAATGGTATGACTTACTGGAAATAAACATCATAGTGAAATGGTATGATTTACTGGAAATAAACATCATAGTGAAATGGTATGATTTACTGGAAATAAACATCAAAGTGAAATGGTATGATTTACTGGAAATAAACATCATAGTGAAATGGTATGATTTACTGGAAATAAACATAGTGAAATGGTATGATTTACTGGAAATAAACATCATAGTGATATGGTATGATTTACTGGAAATAAACATCATAGTGAAATGGTATGATTTACTGGAAATAAACATCATAGTGAAATGGTATGATTTACTGGAAATAAACATCATAGTGAAATGGTATGATTTACTGGAAATAAACATAGTGAAATGGTATGATTTACTGGAAATAAACATCATAGTGAAATGGTATGATTTACTGGAAATAAACATCATAGTGAAATGGTATGATTTACTGGAAATAAACATCATAGTGAAATGGTATGATTTACTGGAAATAAACATAGTGAAATGGTATGATTTTATTGAATTAAACATCATAGTGAAATGGTATGATTTACTGGAAATAAACATCATAGTGAAATGGTATGATTTACTGGAAATAAACATCATAGTGAAATGGTATGATTTACTGGAAATAAACATCATAGTGAAATGGTATGATTTACTGGAAATAAACATCATAGTGAAATGGTATGATTTACTGGAAATAAATTACATAGTGAAATGGTATGATTTACTGGAAATAAACATAGTGAAATGGTATGATTTACTGGAAATAAACATCATAGTGAAATGGTATGATTTACTGGAAATAAACATCATAGTGAAATGGTATGATTTACTGGAAATAAACATCATAGTGAAATGGTATGATTTACTGGAAATAAACATCATAGTGAAATGGTATAATTTACTGGAAATAAACATCATAGTGAAATGGTATGATTTACTGGAAATAAACATCATAGTGAAATGGTATGATTTACTGGAAATAAACATAGTGAAATGGTATGATTTACTGGAAATAAACATCATAGTGAAATGGTATGATTTACTGGAAATAAACATCATAGTGAAATGGTATGATTTACTGGAAATAAACATCATAGTGAAATGGTATGATTTACTGGAAATAAACATAGTGAAATGGTATGATTTACTGGAAATAAACATTAAAGTGAAATGGTATGATTTACTGGAAATAAACATTAAAGTGAAATGGTATGATTTACTGGAAATAAACATCATAGTGAAATGGTATGATTTACTGGAAATAAACATCATAGTGAAATGGTATGACTTACTGGAAATAAACATCATAGTGAAATGGTATGATTTACTGGAAATAAACATCATAGTGAAATGGTATGATTTACTGGAAATAAACATAGTGAAATGGTAAGATTTACTGTAAATAAACATCATAGTGAAATGGTATGATTTACTGGAAATAAACATCATAGTGAAATGGTATGATTTACTGGAAATAAACATCATAATGAAATGGTATGATTTACTGGATATAAACATCAAAGTGAAATGGTATGATTTACTGGAAATAAACATCATAGTGAAATGGTATGACTTACTGGAAATAAACAGTGAAATGGTATGATTTACTGGAAATAAACAGTGAAATGGTATGATTTACTGGAAATAAACAGAGTGAAATGGTATGATTTACTGGAAATAAACATCATAGTGAAATGGTATGATTTACTGGAAATAAACATCATAGTGAAATGGTATGATTTACTGGAAATAAACATCAAAGTGAAATAATAATAATAATGTGTGGATTTATATAGCGCACGTATCCACCAACTAAGTGGTGCTCAAGGTGCATTATATTATTATCCCTGCTCATAAGGCTCATAAATCATTCCTGAAACCATCTCAGCTCCCTGGGGAGTATACAGCTCAATTGCTGCCATTTCTAGCGCATATAGAGCAAACCAACTCTGCCTTCACAGGTACCCATTTAACCCCTGGGTGGAGAGAAGCAATTATGATTAAGTGTCTTGCTCAAGGACACAAGTGTCACGGCCGTGATTCGAACTCACATTATGTTGCTAACACCAGAACTTGAATCCAGTAAGCTAGACCGCTCGGCCACGACACCCCGTTGGTATGACTTACTGGAAATAAACATAGTGAAATGGTATGATTTACTGGAAAGTTAGTGCTTGTGAAAGTGTATCTAGGTCGTGCTTGTAAAAATAGTCATAGTGAAATAGTATGATAAAAATCATCGAAATGGTATGATTTACTGGAAACGTTTTTTTAACTAGTTATTTACATGTGAACGTTAATTCAACGTTAGTTTGCTCAATGATATTACGTTCAATCAACGTTAGTTTGCTCAATGATATTACGTTCAATCAACGTTAGTTTGCTCAATGATATTACGTTCAATCAACGTTAGTTTGCTCAATGATATTACGTTCAATCAACGTTAGTTTGCTCAATGATATTACGTTCAATCAACGTTAGTTTGCTCAATGATATTACGTTCAATCAACGTTAGTTTGGTCAATGATATTACGTTCAATCAACGTTAGTTTGCTCAATGATATTACGTTCAATCAACGTTAGTTTGCTCAATGATATTACGTTCAATCAACGTTAGTTTGCTCAATGATATTACGTTCAATCAACGTTAGTTTGCTCAATATTACATTCAATCAACGTTAGTTTGCTCAATGATATTACGTTCAATCAACGTTAGTTTGCTCAATGATATTACGTTCAATCAACGTTAGTTTGCTCAATGATATTACGTTCAATCAACGTTAGTTTGCTCAATGATATTACGTTCAATCAACGTTAGTTTGCTCAATGATATTACGTTCAATCAACGTTAGTTTGCTCAATGATATTACGTTCAATCAACGATAGTTTGCTCAATGATATTACGTTCAATCAACGTTAGTTTGCTCAATGATATTACGTTCAATCAACGTTAGTTTGCTCAATGATATTACATTCAATCAACGTTAGTTTGCTCAATGATATTACGTTCAATCAACGTTAGTTTGCTCAATGATATTACGTTCAATCAACGTTAGTTTGCTCAATGATATTACGTTCAATCAACGTTAGTTTGCTCAATGATATTACGTTCAATCAACGTTAGTTTGCTCAATGATATTACATTCAATCAACGTTAGTTTGCTCAATGATATTACGTTCAATCAACGTTAGTTTGCTCAATGATATTACGTTCAATCAACGTTAGTTTGCTCAATGATATTACGTTCAATCAACGTTAGTTTGCTCAATGATATTACGTTCAATCAACGTTAGTTTGGTCAATGATATTACGTTCAATCAACGTTAGTTTGCTCAATGATATTACATTCAATCAACGTTAGTTTGCTCAATGATATTACATTCAATCAACGTTAGTTTGCTCAATGATATTACGTTCAATCAACGTTAGTTTGCTCAATGATATTACGTTCAATCAACGTTAGTTTGCTCAATGATATTACGTTCAATCAACGTTAGTTTGCTCAATGATATTACGTTCAATCAACGTTAGTTTGGTCAATGATATTACGTTCAATCAACGTTAGTTTGCTCAATGATATTACATTCAATCAACGTTAGTTTGCTCAATGATATTACATTCAATCAACGTTAGTTTGCTCAATGATATTACGTTCAATCAACGTTAGTTTGCTCAATGATATTACGTTCAATCAACGTTAGTTTGCTCAATGATATTACGTTCAATCAACGTTAGTTTGCTCAATGATATTACGTTCAATCAACGTTAGTTTGCTCAATGATATTACGTTCAATCAACGTTAGTTTGCTCAATGATATTACGTTCAATCAACGTTAGTTTGCTCAATGATATTACGTTCAATCAACGTTAGTTTGCTCAATGATATTACGTTCAATCAACGTTAGTTTGGTCAATGATATTACGTTCAATCAACGTTAGTTTGCTCAATGATATTACGTTCAATCAACGTTAGTTTGGTCAATGATATTACGTTCAATCAACGTTAGTTTGCTCAATGATATTACGTTCAATCAACGTTAGTTTGGTCAATGATATTACGTTCAATCAACGTTAGTTTGCTCAATGATATTACGTTCAATCAACGTTAGCGCATGAACATTGAAACAACGTTACATGTACATTAACCCTAACTCCCTAAGCATTGTTAGTGAACAATAAAAATCCTTCAAAATCCTCCAACTGCCTTTGATGTCTAGGGAGTAAGGGTTAACGTACGTAGTACTAGTATACAAATATTAAGGGATGCCCAGATAATACATGAATATTGAAACAATGTTTTATTAATGTTTGCCTTTAATGTTACTTTAACGTTAGATGCAAACGTTAATTCAACGTTAGTTTGCTCAATGATATTACATTCAATCAACATTACCTTGTGAACATTGAAACATTAACGTTTTTTTAACTAGTTACTTTAACGTTAATTCAATGTTTAGACTATAGGATGAACTTAAAATTCTTTTAATTTTTTTATCCCCGGCCATCACAGGACCACATAAAATTTGGACCATAGGGGGTTTCAATGGTGCTGAATCCTACATTAATTATGATTGTTGCCAAGTCGTAAAATTGCACATTTTAAAGATATTAATTATTATTACTTTAATATTGATTAACCCTAAGTGTATTTTTTGCATTTTTTTTTCAATTTAAAAAAAATTCTTTTTTAAAGAAATGTGATGGTATTTGTCACATTATCATATCAGATGCATTACAGGAATTCAAAATGGGGAAATAATGGATTACAGCACCCTAACAATGACCCCATGGGAAATCCGATGTAATTTTGTTTATTTTTATTTGCCAAGTTTCGATGAAGTTTGGCCAGAGAATACAGAAAATATGACAGAAATACGCTTTTTGGGCAAAAACACTTAAACACAGTGGTGACTTTTGGAAATTATTTTTACGTCGTCATGTAGGTTTTACTGGAAGGAACATTCATGAAAATCGGCCGATGACTTAAGAACATACAGAGGGGTGCACGATGAGGGCCCCCATTAAAAAAAATGGCTGGTCCTGATCTACATGTAGGTAAATTAATACAATCCAAAGTCTTTATTCTTTATAAGTTATTGTAAGATATATTTACAGCAAATACATCTAAATGATATTCTAAAACATAAAAAAAAGTTTGATTTTACATTTTGAATGGTCGGTGTTGTAATGTTCCTGGTTTCCTCTTTATAAACATGCATGCAGCAAAAACTGGGCTGAGTTTCAAGCGATGCCGCCATGTTTGCTTGTATTTACCACACATTATTTTCAGAATATATGAACGCGGCTGATCAACACGGAATTTCATTGGTGGATTCAGGGTCTCAACGATGACATAATGCGTATATTTTAGAGCTTTCTAATCACGAAATTGTCGTCAAATTCAAATAGATTTAGAGATAATGTGCAACTTATATGACAAGCAACATCGTGTTTTGATATTTTTTATATTTATTTCCTCAATTATACATCAAAATTTTGTGGTCCAAAAGAGGGTTGTCACAGTTTGAAACAATTTCATTGTTCATCCCATGGTCTAGTTAGTTTGCTCATTGAAATTACGTTCAATCAACGTTAGAACGTAAACGTTGAAACAATGTTGACCTTAAAAAAGGACATTCATTTCAAGTTGGTCTTTTGAAAAATTATTTACTGACATAGGCTACATGTAGTACAACATTCAAACAAAAACATAGTGAAATGGTATGGCTGTGGCATATTGGTTGCATAAACTTATTGCTACATGTACAATAATTGAAATTAAAAAAGGACATTCATTTCAAGTTGGTCTTTTGAAAAAAATAGTCTAGTAGAACATTGAAACAAAATCATACTGAAATGGTACATGTATGATTTACTGGAAAGTTAGTGCTAGTGAAAGTGGAAATATCAGTTTAATCACTAGATACAAATATTAAGGGATGTAGATGACCTCAAAAAATGTTTTCATAAACATCTCTGATTATATTGTTACATGTATATGCTGTCAACGTGAGCTCTTGTCTGTGGAAACCAAAATAGGGCTGTGCCGGGTATCCGGATACCCGACCGAAACTGTCATTACCCGGTTCTGTTTTTCGGTTCCGAGTACCCGTAAACAACTTTTTAAAATTGGGACTTAACATTTCAGTGGTGTGAACAGAAATCTTTGACTATTGAACAATGTAATGTTTACACTTTTAGGAGCAATTTTATTCAAGATAACAGTTATGGACGTTTTCCATACACTTTTGTCCAACTGATACATTGTATCCAGTCATTAAGACTCATATAGTCTGGCTGTGGCATGCTTCAAACAAGTATCAAACTAGCTGCTCAGGATGGAATGTTTGTGTTTTGTGCACAATAATTGGATTAGTGGGACAATAACTGCTGCTTTATGTCTGCACTGGAGTGTGCACCATGATGTGTTAATAGAGGGGATTCACTTTAATTGTTGTCCTAATAAAAAAGTAGTGTTGAAATTGGTTTTGTTGTGTAATTATTTTGATGTGCCACTGACCATCCCTCAGCATATCACCAACATTTACATTTATTTACCCACCGATACCGAGCTCTCTTGTGTATTAGATTTGCCGACAAGGTGACAATTTGTTTCAAAAGAAAAACATAAAAAGGGAGGTGTTAAGTTGGTCATTGTCTTTGAAACAAACAGTAGGATCCATAATCAGTCGGATTTGAAAGGTATTATTGGTTGCGGGTTTGATACTTTCAATTGGGCAGCATATTTTTACAATCACCTAATCTCCTATCAGTTGAAAAGACGTTTATGAGGGACGAAATGCGGTTGCTTATGATGAGCTGCGAATTATGGATCGTCAAACATTGATGGAGGGGACAAATTGGCTGAATACTAATTAAAAAGTAGACAAAACTTACACCGATACGTTTTGTTAAGTTATTTTTTGATGAGTGCGCATCCTAAATTTTAGACTCATTTCTTGACTGACCGATCAACACGATGCCACGTTCAACAGGGAATAGTCAAGTTTGGTCCCATTTTGAGAAAAAGGGGCCCAAATTGGTAAAATTCATTCTTTCAAGAAACGAGGTTTATTGACAGGTTTATTGACATTTAACTAAAGTTCATTGTGATAGAAACATATTAATATTCAAGTTCTGATTTTAGATTCGTTAATTTTTTGCAGTTTGTTAGTTTCATAATATCAAATATTATTTTAGTACGCAAAATCATGTCCTTATACAAAGCCAACATGGCGTACGGGATATTTAGAAGGCAGGGGCGCGGCAAGGCGCAAGCACATCAATCGTTTTCCCACAACGGGTTAGTTCTGCCCACATCGCCTTTGATCGACCAATGACATTATTCAATACGTGTTTTGTGACATGAACATTAAAGTCAACTTGCTATACGCATGCGCTCTGATCACGCACGCACCAGTGATTATTGTCTTCTGATGATGGTAGTCACTCCCTGACACAGTCACGTGTGAGGCCGCTGTAGCTGCTTGATGCACCGGCCATGCGTGCGCGCGTGTGATCAATTGGGCTTTCTTTTGTAAATTGGGTTATTAAAGACACTTTTGTAGCAATTTTTACGGTTTTATTTCAGAAATAACTTTCCGTAAATACAATATTTTGTCACCAAGATGTTATACTTTAATAAAGATCGAATTAAATATGGTATCCTCTGTATTATAAAGGTCAATTTTGTTAACGTTTACATGTATTTGTACACCAAAGGAGGCATGTTTTCAACAAGAATGAAAACGGATATCCGGGTATCCGAACTTTCCTGATTTCAGGTATCTGGTTCCAAAAATATCCGAAAACGCACAGCCCTAAACCAAAACATATGAATGCTTTGCATTTGCAATGATTTATTAAAGAAATACAGATCCTGAAAATGGACTAGAAGAAACAAACAGATGTTAATGCTTGTAAAAGTGCAAATGTCAGTTTAACCACTGATATTACCAGATCCAAATAAACAAATTCATCAGTACATGTATTATTTTAGATCATTATTTTAGATCATAGAGCTAGCTCTATGGTCAGATTAACTGTTTGTAAAGTGTTCTGAATAATCAAGTGAAGTTTCCATGGATAATACATGCCTAATTTCTATTTACACCATTACTCAACAACACCCACAATTCATCATTAACTTGATTTCTTACATCCTTCACATTTATCCACATACAAATTGTGTCAAACGCCTAGGGGACAAACGACAAAGTTCATGTGTTTTAAGTTTATTTCAATATATAACTGTGGCTTTAACAAAGATAATTCTTATGCTCAATACTGACTGTATGGTCACAAAGTTATTGGACTAGCAGTACAGTAGAGAGAGAGAGAGAGAAGAGTGGTGTCAGCAAGAGAGCTAGAGACGAAGTAGTGTTTTCTATTCTAAAGAGTAACTATATAAACTGGATGGAACTGGTCACTTACAATAGTGGGGTATTGTGTTTGGATTATAATAGTGGAGGTCTAAGTGATAATTAAATTGGTCTAGGGGATGTCAGGGAGGTCTAAGTGATAATTAAATTGGTCTAGGGGATGTCAGTCTTGGAGACGGGGAAATTATTTTTATGACCCCACTGACCCCACATGTGGTCAGTGGCCTTCAGTGTAAAGTCAACCAGATGTCAGCTTACATTACTTCCATCTGGGGGAAGAAAATGTCCTCATTTTCAAAACTACTAAAAAGTCTATACAAATAAAGGAATACCAACAAAGTTCTATGAAAAGGAACATAAACCCAAATAAAGAGAACATTTTTCAACAATTAATATAAAACAAAAATGAAGTGCGTATAAATCAAAAGCATCTTAAAATAATATTTAAAAAAAATCATACATAGATTAAAATAAATGTAAAGTCGTGGCAATGACAATTCGAGAGGGGGAATAATTCTCAGAACAAAAAAAGTGAAATGTAGCACACATAAAGTGTAGCAATGGGTATAAGCGCAGTAATATATTTACTTATTTAAGTTATAACATTAATGAAACAAAGAAAATATAGATGAACATGTACAATGTATTCAGTTTATACAATGAAATTAATTGAAACATCAAGTAGAAAAACCAAGACGATTAGGTCGTGTCACAACTCTGCCGCTACGCATACGCTGCGCAGGACAGGGAGTTGGGGATTGGTAGGATGGGGTTGGTCGCAAAACTATATGGTCAGGTAGGGAAGGAGCAATAGGGGATGATACAGGAGTAGAGGGTGGGAGAATCGTAGGGTTGGAGTGGGAGGGGAAAGGGAGTGAACCAGAAAGTACACTATAAGTAGGTAAAAAAAAAGTCATGTTGGGTTTAGCATTAACGGCTACCTCGAGCCGGCGGCACCAGAGATTAAAATCTTCAGAGCCGGCACCAGAAAATGGGCAGGAAGGTCTGCTTTAAAATAAGGAAATTTGGTAGTGGAGCTATAGTGGGTGGACATGGTGGAAGTGACATGATATGGTTCAATCCACAAAAACTTACAAAGAAAGGAATATAAATATACAAAAAGAAATTAAATGGGCAGATAATATGCAAAGTGAACTCGAAAAAACAAAAACAATGTGAAATGTACATGTATGCATAAAACGAGATATAAATACACACAACAATAAACAAATGTTAACAAAATTAAAACAGATTAAACTTGCGGTACGTGGAGCTGGAGAAAGCTGCAGACACCAGAACGCTCACGATGGAGTAATGCACAAAACACAAAATGTCTGACGCAGTTCATATACAACGTGAAGTTCAAATAAATGATGAGGGCCTGAAGTCCAAAGACGGCAGAAGAACTTGAAGGAACAAGGCACAGTGACGATGTGATAAACGATGCAAAGTCAGAAGAAACTGAAGAACAGTGTACGGATAAGTGGAAAAAGTCGCAGAAAGCTAGAAGTCAGAAGAAGTTGAAGAGGCGTCGAAGAGCAGGAAAAGTCCGATGAAATCAGTAGGACAGAAATGCAGTGGCTCAGCAGACTGGAACGGGGCGTAGAAGACAGGAACAGGGGACAGGAACAGTCAGTGGGAAGATGTATAGCTCGGACCGTACAGCAGGCGGGCAGACGACACAGGGTGATTGGCGTAAGAGTCAGCACAAAGTGAAAATTCGGCTGAAACTGGGCGGCACGGCAATGGCTAGA
Organism: Zoroaster sp. YZ-2022; assembly: GCA_029582265.1. Classification (NCBI taxonomy): domain Eukaryota; kingdom Metazoa; phylum Echinodermata; class Asteroidea; order Forcipulatida; family Zoroasteridae; genus Zoroaster; species Zoroaster sp. YZ-2022. Next base: position 14,019,188 of record CM055821.1, on the reverse strand, counting down.
AGATGGCGGAAAGTGTAGTGAAGATCGGCTGGCAATGAAAAGTTCACCGCAATGATTTTGGCGTCAATATGACGACGCTTGCTACACTTCAAGGAACAAAGTTTTTGAAGAGCATGTAGAATTGAAGAAGTAAACTCAAAACTAGAAGGAAAATAAAAAGTTCACTTCGATGGTTTCGGGCGGGTAGACACACGCTGCTACCAAATGTAACACTTGATTTGGATGTGTTACTGGAGCTGGCCGTTGATGAAGATGAAGGGATGAACACATATAAGGAGACAGGCTGAGACGATGTATCTTTGGGCTTATAACAGATTTGTTTTATTTTAACTCTGTGGCTTTAACAAAGATAATTCTTATGCTCAATACTGACTGTAGGGTCACAAAGTTATTGGACTAGCAGTACAGTAGAGAGAGAGAGAGAGAAGAGTGGTGTCAGCAAGAGAGCTAGAGACGAAGTAGTGTTTTCTATTCTAAAGAGTAACTATATAAACTGGATGGAACTGGTCACTTACAATAGTGGGGTATTGTGTTTGGATTATAATAGTGGAGGTCTAAGTGATAATTAAATTGGTCTAGGGGATGTCAGGGAGGTCTAAGTGATAATTAAATTGGTCTAGGGGATGTCAGTCTTGGAGACGGGGAAATTATTTTTATGACCCCACTGACCCCACATGTGGTCAGTGGCCTTCAGTGTAAAGTCAACCAGATGTCAGCTTACAATACTAAGCAAAGAACTCACAACATCAGTGTCCCAATACGGGTAATTATCAATATAGCCGAAACCCCTGTGTTCGTTTTCATCGAACACTTAACCTCTAGCTTTTAATGTTTTTATATTTCTGATACATGATTTATTGCAGCAAGATGGCACTATCTTCAGATTAACCACCATTCACAGACATCAAGATGTCTGTGCTGCTATGACATATAGCACCCTCTTGCGTCAATGCATGGATCGTGTATCAAAAATACAATAACATCATCTTGAACCAAGACTAATCTGCCACTATAAGATGCTTTTTTGGCAATGTGTATCAATGTGTATGTGGCAGACAGATCACGTAAATAAACTGTGAAAGGTCAGAGTTATAAACAGTAGAGGTCAGGAAATTTGCACTAAATAAATTGAGTGATCAGAGTTCTTTGCATATTTGTTGAGCTACATCGTTGGGAGCCATTTTGCACATTGCATACTGGGATTGCGCGCTTCCACCTACACTGTAGCTACATTCATGACTTCCGTTAGCCAAAAAACACAGCGCGGTTGCCCTGGGGTTTGATCATAGTGTGAAACATGCATGTGGAATCTTGGGGAATAAGGAAATAAGCGGGCAGTTTTTTGCGGGGACAGTGTGAAACTGCGCCAGGGTAACAGTGGGGTAAAAAAAACTCCCGGGGCCTCCCTGGGGTTGTATTCCCCGGGGATAAGAGATGTAGTTTGAAAAGGGCTTTAGTTATTTCATATGGTGATTTATCATAGTACAGGTATGCCATAATGGCATAAAGGGCATTGCAGCTTGTTTGATAGAACTACCAGTTTGCCTGTGTACACAGGCTGTTGGCAATTAATCATGACTGGCTCATATTAGTGTATACATGATTATGAGACACCACTCATTGTATGGTTGTCGAGGTGTGGCCATTACTTATTTAATCAGTCACTGAACCAGGATGTATGTTACACAGCTACCCACATCTAGTTTTCAAACTTGAAAGTCATTATTTGTATATATGTACGGTACGTAGTTACACCATGGAGGAAGGAAAATACACTTCCTCCATGGTTACACATTCCCTCAAAAGGGTGCCTCTATTGTACATAGCCTGTATTCAAATATTGCACTCATTTTTCCACTCCTTTTTCTTTTTCCACTCCTTTTTCTTTTTCCACTCCTTTTTCCTTTTCGACTCCTTTTCCACTCCTTTTTCCATTGAATTTTATAGTCCTAACCTGATGATACAATTTGTCTAGATTCAAAACTACATTGTAGAAACATGCACATGGTTGAATTAGTAGATCACCTTTCTATTTGATGGTGATGTCTGTTTATTTGTATGTTTTGCTTCATTGAATTGGTTGTTGTGTTTCCCATTGTTTTAAAGTTGTTTTACATACATACATGTACAGTTTTCTAAAATGTACAGAATACCATCTAAACATGTCTTGTTGATGTCAACAGGGGGGGGGGGGGTGGGTGGGGGGAAACATGCCATGTTAGTGACTATAGTCTGGAATGCATGATCTACATGTATATTCGTGATAATCAATTTTGGAAAGTGTTATGTCGAATTAAAAATAAATAAAAATTCTGCCCGGCAACTTTTTGTAAAACATACATGTACCAAAACATGTAAGAATTTTGTGTAGTTTTCTAGAAAAAGATGACTAACTACAGTATTGTGTTGAAACTTTCACAGGTTAATTATATTGGATAAATGTTGACAAAACTGTATGATTCTTTGAATCAAGACATCAAACAAGTAAAACAATCGGTGAAACTTGTTTCAGGATGATTTTTATCTTTTTCACCCACTTCACATCAATTTAGCTTTTAGATTTAATAAGTTGCTAATTATTTGGTATAAAGTTTATGATGGCATTAAAACATCCCTTGAAATCTTTCTGCCCGAGGTGTTATAATTCTCAGTAAAATTAGTCAAACTGTTTACCAACTGAATTTGTGTCCTCTAGGGACGAAAATTCAACATTAGAATTAATAAGAACAATCATTTTGTCAGTGACGACACAATGTGATAAGCTGAAACTTTCATCAGTTTGATTGGTTTATGTATTGGATAACTTGATTCAATAAAAGTATTCTTTTACACTCAGTTTTGCCAACATTACCAATAGTGCAATGGGTTTAACTGGAAAGTTCTTTATAATGCAAATGATGTAATACAATGTATGTATACATGTACATACATGCTTAGGTACCATGCTGTGCAGTGTGGGCCCTATCTTGCCTTGCAATCTGGTTGTGTGTTCAAATTGTTTGTTTATTTATATTAAATCAAAATATATTTGTGTCCAAATTAAACAGTCTACACTGTAAGGATGCATCACCCATGTTCTTTGCTTTTTACCATTTCATCAGAAAATTTGTTATATTCTTTGAGGAAATGAAAGTATACTTTAAAATCACACATTTTACAAAATGAATTATGAGAAACATGGTTTACAGTAAATATTTCCAGTTATAAATTAATTTGAGAACTTCATTACTCTATTAAACCAAGATTCTGACGATTATTTAGTGAAATATCCCATCTTGACGTATTTGTTTTCCTATCTTTTTTAAAGGAAACACATGTACATGTAGCATGTTTTGATTAAAACAAAAATTGCCAGTAAATTAATGAAAACTCATCTTAAAATTTCCCAAGTTTTATGACATTAATGCACATGGGTAAACAAAATAATGATTTATTAGAATTATATGTTGTTAGTTGCTCTAAATAATGAAGAGTCCATGTTACCAAATCTTTGGCTAACTAAATTCAGAAAAATCTCTGATGTGGTCTTCAGTTTATGAATATGTTTGGATATTTATCATACACCTAGTAAAGGGGAAACCACCAATGGTTTGACAGTCCACTGACAAAATGATAACTCATTGTTTTTGATGACTTCCATGGTCTCTCTTTAGCTGTGAAATACAACTAATTCACTCTCTGAAACATAATAAGTCTACAAAACATCCAAATTCGGTTTAACCCTCCTATGGTTTGACCTTTCAAAATCTGCTTACGGGCCAAAATGGCTATCAATTATTATGAACCCTTTAAAACCCTCCAGAATTTGTTGCTACTGAACAACCACACCTTTCAATACCCTTTGAAAGGTATTGAAACATTTCAACACCAGTTTGTTCAGAGAGTTGTTACACCTTTCGAAACCTTTCATAGGTCCCTTTTGTCAGACAGTTTTCTCACCTTTCAAAACCCTTCAGTACAGCAAACTTGAAAGGTTTTGAAAGGTCTGACAATTCTATGGCAACTGCACTGTACATAGGAGGGTTAACATGCTAAAATGAAAATGAAAATAAGTTGTTCACTGGGTTCCTTCCTCCATGGTTCATATCCTGTCTAAAATAACTTGACATTCCCAGAATCCCAGAATTAAGGTATGGCAGGTCCATTTGTTCAGAAACCTAAGTATCACAGTGCCTCTACGTTCACTGATACCATCCTGGTGGTAGTGATGTCATCCCCAAATCTAAATATAGTGTTTCCTGCATACCAGCTTGAAAACAGTTGGAATATCAGACTAGATTCAGTAGACCTTTTGGGCATATTTCCTCCACTGTCAGTCAGTTGCAGCTAGGCATCGTTGGGAAGCCAAAACATAATTTTGTAAGAAAACTTGGAACTTGGAGCTGGACAAAATACAGCGTAGATAATACCTGCTGTGGTAGCTGGTTTCAATTTGTGCAATTCATTTTTTTGATTGACTGGGTTGATTGTAATTTCTTACAATGAGGATATCCGCAGTGAGCATCTCATTAGGTAAGATTTAATCCTCTATTTCCAGTTGTTAAATAAATTCATATTATAAATTTGTACATGTACATGTAGGCTGATGTGAATTGATATTGTAGAATTTATTTATTATTTATTTTTTTAGTTTTTTCCTCATTTTTAGCAGTGCCCTTAATTCTCCTGCTATTTTTAATCTCTGGAGTAGACATACATGTACACGTATGGCATAGAGACTTGTGGGATATTTCCTAATCTTTCAGGATCTTTAGATTTATGTACATGGACATGTAGTATGTTCAATCTAAAAGGCACAGGCCTGTAGACTCGTTTGAAATTGGAGGGCTTATTTTGGAGAAAATGAAAAAGTGGAACTCAAACAATCTGAAAAATGTAATCATTTTGGTGTGATTTCCTTTTTGTTTATGTTTGACAAGCAGAACTTACTGCACCCCAGCCAACAGATCTGTGTAGATCATACAGGAACCTTCCCTGCACCAGACTGTATATGATACGGTCTTCCATCCAAGTTCTGACATTGCATTATCTTTCATAACAACGTGCTAAGAATTAAGACAGTACTTTATACTGAACTTGTCTTCTGAATCCAAGTGAACTTATGAAGAGGACCACACTTTGGCATCTTCCATGTACCATACATGTATCTCATATATTTGGATATTGATCATCACTAAACAGCTGTCATCACTTGGTCAGATTTAACCAAATCAAAATGAAACCGCTATCTTCTTTGTATTTTTATCTTTAGGTATTGGCAGCATGCCTCTCACATTTTTAGCATTCATACAAGAAAGATTATAATCAACATTATTGCATGTGTTTGCAAGTCTCTCTAATGACTTATAATTGTGTGTTACCAGATCATTGCTGTGTGTGGTTTATTTGTGTACATAGTTAAAGTGGATATGAGAAAGGGAAGTGTCATATCAACAGTGGAACAGCATTTTTGGCTCATGTCTGATATACATGTATTAAAACATCCAATGGAAACCGTCAAGAAGGGTTGTGTACACTGTACACTGTCAGATGTAACATGTTTTCTCACAAATGTTGTTTTTAATTTTATTAAATTTATTTTGTTATTGTTGTTATTATTTTTATTATCAAACATTTTTAAATTGTTGATTTTTAAAATGTATTTATTGGTGAATACATTGCTGGCTTATATTCTGGTCTAGATAGTTTCTTAATAAATTATTAATAAAAATTGATAAATACATGTATTTAAAGAGAATGTACAACATTAATTGTTACATGTAGTAACCTGATAACAAAAATTACCAAATTGTTATTCGAAAGAAAACTTGATGGAAAGTTTGAAAATGTACAAATCATCATATGTAGACACATACATGTACCACGTGCGAGCTGATGGGTCATGGTTGAGGATCATGTGCCTGTTTCTGCGCATCGTGATTGGATAGATTTGTTCTTAATATTGGTTGGATTGCTCATGAATACATGTATGTTCATTATGTTGCATATATTCATTTTTATATCTTGCCTGTGCACGTTGGCGCTCTGTAAACTATGAAAATAGCAGAATACTGAATTATATACAATGTATGCGTTGACTGTGCCGAACTGAGGTACGTTGCGGGCCATATCTAAGAGCTTTTAACCCTCCTATGGTTTGACGTTTCAAAACCTTTCAAAATCTGCTTACGGGCCAAAATGGCTATCAATTATTATGAACCCTTTAAAACCCTCCAGAATTTGTTGCTACTGAACAACCACACCTTTCAATACCCTTTGAAAGGTATTGAAACATTTCAACACCAGTTTGTTCAGAGAGTTGTTACACCTTTCGAAACCTTTCATAGGTCCCTTTTGTCAGACAGTTTTCTCACCTTTCAAAACCCTTCAGTACAGCAAACTTGAAAGGTTTTGAAAGGTCTGACAATTCTATGGCAACTGCACTGTATATAGAAGGGTTAATGAATTGCCACTCCGCTCTAATCAAAGCCCGGATCGAGGGTGGCACCTTGATCAAAAGTCAGGGGCTCCTGACATTTCTAAAACGCAGTTCTATTGTACTTTGTGAAACGAATTTGCCAATGTCCACTGTGCACGCACGAATGGCGTGATGGCACATGTCTCTCAGCCAAGGTTTTTTGGGAGGCTTGTAGAGGGGTACATACATGTACCGTACAGGCCTCCCAGTCAAACCCATATTAACCTATAAAAACCTATATTTTTAATCTCCTGCAACACATTTTCAACTTCCTCATAAAATCCTTATGGCTTTGAAGAAAAATTACTTCCTAAGTACATGTATAAAGAGATGAAGCCAAAACAGTAGCCAAACTGTAACATGTGTCCCACTCTTAGATTTTCTGCCGGACAGGGTATGGGGTAATGTACTTTGTTGCAAAAAGTACTCAGAAGGTAGGCAATTTACCAAATAACCTATAAAAGCCTATATTTTGGCATTTGGTAAACCTATAGTAACCTATATTTTGCTTTAAAAAAACCTATTTAAAAAACCTATATTTGATTGATTAGGCACTGGGAGGCCTGTACAGGTCTACCTGTGTTTATCGGCTGTAAAGCAATCATGTGAGAATGAAAACAAAATCACGACATTATTGAAAATCACCATATGTTTGATGATATATCGTGAATGAAAAAAATCAATATTGCCCAAGCTTAGTCCAAAACCTATTCAATACCAAATCTACTGCCCCATTCTACATGTAGTTTCAGAGCCAACTTGATGTAAGCTTCCTAAGTTCCTACCTTTGTGTGTGTGTATCTTAAAACAAGCATAAGTGGTTGTTGAGTCATCATTGTTCAAACCTCAAGAATTTGAATTCAGTATATATACATGTATCTTTAAATTATTATGGACTTCTCATCCCAAGTGTACATGTATGCAGTCATACACACAAGAATGTCAGGTATCTGTTATAGACATAAGAAGTCTGGTGTTCATCAAAGACTCACCTCACATCATCACCAATGATGAAACTAACTCAAGTTACTGACCCAGTTGGAATGGTAGATATGGAGGAGATTAAAGGGGTTTCCTCTGGTTGTTTTTAGCTTATGGAAGATATGATTGTATGTATGTAAATCACTCAATATGGTCTATTGTTCGTCAGACAAATGCCTTGATAATCCGACAATCTTCAGTCATAATAAACAAAATTACATCTCCAAACAAATGATCGCCAACAACTTTAACTCATGTTTTCTGAAATATTTTCATCTTTGGAACTGTTGCACTAATGAACCAGATGCAAACCAACCAGCAAACCATTCTAAATTACCAATCCCGTACCTTACAATACATTGTACATGTACCTTTAAATACATTGTACATGTACCTTTAAATACATTGTACATGTACCTTTAAATACATTGTACATGTAGTATACCATTGGAAATCACCTGATTGTATAATAAGCAAACTAGTATCCAAAAGGTGGTCAGGATATTTCATAAACCAGACATTTTTTGAAGAAAAACAATACATGTAATGCTTTAATTTTTAAATTAAATTTCGAACTGGTTTTCAAAGTACGTACATGTACTATATACCCGCTTATCATGTACGTATACATGTGTGTGTAATACACACACGCACACATTGTATGTCGGTTTATATGTAAAGTGTATGTATGTAAAGATTATATTCCCTGTTGATGAAACAAACTGACAAAGTTTTACAGATCATCTACATGTATCAATGCACAAACAGCATCTATGTACATGTACACATGTACATGTATTTGACTCTTTTTTTTCCTTTCTTCAAAGGTGTATTAACCTTCCTACAATTAGTGCAATTTTTGAAACAACCCATTCAGGCCACTCCAAGCCATTAGCTGTTGCCAGTGGCCTTCTATGGTTACCTTTCTGTGCACTGTCACACCACTGAGATTACAGGGTAATAAAGTGGTCTCCCATTGATACATTGTAGGCCATACTAATATGTTCAAACATTACAGTGGCCTTGCGTAGCACACAGTTGATTTTGTAAGATTACTTGGAAAGGACAGCAGGCTTGTACATGTACTGAAAGTTGCTAAAGAACAGAATTTAGTGGATCGGAGTGGCTTCAATGTGTACATGTAGGAGGGTTAAAGGCTTTAAATTTTTATTGGACTATTATACGTTCTGCTCATCTACTTATTTGTTTTTCTTCAGATTAAAAATTTTATTTCTCTTCATGTGTTAAGTATTAATGTCTAGTGTTTAACAAACACTAGACAAGAACATGTAGGGATGATAAAACATTGGTAATGTCGACAAAACTGCTTCTATGAGTATGCATACTCTCTTTTAATCAAGATACATGTACATGTACACATTTACGTGTACAATAAACAATCAACCTGTGAATTAAAGTTTAATCTTATTACATTGTGTCGTTCACACAAAAATAGTGAAAATGCATGTCATTTCTTCAATTCAGACTGGAAATTATTTCACTTTGCTTCAGACAACATACATGTAATTTCTAGGGAAGATTGGTACATGTACCATCATTACTGTAACACTAAATAAGTTTCACATTATAATTTTATTTTTTTTATTTTCTGAATTACAAATCCTATACCTTAACATTTAAAATAATCGTTACTAAGCTCTCGATACTGATAAAGAATTCTGGGAAGACTGAAACAAGACTGTCAGTGGGTATTGGCATTTGGAAGTTTACCTTTAGTCAAATAACACAGAAATACAAGTCCATTCATAAAAAACAAGCTATTTTAATCCCCGCTTAGTCTTCATGTCTTTATCATATCCCCTTAAAAACCTTCTCCACCGTCGTCAGCCTGCTGTTTTTCCTCCTAACTACAAAAATAAGATGATGACAACATCTCGTCAAGCTGGGAGAAAGAGTGTAGATTTACACGTACAATCATCGCATGCGTAGTCTGCTCATCCCATCAAACACTCCAAGGATATAAAGTGTTGCCAAGATGCAGTACATGTCAGTGACTAGTCTGTGGTGATGGTGGTGTTTAATCTGTACTAGTATATGGTGTTTGCATAAGAACCAAATAAGCGATCTTCACCTGCCAAGTTCAGTCTTGTCGTCATTGTTCTGAAGAGGAAGTGAATTTGTTGGAGCCCTTTTTTAAACAAGTGTCTCTATTATTCATTTGTCAAACTATTGACATGCCAATTTGAGGAAGTCTTTTAATTAAAAACATTTTATTTCTTACTGCTTAGTGTGGGAATTCTTTGTAACTGTGAGTAATAGTGACCAAAGTTCACTCCCTCTTGTTATATAACTGAGATCGGTGTTTGCAGATTCCCTCTCTGGATACAGATATCAAAAACCCCCATCGCTTTTGATATCCTGTTTCCTGAAGAAAGAGTGTTATTTTTCGGCTGTGTTTCTGGGGATACAGATTAGCGGTTTCAGCAATGAGTCTGGTGACAACGAAGATGGAGTTCCCAGCCAATAATCATGGCACTGGTGGAGGTAAATTCAAGACACGGTCAGTTATGAAGCTAACTCTGGCAGATTCAGATGATGACTTGCTTGATGATAATGAAGGTGCGATAAACATACTTTTTAATTGGTTTGAAGATTTACGAATTTTGACATTTTTTGCCTTGAACTTCTGATTCCCCATTGAAATGATATAATGCTTTTTATTTCTTATTTCCAGTGTACATTGTAAGTTTCCTATTACCGATACCAAGGAAAAACTGTCCTGCCTCTGTACATTTGTATATATGTATTTAGGCCTGAAAAAAAAAGTAATTTAATTATATGTAGTATGTACAATTGTTCAGTATCCCAACACAAGAACTTTATTGACAAACATATACAGTACTTGTGCAAGTGCCTATAAATGTACATGTAGTTAATTTATCATGGACATTCTTACCATTAATTTACTGGGATTTTTTGTACACACATTTGAAGAAATGTTAAAGGCTCTATGCAATACCTGTACAGACATAAGTACAATGTATTTGTATATTACCATATTGAAAAACATGTACATTTCATAGGAACAGGATTTGTAACAAGTCACCGTGTATACATTGTACATACACGTTTGGATTTGAAAGGAGTCATGTTATGGCAATGACTCAAGTCGAGTCAAGGTCATTAACATAACATTTTGAGTCAATTTACGTCATTTTATTCTGATATATCCATATGGTTTACATTGTTTCATGAATGAATAAGTAATTTGATTTTTTGGCATTTCTGTTTTAGTAATGTTCGTGGATAAAAGTTTATTACTTTCCTTCTTGCTGCCTCAAAATGTTTCATAATTTATGTTAAAAAGAAATAATTTAATATTAGAATTCAAGTTTTTTTTCGGGAGAAACTAAAACATGTATCACGTACAGATTTATGTACATGTATGTAACTATTAAGTCAAGTCTTTCATTATAGGGACCCAAGATGAGTCAAGGCATTTGTAGGCAATGACACAATGACACAATATTTTTTTCATTTTGGAATTTGTAGCTGAAGAAACATTTTACTAAAAGGCCTTTTTACACAATGCCATTTTCAACTTTCGATTCATTTCAAAATCTACATGTGTCCAATCCAAGTCGGCTTGTTTCATCACCAATCAACAATTCTTTGCCTTCACTTGTGAACCCAGCTTTTGCGCTACACGTGTTACAAGTCAGAAATTATCTACACAGGTCGAGAGCTCTCAACCCAGCTCCCAAGCATGGTTAGTTTTGATACAGCTGTCCAGGACGCCACCTATTTTCGCTCAGCTGTGTGGCTATGGCAAGAGAGCCATTGTTGTGTACAGAACAAGAGTGTAATAGGGTCTATCACCATCTAAGCAGGACAAGATCATTTCACAGTTGATTTATAAACATACATGTACATACATGTAACTCATATTTTCTTCCACTTCCTCTGTATTCTTTCTTTTTCTTTCCTCCTATTTTCAATAAAACAAATATATAACAGATTCCTTAGAATAAAAACAAAATTTGGGTCAGCTGGGCCCGTTAATCATGGTGGCTATTTTAATTCCATTCTCGTAATTGTTTAGAGATGCTTTAATTTAAAAGCAAATCCTTCACAGTTGAGCAAAAATTTGTTGAAGACTCCAACTCAGCTGGCTTACATTCTTCCTGTCTGCTTCCTCAGTGTCAGGCCATGGTACATTCATATTTTAATTTAAGGCCCAATAATTCTTGCAATGCAATGTGGTAAGCATTATTGCCATAGTCAAATGAGTTAACCCTGTGCCATTTAGAAATGACCCACAATTACCTGGCTATATAAGGGAAAGTGGACATTGTTATGAATTGAGGTTTTGTTTTTTAAATTTTTTTTTAACAACATTGATTTGATAATAACCAGGTAATAACCAGAATTAACAAATTATTAACTGAACATTTTCCGGGTATAAAATCTACATGTAAGTTGTATCATAACATGTTAAGAAATTATTCTGTTTGAAGTGCTTTTATCTTAGAGGAAAGCAGTGAATTGTTTAGTCGTTTTTCTTAAAGTTGCTGTCTGGTAACTACATGTAGTTTGTTGTTTTATTGAGTACTTTTTGTGGATAAAAAAAACATCCTCGGGTTACTTTTTTGATATATTTCTTGGAAACTTGAGGGTGAGAAATACAAGTGTTGTACACGTACATGTACATGTACATGTACATGTATGGACATTTTGTGGCACTGGTGTTGGTTCAATAAGGGGGAACTTTGGGGGGTTGACTCTTTTGAGTTGTAGGGTTCTGAGGAGAGTCATTCGATCAACTTGGAATTTCAATAGTCAGGATTTCTCAGGAGTGATCAACCATTATTTTCCACAGTTTTATTCCAATGAATAGTTTTGATTTATTGTCAAGGTTTTCATTCTACTCCTTTCCTTTCCTGTTTCCATTAGCACCATCAAGAGGGCCACCCCCTCCCAGCCAGACATCCCAGCTTAACTTCCAACAGCACAACAGTGCACAAGCAGAAGAAGAATCTAGACAGAGGTCAGTATTACAATACAGTATTCGGAATGTAAGGAACATGTACATGTACAACATCTGGCAAAACTGCTTCAGAGACTTAAGGGCAGTTCATGCGAGCTTGAATGTGAATTAAGCTACATACATGTATATGATGTCAAAACCTGAGATTCACAGTGTAACACATTTCAACTTAAAGGAATCATTTGCAACAAATTTCTTGTACGTAAAAATTTGATTTGCATGAGAAAAGTGTTGAAAAGCATTTCAAAGCTTTAACACCGAGAACACTTGAAGCAAACATTGCAGTCTGCCAATTTCTTGAAAATGTGCATATTTGTTTGCGTTTGATCTTAATTGAGAGCACTTCATTTTATTTGATGATTGGTACTTTTACCAACTTTTGGATAATAATTGGATAATTTTGTAGTCATGTAGTAACCAATGTTGTATCTTCCCTTTGACTGAGTTTTGCTCACATCAGTCTTCATCATTTCAATCTCTATATCTGACCATCTGCCTCCCTACTGAAATGAATTAGACTCCTTATATTCCAGCTATTCAGTGTCATCATGCATGCTGGCTTATGGCTGGTCACAGAGCAGCACTAATCTAGCACTGATTGACAGGGACACCAGGGGTCTATTTAATTGGCACGTCGACAGCTGTCAGTTAAAATCCCTTATTGATCACAACTGACCAATCAAATTGGTTGAACAGCTGTATGCATGCTGTGTTTGAAATACACATGTAATTAACAAGAAAAAAGTGAATATGTGTTCGTATTTTATTCTGATGTGGATTTTGGTAAGAGTACTCTTTTCAATTAACTTATTGGCAATAATTTCATTTGTTGTCTTTAAAATGACAGCACCGTAGACAAACATACATGTTTTGTACATGTATCTTTAAAGAAGATTGATACACCTACGGTACTATCATCAGCTTTACATCAAGAACATTGTTTTACAATGTTTTACATGAAAGTTGGACCATTTGTTCAAAAAAAATTTTTGAGTGTCCTTATCACCAGACAAGTTTTGAGGTAACCATCAGTGATTTATTTTGAATAACCAAGTGTACAGGGGCTTGAAATACATGAGTTCAAAAACCTCTCGGTCAGTCACTGGATAGAAAGAATGTGTTGTAATTATAGCAGGGATAACATGAACCAACTACAGGCGCATTGAAAAGCAGGCAGGGAGCACAAAAACCTGTCGGACAAAATTATTTGTACTAGTGCCAAAAGGCAGTTGTTCAACAGCACCTGCTGAGTGCAATGTTTTTTTTAAATAATATTTCTGTCTAAATACATGTACACTGTAACTTACATGTATGAGTATCATTCCTTGCTCCCATCCCATCAGTTGTCAACATTTTTGGAACAGCAGAAGTTGTTTGTAATTGGCACACTTTCAAGATAGAATGAGATAGTGTCCTTAACCCCTGGCATGATAAACACCTACACTGTGTTAAATGCATACATTCTGTTTTTACACTGAAATTAATGTAGTCCATGACTGCACACGGTTCATGGTTATAATTTGTGTTTCAGATTTGCCTTTTCTTGAAGAATCTGCAAATTTTTCAGACCTGAAACACGTTGCCAATGAAACATTGTAATTTCACTATTGTATGTATTTTTAAGGTGTTTTGCAAACGTGGGAATTATACAAGCTTGTTTGTTCTCGAAAAGAAACAAACAAAAAAACCTTTTTAGATGATGAAAGAACGTGTATTCTTGTCATCTGTGCATTATTTATATTTATGATTAGCATTCATGAACAGGGGTACAAGGCTGCTCATAAACCCTGGCTCATAAATTTCTGTGCGCGGTTCATGGTTACAATTTGTTTTTCAGATTTGGCTTTTCTTGAAGAAAATGAAACATCTTAATATAAGAAATTAAAATAAAATAAAACTAAATATAATGAATACCCGGGATTAAAATGCAAAGAAGAAATGACAGCCAGGAAACCAGCCTGGAATGTTAAAGATGCACATTTACTCTGTTTTTGCCAAATCTGGTACACATCTATTCCCCACAACGGAAGCAAATTAACCCCACATGAAACACAATTGACTCACACCCTGACCAACCAAGCCCCTCACAACCTGACCAACAAATCCCTCACAACCTGACCAACCAAGCCCCTCCCCACAACCTGACCAACCAAGCCCCTCCCCACAACCTGAACAACCAAGCCCCTCACTACCTGACCAACCAAGCCCCTCACTACCTGGCCAACCAAGCCCCTCACTATCTGACCAACCAAGCCCCTCACTACCTGACCAACCAATCCCCTCACAACCTGACCAACCAATCCCCTCCCCACAACCTGACCAACCAAGCCCCTCACTACCTGACCAGCCAAGCCCCTCACTACCTGACCAACCAATCCCCTCACCGCCTGACCAACCAATCCCCTCACCACCTGACCAACCAAGCCCCTCCCCACAACCTGACCAACCAAGCCCCTCACTACCTGACCAACCAATTCCCTCACTACCTGACCAACCAATTCCCTCACTACCTGACCAACCAATTCCCTCACCGCCTGACCAACCAATCCCCTCACCACCTGACCAACCAAGCCCCTCCCCACAACCTGACCAACCAAGCCCCTCACTACCTGACCAACCAAGCCCCTCACTACCTGACCAACCAATTCCCTCACTACCTGACCAACCAATTCCCTCACCGCCTGACCAACCAATCCCCTCACCACCTGACCAACCAAGCCCCTCCCCACAACCTGACCAACCAAGCCCCTCACTACCTGACCAACCAATTCCCTCACTACCTGACCAACCAAGCCCTTCACAACCTGACCAACCAATCCCCTCACAACCTGACCAACCAATTCCTCACAATCTGACCAACCAAGCCACTAACTACCTGACCAACCAAGCCCCTCACAACCTGACCAACCAAGCCCCTCACTACCTGACCAACCAAGCCCCTCACTACCTGACCAACAAATCCCTCACAACCTGACCAACCCCTCACAACCTGACCAACCAAGCCCCTCACTACCTGACCAACCAATCCCTCACAATCTGACCAACCAATCCTCACAACCTGACCAACCAAGCCACTCACTACCTGACCAACCAAGCCCCTCACTACCTGAGCAACCAAGCCCTCACAACCTGACCAACCAAGCCCTCACAACCTGACCAACCAAGCCCCTCACTACCTGACCAACCAAGGCCCTCACTACCTGACCAACCAATCCCTCACAACCTGACCAACCAAGCCACTCACTACCTGACCAACCAAGCCACTCACTACCTGACCAACCAAGCCCCTCACTACCTGAGCAACCAATCCCTCACAACCTGACCAACCAAGCCCTCACAACCTGACCAACCAAGCCCTCACAACCTGACCAACCAAGCCCCTCAAACAAATACGTATACGTACACTGTACATGTTCATGAATACCTGAACTCAACATGCATACGTGTAGCTTCCCTTTAATTGAACCAATAAGGAAGTTGAAAAATGCCTTCTCTGAAACGTCATTATGTCATGTGTTTAATCTTGTCATGTGTTGATGACATAAGAGAATGTCTAAAGTTGAAATATACATATGAGACAGGACAGTTTATTAGTTCAGGTAAGGGTTAGCTTGATTCAAGCATTCATGCATTTTTCTCGGCAGGCTTATATTAAAGGCTGTTCACATGTGTCAATGTTACTGTGTAAGTAAAAAGATGCATACGTGTTCACTTCAAGGACAATGACTGCCAACCTCAATCGCGCTGTTGCACGAACACCTTACATGTAGGTGTTCGTGCGATAGCTCGAACACCTTGAAATTGTTCGTTTTTTTTTTTTTTTTTTTTTTTCTTCTCCTTCTCGATGAGACTTATCGAACAAAAAAAAAAACATAGTTCCAAAGTTCACAGAGCCTTCAAGCTTGACATATCCTAAGACCATAATATGTAGTTGTCAATAAAGTTACTGTACATTGTTTGACATATAGCTTCAGGTAAAGTTGTGACGTCATGGTGACATCATCAGATATCGAAATACACTCAAATCAAATTTTAATATTTTAAAAATTATATCTCATGAACCACAAAAAATATTTACACAATCTTTGCATCTACTTACAGATCTTGAATTATGTGACATTTCGTATACAAACATGGCCCCAATCTGACCTTTCCTTCCGTTCAAAACCGGAAGTTTACGTGAAAAAATATTCTGAAGCGCTTTTATTGGGTCTGCAGCCAACATGATATGGTACTTGGGTGTGCCTCTCGTGGATGAAATTACTGTTGACATGTGACCTATTCAAAAATGTGACTGATGACGCCCTCTGGAAATATTCTGAAGCACTATTTCTACATGTACGTGTATTATGTACAGCACGGTTACTTCACAATCTAGCTACAGCTATACACTATGGATGCCGACCGCACGCTGTTGCAAGTTACGTAACACACTTTCACATTAGCATACAATGCACGAAAAGTTTTGTGGTGGGACCATGAAACTTAAATACCTCCCTCATTAACCACAAAAGATATATTCACAATCTTTGCATCATCTTATAGACCTCGAATTATGTGACATCATCACAGATCAGAGCGCCACCTAGCTGCAGTTTAAAAAGGGCAACATATTCCCATCTCAGAAATTACTGAACAGAATTTCACAAAATTTAGTACGATGATAAAAAACATCCAGTGTATTGCTTTTGCGATAAATTTAGTAACGTGACTGAACAGGAAGTTAACATATTCAGCTTTGCGCATTATTATGTAATTCAAATTATATATTATGAAAACCATATCTCCTGAACCAAAATAACTATTCACATTATTTTTTCATGAACATGAGGAAGTTTTATTGTGTCAGATGTATAACCTTCAAATAACCTGATCAAATTCAACACATTCTAACGCAGGTCTTTTGAATATGAAATTGATATTTTTATATTAAAAGATGATACACATTTGCAAAATATGATTGTGACATCATCGATGATAATTTGATTGAACCGGAAGTTCTCACCGTGTGTTTGTCTCAACAAACACTTAAGCTGTAGTTTTTTAAATGTTTTGTATTTTTTTTGGAGGGGAGGAGGTACATGTACATGTAAATGAGGAGCAAGGTTTCAATCTGGTTGGAAGGGAGACATGAGTTGAATTCAAAATAACCAATACTAATTACAACAACTAGTCCTGATTGGAATTCAGTACTAGAAGAACTCAGAACAGAAAATGATCTACGTGTAGCATCCTTCAAATGAAAAAAATTCAAGACACTTACATCTGTATCTACAACTGGCATTTTTAAAGTCATTTTTGTTTTGACTTGTGCCTTTGAATGGCAATAAGATATTGTGCACTTAGTTTTGTTTTAATATTTTTAAGGTTACCGATCCTGTTTATTATAACTTAACATTGGAAAATACAATTTTGCAATGTTTATTTTTGACATCCTGTGGTGTTTAATATTTTCATTGTGTGCTTCCTCCATCATTTACATGAATTTATGGATATGACCTGTCAGTGTGAAATTGGGAACATAGTGACTTCACACACCAGTGCACATGGATCATTTTGAGTCCATAGAGACTTAGTTGTCGCAACACTGTCTTATTACTGTATACAGCTCTATGTACAGTTTGAACAGTTTCAAACCATACTCCATGTCCTCAGCTAAACATAAGTGCTTTTTCATCTGCTAAAATACATGTAGAAGGAGCACAAATTTGTGTGGTATCATGGAGTGCAGGGAAAATGTATGGAGATCTCTTGTCTGTTTTGCTCATTTGACTGCTGGCATTCAGCCCATACCAGACATGCCATTGTGACTAAATAGCAGGCATTCCACAGACACAAACAGCTGATTAAAATAAACCTGCCATCAAAATGACATTGCATTAAATAAAAAGAAAAATGCATGTGTATTATTACACAAAATACATTGACATTTCTCATCATTGGTGTCTGAGCTGGGCATTACAGACATGCCACAGGTTCAGAAATTCAAATACCGGATACAAATATTGTTAAGGAGGACAACAAGTTTACTGTTTTGTTCTTAATATAAATATTGAGATTAAGCAGGTTATTTTTATTTATCAAATATTGCCAAATGTGGGTGATTGTTTCCAGAATGCAAGAGATTTTTTGTATGTTTTAATTAAATATACATTTTATGTTTCATTTTGTACATGTGTGTTTCATATGAAGTACATGTGTGTTTCATATGAAGTACATGTGTGTTTCATATGAAGTGCATGTGTGTTTCATATGAAGTACTTGTGTGTTTCATATGAAGTGCATGTGTGTTTCATATGAAGTACATGTGTGTTTCATATGAAGTGCATGTGTGTTTCATATGAAGTATGTGTTTCATATGAAGTACATGTGTGTTTCATATGAAGTGCATGTGTGTTTAATATGAAGTGCATGTGTGTTTCATATGAAGTACATGTGTGTTTCATATGAAGTACATGTGTGTTTCATATGAAGTGCATGTGTGTTTCATATGAAGTACATGTGTGTTTCATATGAAGTGCATGTGTGTTTCATATGAAGTACATGTGTGTTTCATATGAAGTACATGTGTGTTTCATATGAAGTACATGTGTGTTTCATATGAAGTACATGTGTGTTTCATATGAAGTACTTGTGTGTTTCATATGAAGTACATGTGTGTTTCATATGAAGTACATGTGTGTTTCATATGAAGTACATGTGTGTTTCATATGAAGTACATGTGTGTTTCATATGAAGTGCATGTGTGTTTCATATGAAGTGCATGTGTGTTTCATATGAAGTACATGTGTGTTTCATATGAAGTGCATGTGTGTTTAATATGAAGTGCATGTGTGTTTCATATGAAGTACATGTGTGTTTCATATGAAGTACATGTGTGTTTCATATGAAGTGCATGTGTGTGTTTCATATGAAGTACATGTGTGTTTCATATGAAGTACATGTGTGTTTCATATGAAGTGCATGTGTGTTTCATATGAAGTACATGTGTGTTTCATATGAAGTGCATGTGTGTTTCATATGAAGTGCATGTGTGTTTCATATGAAGTGCATGTGTGTTTCATATGAAGTACATGTGTGTTTCATATGAAGTACATGTGTGTTTCATATGAAGTGCATGTGTGTTTCATATGAAGTACATGTGTGTTTCATATGAAGTACATGTGTGTTTCATATGAAGTGCATGTGTGTTTCATATGAAGTGCATGTGTGTTTCATATGAAGTGCATGTGTGTTTCATATGAAGTGCATGTGTGTTTCATATGAAGTGCATGTGTGTTTCATATGAACTGCATGTGTGTTTCATATGAAGTGCATGTGTGTTTCATATGAAGTACATGTGTGTTTCATATGAAGTGGGGACTTTTTGAAGAGGAGCATTATTTGGTGCCAATTTCATAAAGCTGGTAAGCTTAAGATGGTGACCAGCAATGTTTTCATTTAAAATGTACAGACCTTGGCTAGTAGTCTCAAATTGCTTATCAATGATATTCACCTGGTAGCTATATGAAATTCACCCCAGACTTTGTTTTGACAGAGCCAGTCGGGCAGGTTAATCTCAAAGCAAACTAACCACTCTTACAGAAATTTTACCATTTGAGAATCACAAAGTTTGGTCTGAAATTTGAAGTGTTGTTGGGCATCCACAACTAGCTACATATATGCTCTAAAATATCAATTTACCTGGTGTTAAATCCCCAATACATGATTGGTATTCTCAGAAAAAACATAATGATCACAGATTTACAACACGTACTTGGTATAAAGGTGATGACGGTATCAAACATCCCCAGTTGAAGCAATTCTAACTGAGGTGCTATTTGTTTAATACATTTAGTCAAATTATTTTATGTCCTCTGGAGACATAAATTTCACATTAAAATGAATACGAAAAATCAAGTTGCTTTATATACATGTGTATATATCCCTTGATTTCTATCAAGAATGGATACATTTATAGCCAATTTACCAAAATGGTGACCTTTCTTGATAGTGTGGTGTCCATGTGTGTCTTTCTTTATTTGTTCACTTGGCAAAATATAACCAATTGTAATATTGTATTTCAGAGCTCTAGAGCAACAGCAAGAGCAGCAGCGGGCACAAGAGCAGCAGCGGGCACAAGAGCAGCAGCGGGCACAGGAACAGCAACAAGCACAAGAGCAGCAGCGGGCACAAGAACAACAACAGATTGAACAGCAACAGCGACAACTTAATGAACAGCTACACTCTGCAGAAATATCTGTTGTGCCAGGTAAGATGCTGTTATCCTGTACAGCCACAAGAGGGCTATTGCAGATGTCTGTAGCAAGTTTTTAACACAAAAACACTTTTGCTAGTGTTACATGCCTGTAAAGAATGCAGTGACTGAACACTATTATGCAGACTGGATGTGAGTAGGGGGTCTAGGTAACTCTTGATTCATGCTATTAAGTCGAGTAATGCAAATATTAAAATAACAATTCAAACCATCATATAAACATGTAAGGTATTATGAATTCATATAAGTCTTTGATCACAGACTTATATTGTTTATATTCTTAGTTAATATGTATACAATGAATTAAGTCATGTGAAACCATTCTCCTATCCATTGTAGAAAACAAAAAGTTTGTATTCGTCACACTAGTTTGAAAGGGAAGGTACAACATTGGTAATTACCAGATTATCAAAATTTAAAAAAAATCATTTTCTAAAAGTATACTTCGTGTAAAGTTGGTACATGTATCATTATCTTGATTAACCCGCCTACTTCTGGTGCCTTTTTCATACAAGTTGGCCCACCATTTGAAACCATTCGCTTTTGTGGTTTTGAATGGTGAAATAACTGTTTATACAGTATTGATTCCCAAATGGTTTGGAATGGTAGGTCAGCTAATACAAAACCTTGTTTGGATACTTCTAAGTGGTGAATTAATGGACCCTCTATGCCAGTGACATGAGTAAATGGTTTTGAATGACAGGTCTGCTATACCCTAAAGACCCTAGTGCCATTTTTAAGTGGTAGATTACTTGTACACTGGCCACCATGTGTTAAAACTCCATAGGGTACTGAGATGATGGATAGTCCACTTTATCTACATAATGCAGGTTTTGTTTTTCGGCTATGTGAAACCACACCAAGGTGTAATGTATCCACCATTTAAAACCATTTGAATGGATATGAATGGTAGTTAAGCTTGCTACCAACACTGTTCAAATGGTATCACCAGGTGTGTACAAAACCAATGGGCACTTTGGTAAGTGGAAATTTTGAATGGTTTCAAATGGTCAAACAGTAGGAGAGTTAATGATTTCATTTAAATAGAGAAAATGGAATTGTTTTGTCAAATTTACCATCCAGCAATTTTTTGTAAAAAAAGAAACCAGAAAAAACTATTTGTTTTCTCAAAAACTTGAGCAACTATTTAGATGAAAAATTCACAGGTTGGTGTTATGATATATTTCTTGAAAACTAGAGGCTTGAAATTAATATGTTACCAAATACCAATGTTATACTGGTCCTTTTAAGAGATCTGATCTTTCTTTCTATCTACATTTCATCCTGTGAAACACTAGATGCCCAGTGTCACCCAAACCTTACTCGATACAGGCAATCCTTTGTTCCCAACTCCATTCATTTATTTAACACCTTGGCTGTTCGTAAATAGGGGTATTTATTCATTTGTATGTTTGCTGCAGGTTATCTCGTTCATTTTAAGACTGTATAATTTTTTGTCTCCGTATTTAAATAATTTTTTAATAATATTTGTTTATTTGAGTGTATATTTCGTCTTTTTAATTTGTGTAATTTTTGTGGATAAAATTATTGTTTTTAACTAAATGTAGTTTAAAATTTTTAAATGCGCCAATGGAAACTAAATTTCTGTATTTTTATGATGCGGACAATAAAATTTCTATTCTATTCTATTCTATTAGCTCCAATCAAAGATGATGTGAGCTTTCATTTCCTTCCCATCCTCCCCCTCTATTTTCACCTCACCAGTCCTCCTCTTCCTGATCCATATTTCATTATTCAAATAGTATTCAAAAGACCAACACATTAGTGCCCCCAAGCGTTGACACTTGTTATCTCTCAGTATTGCATCATTTCCAGCACAGGATGTTATCTTATCTTCCCCTGATGAGGAACTACATGTACATTGTATCAGGCATGCAACTTTTCAGCTGATTTCCTCTTTTTTCTTTAACCCTCCTATGGTTTGACCTTTCAAAACCTTTCAAAATCTGCTTACGGGCCAAAATGGCTATCAATTATTATGAACCCTTTAAAACCCTCCAGAATTTGTTGCTACTGAACAACCACACCTTTCAATACCCTTTGAAAGGTATTGAAACATTTCAACACCAGTTTGTTCAGAGAGTTGTTACACCTTTCGAAACCTTTCATAGGTCCCTTTTGTCAGACAGTTTTCTCACCTTTCAAAACCCTTCAGTACAGCAAACTTGAAAGGTTTTGAAAGGTCTGACAATTCTATGGCAACTGCACTGTATATAGGAGGATTAATAATAGTGCTATAGAAAACTGAAAAACACTGTACAAAGTTTTGTGTGCTCGGCCATTTCCTCTTTTTTTGCAATTACAAAGTTGCATGTCTGATTGTATATACCTCACCGCTGTTCAAAATGCTCTGCAGGCGACATGTGGTTTGGGCGCATGCGCGAGAATTTTGAAGGGTCATACAAAAATGCATATTCATAACGTGACCTTTACTTTTTTTTCCGTCGCGGAGTTCATTGATAAAAACGCCTGTTACATACTGAAAATTAATTTCAAAGAGAATTTTTAACTAATAGGATTAGAAAGAATATGTCGTTTGCAAATATTGAACTGACATTACAGCAATATGGGCAAACGCGCGAATTTCCTTGAAGTTTATATGTGCACAACTCTGGCCCTTGACAAGAGCGCGCACACTGAAAAAGGTAATATTTCAAAGCGGATTTTCTTCCTGAAGGTGAATTTTCCTTGAGACATAAAAAGTATGGTAGGTGAAAGAACTCTTATTTTAACTAATTATTACTTTATTTCAGCAAACCCAGTAGCTAACTTTTAAACGGTGGGATTCCCCTGCGGCTTTAGCGTTGTTAAACAAAAGATTTCTGGGGAACCCGTTACGTTTTTTGGGATGACATCATTGTGTATGCGTGTGCATGTACACACACGGATTAGATTGTGGGCGTTTTCATTGTAAGGGGGGTTACATAATTTTTAATAACGTTAGAATATAAAACAAACGGGGAATGATTTGAGTTTATAAGCCAATATGAACCAATATTTAATACATATATTCTCTTCACTCTTCCATTTGAAATTAATTTAAGGATTTTTTTCCTTTCTATGCACTCCAAATCCATTATTTAAACAGCGAAGATGTAATCAATAGCAATATTTCACCTTTTTTTAATTGCTGCCCAGAGGACGTTACTTGGGTTTGTTAAGGTATAATCACCATGAAACTGTTCTTCGTGAGTTTAACCAGTCCTTTCTCTATGGTTTAACTACCCTCCTATGCTTGATTTTTCAAGAAAATAATTCACAAAAGATGTATAATAACGTCAAAAATGGACCAATAATTAGCTTCTCTCGATCTGTAAAATTTAACGGATGCTCAATATATGATGCACATTGAAGACGCTTTTTACACTTCGCGGGTTTCGATGAATTCACCCAGAAACGTGTCATCTTGTAAAGCCATGACTGTAGATTGATGTGTGATCTTTGTTCATTGAGGTCATTTGGCATTTGCACTCACTTTGATCGTACACCTCCAGTCGATTTGCCAAATTTCAAAAGACGCGACCTTGTTTAAAGTTGGTGAAACAACACCAATAGAGGGCGCTATACAGAGCAGAAAAAGGCGCATGCGCACAAACCTCTTGTCACTCTGCAAGCAGCGGTGACCTGTTCTTAATGAATATTATTGTGCAAGTCTCATGTATATTCATAGTATTCAAAAGACCAATACATTAATGCCCCCAAGCATTAGCACTTGTTATCTCTCTGTATTGCATCATTTCTAGCACAGGATGTTATCTTCCCCTGAGGAACTACACATGTATGTACATGTACATGTTCCTGTACTTAATGAATAATCATTATGCAAATCTTTATCTATATACAGTGTTTATAATTATTTTCTCTAAAGAGATGGAACATTGAAGTTTACAAAATGTACATGTACATATATAAATGGAAGATGGCAAATGGTGATTACAATCAAGCTGAAGCTTATTGGCACATGGAGTACACATGATTAATTATTGCCCCTAGAAAGAATAAAGATAACACTTTAATCTCATCCATTACATTATGGTAATACTATGATAGTTATTCCAATTGCTCACCTTCATTGTCACAGGCTGCACTAATCTGGTGAAATGCCAATCACTTGGCAGCAGGCCCGAGGTAGTAGATACTGTACTGGTGTTGTAGAGTTCCTGTCCTGCATGTCCATACGTTTTACTCAAGCGCTGAAATTTACAGTGACTGCGTTCAAATTGGACGCTCTTCTGTTGTACAGTTGCTATCATTCAGTCTTCAGTCATTAGAATAGCCTTTCACCATGTCACTCAATCATGTGGGTATGTGTTGATGAAACTGCTTCGGATTAAAGACCATCAGGTCTGGTCTACTATTGCTTCCTTTTTATGTGTGATATTGTACATTTTGCTACAGATTCTGTATCAGAACTACATGTAGTAACATTTATCCAGTTTGGTGTTACTCAGTCAATAAATTGTTATCTTTTTCTTTTTTTCATCGACAGCTGTACCCCAAGTACCTGCAGCACCGCCCGCACCTCCAGCCGCCCCACAAGCACCCCCTGCCCCTCCAGTACCAACACAACCCAATACCTCTCCTACCCAACCGAGTGGAGGGCTCCCTCCAGGTGTGCCTCCACCACCCCCACCACCACCTCCTCCTGGGGCAGGTGGAGCCCCTCCACCACCTCCACCCCCGCCCAGTGGGGGTGGTGGGCTAGCTGCTGCCCTTGCTGGAGCTAAGCTGAAGAAAACTACCAAGGTAAGCCTTTGAGTTTATCAATTGAAAATCAACTCATTATTATGTCTTGAAAGTTAATGTTTCAGATGTGTGGATGAAAATTAAGTAACTCGTTAACATAGTCTCTGGAAAACCTCAGAGAACATGGAACATTTATATGGCATCGTTGGCTTGAACACACGTTATATTACCGTAGACCTCTTTGTAAATACCACAGTGCACACATGCAAGCCAATTTGTGTAATGCATGCTGGTCTAGCTAACAATAAAATACTGCAAAACTGACCTTACCTCCCCGACTGACCTTAACTCCCTGACTGACCTCACCTCCCCAACTGACCTCACCTCCCCGACTGACCTCACCTCCCCGACTGACCTCACCTCCCCGACTGACCTCACCTCCCCGACTGAACTGAGTTGCATTTCCTCATGTCTGTCTTTATTGGGGTTCACTTTATGGAGTGTTTGCATTTTCAGGATGAGACGTCTAATGGTCCAAGTAGCAGTGCAAAACCAGCAGGTCCAGTGGGTGGTGGTGGCTTCATGAATGAAATGCAGAAGAAGCTACAACAACGCTTAAAGAAAACCGTAAGTCATGACAAGACAGGGAGGCATATTTATTCATGTTTGATCAAAAGCAAATAGTGTGTGTAGTAAACAACTTTGCTTGTATCACATAGCAAAATGCTACACAAAATCAAATCAACAAATCAAAATTAGCATTACCTACACCAACAAATATTTCTGCCTAAAAATGTGGCTATGCAAAATGTTGAAATCGTCTCCTGGGTACTTTGTGTTATGTATGCTGTGT
Organism: Zoroaster sp. YZ-2022; assembly: GCA_029582265.1. Classification (NCBI taxonomy): domain Eukaryota; kingdom Metazoa; phylum Echinodermata; class Asteroidea; order Forcipulatida; family Zoroasteridae; genus Zoroaster; species Zoroaster sp. YZ-2022. Next base: position 13,992,925 of record CM055821.1, on the reverse strand, counting down.
GTGTCCTATTAAGGACACACAATGGTGGCTGATGAGTTTAGGGGGATTGAAATTTATATCAGTCAGAATAAACAGTTGTCCTTGTTGGGTATTGGACAAAAGTTCACTTTGAAATGTCCATGTGCATGTTTGCTGCCATGGTCTGCTTTAAATGATTTCAAACAGAAGGACCACAGTGATATAAGAATTGAAATTGTTGTTTAACCTGTAATGGTTCATCCCTTTCTGAGCACATTTCCAAACATGTATTCGCATGTCGCACACCTTTGTCTGTGGTGTTTTTTTTTTTATTGTTTTACTTGTCATGATGATATCACTTACCATGAGGATTGATTTCGGTCAACAGGATAGCGGTGAAAGCAAACCATCGGGAAGAACATCTCCAACAAGCACAGGACATCCAAGAACTCGTAAGTAGCTTTGTATTCTCTATTTGTATTTACCAGAGGGTACCTATTCACTTCTTGAACAAAGTAGCCATTTAGTGGTGAAATACACTTGAGCTCCAAGTTTGGTGCATTTTCATTACACCATTTTCGGCCCCCCCCCCCCCCCCCCAAAAAAAAACGTCTGCAGTTTCTGGTCTGCACACGTGTCCCCTACAGACCCGCACATCTGAATTGTTAGTTTTCTTCTTTTTTTTGCTATGAAACGATGTCCAATTACAGCCAAAATTGCTGGATAGATGGGAATTCTGCCACACTGTGTTTTAAATAGACTTGAGATGAAGTCGTAGATTTGGCAGTAGTTGGTATGCGCATCATTTCATAGTGTGCACTGTGTATTATGCTGTGCGACATCGATCCCATCATATTACATACTTGCCATTGGCAGCAGTGAATTACCATGAGTACGAGGGTGCGTCCAAATCTAACCACTTGCACATATTGTTCTACGTTTCTACACGGCCTATGGCAAGTTCTCCGGAAAACCGGAGAAACAATCTGATTGGTCGAATTCCCCAAATATATAAAAATTCATAAATCTACTGCTACACACACGGATTGATAACATGTGAACGTGTACAATCTGAATGGAAAATTCGAGAAGAGCTCCTGTATACACGTGTATGTGGAGCTCTCTCAAAGCTTCTAATCAGATTGTAGTCCAGGTAAGCCTATAGTGTATTTGTTAATTACATTCAGTTTCTGCAGTATATTTGTAAAATGGTGAAGTATTCGGACACATTTTTGGTGTTCATGTATGAATAATTGAAAATGTTGATACAATCTGATTGGTCGAATTCCCCAAATATATAAAAATTCATAAATCTACTGCTACACACACGGATTGATAACATGTGAACGTGTACAATCTGAATGGAAAATTCGAGAAGAGCTCCTGTATACACGTGTATGTGGAGCTCTCTCAAAGCTTCTAATCAGATTGTAGTCCAGGTAAGCCTATAGTGTATTTGTTAATTACATTCAGTTTCTGCAGTATATTTGTAAAATGGTGAAGTATTCGGACACATTTTTGGTGTTCATGTATGAATAATTGAAAATGTTGATAATTTTGCATTTCATCATAAATAGTTGTAACCTAGTTAATAATGGAATCGTCTACATGTACCAAGGTATTTGGGGCTCTCTCATTGGCCATCCCTACAACAACTCAAATGTATGCCGACTACATTCTTGAATATATGAATAATGGATTCGTTACTTACGCGATCAATGATGCACATTGGGGGCACTATGAACAGCGCTGTGACAAACTGTGCGCAATACACAGACAGATACAGCTAATATACAGACTTGATCTCAAGTCTATGTTTTCAACAACTTTTTCACGTCGAGGTATTAATGTTTGCCTGATTTGTGAGGCCTCTCTTAGCCACCATACTTTGTGTATGGGAAACTTTGTCTGGTTCCAATAACCATGTATAGATGTTAACATGTATCACTTTTAAAAAGTGATTTTAAAAAGTGGGTAAGTTGCTGGGGAAGTGGATCTATCCATGTTTTTATGTCATGTCCCATAACAACATGGCCAGACACTGAAATCGGGTAAGTGACTTTTCGAAATGGCTAAGTGAAAATACAAGGCTAGGTAAGTGCTGGGTAAGTGACAAAAACAATTTAATTTCGAGACTTGGGTCAGGGGTAGATCCAGGGTCTCAAAAAAAAGGAGGCACACAGCAATAAAGGGTGTACAGTGCCAAATAAAGGGGGGAACATGCCTCCACCCACCCCCTGAATCTGCCAATGGTGAAGGTAATAAACAATCTTACAATATATGTGTTTACTGTTATTTTGCAGTTTCAGATACCAGTAGTAAAAAACCATGGGAAAAGGACAGTAAACAGACGGGTCCACCAACAGTCAACAGATTTGAACGCTTCGGAGCCAAGTCCAATGGAACATCCAATGAAGCCCAAGTTGCATCACCAAAACTTGGGTAAAATTTATATTAAAGTTTCTATTTGATTGTCAAACTTTGCAAATAGCACTAGCATTACATTAATTGCCCTTTGTTTTTGTTAACATCATTGAACAAAATCTGATGAAAGTTTCAAAGAACATAGCAATAGCATGGGGCATCATATTCATTACATAATAATTCTGGATAATCCTGTATTTGTCAAGTAATGACAGAACAAAACAACATTTTGGGACACACCTTATGTAATATTTTGTCTGATAACCAAACATTTGCTCAAAAACACAACTTTGCTCAGATTTCAAACATTCTTGATAATCATGATTCTCTTAGCAGAAGACGAGGCTCAACACATAGCAATGGCTCCTTAAACGACAACGACTTTGAAAAACTCAAGCAAGAAATCCTCTCCGAGATAAAAATACAGTTGAATGAGGTCAAACAAGAAATTATCGAAGGTGAGTCAGTCTGAAGTTTTAGGGTTAACGGTGGCACACATTTCTGGCAAAATGTCACTATGCATATGAATGCATAGAGATGACTGACCTGTGTACTTTCCAACCAGTGCATACCTTTTTAAAAATAATTTGACAATTAAATTACAATTTCAGGCCTGAAACTTCATTGTCTATAGAGGGCAGTGTTCATATGTAAAGGGCTCTAAACAACACCAAGTGTTCCATCGTGGTTGCCCATAATGCAACACAAGTTGGGTGTACACGATATACAAAACTTGCGCAAAAGGCCATGCCATTCACCCAAGTAATAAAACATTTAAGTTGAAATGCATTATGGACAACCATGATGGACAACCATGATGGACTGAATTGAGCAAGTTCCCCAGTTTAACAGAAAATTTATTTTGGGAAAAACACCTGATGAAGGTGACACAACCAGAAATGTGAGTGTTTAGGGGACTAGGACATAAGGTTCAAGTAGTGGTTACTGTCTAACACATAATGGCTCTTATCCATTATTTAAGGAAATGTTTCTTATTTTTTTTCTACAGCTGTCAGGGTGGAGCTGAGCAAAAGATAAGATCGAGTCCAACCTTTGACCATCTTTAGTGCCTCAAATATAACAGCGCCACCATTCCCCTCTGCTTAAAAATTAAAAAATATATATGTAGTAGCAACTGAACATCTTAAAGCTATTAAACACTATTGGTAATGTTGACAAAACTACATCTAAAAGTATCCTTACTTTCTTTGAATTAAGATTTACATTAAACAAGCAACCTTTTGAATGTTTCAGTGTATTATGTTGAGAAACTATTACAATAGCATTCAGGTTTGTCATATTCATTCTGCCTGGCAGACATATATTAAGTTGGAAAATTGTTTGACCACTTTCACTAAAAATGTCAGCACCACAGACTGAAATATTTCAAGGGATGTTTGATACGAATCCTCAGCTTTTTGTAGAAAACTGATCATTTAAGTTGATTGAGATTACCATACGTGTATAGGGGCTTTAAGGAAACATACCAAATTATAAGAGCATTTAGTTGACAGTGGGTTGCTAGATTGGTGATAGCCAGAAACTCTCAAGTGACCAACTGTCAGAAGCATGGTTTCAAAATTGTTCAGTTTTTTCAGCATGGAAATAAAGCAGTATTCTTATAAAGGAAATTGCCGCTTAAGTTTTGAAAATCACAGACGATATAACGCTTTTCTTAAGTACATGGCAAAACATACATCCATATTAAAAATTAAATAAATTGGTTTTTAAATGTTGCTCACTCATATCTATGTATTTTGAAGATGTCACTCTGATATTTAAGGTGAACAGTAGAGGCAGGTTCATACTTTACACAAATGCGGATTCAAAGTGAATTTTGAGGTCAAAATTTTGAGGCGAATTATTGGCACTAATTTCAGCTTTTGAGGTCACATTTCACTTTTCATTCACAATCACAAGAAGTATGTACTGAAGACTTTTAAGGAAATGAATGGTTTAATTAGAGTAATTTCATCTATGCAAGAAGGCATTAACCAATCTCATTAAATTACCTCTATATAGTTGTACACCTTCAGCCCAGGAGTTTTTCAAATTTTTGAGCCTCAAATGGAAACAATTTTAATAACCTAAAATATATTTAACTAATTCGCGTGAGAAGGGTAGGTCGGTTTCAAAAGAAAACTTGTGTCTTTCTTTCAATTGAATAATCTCGAGAAGTTTTTGTAAGGAATAATTTTTGGCTACCATAAATAAGGAGTTTACTTATTAATTGCATATATGTTGACTTTGTTAGTGATCAATAATGCTGTACATGCCTGCTATATTTTATAAGTATAAGACTACAGACATAAGCTTATTCTTTATTAAATGTGTGACTTGTCCAGTCACTTGAGTTCAATTATAATTATAAATTACCTATCCACTTAAATTTACAGTCATTACTGTGTAATCCTGTTACAATGTTAAAGAAGACATTACTTTTGTTGTTTTGGGTGAAAGGATTTTCTTGTTTTTTACTTGGATTTTGTAGCTTCGCTTAAACAAGAAATCATGAAAACTAGATCATGGCACATTGGAGCATCCTGCCATAGTAATGAAGTGCACTTCCTGTTCAATTGTAATATGTCTATTGTATATATTTTTTAGTCATTTTGATTAATAAGGGCATTAGCACTACACTCAGAAATCAGCTATTGAAGGGAATGTACAATGCTGGTAGTTAACAGATTATCAAGTTTACAAATTATTATCTAAGAACGGACATGATGTAAAATTGGTGTAATTATCAAGCATCCTGAGAAATTATACCATCTGAAGAAAAACAAAAGTAAATAATTTTGTCTAATTTAAAACAGTGTCATCTGGCAACTTTATGGAAAAAAAATTGTTTCTTTTAAATTAGAAAAAATAATCCCTTTTCTTTTGTTTAGATAAAAACTACTTCAGATTAACAAGTTAATTGTTTACTTATGAGCACCTTGTAATAATACTATCACAGAGTAGTTTTAGGATTTATTTCTCAAAACTAGACAGTTGATATGAACGAACGTTTCCAAATACTAGTGTTGTATCTGCCCTTCAACATTCATAGCCACATTTCCATGTCAAATTGTCAAGGCAAATGTTGGCTGAAACCCCTGGGTCTGACCACAGACTGTAGAATCCATGGTCTGGCCATGTCTATAAATGCATCCATACTTTATAAGAATGATGAGATATGTATAGAAACTAACATGTTGAAATTTCAGATCATATTATCATGTCTTTAAAAAGAAAATAGTGAAAATAGTTTTCAGTTTCCCGATAATGGTTCTCCATGAACCACTCTATTGCGACAGTTGAAATACAAGTAACCCATGGTGTTACCAGCTTGGTTTGCAACCATTCTCATCTTGTAAATGGATCTCAGTTGTGTAATACATCTCACATTTTCTCAAAAGAATGACAACATGTCAGAAGGAATAATTTTTCAGGATGTTTGGTTATAGTTCAAAAATGTTATAATTGGGTAATTACCAAAGGTGTACATTCCTTTTAAGAATGTTATAATGAATTATAGCAAGTCAAAACAATCATAATAAAGCAGTATTGACATCAGTGAAAACCTGTTGTAAATGCCCTTAAAATTATGTTTTTATGGATGTAACATGGGAACTTGTGATGGAAGAAGAACATTGAAGTCTATTTGAAGTAGAAAAGCAGTGGTGCTGATGGTGATTTTTTTTAAAAGAACATTGGCATTTTCTTGTGAAAAATTAACATGTGGAACAATGGCAGGGTTAAAAACATAGTGACATTATTATTGTATATATACTGTTTGTTGAAAGCACATACAAAACTTAAATAGCTATCCTATTTACAAACAGCTTTTTTTTTTAAGTCAGCAAACCTAAATGGTAATGGTGCCATGAAAATCATTTACTATTCATGTTTAAATTTTAACCATTTTATGCAGAGAGAAACGGTAAATAAAGTTATTATATTAAGCTGTCCAGGTGTTTATTCAGTGCTCAAGGATTTGACGTAAATAATGTTATTTAAATTTTGATGTTTTTTTTTTGTAAAATTATTTTTGAATAAGAAATTTCATAATGACAAATGAATTAAACACTGCAATGAATTAATGATATAAGTTCTTTTGTGTTACTAATGAGTATATCATTACTCAGTTTATGGCTTGTTTTTGTTTGATGTCTCCTTTAAAACTTATCACAAATAGGAGGTCAAAATTGTATTATATTTTTCAATGTGAAATCAACTTGATAGCACAGAATTGATATCTTTAAAGCAAATAAATTAACAGGGGAATTTGTTGGTATTTCATGTTTGTTTTTTGTAACTATTGTTACAGCTTAGCAATGACATGCATATTTTTATGCATTTTGTACATAAGCCAATTAATATACTCCTATAAATACAAATTATACTAATGAATTAAGTTTCTATCTAGATGTAATTGCTATTAGCTCTGATATTATTTTTAATTAGGTGTTTGTTTCTGTAATAACTTTGCTCCATGAGATGATATAAACAACTATGTTTTTTGTGAGAATACATATATAAAGAAATTGCTTTTAATATCTCGTCTCTTCTATGGATTTTGTTGTATTTATTTTATGATTTCATTAATTGAAATTGTAAACGATTATTTACTTTTACCAGCTACATTGGGCATCTACACAGACATGATATGTACATGATAGAGGTAATATTGGATGCTAGGATAATATTAAAAGTTTACATTTTATTATTGAATAAATTGATTTTGTATAATTATTGTATAGGCAACAAAGTAATTTACACAGCACTAACATTGAAAGAGTAAAACTAATGTTAATTTGAAAAACAAAATGTTCAGAATATGACCTTTTGGGAATTTAAATAATCCAGGGTGGCATACTTTTATTTTCATTTATGAATTTGATTTAGTGTTATAATAATACCACTCAGAACATTTGTTTTATTTTGCTGTTCATTTTGTGATGCCAAGTCACACTTAAAAGCCCTGGTGAGATTCACAAAATCTGCTATAAATATTTAATATCTAGTGTTCTTCTAATCACATCAAATATTTAGATTCAGTGCATTTCGGATCGGAAAGATAATGATGAATATTATTATAAAAATTATGTTATGCAAAGCAAAGATGACCACTTATTATTTCAAATTCAATTCGCAGTCTCAATCTATAATTCCTCTGTTTAATTATCAATCTTGCATAACCAGCTACTTTGCCCCCAAGTTCTCATCCTTACCTCGTGTAAAGCAATAATAAACAATTCCATAAAGTGTATATTTTTTAGTATTGGAAAAATATATTGCTTACTGGTGAAAAAGAAAAAATCAATCGTTAGTAAATGTCAGTATCATTTCATTTTTCGAAAGTGTAAACATAAGTGTATGGTTATTAATTGCCACCACTGGAAATGTGTCGGGAATGTGCTTTGAGGTGATTATTTTTTCACTGGTGTGTTATTGAGAATGTCACATATATTTATATAATATTGGCCGAATTGATGAATACTTTTCACTTAATGTAGACATGTTTATCAAATAAGGGAAAGTAGTTATCGTTAAATGTAGTCATTGGTTAACTAAATTATGTAATGGATTAACCCTAACTCCCTAAGCATTGTTACTGAACAATAAAAATCCTTCAAAATCCTCCAACTGCTTTTGTTGTCTAGGGAGTTAGGGTTAATTATGTCAGTGGTACTTCCCTGCAAAAGAAATTAAAAATTACAAACCTGATCAGAAAGGCACAATTCCTTTTTTATAACAAAGGTACAAGTTTATTCGCTTTTTAAGTGAACGACTAATTTGCAACATTATGTATGAATACAGTGAAATATATCAAACTTACCATTTGTAAGAATTAAATGCAAGCTGAATTTTTTAATATGCAAGACTTTGAGTAGCCGTTTCTTACTTTTTTCTTGAGCTTATAATTCGTTTGTACTTGTATATCCACGTGTGTCCTCAACCTTGTTAAAATGGTATTACACCTTTGGTTATTACCAGATCTGAAGTCCATAGGTTTATGTTATTACTCAATAACAAAATAACTGAATAATAATCTAAAAACGTACTTGATGGTGATGTGACCAAAAATCTTAATAATAATAATAATGTGTGGATTTATATAGCGCACGTATCCACCAACTAAGTGGTGCTGAAGGCGCATTATATTATTATCGCTGCTCATAAGGCTCATAAGGCTCATAAATCATTCCTGAAACCATCTCAGCTCCCTGGGGAGTATACAGCTCAATTGCTGCCATTTCTAGCGCATATAGAGCAAACCAACTCTGCCTTCACAGGTACCCATTTAACCCCTGGGTGGAGAGAAGCAATTATGATTAAGTGTCTTGCTCAAGGACACAAGTGTCACGGCCGTGATTCGAACCCACATTATGTTGCTAACACCAGAACTTGAATCCGGTAAGCTAGACCGCTCGGCCACGACACCCCATTATTCAGACATGCTGTCGTTTTTTAGAACCGCATGAAATGAATCACAGCTATGATTCCTGTTCAAGTATGACTAGGAATTCTTTCGTTAGGTCTAATGACATTTTATCAATGAATCAATAAACATTTTATCATTGTTGTACAATACCTTTAACCAAATAATTATCCTCAAAGGGGGAAAAACTCTGAATAATAGAATAAATTTTAAATAGTAAGTATTTAATTGAAGCAATTAACTATAATGAATTCATCACAAAATTTACCATGGAATCATACATTGCAAGAAGAGAATGTAATTCGGTTTGAAGAAAGACAAAAACGCTTTTAGTCGGATTTGTTCCTTAGTCCATGTTCAGATGTGTACCTTATCAGTTATATATTGTGCTATTATTCAGCATTTAAAACAAAAATAGGGCCAAAATATCGTAACATAATTAAGATATTCATCCTATGAATAATTCTTAAAATTGTTTTAACTAAATTAAGTGATTATAACAAATTGATTTAACACAAGAATTCCTAATATATTAAAGCCTCCAAACCCCATTGTCTGTTCATTCATGCATCATTGTTCAACAACAATTTGTTAAACACCATTGTCTAGGTAATTGTCTATTTTTGCTTCAAGGACCTTTCCAAGGAAATATATCCAGGTTAAGTGGCTACAAATTTGTTGCTTTAGAACTTGGTCATCTATCCGTCAAATTCTGCAGATGATTATGTGCTAAATAAAAGTAAACATGAATTTAGACAGATTTGTTGTGTAAGAATAATGGACCAAGCGCGCTATGCATAGCAGGTGCTCTCACGTATGCCATCCCCTACCCAATTGACAGCTGCTTCTTCCTCCTCCCCCGGCCCCTTGGCCTTCCCCATATTAGCATAATAGATCCCTTGTTGACCAATCAGAGATCAATATTTCTGACTCTTGTCGCTATGAGCCAATCAGCGTCGTTCCCGCTGATGAACCGGGAATGTGAATATAACCGTTAGATCATTTTGTTTGTGTGTACGCGGTTACCACTGTGTCCATTTTTGCAACAAAAAGACTTGTCATTGTGAAATTTCTTGGCTGAAATAGTAGCTGAAGTGAGTAACTAAATTAAATTTAATTTTAAGTTTAATTTTGTGTAATTTTACAAACGATAAATTACAGATTTAATGGAAAATGTGGACATTTTATTGTCAATCGTGTCAATGTCATGTGCAGTGTCGGAAATACAATCCTAGTAATAAAGGCATCAGCGTAGCCTAACAGTTACGTTACGTGTGAAAATATTTTGATCAAAATCAAAGTTCGGCCAGATTATATTTAAAAATGAAAGATTGTTTAAAAACTTGTAACGTTACTACCGTTTGGACAAACGTTAGGACATTTTTTTGACTGTGTAACTCACTAAGTGACTAACTCAACTGTTGACGTTAACGTAGGCCCTAATTGTTATGTATTTTTTTGTATGACTAACATTAACAAGTAACAGTAACATTACAATAACCAGTGATAACATTAACATGACGTTAACTTAATAATAGGCCCTAGGCCTAATGCCATGGTTAACAACAGTTCTAACATTATTAACATAGGCCTAGGTATGGCAGGATGCCAGGCCCCCGGGAAAGAATGTACCATAAAATTGCCACTTTTCTAGCTATGTGACAAAAAAATTCAAAATCAACAGATTCCAATACAACTGGTATCATTGTCAAGGTCTTGAAAAGACTATTAATATTACAATGATATAAGGATCATATTCCTGTGACCAAAAATAAGGAAGTTATGACATGTTGAATTCGGCAATTTTAGGCCCGTTAACGTCAATTATTTTATAAAGAAAAACAAAAGAAATGTAAATTTGACTTGTGACCCGTTTCCTAGATTTTCTCGGATTCCATATCATAACTTTCTTAATTCTTGTCCAATTTTCAAAATGTTGGTAGGCCTATCACTGGAAGTGGAATGCTTGGGAAAAGAGGAAGAATAATAACCTATTTCCAGGCTAATTCAATGATTAGTTTATTTTGTAGTGCTGATTTACAAATAAGAAATACCAAAAAATGTGTTTAAAAAAAAATAATAATAAATTTTTAAAAATAATGAAAAAAAACAATTACTCAAATCTGAGGATTTTTTAATATTTATACTGAAATCCGCGAGAAATTCTTATCCCTGATTTAATTAAACATTAGAAAAAATAAATGATATTGGACTGGAAAGATGAAAAATGAAATATTATTGTGTTACGCTGATGTATATTAGGTTTAAACGGACGATTTATCAGACTGAAAATTCCGCTGATTGAACGTTCTTTTTGTTGACATCAAAAATGGTATACAATGTAGCGCGCTGAACGCGACGCAATACAATCTTTGGTTGACATCAATTTCTGTGAATCCAAAAAATGTAACTGCGAATCGTCCAATCGCCGTCAAAATTGGCCAAGAGGTAGAAAACAAGTACAGAAAAATTATTATTGTGGTTTGATAAGGTATTTTACTCACCTTTTGGTAAATCATCGATGGTTTTGATGAGCAAGAACAAACCCAAATTTCGAGAATTTTTTTGGGAAACTTCTAGATGCCGCATTCAGAAAATTCGAGAACGAGGTTGAAGGAGAATATGTGATCTACGTCTTCGGGAAAAAAAGCTACTGGGTACGTCAAAAAGAACGGCCTCAGCGAATCGTAACAAAGCGCTAGCTCCACGGTGTCTTCGCCATGGCGATTGAACCCGAGATTGAGGCCGCGGCCGAAAAGATTAGCGGCAATTCATGGGATACGCACATACCTAAAATATGACAAATATCACAGATTTTCCTTTAAAAGATAATAGCCTATAAAGGACACTTAACCAGTTCGCGTCGGAGGCCATGTATACATGCAATTTTTTGTTGCACCACAGATCGGAGAGCGTCTAAACACGCCATAGGAAACTCCGGAATATTTGTATGCATGCTCGGTTGACGTGGCAATGAGCCGAGCGAACAGTGACATGCTTGGTAGACGTGGCCACGCGCTGTGGAAGCTTCCATTAACATGTTTGTGTGGGGAAAAGAAACCCACACAGGGGCCCAGAATTTTTTTTTTATTCCCGAAGCGAACTGGTTAAGGAGAGGAAAGTGAAGTCAAGTGAGGATTGGAAATAATATTTTATGAGATTTTGAGCAAGGAATTTGAGCAATGTATACACATCCATTAAGATGTTGACTATTATATTTATAATTTTGTCGTTTGCTAAAAGTAAAAGGCAGTGGATATTTTACCGGCAACGGTAAATTGATCCGAAACGATATTTTACCGGTGGTTTTCTCTGATTGGTCAGTACTGTTGACGTCATCCGCTACTGAGCTTTGCGTGCTTCGCATTTGATCGCGTTGGGATTCCTCTGTGCTCTATGCCAGCAAGTGCAGCGTTGTGACGCCGTACGAAGATAAAACAGCGTACAATTATCGATTATTAGTCAATTATTATGTTATTGCGCAGGCTTACATGTAAACGTTATTTTGGGAAAGATTTGTGAATATGCTTTCAAAAATCTTTATTATTAAACCACAATAGTGAAAAAATATGTCGCAATTTGTATCAGAAAATCTGCAATGTATTGTTTGAAATACCGTCGCATTTAAATGATTAAAAACCACTGCACTGGATCATGTATAACATTAATGTTAGACGTGCTTGCTTCATTTGTTAGAAAATGAAACAAGTTTTATCCGCAATATTTTTGTTTCATTGTTTCAATATTTTTGTTTCATTGTTTCATTATTTTTGTTTCATTGTTTTGTGGGTGTTTTTTGGAAAATAATGTTCCAAGCAAGGACAAAATTGGGCCTTTTCCAATGGCAGTGGTAATTGAATATTGTTTTGTAAATATAGAATTAGAATTTAAGAAGACTCAAAATCACCAACTTGTGAAATGCATTTAAGGCCTAGATATTATCAGTAGCTAGCTCCAAGTATCGTCAGTAAGTGAGATGATTTGATTTGATTTGAATTTATTCGGATAAAAAGATGATAAAAGTACAAGACACATTACAAAAATACAATAAAAAACATACCCTATTTATCCAAGGATAACCCAAAAAGCCAATAAAATAGGCTTATTTCCATTGGGGTCCTTACATCGAAACATCAAAAAATACAAATACAAATTACTAATTTGAAAGACAAGGATAGTTCAAGATCCCTCCACACCCCAAAGAAGGAACAAATTATGCTTCCCTGAATTTAGCTTGTGTAGAGAGATGACATTTAACAAGTCGTTTAAAAGTAGACAAATTGGTGGAACTCTTTACATTAGAAGGTCAATTATTCCATTCTTTGATAGCTGTAACATAAAATGTATTGTTTACTAAACTAGATGAAACTGGAACCTTAAAATTTAGATTACTGGTCCTTGTATTGTGATGGTGACAATCAGAGACTTTGATAAATTTGTCACGGAGATAATCAGGAGTTACATTGCAAGTCATTCTAAACACATGGTTTAATTTCAGTTGAGTGACCCTGTCCCTAACATTTAAAAAACCCAAACTGTCAAGTTCTTTTTGCCCAATGTGTGCCCTAGGGCCTTTATCCAAGATGAACCTAACCATTTTGTTTTGCATAATTTGAAGTTTGTTTTTAAAATGAGCAGAGAGTGTAGAAAACCAGAAGGAGCATGAATAGTCAAAGTGACATTGAATCAAAGCCGAACATAAAGTTTTACGGGATTTTGTATTAAGAAAGAGAGCCTGTCTATAAAGGAATTTCAACCTATCCCCTGTTTTCTTAATAATTGAATTAGCAATAAATTCACCTGATAAATGTTGGTCAAGTGTAACCCCTAGATATTTCACTGAAGTAGCTGATTTAATTTGTTTACCCCCACATATGACTGTAAAGTCACTGACCTTGGTTTTTCTTTTAGAACCAAAAAGAATTGAAACGGTTTTGCCCAAGTGTAATGACAATTTATTGTCAATGAGCCATTGTCTACACGATTCCAATTCTGTGCTAAGTATGTTAGCTACAGCTGCAGGATCTTTGTCAGAGACCAAGAGAGCACTATCATCAGCGTAAAGAAGTAATTTGCACTTAACACTACTGGGCATATCGTTTATGTAACACAAAAATAATAAAGGCCCCAGTATGCTCCCTTGGGGGACACCACATGTCAGATTCAAACATTTGGACTGGGCTTTGTTAACATTGACAAATTGTTGTCTGTTATGAAGATACGATTTAAACCATTCTATAGAACCAATGCCCATGGCCTGCAGTTTCTTACATAAAATAACATGATCAACATTATCAAATGCTGTTTGGAGATCGATCATAACCATTCCTGTGTAATTACCCAAAGACATTTGGAAACGAATATGATCAGTTAGATGTATAAGACAGGTGTCAGTGGAAAATGTTTTTCTAAACCCTGATTGGAAATTAAACAAAATATTATTCTTTGTAAGATATTCTTCAACCTGAATATGGACAGCCTTTTCAAGCAATTTGGAAATTACACAGAGGATGCTTATTGGTCTATAGTTGTTAACGTCGGTTCTACTGTCTCTTTTAAACAACGGCTGAACCCTTGCAATTTTAAAATCATCAGGAATAGTATTGGACAAAATAGAAAGATTTATTATATGAGCAATTGGTTTTTTCAGTTCACTGGCCCGTCCCTCAAAAATCTGGCAGGGATGTTGTCGGGACCAGTACTTTTACTAATATTAAGAGTCTTCAGTTCATTAAAGACAAAATCATCTTTAACTGAAGATAATTTAAAGCTATTGGGGATGACCCCTTTATTGATGTAATAGTCTTTGAAGACCTTAGAGTCTGTGCTAAATTTATTAGTACTAGTGGGGAGTTTACTAGCCAATTTAGAAGCGACAGTAGTAAAAAAGCTGTTGAAATGGTCAGCAACTTTTGATGAATTAAAACATAAATCATCATCAATGTTAAGAATGACTCTGGACTGAGCACTGGATGTGTAGCAATATCCAAGAGATTTTAATTGCTGCCATAGTTTTTTTGGTTGATTTTTGTTTTCATCAATTTTATTGCTGAAATAGTCAGCTTTAGCCCGCCTAATGTCCCTTTGAACCTGATTTCTAATCTTACAAAAACTACGGTGCAATTCGATATCAGCAGTATTTTTTTAAAATCTATACAGAAGATTGTCCCGATGTCTGATATTATCTAGGATCTCGGTACTCATCCAAGGCTCAGTTCTACCCTTAAGTCGAATTTCTTTAATAGGGGCAATCCTATCTAATATTTTAATGAACAAAGACTTAAATTTAGTCCAAGCTAAATTAACGTCATTACAATTAAAAACTTCTGATAAATCTGTACCAGCCAGATCAGACAGAAGTTGAGAAGAATTATAATTTCGTAAAGACCTAATTTTAATTACATTGTGACGATTTATTTGACCTCGAAGCACCTTTCGACTACAGTAAATGATAAAATGATCACTGAGGCCGATATTCACAGTACCATATTGACTAATCTTATCGGAGTTGTTACAGATAATATGATCTAATATAGTAGAGGAGGAACTAGTGATCCGAGTTGGTGTGTCAATGAGTTGTTTGCAATTAAACAAGTTTAAAATAGTGACTAATTTTCTAAAAAGAGCTGATTTCTTACTAAGAAAATTAACATTAAGATCGCCTAAAAGCATCAACTCACAATCAGAACGAATTTTGGATAAGGTAACTTCCAAATGCTCAAAAAAATTACTGTCACTTGGTGGACGATAACAGGTGCCAACCATAATAGGTTTAGTTTTTGGGAGCAACAGTTCAAACCAAATACATTCCAATTGAGTGTTGTGCAGGTCAAGTCTTGGATTGAAAGCCAAGTCGTTCCTGATGAAAACACATACCCCACCACCGCTTCTGGATCTATCTTGTCTCATGATGGAGTAATTTTCGATCTTAATCTCCTCATCTGGAACAGAGCTATCAAGCCAAGATTCAAATACCGATGACAGCAGCTTTTGAATCTGCAGCTAAGCGTCTCAGTTCTGAAATTTTGGGTATTAAAGATCTAATATTGACATGAATAAAATGAAGACCTTTTTGCTGAAAGCAATGGAAATGAGACTGTTCTGTGCTTGCAACATATGGAATGTTTAAATGATTAGGTTGAACAGGTGCTCTATCATCAAAGCTGACAGTAGGCTCGTCAGGCATGACTGGATTATGAAACTTTGGGAGCTCATCGAAGCAGCATTTGTTGCAGACGTAGCTAAATGTAGTCTTGTCTGCAACAAGTTTGTCGTAGGCGGAAGCAGACAGGAAACCAGTACATCTGCTGTGAACCCAGTTCTCACACGAATCACAGCTAATCGCTCAACTTCTGCTCACGACACCAATTCCGCAATGAATACAGGGATGTTTGGGTTTACGTTGGCGAACGCTTTGGATGGGTCCTGGGTTAGGATTAATATCCCCACTCAGCAGTATGAAAAATGAAGTGAGATAAGTGGTATAAAACACTAATGCTATGCCACCTTGTTTTTCTTAATTGTGGGGAAAATGTAACTAATGTTATACCTCTACACACATGGTATATCCAGGTTTTAGACCCACAAATAAAGAAAACAAATTTGTGTCTAATTTCTGATGTATAATTTTGATAATAATTATATTCAACTTTTCAGTTGGTCTTCAAAATGTCATCTTCTAAAAAGTATTCAGTAGGGGAGGCAGTGATGGTCAAGTGGCCAGGTAGTGCCCTCTGGTATCAAGCTAAGATCCTGGGGATCAATGGAAAGCAGTACAAGGTCAAATTTGAGGAGGGTACTCAAGATGAGGTTACATCAGATAGCATCAGGGTCAGTAATCAAATTCCAACATTCTGCACAATTTCCCTCGAAATGAATTTCCCTTGAAATGAATTTTCTCAAGTGCTGTCATAGCGGCTAACCCAAACCGTGTTCAATGCAACAAGATGCAACAAATGTAAAAAGTTGTTGCCTTCAACAGAGGACAAAGAACCAATGTTCTAGTTTGTTGGATCTTGTTGCTTTGAGCAGCCTGCACACTTTTCTGTTTGTTACATTGTGTTGCATTCAGCAGGGTGCCTGTGAAATGCCTGTAGGGTGTTAGAGTTTAAGATATACCTTTTACGGTGGGAAAAACCTGTGCATAGATACTCATTACAGATTTAAAAAATAATAATTACCTCTAGATAACAACAATTCTTGTTCTGAAAAGAACTGGTAGTGAGGATATTTCTTGACCTTTTAAACAGTGTGCTCCGTCTTCAAAAAATATTATTTACACATGTATAATGTTACCCATTAACCTAATCTTTCTTATCCAGGCCACCATGCCAAGCTTTAAATCACATTTAATTGTCTTTTGTCAATTTTGAATTTGGAAACCCTCTGTATCTCTGATGATATATTGAAAAATGCCTCTAAAGTTGTGTGTAAGTAAAAGGGAAGGTACTACCTATGTGATTTTGGCAAAACTTTCACTGGTAAATTATATGCATGTACATGTACTTGCCTTACATTGAACCAACTTGTGAAAGAATCAGCTAATGCAAGGGTTCCTTTCTCCTAAATTCAAACTGGATATTATTTCACTTTAAAAAAAAAAAGTAGCACCTCAGAAATTATCATTTCTAGGGAAGATTAATTCCACCATCAGCTTCCTTTACATTTAGTATACTTTAAATTTAAGCTTGACAATCATCTTATTTTGCAATTACCAATCCTATACCTTACCCTAAGATCATTTTTGTTTTATTTCCGATTTTTTAATAGAAAATTAAAAAGCAAAAGCATAACTTGAAAACACCTCTTCAACTTTCTAGAAATAAATTGATAGATTTATAATTATATATTTTTACAGACTGCATCCTCATTTAGGAGACGATCTCCATCCAGATCACCATCAAGGCGTCGCTCAAGGTCAAGGTCACCCGCTCGATCCCCATCCCGGCAGCGAGTCTCCCGGAGTCCAGGCCACAAAACGCCTGCCAAGAAACAGCCGACCAACCAGACCACGATTACCCAGAGGAAGACTGTGTCCCAGGTAGAGCTCACCCCTACACGGACCTCCAGCAAGAGGCTTATCACTACCAGGGTCAGTCAAATTGGTCAATTGAAAGCCTAGCTTTGATTACAAATTAGAAACACAGCTAGGGATTTAAATAGGGAGTTTAAAAAATGCATTTACAATCTAGATTCGTCATTGACTGGCACAAGGGGTGGCATTGATTGACAGGTCTATGTAAAGGGAATGTACAACATTGGAATCTGGTAACCTATGTAGGCTTGGACGATAACACGATAATATTGCGATACATTTTTTTATTTGATTATGATCAAATTCAAATTATCGAGATATCGGCAAATCGTGATGAAAAAAAAAATCCTTGATTGTCAGTCAGGTCAGAAATTCCATGGGAAAAAACTTAGGGAAGTCTTTTCAGCTTTCGGAAGTGAGAAACAAAATCGAACTACTTCTGTGGTAAGCCGAATGTCAGATCACAAAGGGCGTTGACAGAGGGCCTGACAGGGCGTTGTTTAAAATCCACTGCCACTCAAAGAAATCTATTCAGACGGATTAAGTCTTGGGGATTGAATGGGGTATTTGATCCAACTATGTGTAGACAATGTTCACGTCTCACTGTCTATCCATGGTGGTCTGTGACTCTGGCTGGTGCACCATGCCTCCATGAATTTTGCTGTAAAGTGAAATAGCTTACAGATTCGCGATCATATTTATATTGCTAATTCATAATAATTCATAATAATTCATAATAATTTTGTTAGAAAGGAACTTAAACTAGATGTAATCCATAGAAATGTTTCTACTTTAGATTACAGTCAGTATGTTAGGATATCATGAATGCATTGTTAAATATATGCAGAATATGGGTGTTACCTTAAAAATCAACAACAAAATAACATTTGCAGCAATTGCAGGTGGTCTGTGCTCACATTAGTCATGAATTCAATCAAAGTATGGATCGACAGTGGCTCGATCAAAGTTGGTTGATTAGGACACTATTCTATTATACCATACTGGGACTGTTATCTCGTGACAAAACACATACACGTACTCTTGATAAACCAATGATTGACATTTATTTAAAATAGTGTGAGTAGAATCCAAACTCGGTGCGAATGACATGTCACAATCACATGGTTTTATCAGGCCTTCATTTTTAAGGAGCGCGCTCGCGCTCCTTAGTGCTCCTAATATTTTCCAAGGAGAGCAAAACAGCGCTCCTTAAATATTTCGTGAGTGTACTTACATTATTTTGTTAAAACCGTAATCAGTGCGGTCAAAATAAGCCACTTGATTCTGAGCGCGCATCGGCAGACTCGGCACTAAAACCGTCCTTGGCAAAAATGTACACGTATATGGACATGTATTGATAACGACATCGAGAACGTTACCCGTATAGACTGTGCTAGATAGCGGACACACACATGTGGCGTACAGAAAACATCACGCATGCCGATCGTGCATGGTGTTCTGTACGAAAATGCCCTGCCTGATTTAATATTTGAGCATTTTTTTAAAGCAAGTAGCACTACTGTAGCAGAAACTTGACAGAAAACAAAATGTCAAGCGTTCAAATTTCCACATTTATTATGACCTGCCTTTCTAAATTCATTCCAGAAGATGTTTTCATTGCTACATAAAGTTAAGACAAACTAATTATAATGGGAATGAGTTCAGTTAGACAGTTGAGTCGGTGATTATGTGTCCATTTTCTAATCCGTATGTGTAAATAAACCAGTGTTGCATTTACAATGTATAACTGTACATTCAACTTGTTTTTTGTTTTTTTAGTGACAGCAAATCGCTCTCCTTAAATCACTTTGGTGATTTAAGGAGAGCGATCTGTAGCTCCTCTCGTATTTATTCAAATGAAGGCCTGTTTTATTCTCCACGGTACTATGCAGGAATAAACCTAGTTAAGTGTTTATACTATGACCCAGTCACGTGGAACGCGAATTACATGAACTCGGGCTGATAATTTGATTGGGACGCACGACACGGTTACCGTCCCACATAAATATTATGCAAATAAATTTGCCAATGAGCCATGGTACACTCGTGAATGCCGCGATTGCACGTGTCTCTCAGGTAAGCACTGGCAATTTATTGTGATGCTTGTAGAAGGGTACATCCCTGTTATTATCTGCTCTAAAGCACTAATGCTTGAAAAAAAAAAATTGCGATATTGAAAATCGTGATATATGTTTGACGATATATCGTGGATAAAAAAATCGATATCCCCCAAGCCTAAACCTATGTTAATTTCAACCATCTAGTTTTCAAGAACTATATCATACAACTAACTGAAAATTTCATCACATTAGGTGTTTTTATGTTCCTCATGTAACATTTTCTGTTTTCTCTAAAATGAAAGCTCTTAAAACGAAATAATTTATCAGGATAATTTATACATGTACCAACTTTATACTGAGTAAAATTTGTTAATTATTTTGACACATTAGCATCAAGACATTGTGTGCCCGGAAGAAGGACTTAAGACAGATTATGTTAAGCGCGCGTTTACGTCCTTTTACCGGGCACGCGAGAAAGATGGATCTGTACAATAAACTTGTTTAGCAAGCTTCTTATTTCTCATAAACTTTTAATGTTTTAATATGTTGAATTCCTCAGAGTGCAACGGAGGTGCACACCTACACCACGCGGTCTTCTACTAAGTCAGGACAGCATACATTAGAGCCAATGGTTGACATCAAAGCTGGCCGAGTCCCCAAGACTACCAGCTTTGAATTTGGTGGACCAATAGGTATGATCATTTATTGCTCATTTTGGGTCAGTTTGTACTTCACTCTGACTGGTTTGTACAAATTGCCACATGTGTACTCCAATAATACATATTGATCTTTGATATAATTGATTGGTTTATTTTGCCTCCAATCAGGTGCCTTCTTCATCATGATCTGTCTGCCACTGTTTATGTACTACCTGTACTTCACCTGCAGCAAGGACAAGTGTATGCTTCAGCTCTGGCCGGCCCATAGCTGTGACTGGAGGAACTACTATGACCCTGAGGCTTACCTGCTCTTCCTGGGTTGGGTGGTGTTGCAGGCTATCTTCTACTTGCTGCCTATTGGCTCAGTGAGTACTATCATGATGACGGCTAATTTTGGTGAATGATTGTTTATCTGAAGAAAAACCTTATGGAGATTATTAATGAATTTCAAAGAGGTCATTGCCTCTGTTGAAATTCCAGGCCTGTAGTCAGTTTCCCATGTATTTTTGATGATTTAAGCTACATCCTCTCAGGTTAAGCATTGTAACATAGGGCTTGATCCTTAGCTACATTGGATATGTGGTTTTCATGGCTTCTGACTAACAACCCCAGAACAAAGATATTGAACATTTGGGAGATCACTAACTATATATAGGGCTAGGTAGACTAAAGGAACAGTTTAATTCCTCTTCCAGTAAATGTTTCTTTGGTCACTCCAATTTTTTTTAAAGATTATTTAAAGACACACTATCTTCACTATAAATGACATATCTCTGTTCTAGTTTCGTAATGAAGCTTACTGATGTGGGTCCCTGTCCACTACTAGCGACGTAGACACAACATCCTTATTTGTATAATATTACCAGGTGCAGTACAGGTGCACCAGTCAATTTGTAAACAATAATCCAGGAAACAGTCAAAATCTCAAATTATATCTTCTTGAAATTAGAATCTGTGTATGAGAATTAGATTTATGGTTTGTGTAATTGGGAAAAAAGGTGCCTGTGCTGCCAGTGGTTGATGGACACAAGTACAAGTGATCTATGTGTTGTAATGATTCGGCATTGCTGGTACTCTGCATTCTCTCATACTTCTTTGACTTTTCATTCTCACTGTGAGAACTGAAGAGTTGTCATAATACTCATATAATCAACTACTTCTTGGAGAACACTTGGAAAGTACTTCATGTAGGCCTGGGCAAAAATTTGATTATTCAAATATTCGTGAATAATTGTTAATCGTATTTGCAGTTTTTGAACTATTTGATTAATGTGCTGGCTCGAATACCTGCAACTATTCACGAATAGTGACCATTTGCAATTAATTGGATTTTAAAAAGCAGGATACTTTGGAAATACCAGCTTTTCATCTTGTCTTTTGTTAAACCTTTTGAATTGAAGGTTGTGAAAGGTCTTCCACTACGCAGTGGACAGAGACTGGACTACAAACTGAATGGCAAGTATAAAACACTAATTGCATATTGTTATTAAAAGTTCTCTATGAAATATGGTTATATTGAATAGATGAATAGAAATGAATGTGTGTGTGTGTGGGGGGGGGGGGGGCGAAGGAAGTCAATTGACCTAAATTCATTTGTGACTTAGCCATGTGCCCAAGACATCCCGTATGGAAGTTAGTGCAGTAAGATGTCTAAGTTTGTTGTGCATGTTTAATTTGAAGTGATTGAATTAGGCATTGTTTCATCTGCACAATTCTGCTGTCTCCAGGTCAATATATTTTCTAGGATGACATTTTTCTCAATATGATCAAAAAAGGTAGGTTGTGAATCTAAGTTCTGCTGTCAATTTTCACTCGTTTTGAATTTGAGCCACCACATGGGTACACACCCAATCAATTGGTAATGAACTCAATGAAGAATTCTTTTAAAGTACTCACACTAACAGAAAAAGAACACATGTGCTAGTCTCAATGTGAGCCTGTTCAGGCATAGAGTTTTTGGGGAGCTAACACAGTGATACAGTGTGTGCGTCAGATTTAAGCTCTTCGCGTTCATTGATTGACAATCTTCCTTCGATTCTTCCCCCCAGGTTTCTTTTCCTTCATCCTCTCCTTGATTCTCTTCGGTAGTCTGGTCTACAAGAAGTACCCTGTAGCTATAGTATATGACAAGTTCCTGCCTCTCATGACAGCCGCTGTTGTTTTCTCCTTCATACTCAGTGTCTTCCTGTTCATCAAGGCCAAGAAATCACCCGGAAATGCCCTGGCACCCAGTGGCAACTCGGGTAAATATTCAGAAATAATTTTTGTTATTTTTAACTTTGATCAGTTGCACACCAGTTCACAGAGAGAGAGGAATTTCCACACATAAACATTTTTAATTCAGATGTGCATGTAAATCAAGGAGTATTATTAATATCTTTGTAAAGAGGGAGTTGTAGCATTGTGTTGGTTCTGAGCAGAACCAGTGGTTTGACAATTACTAGACATTTGAATCAGAAAATAGGGGTGTAACGATTGCTGTCTTAAAAAAATGCCGACAATAAAATCTGTTTTGTGTGTGGCACATCAGCGTAAGTCAGAACGGCTCTCCGTATTCCCTATAATTTATTTCAACAAACATTATTATTGCGTAGGACTTGAGTGCTGCATGATTTTTCATTGTGCTAGTCAATTGAGGGCGCTATACTATTTTTGATGAAATAAATACAGGAATTTGGGGAGTCGTGAATGATGACAGGCTTCATGGGTTTTTCTGCACACAATAGACTTCATTGTTGACATTTTGTTGTGGAAAATCTTCACTGACTTCGGTGGGCTAAATATAAAGTAAGCAGGCCTCCCAGCGGAACCTATAAAAGCTATAAAAACCTATATTTCAAAATGTGAACCTTTATTTCCCCCAAAAAAAACTATAAAAACCTATATTTCTAATCTCTTGCAACACATTTTCAACTTACTCATAAAATCCTTATGGCTTTGAAGAAAAATTACTTCCCAAGTAAGATGAAGCCAAAACAGTAGCTAAACTGTAACATGTGTACCGCTCTTAGATTTTCTGCTGGACAGGGTATAGGGTAATGTACTTTGTTGCAAAAAGTACTCAGAAGGTAGGCAATTTACCAAAAACTTGTTACTTAACACTGCATAATCACGGGAAATAACCTATAAAAGCCTATATTTTGGCATTTGGTAAACCTATAATAACCTATATTTTGCTTTAAAAACATATATTTAGTAGATTAGGCACTGGGAGGCCTGAGTATGGATTTTTTTATAAAGTAAGAATTTTCTTTTTTGTGAACCAATGTGTGCATAATGACCAGTATTGTGTATTATTGATGAAATTAATAGCATATTTGACTCAACATTTTACACATGATTGAACTTCTGTCTGTATCTTTATTTTTGCCGAAATTTCTGTTTAATAGATATAGATTCTTGAACATAAAACACAAAAACATAACACAAAGTTGTTTAAGAGAACAAAAATCTGGAAAAACATTTTATTCATGATTATAAATTCTTCAAAGCCTAAATTATTGGCCCCGACCATGACCGTATGAGGGCGCTATCACATATGAAACAGGGCTCACGGTGACCAAAAATTTTAAACATGGTTAGCAAGAGATTCTGCCCACAATTAAACATTTTACACAGGAGAAATTTAAGAGGAATATATCTTAGTAAAGTATGTTGATTTTATCAGTGATTTTCACTAATTACAGTATTTAAAACAAACATTGAATTTCCGGTTTTATTTTGTACTGGCAGCCGCTCACAGTTTGGCAACCGTAACTATGGCTGTGACATAGGAAAGTTAGTATATCACTGGTTAACCGTTGGGGTGCGCTACTGGCTCCATTCTAGTAGTAACTGTTACCAGGGAAAAGTTTTCACTTTGAAAATTTCTAACAAAATGGCCGCTGAGATCGCCTTTTTTCAGGTTGAAAAACTCTTCATACTTAATGATAAGTGCTGCAAGAGGTTAAAAATACCTAGGAAAAGGTATGAGATTTGGAAAGTAATGGATGAGAGGGTGGAATTCAGCAGTGAGAATTTCTGGTTTGCGTATAAAATGACTAAGCATTCAAGCGACGCTGCCGCGACCATACTTGACCCAGAACTCGCAGTTGAAGTACATTTCACCGCTAGATGGCTACGATATGCTCGAGGCGAATAGCAGGCCATAGCCTATTTTCAGGAGAAGGGGGAATAAAATGAAACTGTGTATATGTGTTGTTTTTATTGTGTCTAAATCTCTCTACAACATTAGGTAATTCACAATAGGCTTGGGCGGTCTTCAATTTTTGGCTAACCGGTTTACCGCCGGGAAAAAGCACGGTTTCCGGTTTTACCGTGAATTTTTTTGAAAAGAAAAATAATTTAAAAGTCCTTATATAACATGTTACTGGTGTTTTTTCACTGTATAATCAGAGGGTAATACAAATCTACTATTTTTATCTACTATATTTATTGCACTGTTTATTAATTTGTATGAATAAAGAAAAAAAAAATTGTTTTCTTACAAAACATAAACCAGGGTTCGACATATTACGGTAGTCTGCTGACCTAACCAAATGCCAGTTAAAATGGCGGCGGACGGGTTAAAATGCATTTCAAAGTAGTCCGATGGGCTAGTCACAATCATAAAGACTGTACTAAATCGTACTTATTTTTACTTTTTATTTACAAATCTTATTCCACTGAGCCTTTTAAATATACTAGAATCAGGAAATTCTACTCGTAAAGATTTATAAACACAAAAAACTTTAAAAGGACACGATACACTACACAGTATTGTACAATTTGTACATTATATACATGTACCACATGCGACCATGGTGTGACCGAGTAGTGTTCATGGTTGTGTGGACAATGTGCACAGGTAGTGTTTGAGAATCACGTGCCTGTTTCTGCATATCGTTATTGGATAGATTTGCATAGTAGCAAATTGATATTGTTCTTATTGGCTGTTAGATTGCTCAAGAATAATGTTCATTATGTTGCATATTCATTTTTATGCCTTGCCTTTACGAACGTTGGCGCTCTGTAATTAGGAAATGGACTGTATAATGCGTTGTCTGTGCCGAACCAAGGTATGTTGGGGACCAAACAGGTGCTAAAAAATAGTATTTTAAATAACAATTCATTCATCGGGGTTCCTAATTTTCACAGGAAACGCGTTGTATACAATGAGGACCAGTAAAAGTAAGCCTCGACTGTCGGGATAAATTGTCCCGCTCTGGGACTCAAAAATAGATTATTTTATAAAACCACGGTTTTATTTTTGAAAACCGAATTTGGCAGTATTCGGTGTCGGTTTAAAAAAAAAAAACGTGAATACTCGGTTTTACCAAAAAACTGCCCAAGCCTAATTCACAACATTACTGACCCTTCTTTTTTAAGCATTTTTAGTCTTCACCGTACGTATCGTATCGCGAAAAAGTGGAATTGTTACATCCCTATCAGTAAACTCTGATTGTCAAACCATCAATTCTTTTCAGAACCACACACACACTATTACTATTCAATAGAGATATTATTTAGGTGCTACCTGTTACAGCAAACTTCCTCTTAGTGTTTTTCCACCATGCAAAGCTTGAAATCTTACTCTGTGTCTTCTGATTCTTTTCTCCCCACATTATTCAAATTCCACATTATATAACACAGAATCTTAAGTTTTTCATTGGGCATTTTTTTCTTTTATTTGATCAGGCAATTTGTTGTATGACTTCTTCATGGGTCATGAACTCAATCCACGCATTGGCAATTTTGACTTGAAGTTCTTCTGTGAACTGCGCCCTGGACTCATTGGCTGGGTGAGTTATCTTTTGCACAAGTTTTTCCTTGTGTAAAGTGATGCGACTAGGACCAATGGAACATTTCACTAAGGTGTCATTGTCTAGTGTTAAAAATGGCATCTTAACCCTAACCCCCTTCAATAAGTGTAAATGCCTTCTGAGTGCAGCATGATCTATCAGCAAGAGCAAAAGATCTACTGTTTTCAACTCACTTCAACAAAATCCAACAGATTTTAACATTTGTGGTAATTACCCGAAAAGTAACTTTACCATGTTATTTTGATACTACTGGGGTGTCGTGGCCGAGCGGTCTAGCTTACCGGATTCAAGTTCTGGTGTTAGCAACATAATGTGGGTTCGAATCACGGCCGTGACACTTGTGTCCTTGAGCAAGACACTTAATCATAATTGCTTCTCTCCACCCAGGGGTTAAATGGGTACCTGTGAAGGCAGAGTTGGTTTGCTCTATATGCGCTAGAAATGGCAGCAATTGAGCTGTATACTCCCCAGGGAGCTGAGATGTTTTCAGGAATGATTTATGAGCCTTATGAGCAGGGATAATAATATAATGCGCCTTGAGCACCACTTAGTTGGTGGATACGTGCGCTATATAAATCCACACATTATTATTATTATTATTACAATTCATGGTTTCTCTAAAAGGAACAGTTCATATGAAATCAGTCCTCAGGATGATTGATATGTTTGCCAACTTTACACCAAGTAACTTTTTAGATGAGAATTTGATAATCTGGTAATTACCAATGTTGTACCTTCACTTTAAAAGTTTATCTTGATTCCAAGAGAGTAACAGCCATTTCAAACTTCATGTGAATGTAAAAGTGAAGTGAATGTCAACAATGATATGTCATTTGTCACTCTCAGGTGTTGATGGATCTAGCCTTTGTAGTCAAAGTATGGACTGATTTCCCTGAGAACCCACCATGGGCTCTGCTCCTTGTCACCTTCTTCCAGGCTCTCTACGTTGCTGATGCCCTGCTGTTTGAGGTAAGTCTGTCTAGAGTCTTGGTCCATGAATATGAATGAACAAAATCCTTGGTAATAAAAGTGTGGTTTAATACTGTAGAGAGACATCCATTATGATCTTCTTAGTACATGATCTTCTTAGTGTTTACCCCCGTACATTCAAATGCGAGGTAACCCACCCCACTCATTTTATTGACCACCTTGCACTTTTTACACCATTTTGTGAGTTTTTTTTCTCTTTTTTTTCTTCACAATTCAGGGTACTGATGGGTCTTTTATTAATCCTCATACTGTTGATGCACTTAGTGGGAAGTTGCTATAGAGGTCAAAACCAGTCAACTGTCTGTTTTGACTGTTGACCCGAATGTGCACACAGGGGCATGTTTTGACTGTCATTTTGACCATCCTGAACAATACCAGACAATGCTTTTACCAGTCCAAAATGGTTGACTCATTTTCACCTGTAAATGTACTTACTACACGTAAGGTTTGACAGTGTTTGACTTTTAAGTGCACTAGATATACCTTGCCAAGTATATCAACATTTTGACTGATTTTGACCGATTTTGACCCATGTAGTAGGAGGAGGGTTTAATAAGGAACATGTCCTTTTTTACCACCCCTAATTAAACATTGAATACCACCTCATGCTCACCATTAGCCAGGGGAAACACAGCTCTGAGTTTATTGCATATCCATTCTACATGATATATTAACACCCCTAGTCTGTCAGCATGTGAGAAGATGCCAGTGGTTGAAACTAATCACTGAAGTTCCAATGTAAATAATTTGATTTAATAATGTATTGCCTGTGTTTTTCACCAGTACCAGTAATTTCGAGCAATTTTCTTTTTCATCAGACCATTGCTATTTTAACAAATAATTTACAGTGACACATTTAAAAAACAAACGTGTTCTAACAGTAAATATTTTAAATTAATTTTCATTCTTCATTACTGTTGAACCAAGCTTCTGACAAATATTTTGCGAATTAATTTATTTCAAAGAATTTGTTTTCCTTTCTTTAAAAAGGAAAATTCACAATAATCTGATTAAATGGGTGAAACATATTCAAGGAAACAACCAGTTTGCTACCTCAATAACAACCTCGGACCAAATCTTAACATCTCGGCTTACTCTTATTGATTCTATACAGCATGCCATTCTGAGCACAATGGACATCATCCATGATGGCTTTGGGTTTATGCTAGTCTTTGGTGACCTCGCCTGGGTTCCCTTCACCTACACACTGCAGGCACGCTATCTGGCTGACCGTCCGTCACTCGCCATCATGCCACATTACTGCTTGGTCATTCTCCTTGTCTTTGGATGTAAGTGTCTGACTGTCCTATCCTGGTTTTATACATTTTGCCTAACTTAGTTGTAGATATGCAATTATGAAGAGCTTGTATTCACCGCATGGTTGAGGTCAAAGAATGGGAATGCACATATGTGTTCGCACGGTGCATGTACTTTACCCTTTCATTACCATTGGTGACTTTAGTCGACCAAGGTCACCACACACACAGCACTTAATTGGGAGTATCATGACCAGTTTTTAAAACAGTTGTATTTTTTCCCTTCTTCGCAGTCCATACCCATGCTGTATATGGTTGGAAAGACTGATTCCTTATCTTTCTAATGGTATAGCTCAACCTACATGTTGCTATTATAGAAATCAGACATAATACAAGTCAATCCTTTCAATAGCCATTTGTGCTATGGAACGCCATACACTTGTGTACAAAATGCTCTCTGTGTTTGTAAAACAAGGTCAGGGAAAGTAAAATACATCTATAACCCGATCATTTTATATGCAATCCCATTGATTTTGGTATCATATGAAAGGGAACTTCGTGAGCAACAATCATTTCATTAAATATATCTTTCTCTAACAATGAAAAATGAGTTTAGAAAAAGTGCCTCTTAATGGATACATACTGTTGTGCAATAATGTGTGAATTCATGCATGACTGGGCAGGGAATTCGGTAACCAGTGGGACATCCTGTTGAAACAAATTAGCAATGTCCTGTGATATATGAAATCTCTCTATATGATTATGTTTTCATCTTGGTAGAAGGTAGAATCTATGCTGTTGAAGTCATCAGTAAAATATAATGTACATCAAATTAATGCTGTAATAAGAACAGGTTTTCTTTATTCAATAATAGCCCTTCTTTTTTCTTTAAATAATAACTATTTCAAATTAAGACTGTCGAAAAGACTAGGATTTCCTTACTCTACAAAAACCTCCAGTTTTAGCTTTGTAGAAATCATAGATATAATATATCAGAAGAGAATGATAAAACAATGATATTATTCCTTTGTCTAGTTATTTCCCATAATATTTCAAGCCATTAGTTTCATTCTTATTATTGTTTGATTTATAATTGTATTGTTCGTCATGCACTTTTTATGATATTTTTCCTATTCAGTGATCGGCTACTACATTTTCCGTGCATCAAACTCACAGAAGAATGCTTTCAGGGAAAACCCTTTCTCCAGTCAGTTTGCTTGTAAGTATCTATGATCAGATGCAACACACACAACAAAACAGTTCTTTGTTCACGATGGGCTCAACTACAAAAAAAAAGTGCTGAAAGTCTTAGGCCCCCCAAAAAAGTCTCCATGTTCTGGTCTCCACAGACCTGCACATTGGCATTTTTAGTTTTCTTTTTTTTTTGCTATGAAACGATGTCCAATTACAGCCAAAATTGCTGGATCGATTGGGATTCTGCCGTGCTGTGTTTTAAACAACATTTTCACATAGGGGTATGAACATTTACCCGATTTGTGAGGCCTCTCTTAGCCACCATTCTTTGTGTATGGGAAATTTGGTCTGGTTGCTATAACTGCATATACATGTATGTATCACGTATTTCACTGGTTGGCAAAATACCAATTTTGGAGACTTTTTTGGGGGCCTTAAAGCCACTTGACATTTTTGGTAATATGTCTGTAAATGCAGCCTTGGATGGGTATAATACACAATTGGATGTCTGTAAATGCAGCCTTGGATGGGTATAATACACAATTGGATGTCTGTAAATGCAGCCTTGGATGGGTATAATACACAATTGGATGTCTGTAAATGCAGCCTTGGATGGGTATAATACACAATTGGCAGACTTTATGTATTTAATAAACTTCTGATAATACAGTATCACACTTGGGGGGTGGCTGTGCTTCTGGATATGGAAACACACAAATAACCATGCTAACAGACATCCCTACTCACAATGTTAGCCCTGTCAACAGTTCACTCAAAATGCGAATGATTTTCTTAATCAAATTTATTGTAAAAACATTTTTAAAAACTGCATTGTTTTAAACATTCAGCAGCAACCCAGATTCCTTTCCTTAGGGCAAAATCTTGTTTCATCTTGAATCACAGTGCAGTCCTCACAGCGAAACCTAGAAAACCTATATTTCAAAATGGGAACCTTTATTTTCCCCCCCAAAAAACTATTAGCTTATAAAAACCTGTATTTGCTTATAAAAACCTATATTTTTAATCTCCTGCAACACATTTTCAACTTACTCATAAAATTCTCATAGCTTTGAAGAAAAATTACTTTCTAAGTATAAAGAGATCAAGCCAAAACAGTAGCTAAACTGTAACATGTGTACCGCTCTTAGATTTTCTGCCGGACAGGGTATGGGGTAATGTACTTTGTTGCAAAAAGTACTCAGAAGGTAGGCAATTTACCAAAAACTTGTTACTTAACACTGCATAATCACGGGAAATAACCTATAAAAGCCTATATTTTGGCATTTGGTAAACCTGTAAATAACCTATATTTTGCTTTAAAAAACCTATTTAAAAAACCTATATTTGGTAGATTAGGCACTGGGAGGCCTGCAGTGGTATTATTTTTGGTAATGTTTATGTTTATTTTTCCCTGTCACCCAGCCGCCAATGTACTCATCACATCATCAGGGAAGCGTCTGCTAGTCTCAGGCTGGTGGGGATGGGTACGTCACCCCAACTATCTGGGAGATCTTCTTATGGCATTGTCTTGGTCAATGTGCTGTGGTTAGTACTGTAACAACAAATATTTCTTTAGATCAAAGTAATGTGTTAATACTTTTGTTTGGAAAGATCTAGAGTTGCAAACAGGGTGAAGTTACAAAAGAGAAGGGGGTGTCAAGGCACAATTTGCTCAAAATTTGCCAAAGCTAAATCAAGCCTTAAAGTCAGAATACACTATTAGTGAAATATCTGTAAATGCATCCATACTAAATTTTAAAAATCAAATATATGTATAGTTTCAGCTTCATTTAAAGTGAAAATGCATTTAGGTTGTTTGTATTCATTCCATTGTGGAATTTCTGTTCTCATTAAGACAAAAATTCATTTAAAAAATGATTTCAGTCATTTTACTAAAACGATAGCATGTAAGGCAGAAATATTTCAAGGAATGTTTGATACCATCTTCAACTTAGTGTAAAACTGTCTGTGTTTATTGAAATTACCAATGTAGTAGTTCTGGGGCTTTAAACATGGATTTCAATGCATTTCACCCCATAAGTCTTCATTCACAATATAGTGACATGTGTTCAGGGAATAATTTTGTTTATTTTGTATAGCAACATTTTGAGGCATTTTTGTGTGTACGTAATTTTGATTATTGTAGCATTTTACTATGAAATACATGTGAAATCATGCACTGGTGTTTGGTAATAAATTACAGATGGACATTTGTTTGTTTTATTTATGTGCTGTTTAAAGCATTATATTAAACGAGAAAGAAAATGACAGCAGGCTGCAAAAGAAGTAAATTAACTAGGGTGTACTCCAGTGAGTCAGTTCAGTTGCCCATAAAAATTGGCGCCATTATTGTATGAAAATTGAGGTTGTCTGATGGGTAACCATCATCAGTTAACTACATGTAGGTTGCTCAATTACAGTATTAGGTATAGTTTGTAAAGAATGTCTTTAATGAAATGTTCTTTATTTGATTGGATTTGTAGGTTTTGGCAGTATCGTCCCATACTTCTATCCCATCTACATGCTTGTCCTTCTGATCCACCGTGAGAAGCGTGACTCAGCTCACTGCAGACAGAAGCATGGCACCGTCTGGTCCAAATACTGTGAACAGGTCCCATACAGGATCATTCCATATGTCTACTAAAGACACTGAATGTATGTCATCATGTCTGTCTCAATGTGTGTCACTACATTTGTAAAGTACTTTCAGGGATTTGATACTGTGTGAATTTTATAGCGTAATCATTCCAATGTATGTCTTACTTGTACACATTTAAATGTAAATATCTTAGGTTTATAGATGGCTGTTTTGTTTGTAACTGTTTCTGTGATAATACAAATGATTGGACATTGTTATGGCTGATTAATGGCTGTCAACTTTTATTGATAGACAAGTGCCTTCACATGTAAAACCAAAGCATTTTTTGGGGACACGACCCCACAAAAATATAAGATAGTGTCTAACCTTTCTTAGAGAAAATAGATTTCTTTTGTGTACATTGTTGTTTTAAAATCTATCACCTTTTCAGCTTATAGCATTTTTAATATCTAAGGAATTGTTGTTTGTTTTAATTAGTATTGATGTTTTCATTACATTTTAGTGTGCTAGTTATTTATTTTATGAGCAATAGAACATTTCTTTTTAAATCAAATTCAGATATGGAAAGCAGAAAACTCTGTAGCCCTCATCTTGGTCTTGATACCCTTTTGAAATGTTCCCATATACTTGATTTTCTAATAGAAGTGCTGTTCATCAAGGAAAAATTGCATTGCCCATTAAAGAATGAAATATCAGGCTTGGTTAGTGTCTTTTTGTGCACTGTGGTTTGGTTACATAATAACATTTGTTTTAAATAATCCTTCAAGATGGTCCCTTTAAGACTTCAGCATGAATTTGATTTGTAAAGTTGTGGCTCATGAAATTCCTGTTTTGGGCAGTTATGTTTTTTGTGCATATGTTGTGTTTTGTTGGGATTTCTTGTTTAAAGGGAAGGTGCAACATTGGTATTAAGGTAAGAACTGTACATTCTTTTAAATCCTCTCTAGCTTTAAACAATATATCATAACATTAACATGTGGAAAGTTTCATCACAATAGTTGAATATGAAAAAAAAACTTGTTGGAATTTAACTGTTTTTTCTCAAGATGAAAATACCAAATTCATACTTCAAATGATTGACACATATACAATTGTTATACCTAGTAAACTTTTATAACAATTTGATATTATTACCAATGTTGTTCCTTTCATTTTAAGTAATAATGATTTGTTAATGTCATTGCATATCTGTCTATAAGAAATTATTGTTAGTGAGTATACAAAATAACGGGTTCATAAAAAAGAAAGATTTTGTATTAAAGTACATGTACAGTGTACATGTAATTGTATTATCAGGGAAATATACTGAGAATCAAAAGAAACTTATCAAATCTTTGGAAGGACATTCATTCAAATCCTCCACGGAAAAATGAAAAATATTTGAACACGGGTAAACTTCAGTAATCTTTACTAAGCACATGTCAATAAACAAGATTGCTGTAGTTTACCTGTGTTCAAATATTTTTCCTTTTTCCATGGAGGATTTTAATGAGTGTCCTTCCCAAGATTTGATAAGTTTCTTTTGATGCTCAGTATATAATATTCACACTACAAGGGATGTGATAACCAGAATTGATTTGTGCTGGTACCAATATGTAAGGAAAGAATATGTGGTAAAACACAATAATGGAAGTATGCATACATTATTTCTTCGGATAGCAGATCTTTTAAGTAATCCAGTAAGTTTCTACATTTTGGTCTTTCATCTGCAGTGAATATTTCACCTTGTTTTGGACAACATTGTTTTTTTTATTTGAAGAGTGTAAGAGACATTAACAGAATAGTAGAATGTAAATATGTGTATTATAGTTATTATATTTGTAGATGTTTGAGTGAAATTCTTATAGGCTATAATCTATAGCTCAAGTAGTTTGAATTTGTATACCTAATAAGTTTATTTTTTTTTAATCACACCAATTTTCTTATTGAATTTGAAACAATCCCTTTAAAATTATCTTTAAATAGTTTCCTACTGGTTAAATAGGGCCCAAGCAACAATTTTGTTCTTTTAAATTAAATTAATCATTCATTTTTTTTTTTAAAGATTGAAATGGTTGAAATGTACATAGGGAATATGTTTTTGTATAAAATATTTTTAAGTGTATTCAAATAGTTCCAAATACCACTCTTAAAAGACTTGTAAGTATAATTCATTTAGACTTGTTTGAATTAAAATGCAGTGAACTTATAAATTCATAATTAACTGTACATTGTATTTGCTAACAAATGATATGTAAATCCCTGAAATATATATAAATGAAATATTCATAAATTTGTAAAGAGGCAATAATGGTGTTTGATTGTTACACATTAATTTGCTTTCTTAATTAATTGAGAATAATTTTGTTTGATCATTATTCAGTATTGTCTTTTTATTTTTTTCCCCCAGTATTTAATAGCAGTTGATTCCATTCTTTAAACAATGTTTTGTGTTTTTAACATACCTGTAAGATATAATTATCACAATGGAAATGCACACAAACACAATGTCAGAGTATTAATTTGTTTAAAATCTGGTTAATAATAAGTAGTCAGATACAATGGGTTTTCTGTTTTGTCAAAAGTAAATGGGATCATATTTGCCTCATAAGTGAAAATAAATTCCGATTTAAATACCGAAATGACTTGGCCTTTCAAACTGTTTCTCAATGAGTTCGTGTTTTCTATACTAGGTATTTAAATCTAAAATTTTTAAAGGCGCCTTGAGCTTAATTGTTTTGCTGTGGCATCTACGAAATGAACAAATAAATATACTTTAAAAAAATTTTTCTTGAAGATGAGGAAACAAGTACGCTAAAATGAAATATTTCACAATTTTCATGGCCTGAGAATAAAAAGAGCTCATAATTATGGAGCAAACGGGGATTGGAGCCGAATCTTGACATAAAATTGCCGCCAATGACTAGAGGAGCATCATCAAACAGTTATTGTAAAACAGCAGAGTCTCGCAATGAAGTGCACTCGCGTATTTACTGTTGGTTCAGTGTGGGTGGAGACAACAGTAATTTCAAATGGAACCTTGAGTCATTTCTTTGTTTCATACCCCTTATGATTTTCTAAAGAATCCGAATTCATGAGAGGGCGGCACCTGGGGGAACGTACCTACGATCCCCCACCCCCCCTCCCCCCTCCCAGTAACGTTACTGGTCTAGTGAGCTAGTACAAGGGTGAGCAAAACTGCTGGCATACATTGACACACAGTAACACACATATTAACCATTATTATTATTAAGAACAAGTCTCATCAAGACTGAAGCCCTCTCTCCCCGTCCTATGTTGAGCGCTTTGAATTTGCCCACATATTTTGAACACCATTATACTTTAGTCATTGCATAATGTTGTTCCTTATGGGTCAACGTGCAAGTGTTCAAGAACGATTTGGCAGTGACGACAATTCCTTTTGCACACGACCATCCAAAAGCAAACATTGTTTGATATTATTCTCAAGTTTGAGAACATAATACACTATAATGCACCTTGTAATACCGGTACTTGTATATGACATTAACGACGCCTTTAAGTATAACAGAATGGCAGGGTGCATTACATTGCTTCATCTCACACTATTCTGTGTACAAAAATCTGCCCACATCTTTATATTTACTGTGATATCAATATTGGAACATGAAGACTCAGTTGCTGGTATATTTCTGTGTGGGGAAATATTATTGTGTATATCCCTATTTGTATTTCTTTAGTGATGATTATAGATAGGACACATACTGATGCTCTGGATTTCTCCTGTTCTCCCGTCATCAGAATCACAGAAAATGCAGGTGAGAAAATGGAACAAGTATAATCAGATTATTATTTTAATTATTTTAAATTCATTATAGCAATAGTTTATAGGTAGCTTCTTAATAAGAATTGTAGGCCACAGTTGTTGAGACACGTTCTTTGGCGTTCACGGTCGCTATATACTTGATGGATGTCTCGTCATAAGGCCATAGCTTCCTTCAAAGCTGTTGCCTCCCACCCACCCACCCCCAACTAATCGTGCAAAGAACACTGTTTGATAATTCCTTCAAGTTAGCAAGCTGAACGGCATTTTCAAAGTCATATCACACCGTTCTCTGAACCATAAAAAGAAAACTCGTTATTTGGACTAATATCTCGTGCCCAATATAAACGCTAAATCTATGAGCTGCGTGCCTTTTTTGGGAGGCGGGGGCCGGGTGCACCCGATCTCCAAAGACCCTCCCCCGCCTCCTCTCAAGTATTGTCTCGATCACAAATGCCCATTTGGATAATAGCCGTGCTTCAATTACAAAAGGACAAGAAGCAAACATAACCTACTGTGTTTTCTGGACCAATAAAAGCAAATCTCACGTAATCTCTCTTCCGTATAGACCATGTACCAGGAATCATTCCAATATTGCTGGTCTGTTTCTCTATAGGGAACATTTTACCAGACAGTTAGGCCTTTTCAGTTTAATTCATTCAAAAACATATATTTTCGGGTTTCAAGAGAAGGGGCGGGAAGTACTTTGTGTGGTTTTTTTTAGCGTGATCACATTATAAATGAATAATGCAGTCGCGGATCCCCCCCCCCATTTTGGGGAAAAACAACCATGTACAAACATTCAAAATTTACCATTTATATCCAAATGTTGGGGTTTTGGTGCCCGTCCCTTTTTTGCGAAAAAAAATAATAGGCTAATAGGGGGAAATTCGGTTTGTTTAAATATTCATTATCTCTTTGTTTGTTTGTCCTGTTTAGGTTAGCCGTTGGTTTTCTGATTGGTTGTGCGCCAGTGGCGTAACGGGGGTTCAACGCCCGCCCCCCCCCCCCCCTTTGGCATGCCCGTAAAAAAGAAATTTGTAAACTAAAAAAAAATTAAAATTAAAAAAATAAATAAATAAATAACAAAAGAGAATGGTACATAAAGTGATGTTTTTTTGCGGTGTTGGGGGTAGGGGTGGGGGTATCCCCCTGTTGAGCGACGTTTGAAATCCAGAACATATAATGCAAACAAATTTCACCCCCCCCCATACACACCCCCCCCCATACACACACACTTTTCGATACAGATTTACGCCACATCCAATCCGCCGGAGTTGATGCTTTTCGCGTTTTTTCGAAGTGATAAATCCTAACGTTTTTCGAAGGATGAAACGAACTGTTTAGTATAGAGCTTTGCACACGCAGCCAAGTTCACCTTTCCACGAACTTTTGTTATTTATTACTCATTAAATACAATTACTATGATACAGATACCGCCTCCCCCCTCCTTATAACACAATTACTACGATACAGATACCGCCCCTCCTTATAATACAATTACTATGATACAGATACCGCCCCCTCCTTATAACACAATTACTACGATACAGATACAGCCCCTCCTTATAATACAATTACTATGATACAGATACCGCCCCTCCTTATAATACAATTACTATGATACAGATACCGCCCCCTCCTTATAATACAATTGCTATGATACAGATACCGCCCCCTCCTTATAATACAATTACTATAATACAGATACCGCCCCCTCCTTATAACACAATTACTATGATACAGATACCGCCACCTCCTTATAATACAAGATTTAAACAATCACTTGAAGTATAACATAGGCCTATTTAACATTTGAAATTGCAATTTATAAAAATCAGTTAAACTCCAAACGCGATTTTCTCAAAGCTTGGATATGCGGCTAAATGGGCTGATTCGTCACTATGCGTGAAAAGTTTGACGATTATTTTATTATCATAGCCAAAATATTCACAACAAAACATACTGTACAATGTTTTCTACGTTGTGTCACTTTGTGTATATTACACGAGCATGCAATACAGGCAGCATTCCAAAAATGGGAAGGGAAGGTACAACATTGGTGATTACCAAATGATCAAATTGACGAATAATTATTTGTTATATTAAGGTGGTTCAAGTATATATCAATCATCATGAGAAACTGTTTTTTGTAAATTCGATAAAAACATGTTATCTCAAGAGGCGAGGGGTTCTTGTACTTGTATATTTACTGTATTTATTTATTTGTTGTAGTGTACCATCCCAGGCTTGTTGGCATCCTTGATTTAACACTGAATTTAGTGTCTACTGCATTGATAGACAGTGCATGGGATTATACTTTGCTTGTTCTAAACGCGGGGGTACAATTAAAGATAAAACATAACACATCACAATGGATACACGTTTTCTGGACTTTGTAGAGCCTCTCTATTTATTTTATCCAAGGTGCATCGAATGGACGAAATTATCAATCTGATCAGACAATGCCACACTATGTTTATACTTTTATTATACAGATTATATTCAACATACACACTCGTCACTTCAGTAGTCCATTGACTGAATAATTGCTGTAAACATAAAAAACTAAATTAAAACGTGTTAAAACCTATACATCTTCTACATTGCGATTAACTTAGAATCAGTTGTTTTGCTACAATTTGCAGGTTGTGTCACATACTCTAAAGACTACCGGTACATCAAGCCATTCGTCTGGTAAGGAAAGCCGTGACATTGCTGCGAGGGACGGTACAATGCCACCGGCAAACGGGAGAGTTCCGAGGACGGCTCATTACGAGTTTGGAGGCCCTATCGGTGAGTGATACGGCAACCAAGGTATACAAACTGTGAGATTTGGTGGACTCGTGGGTCTGGTATGGAATATGTAAGACGAAAAACAATAAACACACTCATTACCCGTACTGTCTAAAAGGTACCCTTAACCCTGCTCCTCGGTTGAGCAAAATATTTGGACTGAATTGTTTCGGCTGTTTTGTTTTACACATACATTTCTGGTTATGAAACCAAAGATTCATATAAGATCTGTCCTTCGTCCAAGGAGTGGCAGCGAACAATTTTGTGGAAAAAAAATGCCCCGGAAAATTTTCGCCCGGAAATGTTGATTGACGTCACAGAACAACTACCCCTCTTTAAAGGTAAAAATGAGAATACAACATTTGGTTTAAAATTGATATATTTGTTTTCACTATGCACGATGTTAATTTGTTTATTTCAGGTGCCTTTTTCACCATGATAAGCCTTCCTGTTCTTGTATATTACTTGTACTTCGCATGTAACAACAAGTCATGTAGTCTTACATTCAAGCCCCCATTCTCTACTCGTCTAGATGACTATTTTGACCCTCAAGTCATTCTGATATACATGGGGTGGGTCGTCTTTCAGGCTGTCCTGTACATGCTCCCCTTTGGAAAGGTAAAAACGAAGACAGACTTTAAGATGAAATTAAGTAGGACTTGAAGCTTAGGCCAAAAAAAGTATCATATTTCTAGTCACCCCTCAAAAAAAGTTCTGCAATTCAAGTTTGAGGGATGATATCTTTCTTGTTACTGATGTATGAAAAAAGAAACTGGTGTCATTGAAAAGCTTGATTATTCCTCTTTACAATGATGTGCCATCTGCCGTGATTATGTAATCATGGAATGTGCAGTACTCCTGAATATAGGGCAAAGTCTGAAGTGAAATGTTGCAAAAAGCATTGTTTTCAACACCGAAGTCTCCATTTCTTGTGAAGATGCAATGTGTTTTGAATAGTGCCCAGATGACAGTGCATGTCTTGCATGAATGTCAATGGTGCCTTCAATAATGTTTGTGTGAGGTAGAGCTGCAGTTTACTGAGTGGTCGTTTGTAAGATGCCACGCTTATCGAATCTCCTAAAGGCCCAAGCAATTGGACAACTCCGGCTGATCCTTGTTGAAGAGTGGAACGCCATCCCACAGCTTCGTGTGACGAGGCTGGTGAACAGCATGAGGAGGAGGTGTCAGGCCGTGGTTGCTGTGTTCGGGTCATCTACCCGCTACTGACTTACTGACATGTAACCATTTCTCAATAAAAGGAGAGAGAGTGAGAGAAAAAAAATTGTCTGTGTCATCATTGTTTTGTCATTAAAGTTTGGATGAATTAACTATTGAAAACAACGAATTTTGCAACATTTCATTTTTGACCTTGCTGCATATTCAGAAGGACTGCGCATTCCATGATTGCATAAGCATCACAAATGACACATCATTGTAAAGAGGAATAATCAAGCTTTTCAATGACACCAGTTTCTTTTTTCATACATCAGTAACAAGAAAGATATCATCCCTCAAACTTGAATTGCAGAACTTTTTTTGAGGGGTTTATATTTTTGCCAACCAGTGAAATACGTGACATGTGTAGGGGTTATTGGAACCAGACCAAATTTCCAATACACAAAGTTTAGCGGCTAAGAGAGGCCTCACAAATCGGGCAAACGTTCATACCCCTATGTAAAAAAAAAGTCGTTTAAAACACAGCACGGCAGAATTCCAATCAATCCATCAATTTTTGCTGCAATTGAACATCGCTTCATAGCAAAAAGAAAAGAAAAGAAAACTAAAAACGCCGACGTGCGGAGACCCAAAACTTTTGGGCCTTAGCGCCTATTGAAAAACAGTAAGATGAAGGTTTGCGGGTTATGCCATGTAATATATCTATTGACCAAAAATTTCTCACTTTTCGTACCTAATTTGGCATAGTGACCAATCCCGAATTAAGTTGGCATAGTGACCAATGCGGTATTGGTCACTTTGCCAAATTACAAAAATAGCCAGTTAGAGCATTCGTCATTTTAATGCATGCTCTATCTCCAAAACTATAAGGAATACATGCACGTGGATTAGATACAATGGTAGGTCTCTTCCTGAATCTACTAATGGGCGGGAAAACTTAAAATTGAAAAATGTCGGATTGGTCACTATGGCAAATTAGGGACGTTTTTTCTAACTTTATTGAAACATTCATTATACAATACGTTTTCATGTTTTTTTCTGGTAGGCCCTTATACTGTTTTTGTTTAGTAATGTCTTCTGACCCATGTTTCTACCTTGTTTGTTCACTGATTTGTTTTTAAATTTCAATGAAATTATTTTTTTTAAATAGTAATAATTATATAATACAAGTAATAATTATACAATAGAAAATGTAACTACAACACAAATGATAATACTGCAAAAGGGTATAGGTATACAACATTGGTAATTTTGGCAAAACTGTTTCTAAGACTAGGCCTATGATTAACTCTTGTTGAATACATGTATACTGTACTTTAGACAACTAACCTATGTAAGTTTCAGCTTAGGCCAGACATCGTTGTGTAGTTCACGAGATAATGGTGAAAGACCATTCAGATCCTTTGTATATATGCAATATAATGTAAAATTAAAGAGTACTATATTCCTAGATTTGAACTAGAATTAATTTCCCTTGTATTAATTTGTTTAATTACCAGTTATTTAACTTACCTTTAAAGGAACATACTCCCCATCAATTAAATGTGTCTTTGTATTTCTCTGTATGAACAAAAGATAGTTAAAGGTCTTCCACTGAGGACTGGTCGCCGATTGCAGTATAGAATGAATGGTAAGAACTCTAATTCACTGGTAAATCAAGAATTGTGCAATCGCTGGTTCACCGTTTTCGCTCTCAAAACCACTTATGGAAAAATGTATGTAAATACATCCATACTTTAAAAAAATAAAGATATAATATTAACCAACCTTTGAAAGATTCAGCTTATTTCATTATGTCATTAAAAATCATATCGCACGTATTTGGCTAAGACGACCCCAAAAATAGAATTTATAATGCGAACGAATTTTGAAAGATAACAGCGTTGTAAACAACAACAAAAATTATAAAATTCGGATGTCGGAAACTATAAATATAAGCAACATTTCAAACGCGCTTGATTCTGATTGACAGCCGCGCTGGCCAATCAGAAGACTGCACACGCCCTCGGATTGTTACATATAATAAAATGTGTGGTCACGTGCAAGCTTAGGATTCAAACAGTTGGCCAGCATTTTATTGATTTGAGTTTTGATTTTACTGGTACTAATCCTTGATGGAATGTTTTGTTCAATGACTCAAATGAAAGC
This sequence comes from Zoroaster sp. YZ-2022, assembly GCA_029582265.1. Classification (NCBI taxonomy): domain Eukaryota; kingdom Metazoa; phylum Echinodermata; class Asteroidea; order Forcipulatida; family Zoroasteridae; genus Zoroaster; species Zoroaster sp. YZ-2022. Next base: position 13,950,622 of record CM055821.1, on the reverse strand, counting down.
TTATAACTTCCTTAACCCCAGAAATATAGCAAGTCAACATTTAAATTTATTTTTTACCGTCAAATCGGCCCAAATACGGGCGATTTATCTTTAAGGATAACATTTTAAAAATGCATTCATATTTTGGTCATATTCATTACAACGTAGAATTTCAGTCTTTGGGTGACAGAAATTCATTTTGACAACGATTTCACTAATTTTACAAAACGATAGCACTTATTAAGGCAGAAATATTTCAAGGGACGTTTAATAGGTTTCTGTACATATTGCTTATATCTTGGTTCTTATAAACTATGGATGCATTGACAGACATACCAAAAGTACACACTGCCTTTATTTCTACGGTACTTTGTTAAAAACATTTTTAAAATAGTTTTTTAGGTCCAATGTCTGTGGTGTATGAACATTTAGAGAAAACAAAATTATTTAGAAAAACACAAAATAGAAACATAGGCCTATCGGCAAAATGACTGATATTTCTGTAAATAATATTGTATGTTTTCTTTGTGTGCAGGTTTCATGGCGTTTGTACTAAGCCTGATGTTATTTGCAGTACTTGTTTACTTCAAGTATCCGGTCACCATATTGTATGATAAATTCCTTCCTTTTATCACCTCTTCGATCGTATTTTCCATCGCGTTGAGTATCCTTGTCTACATCAAGGCTCAAGTAGCACCGAACCACGCCCTAGCAACAGGAGGAAATTCAGGTGTTATACTTTCTTCTCCTCATCATTTGGGGCCAATTTTATAAACATATGCTTTATAGCAGAAACATGCGTTGCACAATACATGGCTAAGCAGGTTTTGTTGGTTACCATCCGCACTTTCATGCAAATTATGTATACTTTGTATGACTCACGGTAGTCTGTTTTATTTTGCTAAGAAAATATATTTGCTTAGCAAATTGTTTTTGCTTAGCAGCTCTATAAAATGAAGCACCGTGAATCTAATATTCAAATAGAGCACCGCGAACCTTATATTCAAACAGAGCACCGTGAATCTAATATTCAAATAGAGCACCGCGAACCTTATATTCAAACAGAGCACCGCGAACCTTTCTCTATGAATAGAGTAAGCATATTCAGAAAAGCAATTTGCAAATATATAAAACTAATGTTGTACCTTCACTTTAGTTTACCCTCCAAAATGACCACCCTGAATACAGGGCCAGATTCAAAGTGGGTAACAGAGAGGCAACCAAACAGTATGGTAAATTTACAAGCATGGCGAGGGTAGCACAAGCCCCCATTCCCCCTTGATTTGCTAATACCGCCTAACACAGTATTCATACCCCCAAGGAAATTTAAAGGGTCTGAACGATAGTCCAATGGGCAGTGAAAAAAGGTTCAGCCTGGGAATATTGGAAATACTTATTATATTATGCTTATATATGAACATCCGTCTGCCAAATAATTATACAAAATATGATACCGTAGATAACTTATCACTTCCGACTAGCATCTAATAAATGTGCTTTCATATATTTTAGGTAATATTATCTATGACTTCTTCATTGGACACGAGTTAAATCCAAGATTGGGAAACTTTGACATCAAGATATTCTGTGAACTTCGTCCTGGGCTTATTGGATGGGTAAATGAATTTTTTTTTTTTGTAGACATTGTGATGAGACTTGTGATGAGTTCTGCACGTAATAATTTCTCATAGACCTACTAAACAACAGTTCAGTATGAAAATTTATGAATTATTATTAATTTTTTGCAGAAATGTGTGGACCAAAACACGCTTTAGGGATATTTGTGCACATAGGGTGTGCTTGGTGATTATTGTACCGGCTAAGTTTGGGGAAACTCAACCTTATCATTACAATAATTATACGTGAAATCCTCCGTAAAGCGTGGTTTTATCTGCTGAAACTGACTTTCATATTGATTTCCGCTTTTATTTCTTGATTCTCAAATACTCATGAAGCAAGAATGGAAAGAATAGAAAGATGCAAGGAAGGTTTTTACCAAATGTGTGAATTTGTTATTAATAATAAAAAGTTTGATTCAGCTTATTTTATTTCAATTATTAATCCCCTCGAATAGGTTATGATCGATCTGGCTTTTATGGTCAAGGCGTGGACGGATTTCCCAGATAATCCACCATGGGGTCTCTTAGCGCTGACTTTCTCTCAAGTTCTCTACGTGGCGGACTCCTTGTGGTTTGAGGTAGGGAATGAGGCTTTTTTTCTTAATCCTGTCCTTCATAACTTTGAATATTGAGCCTATTCCCACACTGAAATACCATAGCTGCAAAATTGGCCGTGACGCATGATAGCCTACATCCAAAAAACATGTATTTTGATATTAATTTAATAGGCTAGGGTAAATTATACGACCAATCTTCAGCAAAACACGATAAGGCCTTACTGAGATTTTACTGGAGTTGAGTACGGCACGGGTTTTAATATGAAAAAGGAATTAAAAATAATATATTATGTTTTATATCTCAATTCTATTTCTTATCTAAGGAATGTATATTGAGTACTATGGACATCATCCACGATGGGTTTGGTTTCATGTTATCATTTGGTGACCTTGCCTGGGTCCCTTTTACGTACACTCTGCAAGCACGCTATCTAGTCAATCACTCAGAAGAAATAATGCCCAGCTTCTGTCGCCTGACTATTGTTTCCTTGGGTTGTAAGTATATGTGGGCCTATGTGCGTATATAGTGCATTATTGTAACCCCTTTTATAGTGAAACACACTTCGGTTTCGACTTTGGGCATATTCGTGGCACCGTTTTACGTTCCATTTAGGGCCTACACACAAACGTATGCAAGTGATACCACAACAAGCCATCGCTTGAATGGTTAATTAAATAAAGTCATGAACACACCAGACATGCTCACTGCATGCTTTGCATCTTTCACCCACCTCCTTTTAAATGTCATGTCTTTTACTATGTTTTGGAAACCTTGATGGACTTAGCATTGAGTATGAGGTGGTTTCTACATGAAAATGAGTTTTTATTTGTTAACAAAATTCACCGCGGAAAACTCTTCCGTGGTAACTTTATCACGAATGGAACATGTAGGATATGGTGCGCGCTAGTTCCAATGCCCCGATGACAAATGGTTGTGTAGCGCCCGCTTTAGACCATGGTTGGAGGAAATATAGTACAAGTGGATTGTATTTTTGTTGATTCTAGCTGTTACAAAAAAAAACTATTCCATGCAGTGTTATTAAAGTGGTAATTACCTGATTACAAAATGACTGCTTTATAATATCCGAAAGCTTTATAATGTGAAGTTAATAAATGTATAGGCCTATAGGTATACCAATCACCATCTGTCTGAAGTGATCTAATACACAAACATGTTTCACAAAAAGCTGCCAGACAGTAATTGTATGTAGCTCCAAGAGTGTTTCCTGTAAAATTGTTAATGCTTTTTCACACTTTAATCTCATGACTTGGACTCTACATTGAGCTGAACTTTCACATATTGGTTGTTTAGTGTTTATCTTGATTCAAATAATAGAGTAAGTATATAGGTCCTCTCAATTACTCATAGAAGCAGTTTTGCCGACATGACCGATAATGAATGTAAAACAAGACAAACCCATTTTTATTACTCTCTTTTTCTTTCCTTCAGTGCTTGGTTACTTCATTTTCCGCGCCTCCAACTCCCAGAAAAATGCATTTAGACAGAATCCGCACGGAAGTAACGTTGCCCGTAAGTATTTAAATTTGTTCAATTCAATTTATTAATCAACTTTATTTGAAAACATTCGACATCGACAAATTGAATAAAGTTAAATTCAACTCAAAGAAAGTGTTGAATCAACACAAAGTCAAGTTAAGTCTAACATTATTAATGTTAATTCAACACTTTTAAAAGTTAAATACAACTTTTTAAAGAGACGTCACTGACCGAACTCTTTAAAATGTTGATTTAACACTTTAGTTTTAAGAATGAACGCTCCCACAAGGATGACAATTTCACTGACTCACTGACTGTATACTTACTGATTACGTACCAGTGGCATAGCCAGGATTTTCAGAGTGGGAAAAACATTTTGGGAGGTAATTTACCAACACAAAACTCATATGACAAATTTACTTTGTTTTCCCCACAAAATGGACGATGCATGCATGCCCGTATGAAGGTTATTTCCAACCCTCCCCCAAACACCGCTTAAAACAAAATTATGTTCCATGTTTTCTTAACTGTTTTCTGTTTTTTATACGCCTTTGTTTAGCAGATAAAAAGTTCAGAAATATCAACAACTTTGTTAATTTACCGACAAACACTATTTTGCCATTCCCCTTTGGCTATGCCACTGTTACGTGTTGAGATTGAAATTTACTCTAAACGGTTGAAACAGACAAACAGCGAAAGATTTGTCTCTCGGTCGTCCAAAACCAAAAGTTACTTAACATGCCTATTTCATTATCTGTATTGTTAATATTTCAGATCTACAGAGCATTCCCACGTCTACTGGTAAGCGGTTGTTGGTATCTGGATGGTGGGGGCTGGTCCGTCATCCCAACTACTTGGGTGACCTCATACTTGCGTTATCATGGTCCCTGTACTGCGGTAAGTTACTTCTAAAAACAAAACCAGTTGAACATTTAAAACCACTAAAGGCCAACTCTATATCTAGAAAAACATAAATGATTGGGTATTTTTGCGAGATTGTGATGTTTGAGGTGCCGAGTTTGCAGGTGCCGAGTTTGCCAGGTGTCGAAGTGACCGACTACCTTTTGGACTGCCACGCCCTATATAACACGTAATTAAACTACTCATCTGAGCAGTTTTTGTGACCATAAAGTAGGCCCTATATACTCGTAGCCCGCTCGAACGCATCCATATATAGTGATATTTTATATTCTTTTCTCATCATCCTCGACCCCAGGTTTCGGCAGCATCGTCCCTTACTTCTACCCCATCTATTTCACCATTCTGTTGGTACATCGGGCAAGCCGAGACGCCGCCATGTGTAAAGACAAATACGGCGAGGCGTGGACGCAGTACTGTAAACACGTCCCCTACAAAATCTTTCCGCTAGTATTTTAATAAAATGAATCAACTCAATTTAAATTTTATTGGAACAATTGTTTCAAAAGTGTACTTCTTTGCGGTAAATTAAAGTTTTTTGTATAGTAATGTTTTAAAGCCACCATACGCTATTGTTAATTTCGAAAAACCATAAATATTTTACATAAAAATAACTTGGTGTAAACCTGATGGTGGTAGGAAATCATGGAAAATATCTGTCTCAGGTGATATCGTCAAGTTAATGTGAAATTAATTAAGTAATTTCCAAAATTAATTTCTGTCATCCGATGACAGAAATTCCACGTTGGAATGAATACAAAAATCTGAAAGCACATTTTCACTATTGTTAATTGACACAGTGAAATAAGCTGAAACTTTCATATGTTTTGATACATACATGTACATGTACATTGGGCCGGATAAATAAAAGTTAGCAATTGCTTATCTAGTAAAAGCTCAAGCAATAGCAATTGCTTAACAAGTAAAAGCTCAAGGTTAAGCAATTGCTTAAAAATGTATAAATAACCTTCTTCTTTGACTAGCACCTGTTGCTTGGGTGGGTTAGCAATTGCTTATGGGTATAACAATGATGGGAGGTCAGTTCCGATTAGCCTAGTGGTTGTATATGAGGCATGTGTTAGCAACATGGATGCTGCCGAAGAATTGGGGAGTGGTACAAATAGTGAGCAATCTTTGAACGAACTGTTCGTTAGTATAATCAAAGAGTACCCTGTTCTAATCAAGAAAAGTCAGTTGCCGGGGGTAAAAGACATGAAGGCAAATGCACTTAAAAAAGCACAAATGTCAATTGCTACCAACACAGGTAAAGCCATTGATGAGAAGCAAATTTTGAAAAAGATAGCAAACATGAAAAGTCAAGTGAAGAAGAAAACAGATGGAATGCAAACAGGAAATAGGAAGATTGTTTTGGTTCCATGGGAACAAGATCTGTACAACATCTTCAAAGGGGATGAAAACCCGACTATTACGAAGATGCCATGCGCCATTTCTGCTGGTTTCAAACCAAGTACTTCGACTGCTGCTAGCCACTCCAAATTTTCAAAATTGAACCGAAATAATTTCCGGTATCTGGTAGGATTGACTTCATCACGATTTATTCTTTCATTGTACACCTTTTCATGTTCCCTTACATGCATAAACTCGGCCATGATGGGAGGAGTAATGCAACATGCAAGTGTTAGCAAATGCGTAAGCTCCTCATTTAGTATCTTGTAAAAATATTAGCAAGTGCTACAAGTCATTAGTAAAAGGTATGGTTTATTTATATGCTTCCAAGCAAGTGCTAATCTCTCTAGTAATTGCTTAAAAATCATAGCAATTGCTTTTGCTAACTACTGGAAGCAATTACTTGCAAGTAATTGCTCACTTTTATTAATGAAGATTTAAGAAAATGACTAGTAAAAGCAATTGCTACTTTTTATTTATCCGGCCCAATGTATATGCCTATCTTGATTCTATACTAAAGAGATACATTTACAAACATTTTACCAAAATTGTATTGTGACTATAACCATTCAAGCGGCATAGGTCTACTCCATACGTTTGTATAATAAACAAACTGTAAAATGGCGCCGCGAAATGCCCCGAACACGCAGTTAAAGTGAATTTCACCGCTAGAGGGCTATGACGATTGTACACGAGGCGGATAGGCCATTGGGCCGGATAAATAAAAAGTAGCAATTGCTTTTACTAATAATAATAATAATAATAATAATAATAATAATAATAATAATAATAATAATAATAATAATAATAATAATAAAGATTTTTAGCGCGCACATATCCAACCTGCTGGGCGCTCAAGGCGCGGAAACAAAGAAAAAACATTAATACAAACAATATACAATGATAGCATAGGGAAAACAAATTATGTACCAAGATAGGCCTACATGTACCTACAATGCAATTACAAATATACATCATCTTTGAAGAGTTGTGACATAAGATGAGTTTTAAGCATCGACTTGAATCTGGTTATACTATGACAAGATTTGAGTTTAGTTGGAAGATGATTCCAGAGTCTCGGAGCTGCGACAGAAAACGACCTATCACCCCAGTTCCGTTTTGAAGTTGGTTCCTTGAGGAGTGACATGTTGCTGGAGCGCAAATTGCGTGATGGAGTGTAGACTTTAAGTAGTTCAGAAATATAAATTGGAGCAATGTTATTAAAAGATTTGTGAACAATTAGCATAAGTTTAAAAACAATTCTCTGTGAAACAGGAAGCCAGTGCAGTTCTTTCAAGATTGGCGTGATATGGCATGACTTTCTGGACAAAGTCACAACACGAGCTGCTGTGTTTTGTATGTGCTGAAGACGAGATATTTGATTCTGCGGAAGACCGTAAAGGAGAGCATTCCCGTTATCGAGCCGTGATGTGACAAATGCATGTATAATTTGTTCAGCAGCACTTTTATTCAAGTATTTCCTAATTCGGCTTATATTTCTGATATGAAATGATGATATGCGAACAATGTTGGAGATATGTGGTTTTAAAGTCACTGTCGAGTCAAATATAACACCCAAATTACGTGCATGTAATGAGGGGGTTATCTGCGAGTCACCAATTGTAATAAATGGAAGAGAAACTTTAGACAATTGCTGACGTGATCCAAATAGAACAAATTCTGTTTTTTCATCGTTCAATTTCAGGAAGTTTTGTCTCATCCAACTTCGAATCTCTTGAATACATTTCTCCAGTGTTTTAATGCAGGAATCAGCAGGTTCTTGAGAAGATTTAAAAGTAATGTAAAGCTGCGTGTCATCAGCGTAAACATGGTAATTTAAATCATACTTCAAAATGATATCACGAACTGGAAAGGTATAAACAGTAAACCACTGTGGGCCGAGCATAGAGCCTTGGGGTACAGAATAGTCAAGAGTAACAGGCTCGGAGATAGCGTTACCAATACAAACATGCTGAGGCCTATTTAAAAGGTAGGACTTACACCAATCCAGGGCTGTGTCATACGGAAGCCGGATAGTGCCAAGGAAAATATTTTTCATGAGTGCGTGAATATATTTTTTTGTACCATTTATCTGGCGGCCGCCACTTAATTATCTGGCGGCCGCCACTTAATTATCTGGCGGCCGCCACTTTATCTGGCGGCCGCCTCTTATTATCTGGCGGCCGCCACTTAATTATCTGGCGGCCGCCACTTAATTATCTGGCGGCCGCCACTGATTATCTGGCGGCCGCCACTTATTATCTGGCGGCCGCCGCCGGTATCTGGCGGCCGCCGCCGTATCTGGCGGCCGCCACTTAATTATCTGGCGGCCGCCACTTAATTATCTGGCGGCCGCCACTATCTGGCGGCCGCCACTTAATTATCTGGCGGCCGCCACTATCTGGCGGCCGCCACTATCTGGCGGTCGCCAGATAATTAAGTGGCGGCCGCCAGATAATATTATCTGGCGGCCGCCACATAATTATCTGTACTACACGTTCTTTATTTATTTCGCGGGTTTAGAGTGCGCGCGCGCGTGTGGGGTTTATTGTCTATTGATGGCCTCCGTGCACTTTCAGCTTATAATTATTCAGAATGACGACACAGCCTCTTTAAGTAACATTCCAGAAAAAGTACCAGAAAAAGTTTGAGTTATGATACTTAACACTTGAGATAATGCTGTAAAGGTTACAATAGAAACAACAATAAATATGTATAAACATGTGTATAAAAGGCGTAGTTAGTAATAATAATAATAGCATTTATATATAGCGCTCTTACACGACTGAAAGGTATCACAGCGCTTTACAAAAATGGATCAACTTAATAATTTCTTAAATTAACAGTGAATAAAATGAGATGTAATTCTTAAATTAACTGTGAATAAAATGAGATGTACAACAAAGCTAAAATAAATGAGTCTTAAGTTTACTTTTAAACATCTGAAGTTCACTAGTATGACGAATATCTGATGGGAGATTGTTCCACAGATTTGGCGCAGAAGCAAAGAAACCCTTATTTGCAGAACAAAGATGAGTGCGGGGTTTAGAGAGCATCTTTTGGTCAGAACTAGAGCGAAGTCCACTACGGTTAGGTTGGTATAGCGAGATAAGCTCGCATAGATAAGATGGTGCATTATTAGAAAGGCAATTAAAAGTAATAGTCATAATTTTAAAATCGATACGTTTTTGTACAGGTAGCCAATGAAGCTGTTGGAGGAGCGGAGATACATGGTCAGACTTTTTTGTCTTGAATATGAGTTTAGCAGCCCTATTTTGAAGTCGCTGAAGTCTTTTAATTTCTTTGGCTGATGAACCTATGAGAAGTGAGTTAGCGTAGTCAAGTCGAGCAGTTACTAAAAGCACGGACTGCATGGTGGCATGTGGTATCATCAATGAACATTCTGATACGTGATAAATTACGAAGATGAAAATTAACAGACTTACAAATTGATGATACATGATGGGACATGTTCATTGCACTATCAAATTCTACCCAAGATTCCTTATAGTTTTGGATGGTTTGATAATAGTTTTACCTATGGTAAAGAGATATCTGAAAACTTATGCAAAATGTTGGGATTGGCAGCAATAAAAATTCGGTTTTGTCATCATTAAGAGTAGCATATTTTTAGACATCCATGATTTGATTTCCGAAATGCATTTAGATAAAGTGGAAATTGCGCGATCTGATTCACCAGGTATTCGGGGATCAACTGAGTGTCATCTGCATAAAAATGGGCTTTGATACCAGGGTAGCGTGTGATGATATCATACATAGGTTGAGTATAAAGAAGGAACATCTGAGGTCCGACACATGAGCCTTGGGGCAAACCGTGAAGAAGAACCTTAGGATCAGAATATTCATTGGCGATCCTAACTCTACATGTTCGATTATTAAGGTAGGATTTGAACCAGGCAATAACGTTATTCTTGAAACCAAATACATGTGATAATCTATGTAACAAAACATCATAATCAATTGTGTCAAAAGCAGCAGACAGATCCAACAACACCACGAAAACAGCCTGCCGATTGTCAAAAGCTTGGATGATGTCACTCTTGACTTTCAACAGGGCTGTCTCCGTGCTGTGATTGGGTCTGTAAGCAGATTGGACCTTACAATACAAGTCATTACTACTGATATAATCTGATATTTGCAACAAAGCAGCTTTCTCAATAAATTTAGAAAGAAAAGCAGTATTGGAAACGGGCCTGTAATTCTTTAAGGTATCCTTATCCAGGGTGGGCTTCTTCAACAATGGGGTTACCACCGCATCCTTGAGTAGGCCTACTGTGGGGAAGGTCCCTGTGGACAATGACATGTTAGCTATAGAAGTAAATAATGGGCAGGAGTGTGGTCAAGTTGTGTTTAACGAGCCAAGTGGGAGAGGATCCAACGTGCAGGATTTATTAGGAGATTTCTTAATTATTTTCGAAATTCCAGCTTCGTTAATTGTTCTAAATTCACATATTTCAGGAGCAATTGCATTATGGGAGGTGGGGTATAATCTGTCTGGGATGAGTTAATTGTGTTCCGGATTTTGACAATTTTGTCTTCAAAGTAATTACTAAACTTTTCGCAAAGATTTTTGAATGAAATGGTACATGGAAGTGGTGAAACCTTTCGGTTGAGCAGAGTATTTAAAGTTTTGAAAACAATTTTAGTATTGGCAGTGGATAGCTGCTCAGTGTAATACTTAGATTTAACTGAATGTACAAGTATCGAAAATCGGTGAACTTCATCCAGATAAAGATTATGATCATGTGGGTTATTACTTTTCTTCCATTTTCTTTCAAGTTTGCGTCGATTGCGCCTAGCAAGATGTATATCAATAGTATACCAAACGGGTTGAGGTTTAAACTTATGTTTACGTTGCGTAAGTGGACAGTGATTGTTCAATACATAAATTACATTAGAATGATAAAATTTTACTTGGTCATCAAGAGAGGCATCATAGGAAAACAATTGAAAGAAAGTTTGAGGTCTCTAGCAAAAGCTTGATGATCAATGTTACGATAATCCCGGCTGGAGTTTGAAGTGATCAACGCGGTGTTGACTGGTTTAGAAAACCTAATGGTACAGTTTACTACGAAATGATCTGAGTTCAAAATGTTCAAAACTTCACTGTCGAGAACAAGTGAGTCATCCGGGTTTGAGATGAGAAGATCGAGTGTATGGCCGTGTTTTGTGTAGGTTCAGTTATATGTTGGTGTAGACCAGCATCATTGAGAGATGTCAGGAAATGCGATGTGTCTGATTTCAACGGCGTATCAACGTGAATGTTAAAATCGCCGAGAAGTAACAGCTTACTGGGTAGGGGTGACACTACATCTAGGAGATCGTCAAATTCGTTTAGGAAATCTGAAGTTTTCAGATGGTTCTTGGGTGAGGGAGGCGGGCGGTACACGACGACGAAGAAAACACGTTTAAAAGGGTCGGTTATGCATGCATATTCAAAGGTGGTAGGCGAAATGCTGATTTTGGCGAGTGAGAGATTTAGAGCTGTTCTGAAAATTACTGCAACACCACCATGCCATGGCAATCTCCGTTACGGGGAACATTAACAAACGTAAATCCAGGAGGTGTACATTCAGATATAATGACGGGATCATTGCTAGACAGCCATGTCTCCACAATGAACATAACATCAATATTCTTATCCATAATGTGTTCACATAAGATAACCGATTTGTTACTTAGAGAGTGTGCAGTCCAGGAGCTGACGTTAAGTTTATCCAATTCTTCACGATGTAATTGTGCCAGGTTAGATATGTTAGCTGTTCTGGGATCTCTGTGTATACCGAGAGTCCGAGTGTTTGTAGTAATGTTAACAGGTATAGAACAAGGTGAGCTAGTAGGACTGGAAGGCAAAGAATTGGCGCTTTTTTGCCATAATTTACGCCTCCTCGCTTTCCTCTGGTTTTTGAATGAACATATTTTTGACGAACACTTATTCCGAGGGTCTTAATTGTTCTCCAGACTTCATTATTAAGCCGGGGCAGTGATTGAAGGGTGCAGTTGCTGAAGGGATTAAGGGAGATAAATTGGTCAGCATTATAGACAAACTTGTTATCAAGGGTGACGTCGCTGTTTACAGTAGGGCCAGGGTTAGCATGGAAATCTCCTTCTACCAAAATATCAATTTGGAAAGATGCCATTCAGCCTCCATAGTAGGCAATGCGAGTTCCAAGGTATTTAAGCCTATGAAATTGTGCACTGATACCTATATGTTTACACTGATGGTAGTAGTAGCATGTACATGTAGGATTATCTGCCAGGTCGAACAGACAAATTGATGAGCCCACAAAGGCCAGCAAAATAAGAAACACTCCCTGCTGAGTGGCCATTGTGTATTCTCCAAGAGTTTCAGTTCTGATGAATAGGTATCCTTGAGTGTGTTTAGCTGATGTGTTACATAATAAAATAAATCCCAGGCTAATCCCAGGCTGTGATTAGTATGGATGTTAAAGGTAAATACAGGGTGGTTAAATGTAAAATATAGGATTGGTTATCATAAAAGAATTTTTTTTGTATTTGTCTGAAAGCTATCTGATTATTTTTTTGAAGTCCATGATTTTAATTTCGGTTGCAACAACCAAAATTAAAAACAATGTTTGTTTACGTTGTAAAAATGTCACTATTTTCTCCAGACGGACTCAGATGACGGATTGGGCCATTAATTTCCATTGGTTTGTTTTTTAATGTTGAGTTTGTTTGTTTTTTAATGTTGAGTCCCACAAAGTAAGAACGCTGATCTATCAAGTTTACTTAATCCGATATTTTACCTTTACAAAAAGGGAAACCAATTTCTCACAGCAACTTTCGCCGACTTGTTGAGCACATTTCAACAATTGTTAATAATGGTATTATAATATTTATCGTAAAAATATAATAGTGGAGAAATAACCGCATTTACTTTTTTGTCTTTGAGATATGGTACTTCAAAATATTCTGGTGGGAAAACTATGTTTGCCCACGGACGGCTTCATTCTATATCCACTTTACTGACGAGCTCTGGAGCTTGAAAAACTGTACCTTCACACATGATTGTTAGTATAAGTATAAGTTTAAGTTAAAGATAATTCAAAGATACTTTAACTTATGATTTGATGATAATAAAGACACGCGTGACAAAGAAGAAGAAAACTGCTGTGAAAAATTGCTCTCCTTTTTTCTAACCATTCTGAATATAAGCTGAAAGTGCACGGAGGCCATCAATAGACAAGAAACACCACACGCGCGCGCGCACTCTAAACCCGCGAAATAAATAAAGAACGTGTAGTACAGATAATAAGTGGCGGCCGCCAGATAATTAAGTGGCGGCCGCCAGATAATAAGTGGCGGCCGCCAGATAATTAAGTGGCGGCCGCCAGATAATAAGTGGCGGCCGCCAGATAATTAAGTGGCGGCCGCCAGATAATAAGTGGCGGCCGCCAGATAATTACGTGGCGGCCGCCAGATAATTAAGTGGCGGCCGCCAGATAATAAGTGGCGGCCGCCAGATAATAAGTGGCGGCCGCCAGATAATTAAGTGGCGGCCGCCAGATAATTAAGTGGCGGCCGCCAGATAAATGGTACAAAAAAATATATTCACGCACTCATGAAAAATATTTTCCTTGGCACTATCCGGCTTCCGTAGTGTCATGTATTCCAAGATGATATTGAAGGCGGGAGAGAAGGATTTTATGATCGACAGTGTCAAAAGCGGCGCTTAAGTCTAACAAAACTAATGCAGTGATTTTCCCCTCATCCATGGCAGATAAAATGTCATTGTTGACGCGAAGAAGAGCAGTTTCCGTTCCATGAAATGGTTTGTAGGCTGACTGAAATGTGTCCGACAGGTTATTAGCACGAATATGGTCAGAGATCCGTGATGAAACAACTCGCTCGATTGTTTTTCCAAGGTACTTTAAATTCGCTACTGGTCGGTAATTTTTGAAAACTTCCTTGTCCAAATTGGGTTTCTTTAGGAGTGGTTTAACATGAGCAACCTTCTGGCTATTAGGGAAACAACCGGAAGAAAGAGATCTGTTTACAATAATTGTGATATACTTAGCAAACACATCAATATTTTGTTTTATTAGCGAAGTTGGCACTGGATCAAGTTCACATGATTTTGATGGCGATTTCATGATGAGTTTCTTGATCTCCGTAACACTAGTAGGCTCAAACATTAATAAAAGTGAGCAATTACTTGCAAGTAATTGCTTCCAGTAGTTAGCAAAAGCAATTGCTATGATTTTTAAGCAATTACTAGAGAGATTAGCACTTGCTTGGAAGCATATAAATAAACCAGACCTTTTACTAATGACTTGTACTTGTAGCACTTGCTAATATTTTTACAAGATACTAAATGAGGAGCTTACGCATTTGCTAACACTTGCATGTTGCATTACTCCTGCCATCATGGCCGAGTTTATGCATGTAAGGGAACATGAAAAGGTGTACAATGAAAGAATAAATCGTGATGAAGTCAATCCTACCAGATACCGGAAATTATTTCGGTTCAATTTTGAAAATTTGGAGTGGCTAGCAGCAGTCGAAGTACTTGGTTTGAAACCAGCAGAAATGGCGCATGGCATCTTCGTAATAGTCGGGTTTTCATCCCCTTTGAAGATGTTGTACAGATCTTGTTCCCATGGAACCAAAACAATCTTCCTATTTCCTGTTTGCATTCCATCTGTTTTCTTCTTCACTTGACTTTTCATGTTTGCTATCTTTTTCAAAATTTGCTTCTCATCCATGGCTTTACCTGTGTTGGTAGCAATTGACATTTGTGCTTTTTTAAGTGCATTTGCCTTCATGTCTTTTACCCCCGGCAACTGACTTTTCTCGATTAGAACAGGGTACTCTTTGATTATACTAACGAACAGTTCGTTCAAAGATTGCTCACTATTTGTACCACTCCCCAATTCTTCGGCAGCATCCATGTTGCTAACACATGCCTCATACTATACAACCACTTGGCTAATCGGAACTGACCTCCCATCATTGTTATACCCATAAGCAATTGCTAACCCACCCAAGCAACAGGTGCTAGTCAAAGAAGAAGGTTATTTATACATTTTTAAGCAATTGCTTAACCTTGAGCTTTTACTTGTTAAGCAATTGCTATTGCTTGAGCTTTTACTAGATAAGCAATTGCTAACTTTTATTTATCCGGCCCATTGTGCTGTAGAAATAATCATAAGATTTTTACTCAAAGCTATGTTTTGTGCTGAAAATGTAAAACACGTGGATAACTTAAAGGAAACGTACAACATTGGTAATTACCGGTACCTTATTACAAAATTACTGAATTATCATTATGAAGCTAACTTGATATGAATAAGCCTATGGTAATGTACCAATCATTCCAAAAATTCAATGTATTTTCTATTAAGTGCACATTTTACAAATGGTTGCCAGGCGGCACTTTTCTCATTAGTTACATTCTGCATTCAGCTGAATTCTTCACAGGTTCGTTGTTCAATGTTGGTCTATGGTCTATAGCTAATGGCTTATATCTTGATTCAACGATAGCAAGCAGTTCGCAGTTCTACCAACATTATCATATCCACATTATCCTTTCCAATATGCAATGCTTCAAATCACATTTAACATTACCAATATTGTACCTTCCCTTTAAAGTCACGTTTATAATATTACCGGAGTCTTGTTTCTGTTTCAAACGAGCATATTAAATTGGATGATTTCAGAATGATCTTTCATTTATTTTCCAATGCGTTTTATTGTATTCGACCAAATCAAGGCTATGATAGACCGCAGATTGGGCCTGTGGTGTTGCTACCCTATTTTTAATTTATCAAAGAAAGTTTACATTACATTTGTTTCAAGCCACTTAATTATTGTTAAAACGTTGAGACAAAATGGAATAAAAACCAACCAAACGACCCGGATCTTTCCTCTATTTTATTTCGTTGGCATGATACCGGACCGATGAATATTAGGCTATGAATTTCACAATCCAACTAAAAACAACTTGCTTTTATGAGTACGGTACCAATCCACAGACTAGTAAAAACAGTATAACATTTGTATAAACTCCTCGGTAGCGCTTTAAAAACGTTAGCTCGAAAATTTATGAAATGTCTGCAATTTTTAAAATGACATCAAATTTACCAAGATTGTCTCAAAATTCGTCCCTAATTTGCCACAGTGACCAATCCGACTTTTTTCAATTTTAAGTTTTCTCGCCCATTAGTAGATTCAGGAAGAGACCTATACCATTGTATCTAATCCACATGCATGTATTCCTTATAGTACATTCAGGAAGAGACCTACCATTGTATCTAATCCACATGCATGTATTCCTTATAGTACATTCAGGAAGAGACCTACCATTGTATCCAGGCGCGTAGCCAGCCCTGTCGGTACGGGGGGGCAAAATTAAGATGATCGTCCCGATTTCATGGTTTAAATTTAATTGCGAAATACTGAATAATATTGAATCAAAACAATCGATATATTGTACAAACATGATCATCTGTGATTTATTGTTCTTTCCTTGGATCTATACTGTCTGAACTGTTGCTATTAATTTCTACACTGTCATGACTGTGATGAACTTAAACATTCATAATTAATCGTATTCGTAATGTATATATATCACACCGTTTACAACACACATTACACTGAAAGTTATTCGTGTACATGTCGTATAAAAACCTTTAATAAAATGTTGTAAGACAAGTTGTAAATACGTTCTGCACGTAACCCGAGTACATACTGGTTCATTGTATTGATTCAAATTTCAAGTTTTTAATGTTTTAATGTTTGTTTCTATATAAATTCGTCTCTAATTAACAAAAAGTTGAAAGATCCATCTGTAAGGTCCATATTTTATGAGCAATTTATATATCTCTCATTAGTGCATTTTGTTGCCTTTCTTGTAATGTCAAAATATATTTTGCTGCCAATGGCGAGCGTTTCTATCCCGGGTTCCTATTCAAATGAAACAAAAAAAATGAATCACCACATCCCCTGTTTATCAGCAACTATTATACTAAATTTGAGTTGCCATTCGCCGAGGAACAGACATCATACTAAAGTCCTCAATGACTGCGTCAAAATCAACGTGCTCTGCGAAGTCGCGTTCTATGCTGAGAAGTGCCAGTGATGACAGCCTCTGCTCCGACATAGTGGATCTTAAATACGACTTCGTTAGCTTCAATCGACTGAACGACCGCTCACTTGAAGCAGAGGAAATTGCGATTGTACCAAAAATTCTATACAGAGTACATAATGTCGGATATGCTGTATTAATGTCCCATTCCTTGATCTTCTGCAACATTTCTTCAAGAGAATTCAGATTAGCATCGGCAAATTCCGGTGTGTCTCTGTAAAATTTGCAGAATTGCTGGAACTCTGATTTAGCCAAGTCCTGGTCAACATCGTCTTCATACATAGAAGAAAGCAGTTAACTTGAACGAAATTAACTTGTTTTACAGTATTTGATAAAGTGATTTCCGGGACAAAAACCGGGTATAAAAACTTCAGATCTAACTTCCCTTCCTCAATCCTCCCTCTCCCGTCTCCCTTTATCAATTATTCACTCCCTTTACCATTCCCTAAATCATCCTTTCCTCCCTCCCTAAATCTGCCTGCCTCTGCATCCTTCGTCCCAGGTCCGTCCTTCCCGCCCTTTCCGGTCCCTTACCCTCTCCGGCTCCCTCGGCTCCCTTCCTTCCCTTACCCCTGCCCTACCGCCGTTTCCACCCGCCCTAACCTTGCCTGCCTTAAGTTAGGCTGCCTTGGTACTCGTCCCAACGGTCCTATCCATCCTTTCTTCCATTACCAAGGCCACATTTCCTTTTCTCCTCCCCCCCTCCCACCACCGTCCTCCCTCATTTCGTCAATAATCCCTACTCTTCTAATTTCTTTCTTTTCCTCTTTCGTTTTTCTCCCTCAGAGTCCCTCCCTCAATTTTCCCTCCTTTTCTCTCTTCCTTTCCTTTTCTCTTTTCTTTATTTTTACCGTCCCGATTTTACTTCTATTTTTTTTCCGGGGGGGCAGTCTGCCCCCCCTGCCCCCCCGCTGGCTACGCTACTGATTGTATCTAATCCACATGCATGTATTCCTTATAGTACATTCAGGAAGAGACCTATACCATTGTATCTAATCCACATGCATGTATTCCTTACAGTTTTGGAGATAGAGCATGCATTCAAATGACGAATGCTCTAACTGGCTATTTTTGTAATTTGGCAAAGTGACCAATACCGCATGGTCACTATGCCAACTTAATTCGGGATTGGTCACTATGGCAAATTAGGAACGAATTGTCTAAATTACAATATTAATAATTTAAAAACTCCAAATGCTTCCATTAAACCAATTAATGTTTTCCCCCACATTTGACAACACATTTACTCCACTGCTTTTCGGAGCCTAATTTTGACAACTAGTATTATTATTATTATTATTATTATTATTATTATTATTATTATTATTATTATTATTATTATTATTATTATTATTATTATTATTATTATTATTATTATTATTATTATTATTATTATTATTATTATTATTATTATTATTATTATTATTATTATTATTATTATTATTATTATTATTATTATTATTTTGAGAACGGCTGTATGACGCCTTCATTAAACAGAACGCTCTTCGTTTCTTTGAAGTAGTCCACATCGTCAGTATCAGATCATGGGTCTAGTAGGTTAGTCATGGAGGAAGGAACACAAGACTGTAGTTTAGAGTACTGTGTTAGTTGTTTATGTTGACGCATTCTTCCTCCATGGTAGACGTAATAGAATCAACTCACGAAGTTGGGGGTACAACCTTAGCCTGACGTCACCTTTACAGGTGTGGCCTTGGGTCACCCACCAATCCATGTTTGGCAAGACCTCCTTTGTCCCCCTTTTACGGTCGACGGCACCCCAAGAATTTAATACTTGAGTGCCATTAATATGCAAAACGCGAAAATCTTTGTTCACTATGTGAAAGTAGATACCCATGTATATTTGTCAGAGTAGTTGCGTGTGAGTAGACTGAACTCCATTTATTATATGATTCATTTTTAGCATTAAGGCTGGTCCTCACTGCTGACGAATTTCATAGTTGGTTTATATTTTAGAATTTGATTGAAGGAATACCTACATTATCAGCGGGTCTGATCGTATGTGAACCATACACTATAATTAAGCTTGGAATCGTATAGTGAAAACACAGGTAAGATTATATAGATATACTGATCTAGTATAAACTTGAATTAAAAAAAATATACTAGTCTGTAGTTGAAAGGGTGTATATATTCATTGACAGATATTGTAAAATGTTTCCACTCAAGTGCTGCGTCAAATTTACCCCCAAATGTTTGATGCAATTCTAAATCTATGATGCTTGTACTTGTGAAATGAAATTATGTTTTTTCTTGTTATTACGGGTCGGGTTTTTTACTGATGAAATTTGTAATGTTGATACTGTTGTTATTTTGGCTTAAAAGATAATTTGGAAATTCGTCCTGTTACCTTTAATATCACGATGAAAACACATTTTTACTACACGGTTCGGCGTTACAATGATATGAAGTTGTCCCGTCGAACCTTAGTAAATACAAACAATCTAAGTGTTGTTTGTGCCTGGAGTGAATTGTTTCATTATTTTGTTCTTAACATGATTTGGTAGTAGTGAATAGAATCAAAATGATAATTTCAGTATATTCATTCATAACAAGAAGGACATAGGCCCCCTATAGGCCTACAATAATATAGGCCTAATTATGAGAACAATCGACAGGTTGTATAGAGTTTATATATGTAGGTTTTGATTGTTCACATTTATTCCTTTATTTTCTTCACACTAGTCAAGGGATTACATCGAAATTATATACGATTTATTTTGGAGGCCTATTTTAATGAAGATAATGTTCAACATTAGTGTACCATTTCCTGTTAAATAGATCCGCCTATAGTCAGTATAAATAGTCGCCATCAAACTGATGAAGGCAGACATATTGGTTATGTTCCTGATGGCTTCCAAAAACACCTGCAGTCATTTCCCCATTCTTCCGTTGTTGTTACATTATCAAATCACAAGCAAATTAGCATATCAAAGCCTTATACTGTATTCTCGAAAAAACATAAATAATCACAGATTTTAATGAAACTTACTTGGTGTAAAGTTGATGATGGTATCAAACATCCCATGAAATATTTATGTCATCAGGAGGCGCTTTCGTTTTACTTTTAGTTCAATTAATCAAATTATTTCGCAAAAGATTCTGTGTCCTCTTGAGATGTACGACTAATTTGGTTTGTATATGCGTAGGTCTATTTGTTGATTCGTATCAAATATAGATGCATTTTACCCAAGTATTGGCTTATTTTTCGTTCACATAAGTTTTGAAGTCAATTTCTTTAGTGTATTCGCCATATATCCAACACAGGGAATGTTGTCATTTTGGCAAAGGGATTTAGAAGAAGAAACAATACAAGAAACAAAGTGCATCATATTAAAACATACGGTACAGAATTGCAAAAAAAGGAAAGAGTATATTAAAGGAAAGATAGGCCTACAGCATCAGTAACGTTGACAAAACTGCTACCTTGAGAATGCTTAATATTACACAGTTTTGAATCAAGATATAGGTTCCAAAAACAAATCTGTAAAGGTTCAGCTTATTACGTTGTGTCGTTCAAGAGAAAATGAGTTGATGGCATGAAACACATGAAATTGGATTGAAAATATTAGGTCCAAATATATTATTGTTCAGTTTGATTTCCGTCCCAACGTGTACCGCTTGTCTGCCTCCACAATGGTTTGGCATGATTAACCGTGGGAGTACGGGGATGAGATCGGTGGTTGGAATTCACCCTGCTGACTCACCCCATGGTATCTCGGGCGGGGGAGCTGCCATCAATGGCGATAACTGTGGAGTTAATTTGCCATGCTTGGTGCTTTGTTTGTTTGACAAACACTAAATAGGAATTCCCTTTACTGTAGCAAATTATCGATAACCTCAACCTGTGGTGATAAAAATGCAAAGGTGATTCATTGGTATAAAAAACCTATAGGATACATTATTCCAAATCAATTTTATTGACACAATGTTTGAATTTCGAAATGCCAGTTTTGGGCGATAAATCAATGGTGGGCGAACAAAAATAAACTGTTTCGTGTATTTTTGCATTGCCTCTTTTAAGGTTTGATTTAATGAAAACGATTTGTGAGCCTCCAGCTATTAGCCTATGCCTGTGTAAGCCTGTGGCAACCTTTACCAAAATTATTTGAAAATATTGGCACAGACAATCAGAAACGGTCAATGTATGAGATATATCGGCAGACTTGAATAGGCTACTTGTCGCCGATATTGCTCAATATTAAAAGGAAAGGTACAGTATTGGTATTTGATAACTTGAAAATTATATCATGAAACTAAACTGTGAAAATTTTATCATAAAAAGTGTCCACGTTTTTGAGAAAACAGTGAACAAATTTTACATGTTTTTTTATGTTTAAATTTGTTAACAATAAGTTTTTTGTAGATTCGACATAACAAATCCTTGTTTTCTCTGTGATGAAAGCGCTTCATACAACGGATCATTTCTTAGAATACATGTGTACCAATTTTACACCAAGTAATCACCAATGATCAATATCAATTACGGTCAATATGAAAGCTTCAGTAGGATAGTGTTCAGTAGAGACCTACCATGTTTTCTATAAGAACCAAACCTGTGTTTATAAACTTACCTCAGTGGTTTGGCACCTTTGTTTGAATAGAGGATTTTGAAGATGTTATGTATTTAATGTAGCTATTACAAAGAGAAGCGTAGGGTTATGCTCTGTTATGCAATCCTGTGCATATTTTTCAAACATAATATCATTTATAGGCCAAAGTTAATTTGAAAGTAGAAGTTTACCCCCTCTAAAATGAAGAAATTTGAGCCCTTGAAATCAGAGGGCAGGGGCGGCCGCCCGCACTTGTTGGCAAAATAGCGTCTGTCGGAAAATTTACAAACTTGTTGGTATTTCTGAACTGAGTTTTGTGTCGGTAAATTTACCTCAAACAATATCTCCCCCCCCCCCCCCACCCACACACACACTCTGAAAGTCCTGGCAACGCCACTGCTTGAAATTGATGAGAATTTGTAATATAACCATGCAGTCATGGGCCGTTGTACAGGGATGAACTGCGCTGAATTTAGGCAATCAATGAGTATCATAAAAGGTTAATTCTATGTTTTCTTAAGCTGGGACTTTTACTGAATAGTGATTATTTTTTTCCCATCCAGAAACAATGAAGTACAATCAACTTTTCATCATCATTCTGTCCGGCGTTGTTGCATATACAGCACTCGGTAAGTTACAGTGACTTTAGCTTTAGGAAATCGGACCAGGTCGTAATTTATTTGATAGCCATCGATGTTCCATCATAACAGAAAAATATCCATAGATATACTGAACAGCAAAAGAAACGCAAGTCCGAGGACAGCAAAAGAAACGCAAGTCCGAGGTCTTGTCAAGTTTTCAAACAGAAGACAAACCATTTTGATTCTAATCACTCATTTAATGAAAAATGCTTTCAATTTGTGAGCTGAAAGTGACTGTTGAATGTGAAAATCTTGCAATGCAATTTCAACAGTCACTTTCAGCTCACAAATTGAAAGCATTTTTCATTAAATGAGTGATTAGAATCAAAATGGTTTGTCTTCTGTTTGAAAACTTGACAAGACCTCGGACTTGCGTTTCTTTTGCTGTTCAGTATATTATGTTCCATGCAGCAAGTAGACTTTACTTTGAACAATATTAAATTGGCATCAATTTAACAATATTTTTACGATATATTTTTACGATATTTTTAACAATTGCTTTTACGAAGGGGGTGGTGGAGCGAATACCATATTGTTGTGCTGCTTTTGGTCTAATTGTAATGAGACATATGGGATGAGATATATAGCAGCACGTGATGGCATACGAATTATGTATAAATATTTGTTTAACAGATTTCCATGAGTCTGTTATTAGGCCTATGGGATTAGGGGTTAGTTTGATGTTACTTTTAACATTTCACAAGTGTAATTCAGACCTTGTGCACGGATACTGCATGTTGTACAAATACCTTTAAAATTGGGATAATAACTTTCATAGTTTTTCCTTTACTTTAGTGTTGAAATGTTTTGTTAATGTTTATAAGTTGTTCAGTGATAATCGAAGCCCATCATAGTAGGCCTATTAACAATCGCGTTCATCAAGGAGTAGCCGACGGTATAACTTTTTATCCTGACGTTGGTGGCGCGCGTGTAAAAACATCTCCAGCCTAGCCGGCCGGCCAGCCAGCTAGACAATCTAGAGTTCTGTTATCTCGAAAGTAAGTTTAGTGTGAGTGGTAAATATTTAACTTCTCGATGTGATTTTTTAATCAAAGTTTTATGCTTTTTTCATTGGGTTAAGTTGATCGTCTAGGGTATACCTTATTTATGGTACAAGTTCAAGGTTATGTTTTGTACTGTCATTTTCCTTGCTGAGTTGATTTACGGAGTGGTTTTGCATGGACAAACTCACTTCCTTCGGGATAACACAAATCACAACAGAACTCTTCATCAGAACGTTATTTAAAACTAAAGGCTGTGCAAGACAATTGGCAAGACAAGATTGGTGCCGAATAAGGACTATACGAATATAATTTGCTTTCTTATTTGATTTTGAATTCACTTCATTGTATTTCGACTGGGACTGGTAAAACTTGTATTCAAATACATTTAAATTTGACAAAGGTTTGGTTCAATGTGGATATTTTTGAACTAACGTTAGGCTAATAAAGTAATATTGTTAATGCAATAATCCAAGGAAAGTCAGACATTTGATAGTAGGGCAGGGTCAAAGGTGACTTAATTTTGGGGAAGAATTTCTAAATGCCTACCGAGTACACCACTCAAAACATTTTCTCACCACACATCCAAAGATTATGACTTACAGTGTAGCTACAGCCCTGGATGCTTGATTTTTAATTGAAGGAAACATTTGCCTTGTGTTTAACAAATAACCTTGAAAGTTGAAAGGGTACATATTACTTACTCTACCCCACCTTTCTCCCTAATTTCTAAAAGTAAAACAGCATGTATATTGTTACATCCTTCACAATGGCTGAAAACTGTCTCAGTTTAGGGGCTAACTGGCCTTTAAAACGTAGTGGCAATACCCACTAGATCCCTCTCTAAAATGCTTTATCTGCTAACTTGATTCTGCAAACGTTATTAATCATGAGTGTTTTCATTTTGTTGCAGTTGATGCTTATTGTATGAGTGACCCCTGCATGAATGGAGGGACATGTTTCACTGGATCCAGATCATTCTTGTGCATCTGTCCGAGCATGTACTCTGGGGTTCACTGTGAAATATATCAAGATGATTGTGAGTATATTGATGCACATGTATACATTGTTATGAATGATGATGTGCATGTATAAATTAATTGTGATCAAATTGTATGAATATTATATTTTTGTATAATTAACTGCCTGTAATATGATCTAATAAAATAAATATATAAAAGGGGGACATTGGTTGATTTTTATACCTAAATATTAATTTTTATTATGAAGTTATGGTGTAAGCATTTCCTTTGCTTGTGATTTTGTTGGCATACATTTTGGCCCAGTTTACACCGTCACATGCTAATCAGAAATCATGCAAAACAAACTTGGTCTTCACAGCAAGCTAATGCACATAGGAGTGTTCCACAGTGTTCCATATTGTGCCTACCGTTTTCTTTGAAATTCTAACAAGCATGCTTAAAGGGCAAATATCGTCACAATCAACAGGGCATGGAATCGGAGTGCTAGTTTTAGATTAACTCAGTGATTGAACATAATACCCCTTATTAGATAAGGTCATATTATCATTGCTGCTGCATAAATGAGCCAGTCACTGTGGTCATCTTAAACTTGGACATATACCCTGTTAAAAGTCTGCTCTGATCGTGACAATACTGTCTCTTTAAGTTTTATTGACCAAGATAGTGGTACTAGACTGTTCCCAACCATACAAGAGTCTTTTAAGATGAAAGTGTATTCATTGTGTATGATACACATTTACCTCACACAATGTTAACTCAAATTGTCTGCCACAAAATAATATAGGCTAGCTGTGTGGACCAGTAAAAATGCAGTTGTACTATTAGTTGTACTATTAAGTCAAGTTTAGTGGCCTTTGATCGTGACAGTACTGTCCCTGTAATTGCTTTGACCTTATTCCAAAAGATATGACTGTGCAGTACAAAGAAAGTAACCACTGAAATATCCCTTACGATAACAATAGATCTAAAGTAATGCTCCACTACAATGGGTACTGGTGACTTGTGATTTGCCATGTACTACTTGTGTTCTCTTTCAGTGCATGGGCATTGCAAAAAAACTCAAGGTTGGAGTCTTTTACGGGGGAACTAGGCCTTGTTTGTACTAAAACGAAACTTCTTTGAATATTTGGGTTATGTCTGGCACTTTGGATCAGAATGAAAGTATCTCACAGTTGTAAATATTCATGAGTCAAAACAAATACATTTTTCTCAACTGAAGTAAAGAAATCTTTTGATCAGGCATTACAGACGGTTTTCCCCTTCCAATGAATATTCCAATGAATACTTAATTTCCTGTAATTTGTTTTATTATTTTAAAACTTGGTGATACATGTAGAGAAAAACAGTAATTTTGAGAAAAACAGAAATTAAGGGCACATTTTTGTAAATTTTGCCTTTCATTCATTTAAAAAAAATTATATGAAAGCACTTAATAAATTGTCAGGATGATTGATGTGTACCTACATCACACCAAGTTAACTTTTAGATAATAATTCATTTTTTGTGTGTAGAAAAACTGGTTACTGGAAAAAATATTGTAGGTGTAATTTTGTTCTTTGTTTTTATATTTTTTTAAAGCCTTAATTCCTTGTAACCCGAATCCCTGTGCTAATGGGGGAACATGCTTCACCGGACCAAGCGGTGCATATTTCTGCTCCTGTGTAACTGGTTATGATGGATCAAGGTGTGAAAGATCTGATGAATCTTCGGTTGGCACCAGCACTCGTAAGTTTCAGCATACAATGTATATAAATACAGATTTTTCCAATGTTTTCCAAGAAAGCACTTTTAAATGAACTTTTCCAAACAGTTTCTTAGAAGTTTCTAAAAAGGTTTTGATTGCCAGGAACGTACATGTATACTCATTTTTATATTCAAAATTGATACATTATATTATGCAACAATGATGTGCGAATCATTTTTCTCTGGTTTTTGTTTTTCCCCTGTAAACCCAGGCCAGTCACTTTCATATTTTCAGAAATTGTTTAAATAATTAATTTAAATAAAACAAGTATGCATTGATCAAGACACAATCAGGTTCATAACTTGACAAGATGTTTCACAGATGACCCAGTTGAGAAACCACTCCTGTAAAAAAGAGTTCTTTGAAATATAGAATGTGAATTTAAATGAGTTTTTACCATAATTGGTGGCGTTTGTGTGATATTGATGCAAACAATCTACATGGTTTAACATGGAGATCCACACAGTGAGAAGAAAGTACTATTTCTAAGATAAAGCTATTAATCTTGACAGTTCTATTTAAGTGTAACATTGCGAATATGGATTAGAATTGATTAAACCTGTCACACGTGACATCATTTCATCCCCCAAGGTAAAGCTGTGACAAGCAACAATATTCAGTGGCAGACACCATTAAATCTTCTGTTTTAAGGAGTTGTTAACAGAAAGAAAAAACAATATTTATTCTAGTATTTTTAAGTATGGCGTTACATCTCAAATCTTATTCGTCAGTAATACTTGTTTTGTGAAAAAGAGTACAAAGTGTAAAATCTGTAAATATAAACATACACACTGCCTTCCTGCCATGAAATCAATCTGGTTACTCTCAAAGAAACACCCTGTGTAAACATGTAATACTGGAAACTTATATAGCATGAAATCTATCATGATGTGACACACTAATCACTTGACATTATTACCCCCGATAATTAGGCCAATATCACTCCAGAAATTTTGTTCAGTTCTGTGCAGCTGTACTCAGTGCTACAGTGGCTATAATCAAACACATTATAACCATCTGATCTCTATCCAGCACCGATGTTTTATTCCTGGGTGGAGAGAAACAATTAATGTGAAGTGACTTGCTTAAGGACACATGGCACCACGGTTGGAGCCTGAATTTGAACCCACATTGTAATGACTCGGTAATGACTCGGTCATTGGAACACAAGTCTGCGGTAGATTGTTCGGCCATGGCACCCCACATGACATTAGAGTTAGGACTAACTTATTTTTGTATGTTATTCCATTTAGCCGCTTGTACATTGGACACCTGTGCCAATGGAGGCCTATGCTACACTGGTCCAGAAGGGACATTTTACTGCTCCTGCCAGAACAATTTCATTGGGACAAGATGTGAAACAGAAGATCCTGATGATGACCAAACTGTTCCAATCACTGGTAAGGAGCAAGTGTTTTGACACTCTATAGTTCTTCATTATCTATTTCAACCCTTAGGCCTATACTTCTGAAGACGAATCGACAAACCAACCGGTTCTTTTTAGAACCAAAACTATTTACAATTTATTAGAGAATTGACATGGTGGTATCGTGAAAAGTCTTACAATGCAAAGCCTTGAATCTTGCCCCGTTAGCTCTCAGTACAATTTGACTGCAAGTTAACTGACGAGACCAAACCAGATGATTGTCTGATTTTGTGTGGTGGAGTAACTGTGCTGAAAATAGTACTGTGTACATGTACATCATAAATGCATTTACTACACAAAACCATTCAGTAATCATTGCTATAGATACATTTATCATTCAAAACCATTTGAATCCCACCTTATTTTTGTTCTATAACACAACACTTGAAATGGTTCAATGATTTTGTTGACATGATGTCTATTGCAAGTCATGTGATCTCATTGATGGATCCAGGGGAAGGCAAGGGTGGGTTGGGTCATCTGCCACCCTTTTTTTTTTTATTGCAGTGCAGGTAAATTTACCATACGTTTTTGGTACACGCCCTTTTTTTGGCAGTGTGCTTTCTCCCTTTTTTGCCATGTGACCTGCCATTTTGAGAACCTGGATCTGCCCCTGAGTGGTCTACTGATTGAGCTGTTTCCGGCTCCTGGTATTGTAAATTTGATTTATTGTACATCATTGCTCACCAAAAAGAAGGGGAGGGGGTGCAAGCTAGCCCCACCCAGCCTTTTGGCCTTCCCTGCACGATCCCTGTACCAAAGACATACCCATTTCTAATCTCCACTCCTTGTTACAAACGTCTTGTTGCATCCTCCAGATTTCTGCTTCTCTGATCCCTGCACAAATGGCGGGACTTGCTTCACGGGCCGGACATCATTCGTTTGTATTTGTCCTACTCAACTTACTGGACAGCTTTGTCAGACTGCTGGTAAGGTTATGATTCTGTACATGTACAATTAAGATTTGAGTATTCTTGTTTGGCAAATGACACGGCATAGTCTTGGGCCAAGCCGCAGGTAAGGTGTGTTCACCAGCTACCCAGAACACCTTAAAGCTGCTATACACTATTGTAATCTCAGCAAACATAAGTGATCAGTTTTTTTAATGAAACTTACTTGGTGCAAAGCTGATAATAGTATCAAACATCCCTGTAAATCTTTATTCCAGGTTGTTTAATGTATATTGTGATTCAAAGAAATGAAGGATACTTTTAGAGAATATTTATTTTAGAAACATTACCAATAGTGTATAATGTCTTTAAGTATACAACCCTGTATGGCACATCTTGTTGATGACAGTTTTTATAACTTTTGCTTTACCATGGACAGCCCCTGCTCACAAATTTTTGTCCTAAAAATAAATATAAAAAATTTGGAACTCCTGGGGAGACAGATCTTCTTTCACTTCTGTACCACATCGGTGGAACAATCTTTCAATCCAGGTGCACTCATGCAAAACCTACCTCATCAAGCTAGCATTTCAGTCATAATTTGTATGTTTGTTGTTTTTCTGGTCTCTGTTTGTGCCATGAGCATTCGTCTTTTGGGCATGTGTGTGTGTGTGCATGTTATTAAATGCACATTATTATGATTATATTAGAAATGGGGAGGCATATTGTGACTTAATAAATGGTTTTGTCTCAAACCTCATATCTTGCAGTCTCTTGTAGTGATGATCCATGTCAAAATGGCGGCACTTGTTACACAGGCTCTACAGGATTTATCTGTACATGCCTAGATGGGTTCGCAGGAGAACTTTGCCAGACTGCTGGTAAGCAAACTGGTAGAAAATAACACAATAAAAATCTTGTTTTTCGCTGTATACCAAAATGCGTATAACAGGTATTATTTATTAGATTTTTAATGCTCAGCAAAGCAGAGTTGTAGTACTTTGTACTCGAGTACATTTTTTGTACTCGTATATTCGTATTAAACTACAACTGTAGAGTTGGAGTATTTGTACTCATACTCATACTCGACTACAAGTCTGCTATAGCAGAGCTGCCAACTCTTCCAGATTCTGCGGAAGACTTCCGTATTTGACGGTAATTTACTTACTTAAAATATATGCAAGGAGGCCACTCCTTTTGGTGCCAAAAGGAGTGGCCTCCTTGCATATATTTTAAGTAAGTAAATTACCGTCAAATACGGAAGTCTTCCGCAGAATCCGGAAGAGTTGGCAGCTCTGCTATAGTGTAATGTATACTCAGTGATTTCAAGTGTTTATGAAAACAAAACTCCACAGGCGACTCCCAGAGTAAGTAAAGGGCATTAATCTAATCAATCTTGTTTAATAACCCAATATCCCTCAATAAAAGAAGAGCGATTGTAAAATGACTTCAATTCTGGGACCTATTTCATTGAGCAAAAATAGCTAAGCATAAATAACTTACCAGCCAAATTGCCATTACATAATGTATATTGCTTCTGGCTGGAGTTTCACAGTTACATTTTGTCTGGAAATAAATTTGCTATTAGCAATATTTTCAGCTTAGCAGCCCTATGAAATTAGGCACAGGTCAGAGCTGATGCCACACCTTGACACAAGCACATATCTCATGGAGAAACCCTCTTCTCCTTTCCCCCTTCTTGGGGTTTCTTGGGGGAAGGGTTGTGCTGGATCTAGGAATCAGATAAAGGAGGGCTGAAATTTCTTTTGAATGATTAAATGGGGTAAATGTAGCACCTAGCACACAAAGGCAATATGATGTGGAGTATGGGGGCAGTAGATAGCAATATTTGTTGCCGGAGGTGGGGTGGAGAGGAGGCTATAAAGCAGGGAGAGGAAGAAGGGACTGAAGCCGCCAATTCCTACTCTAGTTTCTGCAATGGAGGGATCTTCATATTTTGTGATTGTTTGATTTATTATTGTCTTGTTTGTCATTATGTGCTAGTCCCTGCCATTGGTTGTCCTGAAGACTCCTGTCTAAATGGTGCCACATGCTTCCTAAGCTCTACTACGGACAACTTTTTCTGCACGTGTGCTGCAGGGTTCTTTGGAGATCGATGTCAGGAGCATGTTGATGGTATGTACACACCAAACTCGGTTTTCATTTTGTGCAATTCAGTATCACTGTTTCACAAAGATTGGTGCTCTTCAATGAGCAACCATCTTAGTTGTATATAAGTCAATGTGAGTCACACTGAGGCTCATGTCAAAATAGACTGGTGCCTTTCAAGCTGTGAGATTTTTGTAGTGATCGATGTTTGATTTGAAGTCAGTGAACCAGACAAATGGAATTAGTGTAATGAGAGTATTTCCAAAATAGACTGGTGACTCTAAGCTTAGATTTTTTGGTAGTGATGTTTGATATGAAGTCAGTGAATCGGACAGTTGGAATTAGTGTGATGAGGGTAGATTGTGATTACCGTGTCATCGTTTTTTCCTTCACAGTTGATGGCTGCTTTAATGTGCCCTGCAAAAATGGTGGCATATGTGTCACAGCAGCTGATGATGTCACTAACACATTGTGTATGTGTACAGAGAACTTCTATGGTGCTTACTGTGAAAACCATCATGGTAAGATCACATTTCCTCTTATAAAGCTCAGTGTACATTGTATTAAAAATAGTAATATTTCATTCTTTTAAAGTGCATTTCACATAATGTTCCAATATGCATGTATCCCTGCAGCGTCTAGCCAATAGGGAACTTAAGTGTGTTCGTACTTCTGATAGGCATTGATTAATTCTTAGAGAAATTGTGCATATAATGCTTCAAGGATAAATTTGTGATTTTGTTGGTTCATTACCCCAAGGGAATTTTGTTTATTAATGGTAAGTTCAGCAAGCAAACTCGTTGGTTTCCCTGACTCTGAAAATCATGGGTAGTGTTCTTTAAAAAAATGTGCATTAATAAGAAAATGTTCTTACAATTGTTATTTTCTTTTCTGCCTCAGATATTTGCACTTCTGATAATCCCTGTATGAATGGGGGAACGTGTTACACCTCCAGCCAAAATAGAACATCCTTCGTTTGCTACTGCCCTCAAGGTTATGAGGGTCCCTTTTGTGAAACTTCAAGTAAGTCATTTCTGTTTTGGATATTTCATTAGATATTACATAATGTTTATCCTGTTGACATAAAATGTTCTCTGCCGGTCAGTAATCCTGTACAGTGTTGGTCCTTACCAGATTATCAAAGTAACCAATTATTATCTAAAATGCTATACATGGTATCAAATTGGTATACGTATCAATCATCCTGACCAATGATTTCATCTCAAGTGCTTTCATCTTAGAGAAAACAGAACATGAGTCAAATTTGTAAAACATAAAAACAGAAAAAAAACATGTAACAGTTTTTTGTTGTTTTCTCAAAAACTTGATCACTTTTTGTAATGACATTTTCACAGGTAAATGTTATGATATAATTCTTGAAAATGAAACGGTTGAATGAATGTTCACAAACCATAGTTGTACGTTCCCTTTAAGCTGTGGTGACATAAATCTCAGTGACAGGGCTCAACATTTATACTTTTGATTTCAATATTTGCAGAGTCTTAATTGTGGTGGAAACTTTGTTTTGTCCTCAGATAATTCATCGGAGCACTTGCTAGTTTAATTTGTTTGGTGTTTTCTTTCACTGTTGGTTTTGGGCATTGAGGAATGAAATGAGTATAAATAAATATTAATATTGAAATATTGAAATTTGTTTAAATTGATCTAAAATAAACAAATTATTTTAAAAAGAATAATTTTTGTTTTGTTATGTTAAAAACAATTTTATTTCTATGGAATTCAGATATAATATAACAAGAACTCTCTGTCACCCAGAAATGGGAAACGGCCACTGTTGAGTTTACTGAGAATCATGTTTATTTTTGTTGATTATCTAGATCCTTGTGCCAGTAATCCATGCATGAATGGTGGAGTGTGTACCAAACCGCTAGACCCTACTATTGATATGATATTTTGTCAGTGCTCAAATGGTTTTGTTGGCGTACGATGTGAAATAGTTGACACCGGTAAGTCTCTTGTCAGAACAAAAATATGAACTCATTTAAGATTTGAAAGATGAACAATTTGTGTTTTAGAAAATACACAAGGAATTTTTCTTGTGAAGCAACTATTAAGGTTGTGAATTTTGGGGAAATTATCATAAAGTTAATCTGCTCTGTGCACATCATCACCTGGAGGTGACTTCTATTTTAATCAGGTAATTTTGTAATTAGGTATACAATGTTATTCATCCACTTTAATACAACCAGTTACCATGTAACATAACAATGGTTAAAAGCTTTGTTTTGGTGTCATATTAGTTATTTACATATGACACGCAATGACCCTGCTTTTGTCTTTGTTCAGGTGAAGGGGCATGTGTCACTGGAGCATGTATGAATGGAGGAACGTGCGTACCATCCCCCTTTGCTCCAGGCGGTTTGACCTGTACTTGTCCTACATCCCACACCGGCAGTCGCTGTGAAGTACAGGGTAAACTCGGGTCTTATTTTGTGTATATTTACCTTGTCATGATGGTCATGCCAATTTGTATTGGAATGATAATGATCAAGTCAACAAAATCAGAAGGAAAGTTGGATTGTGTAAATGTGACATACTCCCACAAAATGAGAGTAAAGTCGGCATTATTCAAAAGTTAAATGTTTGTATTATAGAATACTGTAGAAAAAGAGATTTTCAACAGCACCAAATACTTTGGGGTGTACATATTAAAATCTGTGAAAGTTTTTAAAAGTCATACTTCATATTAATTTCATTTTTAGGCTTACTTGGTTGTCTGATAAGGTTTGTATGACAACAACTTTATCTTGTTATTTCCTGCAGTGCCTCTGGCTTGTACCAGCAATCCCTGCATGAACAGAGCAACCTGCAATGATGTCAGTGATGGCAACTATCAATGCATCTGTCTGGAGGGATATGCTGGACGTAGATGTGAAGTTGTAGGTATGTGTATGGGTATGCTAATGGTAAAAAAAAAAACTATTTGCCGATGTCTCAAGTTAGTTAACCTCTTCCCCCTTCTGCCGTGGTTATCTGAGTGATTCTTCAACTGTCACTTCCCAGGTTTAGATTCATAATAGGAATCGTTATGTTGAATTTATGTTAAACATTAAAAACATGTTTTTAGTTGTTTTCTAAAAAACGTGAGCACCTATTGTGAATCTTCCACATGTTAGTTTATTATATATATCTTGAAAACTATAGGGTTGATACGAATGTACGCTACCAAGTACAAATGTTGTACCTTCCCTTTAAACTTTAAATATAGAACCTTATCTGAACCTCTTATTTAGAATGGTGGATTGTGCTCAGTTATACAAGCCCTATAGTGATGATCTGTCTTTATTATTTTGATTTTTATGATGATATTTTCATCAGGTCCCTGTGTGTCATCACCGTGCATGAATGGAGGAACATGTATAGAAGATGTCTATACTCCCGGTAACTTCTTATGTATGTGTCAAGACCAGTACACTGGAGAAACTTGTACCATCCCACCTAATGCAGGTAAGAAAGATAAACACATAGTTTCTTAAATTCTGCTCACATCTTGTTTTTATCTTGTTTACTTTATGCTTCAAACAGGTTGAGGTCACAAAGTAACATTTTTTTCCAAAATGGTGCTTCCCTTGTAGA
The DNA here is from genome assembly GCA_029582265.1 of Zoroaster sp. YZ-2022. NCBI lineage: Eukaryota > Metazoa > Echinodermata > Asteroidea > Forcipulatida > Zoroasteridae > Zoroaster > Zoroaster sp. YZ-2022. Next base: position 13,916,554 of record CM055821.1, on the reverse strand, counting down.
TCCATGTGTCTCTTCACCATGCCAGAATGGTGCATTGTGCACACCGTCAAACACTGGAGACAGCTATACTTGCAACTGCCCAAATGAATTCGTCGGTCAGAATTGTGATATTCCAGGTAAAATCACAATTTATTTCCCCCTCCTACAAACAAATTTTCCCTCCCCCCAAAAACTATAATAGGGCTTAATAATGCAAACGATATATAATTTGTATTTTGAATGTGTGAAAATGTTTTAGTTTATTCATTAAGTTTTGATAAAGATAACATTTTTAGATTTAAATAAATGGTATGGTTTTAACTGTGGTTGACAGTGTTAAATACATCAAAAGTTGGGTACAACATTGGTAATATTGGCAAGACTTGTGAGTATCCTTCTTTCTTTGAATGAAGATATACCTTAAACAATTAACCTGTGAAAGTTTCAGCTCAATATGAAGTCATGAGAAAAGTGTGAGAAAAGTGCTTGCAAGCACAATTTTTTTACAGTAAACGTTTTGAACAAAAAGTAACTGTCCGGAAACTTTTACTGACTTTACATCAAGTAAGCTTTGGGATAATGCTGTTAGTTTGTAATTACCAATGTTGTACATGTAATATAGAAATAAATAAATAAATAATAGAAATATACATCCTCCAACAGGTACGACATTAATGAGAGATCCTAGTCTTAACATCACTTTACTCTCAATCTTAACAGATCCCTGCAGTCCTGGTCCTTGCCTAAACTCTGGTGTATGTAGTGCCATCCCAGCTACGGGTGGGACCTGGGAGTTTTATTGTCTCTGTACCAGTCAGTTCCTAGGGACCACTTGTGGTGTGCAACGTAAGTCAAGATTTTTATTTTGAAGGATTCACATAAATACCTTTTTATTTAAAGTGTGAGAAAACTATTATTATTATTTTATTTTTTTTGGTTAAATACCTGATACAATCACTACCTTCACACAAATGTAGCTTTTGTATTAAAACTGATTCAATGATTCTTCAAAATGAATTGACGAAATACAGACGAAATACATAAAATTACAATTTATAAGAATAAGTTCAAATGTGGGAAAAAAGCTAATTACACATACTGGAAAAAAATAATTACTGAGAATTTTTTTTTCATTTTATGTTTATCACTATTCTTTGTTTAGATAACTACAGATGGTATGTAACCTGCTTTAAAGATGTATTGCTCATGTTTTATTGGAAATTTCCAGAAATTTAAATTTTCATTGGAACATTGACAATTTCCTTTTAGAAAAGAAAAAACATACTTTAAAATAAGATATTTCACAAAGTAGATTTTGTAACTTGGTTTAACAGTAAAAAGTGCCAAAATGAATTTATGACAGCACTCATAAATTCATTTTGGTACATATTTACTGTTAAACTATGCTTGTCACGATTTTTTTGAGAAATGTTTAATTTTAAAGCATTCATTTTACTTCCTCAAGTAAAATAGCTACGTTCTGATGAAAAAGATAATTTTACAAAATTGTCCTTAAAATAGCAAAAACATGGGCGATAACTGCTTTAAACTGTCTGGATTCTTTACTTTAATAACCATAGAAATGATGTCTCTTTATCCATAGGGGCCTGTGTCAGTAATCCTTGTTTAAATGGTGGACAGTGCATTGATGTTCCAGAGTCTGCAAGCCAGCCGATTTATGGGGCTGACCCAACAAGCCAAATGCTTAATTACAACTGCCGTTGCCTGGACAGATGGACTGGAACGAATTGTGAAACCGAATTAATTGGTGAGAAAAATTGTCGGGTTGACAATTTTGTTATTTTGATCTGGATACTTTCTCAAAATGTTAATGAGTTCTGAAATTTTTAAAGAGAAGGTAAAGCATTAATTATGTTGCCAAAACTGTTTCTTTGACTATGATTACTTTCTTTGAACTAAGATAAATGTTAACAACCAATCTGGAAAAGTTTCACCTTATTACAATGTGTCATCAATTAGGAAATAGTGAACATGTAATCAGATCTGTGTATTATTTCACCTTCCATATTGCTTATATCCTTAAGCAAGACACTTTACCATAATTGCTTCTCTCCACCCACCTGTGAGAGCAGGGTTGGTTGTTGTGTTTGATTAGCCCTATACATTGTATGGGCTGAAATGGCAGCAATTGAGCTGTATACTCTCCAGAGAGCTGAGATGGTTTCAGGAATGATTTATGAGCCTGATGAGCAATGGTAATAGAGGCAATGTGAACACCAGTTTAGTGGATACTTACACGTAGTACACATTATTATTTATTATTATTTTTTTTTAAAGTGACAGCACTTCAGACAAAACTATTTCTAAGAAAGATTTACTCCAAATAAGTTTACAATTACAATTGGAAAATTTACTTTTGAATACCAATCCTATACCTTATGCTTAAGTAAAAAAAAATTACTTGTTAGTTTGTTAATGTTAATGTAAGTTTATGAATTGTTTAAGAAAATAATGTCATTTCATATTTCAGATCCTTGTGAGTCACATCCATGCCAAAACAACGGGACTTGTTTCAGGAGCCAGTCGGTAGAACGATTCGTCTGTATCTGTCTGGATGGCTTCTATGGAGACTATTGTGTTGGTAAGTATAAGTAACGAGTTCAACAAGTTTCAAGATATCCTTTATATGTTGAAATATGTTTACATTTGCAGATCAGGAGAGGTCAAAGGGAGCGTACTCCCTCCCACTCTTTTATCATCGTACATAGAAATATTTAGGTTTATGTATACTACAATTTTTGCAGTGTCCTACCCCTCCCTTTGCTATGTTCCCTTACTTAGCCATCCTTGATCTGCCTTGGCATTTTACTATAAACTGGATTTAACTTCTCTACCAACAGCCAATCCCTGTGCAGGTAATCCATGTAAGAACGGTGCCACCTGTCAATCCTCTGGGACCGAGTACATGTGCATCTGTAGCCCTGGCTATTCCGGGCTCAGCTGTGACATAGAAGGTAATCTCATGGGGGGATAGATAGTAAGCATGGGGGCAGAGCTTTTTTTAATAATGGGTTGACAGACTGTGGTGATAGTACTGTTGGTGACTCACTGGAATCATTTGATGATTTAGTAGATTTCTTGCGTCCAACAGGCATGATCCAAATGGGCTAACATTGAATTGGCATGTACTGGGCTGGCTATATGAATAATAATATTTTGTGGTTGAAGACACCCCAATACTCAACCTATCACTCGGTAGGTCACTATGTTTTTTCCCAAAATGTAATTTTGTTAACATAACATGATTACTTTGGCTAACTTATTTTACACAAAAAATGTCTGATGTGGTAAAGCTTCAATTGTTTAAAAACAAACCTCTCTGGATAATTCATTCTGACCTTAATAGCTAGTATACATATAAAATATTTCACTATTTGGCAAAAAATCTAAAAAATACAAAGACAAAATACAACCTCATCGGCCAAAATTCAGTGCCTTAATAAAATTGTTTGGACCCAGCAAAATGTCAACAACTCATACAAACCTTCCTTATTCTTATTACAGATCCATGCCATACCAATCCATGTATTAATGGTGGAACGTGTCGACTTACAGAAACATGGTTTGAATGTAGTTGTGTACCAGGATACAGAGGAACAGACTGCTCAGAAGCAGGTAGGTAGTTTAAAGGATCACCTTTAAATCAAATTTTGCTGACCTTATATAATAATAATAATATTTCATTCTTATACAGAGCATGTCACATTATGTCTCGATACGCTTTACATATTACCCCTGGTCACTGGGCCAACATCATTCTTATAATATTTCTCAGTTCCCTCGGGTGTATACAGGGAGTATACTACTTGGTGAAGAGAAGCAATTACAGTAAAGTATCTTGCTCAAGGACATAAATGCAATGGTCGCAACCAGGATTTGAACCCACATTCCGATGACTCGGCCATCAGACCACAAGTCCAAGTCCCCACTCTGTATATATTACATGTATTAGTCTCGCATCCTGCTCTTATTGTAATGCAAATATGAGATGTGTTCTTTGTATACTGTTATCATTGTCCTTGTTAGCTTTTTGTTATTGTTTGTTACTCAGTTGACAATTCTTGATTATGTTATCATGTTGTATTGTACTTATTTGGCAATGAAGGCAATGAAGGGTGCCACTAATGTATTATTTATATTTAACATTGAAATTACAAGTATGTTTATTGCTTTTGTGTACAGATCCGTGCTTCCAGAACCCATGTTTGAATGGTGCTACCTGTATATCTGTCAGAAGAACTGCCTTGGAATATCAGTGTCTGTGTCCACTTGGGTTTGGAGGACTGACATGTGCGGTTAACTTTGGAGGTAAGATTGAAGAATCATAAAGTTCAAGTGATGAAGATCAAATTATTTTGATTATTTTTTCATCATCAATCAAGAGAAAGTAAGTTTTACAGTATTTTTCTTAACCATAACGTGGTTGACATGGTGCTTGTGTCCTTGAGCAGTTGCTTGTCAACCTAGGAAGTAACCTAGGAAGTAACCTGCTAAGACTTGCATCCCATGTGGAATAGAAATATTCTCAGTCGTTTTATGCCAACAGAACTGGAAAAAATCTCCAGCCTGATGAGCCAACATGTGACAGACGTAACTATACTTTCCGTTACAGAAATACAGCAGGATACTTGTAAACACATGACCAGTTTTAAAACATCTTTTCAGCTATTTACATTTTTCCTGTGAACTAATGATTTCCCAATTCACATCAATTTGGATAATTACCAATGGTGAACCTTCCCTTTATAATAAAACAGAAACCTAATGCTACAAAATGCATGCTTTATGATGCAACTATATCCCCTTGAATGCATTTTCTTTCTTTTTAACCCTCCTATGGTTTGACCTTTCAAAACCTTTCAAAATCTGCTTACGGGCCAAAATGGCTATCAATTATTATGAACCCTTTAAAACCCTCCAGAATTTGTTGCTACTGAACAACCACACCTTTCAATACCCTTTGAAAGGTATTGAAACATTTCAACACCAGTTTGTTCAGAGAGTTGTTACACCTTTCGAAACCTTTCATAGGTCCCTTTTGTCAGACAGTTTTCTCACCTTTCAAAACCCTTCAGTACAGCAAACTTGAAAGGTTTTGAAAGGTCTGACAATTCTATGGCAACTGCACTGTATATAGGAGGGTTAATGCAAATTGGCCAATTCTGCATCCCACCCAAATCTTTACGCCCGCCCTCATTCCACTCTTCATTCTTTCCCACTGTCCTCCAACCATCTATGCCAAACTCACCCTTCATCTCTCCGTGACCAGGTCTAAACATGTGTGCGTTGAACCCGTGTGCCAACGGGGGCAGTTGCTTTCAAAGCTCTGATCCGTTGGCTAGCACGTACGTCTGCATATGCACTACAGACTATTTTGGTGAAAACTGCAACCAGCAGAGAATGTGTACGTACCGCACATGCTTAACTTCTGTTTTGCGTGTTGAATCACAGTTTCTAATATTAAATGGTGTACCAGTAATGTTTAAATAGTGAATCCTAACCTCCATTCTACTACAGATTTCTAACTTACTTATACCCTTTTGAGTGAATAACATGTGTGTGTTCCTGTTACAAAAATATTTATCTGAAGTTAAATTACCACTTGTTATTTCTTCTTTTATTTCTTAATTTATTGCTTCATTAACATACGTGGGTACATTAAATAGTTTTTTTTACATCATGTTTTAAGCATTTTGAATGTTTCTTCTCTCTACTTTGATTTACATCAAATCCAAGACAGTTTGCTTTGTGCTTATGTGAGCTAATCCATTGCCTAGCTTATACTTCGGTTATAAAGTTGTGTTACATCAAAGGGGTTGATTGGTGGAGGGTTGAATGAACATATTAAGTTTCAAATACCAATGTTATACCTTCCATTTAAAGTGTTTTGCTAATGGAAAATCATCAAAAAGGGCAGTCCCACACCCTCCTTTCCCTATTCCCAGACCCCAGACCCCATCCCCCAGACCCCAGACCCCATTCCCCAGACCCCAGACCCCATTCCCCAGACCCATCCCCCAGACACCCCCTACCCTACCCTCAAATCTTCAAATGTATCAGGGGAAAAAAAATATTGCCATCATTGGTTTACACTAAAGCCATTCATTTGATATGTGTCTGACAAATTTGTTGACATTTTCGGCAAAACTTACTGTTACTGATGATAAATGAGAATTTTTTATTTTTTATTTACTATCAAAATAATTATTGTTTCTCAATGTAATATTTAGTAGGAAGTACTAATGTCCTTTTACACATATGAGACTTAGTCGCTTCATAACTTGTGTAATGAAATATTTGAAGCATATTATTTGAGTACTCTCATTGACAAAGTCGTGTATGTGTAAACGGGCCTTATGGGCATAGATTGAACACTAATTCTGTGTCGTACTTCAAAATAATAAAGATGGTAATTTGTTTTACGTTTCATGGTAATTTATGAGAAATTTTTGTTCATATTGTGTATAGTCATTCTTTAACCCTATCAGGCCTGGGAGCACAAATCAAGACTAGGGGATGCTCCAATAACAAGGATCTAAGTGGTGTCACAACGTACTATTACAGTTGCAACTTTCACATGTTGGTTGGACAGAAAGCATACTCATAGAAGCAGTTTTGTCAATATTACCAATGTTGTACCTTCCCTTTAATTGGCAGACCCCATAGAAGGTACCCAGCCTACCCTTCCTGCAGACATGCTATGCTCCCCCGATCCATGCCAGAATGGCGGCACGTGTTTCCAGAGTGGAAGTGGAACAGGCTACTTTTGCCAGTGTAATTCATTGTTCACAGGGCAGCACTGCGAATTGGCAGCTACAACTACACCTGCAGATACAACTACACCTGCACAAACAGCTGCACCTGCACAAACAGCTGCACAGACAACAATACCTGCCCCTACTGGTGAGATTTTTCATATTGAGGATATTCAAAGAAAGTTACTTGGGGTTGTGTTATTCCCAAAGGGGTGCGGTATAGTTTGTCTAAAATCACTTCTGAAAATCTGGCATGAAAAACAAAAAGTTTGTATAACCCGGCCACTGATAGAAAACGTTTGGCAAGCAGGATGGAAGATTGGTTTTGATCCACAGGGAAACCGTTGGTTGGGAGTGCAATTCTGGCTAGCATGGATCCATATGTCACAAAGCTGCCTGCTAATTATCAGACATATTTTCTCTGAGTGGCTTGTTGTTTACCAAGCAGTTTTGTAATGGACTACATCACCAATATATGAGTGTGTTGCATCTCTGTCTAGCTAGCAATTACTGTTCACAATTCCCAGTAGGTTACTGTGTAGTTTATAATCTAACAATCTATGTAGTTTCATTATTAAATGATTATATATCAGCATGCATTACGCAAATATTGCACTTGCACATGGGCACTAGTGTAATTGCGAAGAGTTCTATATTTTACAAACAAAATATATTGGCTATGCAAAATTATCTGCTTACCATCTGTATATTGGCCAAAGGTATTCTCTCTCAGGTAAATACATTTAATTTCTTATATGATTAAAATATGGTTCATCCTGTCTTCAAGACATGTTGCTAACCATCACTTTCCCCTTAACAACAAATTGTAAATGAAAAGAAATCTATATATTTATTCCAACTGAACTATTTTCCCCCAATGTTTTAACTAAACTCCCACTCCCATATGATTGTTTCAGGTTGTATGTTTGAAGACCAAAGCTATATGGAAGGAGATACTCGGAAAGAAGGCTGCAAAGACTGGTGAGCAAAACCACTAAGCAGGAATTGATACTGTAAGGGTAGAACAAAACCACTCAGCAGGAATTGATACTGTAAGGGTAGAACAAAACCACTAAGCAGGAATTGATGCTATAAGGGTAGTCCAAAACCATTAAGCAGGAATTGATGCTATAAGGGTATATAGAACAGAACCACTAAGCAGGAATTGATACTGTAAGGGTAGAACAAAACCACTAAGCAGGAATTGATACTGTAAGGGTAGAACAAAACCACTAAGCAGGATTTGATACTGTAAGGGTATAACAAAACCACTAAGCAGCTAGGGTAGAACAAAACCACTAAGCAGGAATTGATGCTATAATTAAGGGTAGAACAAAACCACTAAGCAGGAATTGATACTGTAAGGGTAGAACAAAACCACTAAGCAGGAATTGATACTGTAAGGGTAGTCCAAAACCACTAAGCAGCTAGGGTAGAACAAAACCACTAAGCAGGAATTGATGCTATAATTAAGGGTAGAACAAAACCACTAAGCAGGAATTGATACTGTATGGGTAGAACAAAACCACTAAGCAGGATTTGATACTGTAAGGGTACAACAGAACCACTAAGCAGGAATTGATACTATAAGGGTATAACAAAACCACTAAGCAGCTAGGGTAGAACAAAACCACTAAGCAGGATTTGATACTGTGAGGGTAGAACAAAACCACTAAGCAGGAATTGATGCTATAAGGGTACAACAGAACCACTAAGCAGGAATTGATACTATATATAAGGGTAGAACAGAATTCCACTAAGCAGGAATTGATGCTATAAGGGTAGAACAAAACCACTAAGCAGGATTTGATACTATGAGGGTAGAACAAAACCACTAAGCAGGAATTGATGCTATAAGGGTACAACAGAACCACTAAGCAGGAATTGATGCTATAAGGGTACAACAGAACCAATAAGCAGGAATTGATGCTATAAGGGTAGAACAAAACCACTAAGCAGGAATTGATACTGTAAGGGTAGAACAGAACCACTAAGCAGGAATTGATACTGTAAGGGTACAACAGAACCACTAAGCAGGAATTGATGCTATAAGCTTAGGTACAACAGAACCACTAAGCAGGAATTGATGCTATAAGGGTAGAACAATAAACCACTAAGCAGGAATTGATACTGTAAGGGTAGAACAGAACCACTAAGCAGGAATTGATAGTGTAAGGGTAGAACAAATTAACCACTAAACAGGAATTGATACTATGAGGGTAGAATAAAACCACTAAGCAGGAATTGATGCTATAAGGGTAGAACAAAACCACTAAGCAGGATTTGATACTGTGAGGGTAGAACAGAACCACTAAGCAGGAATTGATACTGTAAGGGTACAACAGAACCACTAAGCAGGAATTGATGCTATAAGCTTAGGTACAACAGAACCACTAAGCAGGAATTGATGCTATAAGGGTAGAACAATAAACCACTAAGCAGGAATTGATACTGTAAGGGTAGAACAGAACCACTAAGCAGGAATTGATGCTATAAGGGTACAACAGAACCACTAAGCAGGAATTGATGCTATAAGGGTACAACAGAACCACTAAGCAGGAATTGATGCTATAAGGGTAGAACAACCCACTAAGCAGGATTTGATACTGTAAGGGTAGAACAAAACCACTAAGCAGGAATTGCTACTGTGAGGGTAGAACAAAACCACTAAGCAGGAATTGATGCTATAAGGGTAGAACAAAACCACTAAGCAGGATTTGATACTGTGAGGGTACAACAGAACCACTAAGCAGGAATTGATGCTATAAGGGTAGAACAAAACCACTAAGCAGGAATTGATACTGTGAGGGTAGAACAAAACCACTAAGCAGGAATTGATGCTATAAGGGTAGAACAAAACAACTAAGCAGGATTTGATACTGTAAGGGTACAACAGAACCACTAAGCAGGATTTGATACTGTGAGGGTAGAACAAAACTACTAAGCAGGAATTGATGCTATAAGGGTAGAACAAAACCACTAAGCAGGATTTGATACTGTGAGGGTAGAACAAAACCACTAAGCAGGAATTGATGCTATAAGGGTAGAACAAAACCACTAAGCAGGATTTGATACTGTAAGGGTAGAACAGAACCACTAAGCAGGAATTGATGCTATAAGGGTAGAACAAAACCACTAAGCAGGAATTGATACTGTGAGGGTAGAACAAAACCACTAAGCAGGAATTGATACTGTGAGGGTAGAACAAAACCACTAAGCAGGATTTGATACTGTAAGGGTAGAACAGAACCACTAAGCAGGAATTGATGCTATAAGGGTAGAACAAAACCACTAAGCAGGAATTGATACTGTGAGGGTAGAACAAAACCACTAAGCAGGAATTGATGCTATAAGGGTAGAACAAAACCACTAAGCAGGATTTGATACTGTAAGGGTACAACAGAACCACTAAGCAGGATTTGATACTGTGAGGGTAGAACAGAACCACTAAGCAGGATTTGATACTATAAGGGTAGAACAAAACCACTAAGCAGGAATTGATACTGTGAGGGTAGAACAAAACCACTAAGCAGGAATTGATGCTATAAGGGTAGAACAAAACCACTAAGCAGGATTTGATACTGTAAGGGTAGAACAGAACCACTAAGCAGGAATTGATGCTATAAGGGTAGAACAAAACCACTAAGCAGGAATTGGTACTGTAAGGGTAGAACAAAACCACTAAGCAGGAATTGATGCTGTAAGGGTAGAACAAAACCACTAAGCAGGATTTGATGCTGTAAGGGTACAACAGAACCACTAAGCAGGAATTGATGCTATAAGGGTAGAACAGAACCACTAAGCAGGAATTGATAGTGTAAGGGTAGAACAAAACCACTAAGCAAGAAGTAATACTGTAAGGGTAGAACAAAACCACTAAGCAGGAATTGGTACTGTAAGGGCAGTCCGAAACATGGAGGTAGCATTTTTTTTTAATAATAAAGTTTGTAGATTTGGGCCGTCTTTTCAAATTCAACAAGACAATTCCAGCTAGGGTGCAAACTCTTCCAATGATAAACTCACCCATTTGGCTTAACTCAATCTGGGGCAGCCCTGCAGGTGCCATGTCTTTTTTGGGGTAGGATGATTCTCACTTTGTGCAATTGGATTGTGCACACCAAGTGTTCATGTATCGTAGTAGATTTTCCAAAGAATCCTTGACAGTATCACATTCTTATATTTTTTATTGGGTTGGCTTCTGGTGAAAGTGGATTAATTTTCATGCAAATTGATTATGATTTTTTGAGTACAAACAAAAAGTAAAACACAACAGATTAGCAGGGAGGGTTGCTGGTCGGGGATAGGGAAAGGAGGAAGGGTAAACAAAGAAACATAGTGCTTACCCATTCTCAAGCAGGGGACACACTGGAATAGCCACTACTCGGACATTTCTAGGTCAGAATTGTGTAAGAGTATAGTCATTTAATGGAGGATTAGTCAGACTAGAAGGTTGTTTTATCACTCTCTTTACTTTGTTATTTGTTGACAGTTTGTGCAGTGGTGGAGACTGGACATGTTCTAATCAAGGATGCAGTAAGTATTGTTTCTCATATGTGACCTGTTACAACGAAATGAGAGTAAAGTCGCATTAAACCATTTCACAGTGCAGTGGGAAAAGTGAAAAATTGGAGGGGAGGTCTAATTTGTTTTTGTTATTATATTTGCAATTTGTAAATCTCCTTATATCCAAATTTTTAGTTCCATCAGACAATTAAAAACCTCAATTTCAGGCCAATTTCATTGGTAGCATTTATCGTGTTCTGACAAACAACTTGAAACAAAGACGGAAACAAAGCTACAAATCCCCCTCTGGTGCTCTGGGGAATCGCTGCAACCCCAAGTGTTATATATCATTGGAAAGCTCTTGTTCTACTGAATCCAGAAATACCAATAACTCAATTGTTTAAATTTCCGACTTTACGCTCATTTTGTGGTGACAGGTCACATATATGATCTGATGTCAACATTTTAACATAAAGCTGGCCTGTGATTTCACAGGATTTTTTACAAATCTTCCTTGGCCTCAAAATGTTCTTGAAAGAAGAGAAGTATTGTGTCCAAACATCTAGTTTCTTATTTGTGGGGATGTGGAGAGTCTGCAAGTTCAGGGGACTTTGTTCTCTAGACCAAAAGGAGACCCAGGCCCACTACCCATTTTTCAGGATTTTTTACTTTTGTCAAGTCACACCGCTGATAAAGGTTTCAGTTAATAAAGCCCCTATACTTGATTATTTGTAATCTCAACAAAGATAAATGATGAGACTTTAACATCAAACTACCTTGGTGTAAAGTTGATTATAGTATCAAACATCCCTTGAAATAATTGAATATTTATTCAATTTGGTTGGGTTGTCTGTTGAATAAAGCATTACTAAGCAAAACCTTTTGTATTATGTTTGAATACACAACAATAAGTATAACACTTTTAAAACTTTTAAACATAAAATGAAAAAGAAATTGAACTATTTTTTTCTCAGTGTGTATGTCTGAAGGACGGCTGTATAATAATGGCGAATCTTGGAGAATTGATTGTCTCTTTTGGTAAGTTTGCATAAAAATGTTGTTATATCTAAGACAGTACTACTTCAGTTCCACTTACAACATGGATTATTAACTAATGACAGAGGTAAAGTTATGATTTCTCAGTGAGAAATTGTTCATAACCAAACTACTTCTAATGATACGTTATTGTGAGGTTAACCAAAAGTGAAATAGAACACAGATGTATCTTGATTTCTTAGTCATAAAAGTCCAACATACAAATAAACTAAAGCGCACATCAACCTGTGTGTGACGCATAAATGTCTATAGCATTAATTAAATTGCATACATTATGTACATGTACCATGGGTTAACATGTGTTATTACTTTTTTTTGTTTCAGTTCTTGTCTCAGTGGTGTAGCGTCTTGCTCAGATATGGATTGTAGAAACCGTGAGTATTCCGTCCAACTAAGTCTTATGATCAATGTGAAATGTATAACAACCATGTGTAAATACTTCCATTTCCTTTTAAAACACTTGTTTGACAGGAGAAGTGCCTAGGTAGCGTAGTACACTTGTTTGACAGGAGAAGTGCCTAGGTTAGTATAGTATAACTGTTTGACAGGAGAAGTGCCCAGGTAGTATCGTATAACTGTTTGACAGGAAAAGTGCCTAGGTTAGTATAGTATAACTGTTTGACAGGAGAAGTGCCCAGGTAGTATCGTATAACTGTTTGACAGGAGAAGTGCCTAGGTAATGTAGTACTCTTGTTTGACAGGAGAAGTGCCTAGGTAGTGTAGTACACTTGTTTGACAGGAGAAGTGCCTAGGTAGCGTAGTACACTTGTTTGACAGGAGAAGTGCCTAGGTAGTATAGTATAACTGTTTGACAGGAGAAGTGCCTAGGTAGTATAGTACACTTGTTTGACAGGAGAAGTGCCTAGGTAGTATAGTATAACTGTTAACCAGAAATATGTCTCAAGTATTTTGGATGCTTTATTTTTAACTGAAATGCACTAACTTGTCCCGCACATTGACTGTCCTGGTCAAAAACTTGGAACTAGCCTTGAGGTTATGGTTGCTTTGCTTATAGCATATTTTGTGACAATTTTAAGCAAAGCACAGTGGGGAACCTTTTTTTTTTTTTTTTTTAAAGATGTCCATTCGAGTATGCATAATGTCAAAAGTGATCGAACATTTGTCAACTACTTGTCTGAATGTATCATAAATACTACATGAATTTACATAGTGCTTGTGCAAACTTTCATAGATTATACTTCCACCATGCGAAGCATCAAATATAATTACAATATTGTTGTATTTATTCTCTCCTGTAGGTTGTATGCATGAAGGTAAAATGTATGAGCCTGGCAGCAGTAGAACAGATAATTGTAACTCATGGTGAGTAAGCACTTTAAGAAGAATTGAAACATCATGACCAAATGAGTGCAGTCCTCAAGCATTAACATGTCTGACATCATATCAAATAGTGTCATTTTTCTCATATTTCTCTTCATTTGTTCACCCTTTGGAATTAAGAATTACTTCTATTGTCGATCAAATTTTACTAAATTGCTTTTTTCCCTTTTTTTAATTACAAAAGAACACATTACAAAAGAACACATTAAAAACAAGCACTCTTGCGAACAAACATGTTTTGCTCACCCAGACTTATTGTACATAGAACATACAATGTAATGTCATATCACAGATTTAATGTTTTAAGGCAGGTCTCAAGAAAGCTTTTTTTAAAGTTCTTTAGCTTGAATTTTATTAGGTTTTGCTTTGATGTTTAATTCTTAATTGTTATTACTTATATTTTGAAGTGCCCAAGAGCATGATTTTATGGATGGACGCTGTACAAATATTATTATTATGGGTTATTATAACTAGTAACATTCAGGTTCTTAGAAACATGTCTCTCTTGTTGAGTCAGTCTCTTGACTTTTGTGTATAATTTGTATTTATTTTTTGTTTTCAGTGTATGTGATGTTGGAGCCTGGACGTGCACTGAACTCGCCTGTGGTAAGATTACCTCAGTTTAAAACAAAAATTAAAAATAAAAATTCTCAGAATCTCAACAAATTTCTTACATTTTTCACCATATTCCGGACGATATTAATAATTTCAAGTTTGTAATCGTTGATATAGTAGACATTGAATGTTGAGGTATTACATATTCTAAGCATGGTGTAAGAATTCTACTTATATATTGTATAGACCTTATGCAACTAAGTAACAGATTAATGGCTTGCTTAAGACGTAGCCATTTTGGTAATCACCTCAAGTAAAGCACACTGCTTGATTGTATAATGTTACTATACACATTCAGAGCATCAACTTAGTCATCTGTTAAAAAAGAATGTGAACTTGTATTCTCAATAATAAATGCCCATATCGGATTTTCTTTCAAAATTTAAATATTGAGTTATTTTATGTTGAAATAGCAGATTTCAAATCATTATATGTGGTCATGAAACATGAAGCGTATTGGTTAGACACAAAATAACTTTTTGGCTGAATGCCACATTGCATGTTGTGAGCCAGCTAATTGTATAACTGCTAGCACATGACTCACATACACGTCGGTCCGAAGCTATATAAATTTATGATCACAAAATGTTTGCAAGTGGTTTGATGACATCAAAAGGTCTATAGAAACAGTACGGAGTAACCATATTGGTATATCTAATACACAAAAATAGACTGGTGCTGCTCAAAGTGATTTGTAATTTGTGGTCTGGGAACTAGAGTGTGCTGAGAGTCTCTTAAAAAGACTGTATATTGGTTCCTCGCTTTTTTCCTAGGAAAAACTTGTGAGTTCATGAATGCTGTTTACCTTGAAAATGAATCCAGACAAGATGACTGTAATACATGGTGAGTCAATAATTATTTGGTTGAAGTCAAATATTTATTTTGAAAAAATTTGAACAATTTTACTAATCTCAGTTGATGAGACAGGTTCCTTTATGTGCTGTGCTGTGGGAAAAGCTCAGCATAGTGAACTTGAATACGTACACAAAAAAAACATCTGTTTTGATTATTTCATTTACTAAATGTGACCTGTCACCACGAAACCCGGACAAAGTCGCACCGATCCATTTCGAGTAAACAGCGTGCAAAGTCATTTCAGGGTGGAATCGTCCATTTTTGGATTTTGGGATGACCGTATGCTTTACATATTCATCTATCATTTTACTTTAAAAATAAATTAAATCTGTTAAGGTAAAATACTTTTTTACCCTATTTTCGGAGCGATGTTGGTGAACAAGAAGCGTGGACTTCCTGTACAAAAGCCTTCTTTTCTCTGATTGACTTGTTATTGATTGGGCATGTTGGGGGGGCTTAATCCCCTCCTGAGGGGATTACAGGAAAGGGTTACCCCTACAAGTTTATAATCATTCAAAAGCTTATGAACTGGAGAATATGAAAATACCAAAAACTCAAAATAAAATTTTCCAACTTTGTCCGGGTTTCATGGTGACAGGTCACAAATGTTCTTTCTTTTTTGTTAGATAAACAGCAATGAGCAATGATGTATTGCCTTAATTGAAATGATTAATGGATTTGGGTTTTTGTTCTTGGCTGGAAAACATTGAATTAGATGAACATAACTTTATCTTCAATGGCAGTATGTATCTAGTTATTGTCAAGTGTGTGAATCCCTACAAACATCAGATATTTAAGCTACCTTTAAGACTTATCCTTTTGCTTTGAAACTTATTTCATATCTTTTATTCATTTACATATTTGTCTTAGTTCCTGCTACCAAGGACAGTGGATATGTACAACAAAAGATTGCAGTAAGTAAATATATTCATCTAAATTGTTAAATTTTCACAAAGAATGCAATATTTGACCCATTTATTTTTGTTGTTGTTGTTGTTGTATTAACAATGATAAAATTTTCTCTTTCTTTTTATTTTCTTGCATGTGTATTTCTTCTGTGCTGACCAATTCACAGAGGCTGAGTAAGTTGAAGATATCTTATTTATATTTTATATATATATATATATATATATATATATATATATATGTTTACTTGTTCGGACATAGGGCGACCGACTTCTATAGAAATTGCTATTTCTCTGCGTTAAGGCGACCGTTGCCGGTCGCCTTAACGCTCAGCTACCCTTTAAAGTCATAATTTTGTCATAAAGTCTAAAAATCATCGCTTCCTTAGCCTCTAATTAGTGTAAACATCTTATTTCCAGAGTTTTGGACGGTTGGAGGATATATAAAAAAAGGGAAAGGTAAGAGGGAATTTTGTGCACGTTTCTATGGAGCGGTCGCCCTATAGGTGAAAAGAGAGTTATATATATATATATATATATATATATATATATATATATATACTTGTAGTAAAACTAGTGGAACGCTGGTAGTTGTAACTCCGAGTTTCACGCGTTATGCGATCATCAGACAACTGATAGTCACCAAGTTATGTATATATATATATATATATATATATATATATATATATATATATACACATACATAACAGCAAAAAGAAACGTCACCCCTAAAAATATTTATTATTTTCATTTTATAATTAATTTGTTTAATGAAGAATATTATGAGTATGGAGTGTAACACGAACACAATGTGGCAAACTTGGTTGACCTCAAAATTTGTCATGCATGACGTCTGAGGACACATAAGCTAAACATGTTCTCAGACTTATCAAAATTTAGGGGGTGACGTTTCTTTTGCTGTTATGTATATGACATAAAACACAATAAAGGGGGCCACTTTCCTACCGTCACGTTAGCAGTTTTTCTAATGGTTGTAATTTTTTTTAAATATCTGAAACCACCCAAAAAGAATTTCAACATTTGAATAGACATGCATGCTTATCCTAAAGATAATTTGAGTTGATTATTACTATTATTTTTTTAATTACCCTAAAATTTCCATCAACAAATGGACGGAAAAGTGAGGTAACTTTTTCCGTCCAATTTTTATGGAAATTTGAGGGTAAAAAATATATTAAAAAAATTAAAAAAAAAATAAATCAACTCAAATTAGTTCTAGTATAAGCCTGCATGTCCATTCACATGTTGAAACACTTTTTGGTCGGTTTCAGGTACTTAAAAATAAATAACAACCATTGGAAAAACTGCTAATGTGACGGATGCAAAGTGGCCCCCTTGATTGTGTTTTATGTCATATATATATATATATATATATATATATATATATATATATATAATATATATATATATTTAATTTATATATATATATATATATATATATATATATATATATTTATTTACTGATCTACTAAAGGCCTAACAAAAACAAGCCTTGTTTCTAATTTGAGCTAATTCTTTTTATTTTTTATTTATTTTTTGTGTAGTTTTATCTTCTCATTTCATTACCAATAAGCATCATGCAAAGTCATTATGTATACACTAGCAAATGATGATGCAAACATATAAACGTTTAATTAAAACAACTTTCTTCTGAACAAAAAATCACAGCATAAACAGATAAAACTGAAAATTAGAGTGCAATTTTGAAGTTGGGAAGTCTGATACCTAAAAGTCATATTTACTAATTTTGTTTTTGTTTTTTGCCTTTTCACAGTCCAATTGTAATCAAGGTGACGTTTGATTTCATTGCTGATTTTAATGATGTCGCTGGCAAACAACAAAGTTTCAGCGAGTAAGTAAAGTATGAATCCTCTGTGTGTCTTGGGTGAAATCGTGGATGTCTTGAGTTTTTTTAATCTGTCCTTGAATTCTGGTTCTTTATCTAAAGTTGTTTCTGTATGTTACTGTATTTACTGTTACTGTTACCAGTAAATTACCTACATAAAGTGTGTCAGTCGTGTACTGACCTAGTCCATGGCAGAGTAATCCAAGAACAATGGATTCTGGGCTATTCATGATGTATTGTTCCACAAACTGACGAACAAGGTCTCAAAAAGAAGCAGTGCAATCTGGTTGACTTTCCAGGGTGCGCAATACCAGTACTTTACATTAGGCTTGGCATTTTCTGTTTAATTTGTGAAATGTGTATATCGTTTTGACACAGACCATGTACGCGTGTAAACGATTATTGTTCTCACTAATAAATGGCATGATGCAGACAGATTGCCCGTATTCAGTACAGAAAATAATCCAAAATATGACAATACGGATTCAGAAAAAATAGTACAGATTAAACAAATCCAAGCCTGGCACAAAACATCATCTGAAATTTCTGGTTGTATTCAATTAAAAACAAATTAACTTTGTGATATAATAATAGCAGGCCTACTGGTCGCACTTATATAAATATCGTGGAAATGGAAGGTTCCATTTTTTGAAATGTAGGATTCATTGACACATTTCGTGAATTTGAAAACGGTTTAGTGAATTTATTTTCGTGTACATGTGTAAACATCCCAACCCTACTTTACACATGCATTTACTGTGTACTGCACTGTAATCGCTATGTACTTTGCGACTCCATTGCTTGCCCAGTTGTATCTTGTTTAGTTCAGGACCTAACAAGCTATGTTGAGTGGTGATCCTATTATGCTCTCAAGCAGAGCGGCCAAACTTAGTTACCATGCTTGTTGTGCATGCATGCATTTGGAGTACAATTCCATGGACTGGGTTATAGCAGGCTATAGTACACTTCAGGTACTTCAGATTTTATTGGAATTAACATGCTTATATGTTGTTTGTATTTTTCTTGCAGGGAATTGAAGACAGATCTCAGCACAAAGTTAGGATTGCAGAATCATATCCAGAACTTAACGGTATTCTTAACTGTACTTTATCTCTCCAAAATGATTTATGATTATTATTGTGGTGGGTGTGAAAGTATAGATGCAGTATAGGCCTGTGTACTTTAAGTTAATCACTCCGCATTCCACCAATTATGGCATTGTTCTGCATGTCAGCATAAGAATACGCCATTTGTTCAGGCAGTGGTGTATCCACATTTGCACTAACCCAAATTTCAAGATCCTTAATTTGTCTCATGGCGTAGCAATAAGGCTTTATCCACAAATTATGTTTCTACCATTTAGGCCAATTAAAAAGGGTGATTATAGGCCAGTAATAAAACAACAGGTTTGTCCACAGCTATGGCTAGATCACTATGTCTATAGCCATAGTCTTATAATAAAAACCACCCAATTCAGACAAAGGCTTAGTTTCTAGTCACCTTCACCCATGTAGCAAATCATGCTGACCCACATGTGCTGACCTATGTAGTAAATCATGCTGAGCCACCTGTGCCTCACCTTCCCCCATGTAGTAAATGATGCTGATCCACATGTGCTGACCCATTTAGTAAATCATACTGACCCACATGTGCTGACCATGTAGTAAATCATGATGACCCACATGTGCTTCCCTATGTAGTAAATCATGCTTACCCACATGTGCTGACCCATGTAGTAAATCATACTGACCCACATGTGCTGACCCATGTAGTAAATCATGCTGACCCACATGTGCTGACCCATGTAGTAAATCATGCTGACCCACATGTGCTGACCCATGTAGTAAATCATGATGACCCACATGTGCTGACCCATGTAGTAAATCATGATGACCCACATGTGCTTCCCTATGTAGTAAATCATGCTTACCCACATGTGCTGACCCATGTAGTAAATCATGATGACCCACATGTGCTTCCCTATGTAGTAAATCATGCTTACCCACATGTGCTGACCCATGTAGTAAATCATGCTTACCCACATGTGCTGACCCATGTAGTAAATCATGCTGACCCACATGTGCTGACCCATGTAGTAAATCATGCTGACCCACATGTGCTGACCCATGTAGTAAATCATGATGACCCACATGTGCTGACCCATGTAGTAAATCATGATGACCCACATGTGCTTCCCTATGTAGTAAATCATGCAGACCCACATGTGCTGACCCATGTAGTCAATCATGATGACCAATATGTGCTTCCCTATGTAGTAAATCATGCTTACCCACATGTGCTGACCCATGTAGTAAATCATGCTGACCCACATGTGCTTCCCTATGTAGTAAATCATGCTTACCCACATGTGCTGACCCATGTAGTAAATCATGATGACCCACATGTGCTTCCCTATGTAGTAAATCATGCTTACCCACATGTGCTGACCCATGTAGTAAATCATGATGACCCACATGTGCTTCCCTATGTAGTAAATCATGCTTACCCACATGTGCTGACCCATGTAGTAAATCATACTGACCCACATGTGCTGACCCATGTAGTAAATCATACTGACCCACATGTGCTTCCCTATGTAGTAAATCATGCTGACCCACATGTGCTGACCCATGTAGTAAATCATGCTGACCCACATGTGCTGACCCATGTAGTAAATCATGATGACCCACATGTGCTGACCCATGTAGTAAATCATGCTGACCCACATGTGCTGACCCATGTAGTAAATCATGATGACCCACATGTGCTGACCCATGTAGTAAATCATGATGACCCACATGTGCTGACCCATGTAGTAAATCATGATGACCCACATGTGCTGACCCATGTAGTAAATCATGCTGACCCACATGTGCTTCCCTATGTAGTAAATCATGCTACCGGCAAGAGGTGTGCGCCCAACCGGCAGCCCCATTTTCTAGTCTCTCGAAATACAGCTTTTTTGCACCAATCCATCCAGCTTTGGTCTTCCAAGATTGAACATAAGGTGTATCATTGATCATAGATCAGTCACTTTAACTGTTGGCAATAACCTTTGCCTAAAAATCATGATTTGGACAGAACATTTGTCTATCGAGTCGCCGAGGTACTGAAAACGTAAGCATGGTTCACCTTCATTGTTACTGCCTGTTGTTACTGACACTACCGCTACCAGCTATGCATATCTGCAACACACTGCAGTATACCAGTGACGATCTCCACGACATCAAATCCAGTATGCCTACCCAAAGGTTCAAGCTCCCCAGAATGGTTTTCGATCATATTAAATCCCTGAGTATCTTTAAATGGCACCACCGACACAGGGGATGCAGAGGAGGAAAACGTAAAGTTATTGACACCCGCATCCTCAAACCCCAAAACATAATCGCTGATCGTCTATCAAACGATGACATGATGCACCTTGGTTTAATAAATTGTCAATCTGCATGCAACAAGCCTGATCTCATCAAAGATCACATAAATGATCACAACATTGATATACTGGCATTAACAGAAACTTGGTTTCGTTCGGAACAAGATAAACACACTGATGATGTTATACCCCTAGAGGTTTTAAATTAGTCCACATGCCCAGGAAAGGACGGAGGGGAGGTGGTGTGGCACTGCTCTACAAATCAAGCCTCTCGGCGTCTGTTGCCAAACACGCCAATAACCAGCCGCCATTTTCCTTTGAATTCATCCAAGCAGACTTTATTCATAACCACGACAACGCCAAACACTTCCATATTGTTGTTGTCTATCGCCCACCACCGTCAAAGAAGGCGAATTATCCGTTCAGTACGTTCATTGACGAGTTTGCTGATCTGCTTAACCGCCAGGTGTTGTTCACCGGGGACCTCATTATTCTCGGTGACTTCAATGTCCGTTGGGATGACAGTACCGTAAACAACAGACAGTTTAGTGATCTACTCATGCAGTACAATATGCAACAAAGAGTCAACACTGGAACTCACACATCTGGTCACACAGTAGATCTTGTGATCACTCGACAACCTCATTCCCTCATACAGTACGTTACAACAGCAGACTTTATTTCTGACCACTGCGCAATCCATTGTCAGCTTGACTTGGAGAAACCCAAATACATAAGGCGTCAGGTTACTTATCGCAAGATAAAGACAATAGACCAGACCAAATTTAAGCAAGACATTACCACATCTTCCCTCATCAGTCACCCTGCTGACCCCCTAATTGATCAGTATAACACTGTTCTCTGTGCACTGCTTGACACTTATGCTCCAACCAAAACCAGCACGATATTGGTCAAACCTAAGGTTCCTTGGTACAACGAGGACATAGCTTCAGCTAAACGCAGGCGCCGACAACTTGAACGACACTGGCGTTTATCTAACCTTCACGTCGACCGCGAACTTTTTAAAACTCAGCGAGAAATGGTTCAAGCCAAATTCAACAACTACAAGGCCAAATATTATTCCGCCAAAATACGTGACTGTGAGGGAGATCAAAAAGCCCTTTCCCAGGTTATTAACCATCTTATGCATAGGAAAACAACACCCATCCTCCCATCATTCCCAAACACCACAGCAATGGTCAACAGCTTCTCTGATTTTTTCAAAGACAAGATCACCAAAATCAGAGACGACATATCCCTACACGCTGACCCCAACATTGACCCCAGATATTGAGTTTCATCAACTTCCCCTCACAACCTTAACGCCCGCCTCTGAGATGGAGGTGATGAAGATCATCAAGAATTCACCTACAAAGACCTGCACCCTTGATCCGATTCCAACATCCATGGTGAAGGAACACATCGACGTGTTGATTGGGCCTATAAAAGCAATAATTAACAGATCCCTCACTACTGGCCAATTCCCAGATTGCTTCAAGAGGGCTTTCATCACTCCTGTTATAAAGAAACAATCACTTGACCATAACGATCTAAATAATTATCGCCCAATTTCCAACTTATCATTTATGTCGAAGGTCGCTGAGAAGGTAGTTGCTGCCAGGTTGAATACCCATCTCACTGAGCACCATTTGCACGATGATTTGCAATCCGCATATACTAGGTTTCACAGTGTAGAAACAGCATTGGTCAAAGTCCACAATGACATCATGCTGGCCGTCGACAACAAAAGGGTCATTCTCCTTGTTCTACTTGACCTCTCAGCAGCCTTCGACACCATTGACCATGACATCCTCCTGCGTAGACTGCAGCATCAATTTGGGGTCCATGGCGTTGCTCTTGATTGGTTCAAATCATACTTGCATAATCGTTCTCAGGCAGTTCATTTATCCGGGGAATTATCCAAAGACTCCAAGCTCAGCTATGGTGTGCCACAGGGGTCTGTATTAGGGCCTATGCTTTTTACCTTATACATATCTCCTCTTGGCCGCATTGCTCGACACCATGGCTTACTTCCCCACTTTTACGCAGACGACACACAGCTTTACGCCACCTTTTCCCCAAGTATACCCGACGATGATACCAACACACAACACATTCTAGAAACATGCTTTAGACAACATACGCAGGTGGATGGCGGCCAATCTACTAAAATTAAACGCCCAAAAAACACAGTTTCTTGTCATTCGCTCACCTCACCTCAGACAGGAAGTTAACATTTCAGGCATACGCATAGGTGATGTTCAGGTTGCTCCTTGCTTTGACGCACGTAACCTTGGCGTTGTTTTCGACAGGTTTATGAATCTTGACCGACATATAACCACAGTGTGTCAGTCTTCTTACGTGCATTTACGTCGCATAGCAGCAATCAGAGCATCACTTTCACTACACACAGCTGAACAACTCATCCACGCATTTATCTCATCTAGACTAGACTTCTGCAATAGCTTACTTATAGGACTACCTCAGCAATCATTAAAACGCCTTCAGAGAGTACAAAAAGCGTCTGCCTGCTTACTCACCAGAACTAGATCATCCAAGCACATAACACCTATATTATACAATCTTCACTGGCTTCCTGTTAAATACAGAATACAATTCAAAATCCTGCTCCTTACATTCAAAGCCCTTCATGGTTTAGCTCCATCCTACATACAGGACCTGTTACAACTTCGCAACCTG
Organism: Zoroaster sp. YZ-2022; assembly: GCA_029582265.1. NCBI lineage: Eukaryota > Metazoa > Echinodermata > Asteroidea > Forcipulatida > Zoroasteridae > Zoroaster > Zoroaster sp. YZ-2022. The sequence goes on along the minus strand of CM055821.1, from coordinate 13,892,584 downwards.
CGACCAGGCCTCAGATCTTCTTCATCACAGATACTTTCTGTTCCCAAAACTCGCCTGGCAACCTACGGGGACCGGGCCTTTTCCAGCTGTGCACCGCGTCTCTGGAACTCCTTGCCAGACGGGTTAAGGGACACAACTGATCTGTCATCATTCAAATGGCATCTTAAGACACATCTCTTCAATCTTTCATGTGATCTACACTGATTTTCAAGTGACCGGCGCCTTTGAATGGGTCTCCAGATACTGTGCGCCTTATAAATGCTCTGTTATTATTATTATGCTGACCCACATGTGCTGACCCATGTAGTCAATCATGATGACCCACATGTGCTGACCCATGTAGTCAATCATGATGACCAATATGTGCTTCCCTATGTAGTAAATCATGCTGATCCTCATGTGTTGACCCATGTAGTAAATCATGATGACCAATATGTGCTTCCCTATGTAGTAAATCATGCTGACCCACATGTGCTGACCCATGTAGTCAATCATGATGACCAATATGTGCTTCCCTATGTAGTAAATCATGCTGACCCTCATGTGTTGACCCATGTAGTAAATCATGATGACCAATATGTGCTTCCCTATGTAGTAAATCATGCTGACCCACATGTGTTGACCCATATAGTCAATCATGATGACCAATATGTGCTTCCCTATGTAGTAAATCATGCTGACCCACATGTGTTGACCCATGTAGTCAATCATGATGACCAATATGTGCTTCCCTATGTAGTAAATCATGCTGATCCTCATGTGTTGACCCATGTAGTCAATCATGATGACCAATATGTGCTTCCCTATGTAGTAAATCATGCTGACCCACATGTGTTGACCCATATAGTCAATCATGATGACCAATATGTGCTTCCCTATGTAGTAAATCATGCTGACCCACATGTGTTGACCCATGTAGTCAATCATGATGACCAATATGTGCTTCCCTATGTAGTAAATCATGCTGACCCACATGTGTTGACCCATGTAGTAAATCATGCAGACCCACATGTGTTGACCCATGTAGTCAATCATGATGACCAATATGTGCTTCCCTATGTAGTAAATCATGCTGACCCACATGTGTTGACCCATGTAGTCAATCATGATGACCAATATGTGCTTCCCTATGTAGTAAATCATGCTGACCCTCATGTGTTGACCCATGTAGTAAATCATGCAGACCCACATGTGCGACCTGTTTCTGTCACCATGCATGTAAATACAATATTGTTTTTGTGTACCCCTCTTTTTGACAGTGTGCCCCTCCTCTTTTGTATGCACACCTGGTGATTCTCATTATTTTATTACAACATACAAAAAATAATAAGAATCAGAACCAAACCCTGGAAATTTTATTTAAAGATTTTCCTTTTATGCGATGTCACTATTTGCCACTTTATGGATACTGAAGTATTGTACTTTTTGGGCTCTAGCTTTCATATTTGTCGATACAATTTGCATTTCTAGATAGCTGCTGGGAGCATCAAAGTAACGTTCTACCTCGTAGAAAACAAACAAGACAATGTGAATATTGAAACAGTGGCGGTCGCTTTTGAACAGGAGGTAAAGTTATGTTTATATTGGTAAAATATAATACTTTTACCATTCTGTATTTTCTGTAAGTTATTAAGAACAGGAACTTTTCTTTTGTGTGTGACTTGCCAATCCAAAAATAAAAACTACTAAATTGATATTTCAAACCTCTAGTTTTCAAGAAATATATCATAAAACTAATTTGTGAAAAGTTCATCACAATGGTTGCCACTGATTTCCACTGATTTTGAGAAAAATGTTGAAAAAATGTTTTTATGTTTTACAAAAATTTGTGGATCAACAACGTTTTGTAAATTTCAACATAATATTTCATGTTGTTTTTTCTTTTTAAGATGAAAGCAATTAAGACAAGAATTTTACAGAATAATTTATATGTTTACCAAATTTACACCAAGTAAACTTTTAGATAACAATTTGCTTATTACCAATGTTGTACGTTCCCTTTAAATGTTTATGTTTTTATATCCTCTGGACTCAGATCACCAACGATTCATACACATTCCAGTTTGACGGACAGCTGTATAAGGCCAATCCTGGATCCTTTAAAGCTGAGAAACAAGACACAAAAGTGCCTGTAAATGGGCAGCCGGAAACACTCGCCATTATCATAGCTGTCAGTGCCTGCGGTGTTGTCGGCATTCTTATCGTCGTAGGGTCTGTCTGTTTGCTGGTATGTCTTTTGGTTTTTTTCTTTGAATATTCTCCACGTTTAGACTTTTATTACACTGCATCCATATTTGTCTGGTTCCCAGACCCTGAATCAAAGACCACCATTCAAACATACAGTTTGAAAAGCACCAGTCTTTTTGGGGCACAGACCTCATTTTGAATCCCATAGACTTGTGTATTAGAAAATCAAGATGGCCACTGAGTCAGATGGTTCTCAGACCCGGAATCAAAAATCACCATGCGAAATTCAACTATCAAAAAGTTATATCAATAAAGGGGTTTCATTTGACATCGTGTAATATCGAGCCGCCAATGACAATGTAAATGTGAGCATGTGCCATGTGTAGTTGAAGTTTAGCATCACACTTTAGTACACACAGGCTTCTTTTAGGAAGATGCAGTTTGTTCTCTGTTTTTCAAAACAGTGTGCTCTGTCTGTATTCTTGAGTTGTCTTTCCAATTTTTGTTTACAGGTGAAAAGACACAAAACAACAAGAGACATAACTGAATATGGGGATGAGAGATTACCAAGAGTAAGTGTTTTTACATAAACTGTGGATAAAACTATTGACCTTATCACAGCAGAATTTCATCTGTGTGTCTAAGGAAACAATGTCAAATCCCAGAGTTTTAAAATGAATCACACAAGGCACAATAATCATGTTTGTTTATGATGTAAACCAAGGACCTCTTTTGTTCTCCCTGTTGTTGAATTTCTATTGATTTGCATTGTGCGAATTCATGATTATGGGTCTGTTGTGCGAATTCATGATTATGGGTCTGTTGTGCGAATTCATGATTATGGACCTGTTGTGCGAATTCATGATTATGGGTCTAGCTGTTGTGCGAATTCATGATTATGGATCTGTTGTGCGAATTCATGATTATGTATCTGTTGTGCGAATTCATGATTATGGATCTGTTGTGCGAATTCATGATTATGGATCTGTTGTGCGAATTCATGATTATGGATCTGTTGGGCGAATTCATGATTATGGATCTGTTGTGCGAATTCATGATTATGGGTCTGTTGGGCGAATTCATGATTATGGATCTGTTGTGCGAATTCATGATTATGGATCTGTTGTGCGAATTCATGATTATGGGTCTGTTGTGCGAATTCATGATTATGGGTCTGTTGTGCGAATTCATGATTATGGGTCTGTTGTGCGAATTCATGATTATGGATCTGTTGTGCGAATTCATGATTATGGGTCTGTTGTGCGAATTCATGATTATGGGTCTGTAACACAAAGTATATGTGGCTTTTTCAGACTCGATTTTACAAGATTGGATCACAAATGTCCACCTTAAAAAACCTGTTTAAATCATATATTTGGCACACAAGAAACTTTATAAGAGTATATGTTCTCCTGTATTTGATCAAATTAATCATAGGCTCGATCTTCCAACTGTTGTTCTTGAGCAGTAATCTCACAGTCATACTGTCAGCCATAACAATCAACGGTAAAACCACAAGAATAATGCTCCAAAACTGGCAGTTGGAAGTTGAAAACCCCTTCTGCCGTATAGTACATCCCAAGGAGAATGAATTCAATTAATTTTAGATTGTTTTTATTCTTTTGTCGTTATAAACAGGCCTCCGATAACACCTCATGGGATGGGATTGAGAATGAAGGATATGACAAAGGTCGGACAACCAGCAGAATCTAAAAATAATTTGAATGTTTTAGAATGTTAATCTTCACTCACGCCAAATGTTTTATCATCAGTTTCTTGGTGAGACAATGCCAAAGGAACCATTATTGTGTGGTGGTGTTGATTTTGAGTCTTTCCCGTTGCTTTAAATCACAAGCTATATGTTAAGACATTTCAGAGTATTTATGCAAACCAGTTACTGGCATTGGTCAGTAAACTAGCCATTGCACTCAGTCTTTAGTGTGTTTAAAAGCAACGCTGTTTTACATATTGCCATAGCAACACTTTGCACATCAGGACAGAATGATAAAAAACAAATTAAATGATAAAATTACATCAGTGAGAACATTTTCTTGTTTTATTTATTCTAACAGACTTAATGTACATGGATTTAAATTGACTTTTGGTAATGGAAACCAATCAAATTCAGTGATTTCTGTACCAAGAGCCCAGAGTGGTGTCAACAGTGATATATTTGAACAAGCTAAGAGCACAACTGCTGTTATGTAGCTATGTTTATAAATTGAAAATTGGAAGAAGAAAAAAATAAAAAATAAATAAATAAATCATTTTTTACAGCAACTCTAAATGACTTGTTATTTTGTTAACTGTTGATAAGATGTGTTTATGAACATCCAGATTTTGTTTATGTATGTAATTTAAGTAATTTAGGAACCATTTAATAAACATTTGTTCTCTTATTTTGATTTTTTAAAGTAAAATATTAAATGTATTAAATAACCGATATATGCACAAACCATGATGAAATACATTATATGTATCTGTAGTTTGTCAAAAAAATGTAACATTGTTTAACTGATTGAAACAATGTGTTCTCATTCATATTCTTTAAAAAAAAATATTTTGTAATGATACTAATAATTTGGTATAAGTTGTCATAAATAAAGAGACCTTGTGCCTATATCCCAATTTTTCTTGGATTAACAAACAGAAGGTATGACAAAGTCAACCAGACAGCTAATGTATGCTTGGACTGCTGCCAGCATGATTTTGTTTATTTGGGATATATTTTTAAAAGTGTAACTCCTTCAACAGATGCCCTTAAATTAAGCTTTGTAATATTACCAGTTTTTTTTTGTAGATTTGTACGGTTGAACAGTTCTGCAAAGTTTTGGGATTAATGGGCATTTTCTGAAGACTGAACGGATTAGAGATGCATTGCCTTGTATATTTAACTGTGTCACTGTTGATTCCCTGAAATTTCGTTTATCTGAAAAATTGTGTATTTGTATAATCTGAAAATTTTCCTAACATCATGAAAAACAAAGAGTAAACATTTTAATGTTGCACAAACAATTATTAAAAAAGTAGTTAAGTAAATTTAAGACAGGGACCCTTCATGAACTCACTTACATGAAGAATTAGCTGTTTCAAACCGCTTACCAACCAAAAGAACATATAGTATAAAGGATTTGGTAGCCTCATTGTGTTTGCCTAACTGAAAAAGATTGTCATATTTGTTTTCCTTTCTACAAGAAAAATTGCTGGGAATCACTGGTGATACATCTTTAATAAGCAAGAACAATTGTGAGATAAATAACCTCCAGCTGAGACTAGCTGCATTTCGTTGAAGTTTTTCCTTGCAGTATATTAATGACATTTCACTGCATCTTATCATGTACATTTTCATGTAAGTAGTATGGTATTAAAAATAACATAATGGTCTAATTTTAAGGTGAAACTTACTTGGGGTAGAGCTTATGATGGTAATAATCAGCCCTAGATATAGTTTTGTCTGGCTGCTGTAATTTTCAAGAAAAGGGAAATAACTTCAAGTTAAAATGAATACCAACAATCTGAATGCATTTTCTGGTGGATTACACATTGTAATGAGCAAAAACCTTCACAGGTTGCTTGTATGTCCTGATTCAAAGAGATTAAGCATATTTTAGAATATATTTTGCCATAATTACCAATGTTGTAACTTCCCACAGGCATAGCCAGAAGTACCCAGAAATGTTGAATTGGGGGGCGGGGGGTGGGGAGGGGGTGGGAGGGTGAGGGTGAGGGGCAAAATAAAAAGGTTTTGCCTTTTTGTTCTGTTTTGGAACCATGGAGATGGCAACAAGGGGCCATGCGACACCCCACCCACGGCTAGGCCTATGTCCTTCCTAATGTATGGTTTCCTTTTCACTGTGACTTATTATTAGAATTTATATATAAGATTGAATTACTGATTGTGTCAGACCACTATGCAAATCAATGCAATGCGTGTAGATAGATGTAGAATATTTGACAGTACAAGTACGAGTACAGAAAAAATACTTTTTGATGAGCATGATTACAATTACCAAAAAATGTATTTGAGTACTCGTATGAATACTACAACTCGCATAAGCCACTTAATTATTTCACCCTTTATAAGTGAATTTCCTGAAAAGGGGCTTTTTATGCATTAAAGCCAACCATATTGCTTTTTTTTATATAACATTTATATTTTAAAAAATTCAACAGAACATATGTGGATTGCTTTCCTTGACAGGTTGTATTCTTATAACTTTGTGTTTGTTGACATTGTTGTAACTTGTATATTCATTGTTATACAGAAACAAATAACTGTCATATATTTCATAGAAACGAATCAACCTTCTTGCAATATGTAATTATGTTATTAAACCTTACTTATTTTTTAAAAACAATTTTGTCTTTTTTCACTCATTGTGAGTAGTTAATTGGTCAAGAATGTCAAAATCAGTTTGGTTTTGACTATTGCAATAATTTAGTATAAATATGCATTCTATCAACATAATTGTGTTTCTTTTTAAGCTGATGTTGTTTAAAGGTATACCGGTGGGATCATACGTTTTGTAATAATCTCATTTTCATTTTGAGAAAACACCAAATAAAAATTCCATTAAATCGAACCATTGTATTTGTTGAGTATATACAGTGTACTTGGGTAGGTTGATAGATGGATGAAAGATGAATGGAGTATTTGTTGAGTAGGTTGATAGATGGATGAAAGATGAATGGATAATTTGTTTAGTATATACTTGGGTAGGTTGATAGATGGATGAAAGATAAATGGATAATAGTTGGGTAGAAAAAAATATTATAATAGCCCGATAAATAAAGCCAAAAATAGCTAAGTGAGGGTACCTGCCTCGCCCATTATGCAAATCCGTTACTGATACAGAAAATAATCCTCCGAAAATGCCTATTTTGAGAAGGTTTAACATCAATAGTGCCAGTAAAACATGGGTTTGTTCGTCGCCTGTGCGGCCAGTCAGGTTTGAAGTCTGTCAGTTGGTACAATTTTTTCATGTATTCATGGATGACTGGTCCCAATGATGAACGGACAAACTGTATGAACCATTGTTCACGATGTCCCGAAATAATAACACACCTGTTTATCTACGTACTGTCCGGTGTCCAATCCCAATCTAGCCGTCAACTTTTAACCAATCACAAGAACGAATCGTAAATAGTATACATGTACGTAAAACCAATGCTAGTAGTGCAGCGTACGCGTACTACTATACGGTACACGTCATGCGCTATGCCAACGCGAAACAGACTGCATGCTGTTTCGTTCGTCCATTCATTTGAAGCACGGGCAAGATACATACCGGTTGTTTATAAATTCATTTCAACTCCAGTAAAACAGCAACTTCGTTATATGATAGAGCATAGCGATATACCGGTACTTGAAGAAATAAAGGGTAAGCTAACGTTAGGCCTAGGCCCATTGTCCTCCATGTACCCTAATTCAGTGATTGAAGCACCTTACTAAGTTACTTGGCTAACCTAGCTGGCTAATGTTACATAATCAAGTAGGCCTAGACGGCCTTGGCACAAAGGGGTCAGTAATTTGCCAATACTGAATAGTCCCTATTAACAGTTACATATTAAATGGACTCCTCTTTTGGCAATGTTACCAGAGTTGTAGCAACATGCATTCTGTAGTTTGTACACATGTACACATACTACACACTCTCTGATAATACAGCAATAATGATCCCTTTTCCCTCAAGGAAAATAATTCCAGGTATTTTCCCATACAAATATAAAACGTAATTTGGTGTTTTCATGTTGTTCAAGTGGCAAAAACCAACACAAATAACAAGTATCATAATTAGTAACAACTTCATTCAAGTTCAAGAAATATGCATGTGTATCAACCTATATGAACCTGTGAATGTGTATGACTAACATTAGTCTTTGTGTGATTTAGTTTTGTTTTATTTGAATCAACCAATGTTATGAGACCCTACATTTTAAAGCAAATCTAATTCAAATTATCTGATCATGGTTAGCTTACAATCATGGTTAGATTAATATTTGGGTCTTCTTTCTATAATTGGGTCTTCTTTTGGTTCCTATTTGACTAAATAAATAACTAACCCTTTTATTACTGTTTTCACAGGTAGTACATGTAAGCAAGTTATGTATCAGGAAAAGACCGAATTGACCCAATCAGAAGAAGATGACACATCGTCACAGACCCATCCAAGCGCAGACACTGTGTACACCACGAGTGCACCCTCGGAGGCATCCGACGATGCATCTGAAACTTCAGACACAGCTAGTCTTGCAGGGCCCAACTTCATTCTCACTGGGAAAAAACGAAGGAAACGGACGATCATCGCCGCCGATCAGCTGATGATGATGGAAAACCTATACAAGCAGGAGCAGTGGCCAGGCCGAGAGAAAAAAGAGACTCTGGCGAGGGATATCGGGATGTCGACCCATTTCGTCAACATCTGGTTTCAGAACAAGAGATCCAGGATGAAGAAACTGGCCCAGGAGGAGGAAGAGCTAGAGATACTTCGTCAGACGAGAAGTCCTGGGACTGCCATCAACCTAAGCCTAAAACCAGACTCTGTCCAAAGACTCTGTACCACAGCAGCCCCAAAGCCAATAGCCATAGCGCCCAAGCCTCTGTCCACTGCAAGTAATGGTCCTGGTTTTGTTTCCCCCTTGAGCCCCCTGTCAGCAAGGTTGCAAATCCCGAGATTGGGGCCCCAGTATTTTGTCATTGGGCAGAATTATAAGATGAGGAGTGGGGCTAGTGCTGCAGCAAGTGCAACATCCCCACTGTCAAGTCCCACAGTCAAGATGCAGACTGGAGTTGTGAGGGACAACGCCTACATGGGAGATGAGGTACAATTTAAACAAGGCCTTTGATTTCTCAGGACTTTTCCTGATTTCAGGACTTTTTAAAAATCTCCCTTTCCTGAAAATTTTCTTGAAAGAAGAGAAGTAGCCACCAAGGAAAGAAAGAAGTAGCCTGTATTGTATCCAAACTTCTAGTTTCTTATTTGTGGGGATGTGGAGAGTCTGTAAATCCTCCAAAACTAAACATCCAGGAGGTTCAGGAGGCTTTGTCCTCGAGACTAAAGGGAGACCCAGGCCCGCCACCCATTTTTCAGGATTTTTTTTTTACTTTTGTCAAATCACACCCCTGTTTAAACAAGGGCCCATTTAAAAAATACTTTAAGAGACACTTTTATTTGTAGCCCTCTTTATCAGAGGGCATTGATCTAACATTTATAAGCATTCAATTTCTACATGGTTACAGGTTGCTCAGTCTCAAATGCCATCCACTCATCTGCAACCTGGACTCCAGCAACCAGTAAATCCGCAACAAATCCCAGCATCAAGCACCAGTCTTGGGACACAGTTACTGGGGCAACAGGACAGCAGACACATGAATTTCTTCAACTGTCTGGTCTCAATGATGGCCATTGAGGAAGGAGGACTGATCAAGAAAGGCGACCCTGAATTTGATGTGGCTGTAAATGCTGCCCTCTATGGACTCCGGATTGCCAATGGCAACATCCTGACATACAGAAAGAACATAGGGTTATTAATTCACAATGACCAACATTGACCTGTAAAAGTTTCCAAATTTGTGCACAAGAAACCCTTGCTGGTTTTTTTTATATAATAAAACAAACTTGCAATTAAGACCAATACCCTACCAGCATAAATAATATTTTAAAAGAATAAGTTCAAAATAAAACTTCAAAATAAATGTAGAAATTTTTAAGTATCTAGAGGTTAAAAGACTCCTATTTTTGGAATTTACAATGAAAATACACATTTAGTATAAAATTGGTCAGTCAATTTTGTACTTGTGTAGACAGTGCTTGTGAAATTTGTTTAAATACATAATCACTAATCAATAATGAACTTAAAACCACTATGCACTACTGTTCATCTCAAAAACATCAATTATTACAGTTTTACATCAAACTTACTTGGTTGATGATGATATCAAACATTCCTTGAGATATTTTTGTCTCAAGATGCTATTGTTTTAGTAGTGAAATAATTTCCAAAATGAATTTCTGTCATCTGTTGGAATGAATATGAAAAATCAGAATGCATTTTTACTATTTTCTCGACAGCTACACAATGAAATAAGATGAAACTTTCGCAAGCTGAGTTGTATACATCTTGATTCTCATATTAGTATAGATGTACATACATTAATGACTAATAGTGTATACTGGCTTTAAACAGAGTTAGGATCTGATGTCTAGTCAAAAAGGATGGAAGGGAAAGTCTAATATTGATATTTGGAAACATATGTTTATTTAAACCCTCTAGTTGTCAAGATTAATATCATAAAACTAACCTGTGAAAGTTTCATCTCAGCTTACATTTTTGAGAAAACAACAAAAACTGTTATAGGTTTTTTTACGTTTTTCAAAAAATTGCCATCTGAATTTGTTTTTGAGATTCAACATAACACTTCCCTTTTCCTCTTTAATAGATAAAAGCACTTAAAATCAGTGACAGCCCCACTTGATGGCAAAATAGTGTCTGTCGGTAAATTCACAAACTTCTGAACTTTTGTGTCAATTTACCCCCAAGTGGCTAGTGGCTACACCACTGCTTAAGATGGAATAATTTCTAAGGATGATTTTTGCTTGTACAAATGTTACACCATTATATGATGATTCATTAATTTGATAATCTGCTAATTACTTCCATTCGGAAAATAGGAGCATTGAGCTTCAAATCTCAAAACTTGGCACTTAACTTGAAGTTTAAGTACCTGGAAAGTTTGTGCTCAGTCCTCCTGAATAAGTCTGACACATTATTATTGACTGAACCTGGCATGTTTGTATGTCTCTACTCCAGTAAGGTGTCTGACTGTAACTGAAGATTGAATTTGAGTGTCAATTTGTCAATCGACTTTGTCTAGCTATTTGAAAAAAATATCTCTATATTTGTCTAGTCACAATATTGAATTATTTGTGTTTTTAATTTCAGAAATAAAATTGTCTGTTAGCTACAAAAATTGGATGGATATTGCAAGCAATTTATTAATTTTTTAAAATTTAATATGAAGGCAATACTGGTTTTCAGAACTATTGTATAATATTTTGAGCCTTTTTCAGGAAATTTTTCAAATAAGAATATTTTCATGTAAAAATACTGCTTTCAGTTATCATTTCTGAATAAAATGGAGTGAATGTTCGAAAGGTACAATTTGGGTCTGTGGCCTATGTTTGTTACAAAAAAATTTACATTGAATAAATAAAAACAAATAATTGAAAGAGGAAGCTATAAACCTACTTTAGAAGGTCAACTAATGTTGACCTAAGAAACTTTCCTAGATTTGTTATGTCTTACTATTTGTTTGTTTTACTTTCGCTTTTTTACTTCAATTTGTTTTGCTTTGCTTTTGAAAACCATTTTCCCCTTATATCCCCCGCAATCGCTATAAATTGTCCTGAGAAAGAAATAATATAGAATTCCTGTTAAAGTTAAATAAACACTCTCATTGGTGGAAACTTGTTAAATCGTATGCCTAAAAAGTTCAAAGATCATCACTCATTAGACTGGTACCCATATCATACACTTATTTTAGGCTTACATCACACGGATAGAGACTGGGTGAACGACCATAGTAACTCGATGCGTTTTTGTCTGTCAGCGTGGCACATTCATGTGGATAAAACATCGCTGATTTATCCTTAATTTGATTTCATATTACATCTTTTGGGAGACTACATCGTCGTCATGTTCAGAAGGAAGTTAGAGGCTCTGCAATATCATCAACTTGATGTCGATATTAATGGTAAGCAATCCTGTTATGCCGTAATTGAATGGCAATTTAAATTACACTGGTAAGTGGTAGTGGTACAGTATAGCTATGTGACAAAAATTTTCAAAATCAACAGATTCCAATACAACTGGTATCATTGTCAAGGTCTTGAATAGACGATTACAATGATATAAGGATCATCTTCCTGTGACCAAAAATAAGGAAGTTATGACATGTTGAATCCGGCAATTTTAGGCCCGTAAATGGCAATTATTTTATAAGGAAAAACATAAGAAATGTACATTTGAGTTGTGACCCGTTTCCTAGATTTTCTCGGATTCCATATCATAACTTTCTTAATTCTTGTCCGATTTTCAAAAGGTTGGTATCACTGGAATGCTTGGGAAAAGAGGAAGAATAATAACCTATTTCCAGGCTAATTCAATGATTAGTTTGTTTTGTAGTGCTGATTTACAAATAAGAAATACAAAAAAAGTGTTAAAAAAAAAAAAAAAATTAAAAAAATTATGAAAAAAAAAAAAATACTCAAATCTGAGGATTGTTTTCATATTTTTACACTAAAATCTTCGAAAGCCTCTCATCCCTGATTTAATGTAATATTAAAACAATTTATAAATTATATTGGACTGGAAATATAAAACAAAATAATGAAAATAGATTTTAAAAATAGAGAAAAAAATCACTCAAATCTGAGAATTTTTAATATTTATACTGAAATCATGAGAAATTCTTATCCCTGATTTAATTAAACATTATAAAAAACAATAAATGATATTGGACTGGAAATATGAAGAAAAAATGAAATAAGTTCATGAAAACTAATATTTAATATTGTGTTACGCTGATGTAGGTTTAAGCGGACGATTTATCGGACTGAAAATTAGTAGGTCTATAAGCGCTGAGCAGCGGCGCAATACAATCTTTGGTTGACATCGATGTTTGGGGAGTCCAAAAACATAACTGGGAGACGATCAATCGCGTCAAAATTGGCCAAGAGGTAGAAAACAAGTATAGAAAATGATTTTGTGGTTTGATAAGTGATTTTACTAAACTTTTGGTAAATCGTCGATGGTTTTGATGAGCAAGAGCGAACCCAAATTCGAGAATATTTTTGAAACTTCTAGATGCCGCATTCAGAAAATTTGAGAACGAGGTTGAAGTAGAATATTTGATCTCGTCTTGAAAAAAAAATCTCCTGGTTACGTCAAAAAGAACGGCCTCAGCGAAACGTTACAAAGCGCTATCTCCACGGTGTCTTCGCCACGGCGATTCAACCCGAGATTGAGGCCGCGGCCGAACAGATTTGCGACAATGCGTGGGATACGCACATACCTATACAGTATGGTTGACAAATGTTCGTTTAAATTTTTGGGAAGTTTGTATTTTTATAATAATCTTTTGCTTTTGTTGTTTTCATATGTTGTGTTTGCCGGTAATATATGATTTGTTTCTATGTGTAGATGAAATGAAATGGCGTAACCTCGTTGTGTGGCTGGAAGATCAAAAGATTAGATTATACAAGATAGAACAACGTGAAGGACTTAGAAACTTCATCAGCAGTGACTGGCCAAAAGCATGTCAACAGGTATAAATATCACTTGTCACAGGTCTTGAGTCTTGATAATCCGATGGGTCCCACACATCCACATGTATCGTCTGTGAAACTGAAATGATGCACTCGTGAAATGACACACTTACCTTTGGCTTAGCATTTCTCAGATATTACTGATTGCATAAACATATCTAAGTATTCTAACGTTAGGTTATGCTTGTTACAAAACATCATAGTAAAGTTTTACGAATTACTGGAAAGTAAAGAGGAAGAAGTTGTTAAACCACCGATTTTACTAGTTACAAATATTTATGTATATGATTGCAATGTTTTTTAATGAGCATATGTAATTTTATTGTTTTATGCTGTCAGCGAGCTGTTGTCTGTGGAAACCAAAAGATATGAATGCTTTGCATTTGCATTGATTTTTGAAAGAAATAAGTACTGATCCTCAAAATGGATCCTGTAAATCCTCTCCTTTAGAAAATAGAAGAATCATATTATAGTGGCCACTTTGCAGGGTTTTCAGGTGAAAAATTATTCCTAAACCAATATGCTCAATATTTATATCAAATTAAAGGTCTTGATGAAAGAAATACAATGGTTTTTAAATCAAGAAAATCGGACGAGTAGTTTTTGAGGAATCCTGTTTTATTTAATCAAGTATACAGCATTCGATGAAGCCCGACTGTCCATATATTGTGTACATCCCTAATGGCAACAAAACCGTTGAATCAGCCTACACACACCGTGATACACACGCACAGCGTTCGTGCTCGTTTCCCTCATAAGAGCTTTTGAAAGGGTGTAAAAAATACACTCTCCGCTCAAAACTAAACACAATTATGGCTCAAAACTTTCACATATATGATAGAAAAGAGGTGTAAAATTCATTCAGACACCGCTCTTACCTTTCAACTTGAAGATTTCACCTCAAAAAAACGGTGTTTACTTTTTATCTCTTCGTAACTTCGGTTGTAGAGTAATTATGGAGATCGAGCAAGCATGGGAATGTAAAGGAGCCCATTGACTCTATAGGGAAACCCGTTTTCATGTCAATCACAATGTACTCGGCGCGGAGACAGCTCCGAAGTGGATGCCCTCAGCAGAGCGCGGCAAATTTTACGGGCCGAATGCGCCTCATCTCGGAACACTTCGCGAAAGGCTGGGCGGGACGAGAGTGGTTCATTCATAAAAACCTAGGCTTTCGCATGTACTTCCGATTGCTATTTTATGTACATTGTTGTATAGCTGAAACTATAAACTTTCCAATGAGCTATTACATGTAAGATTTCGACAGGTAAAAGTAGTAAAGTTTTTTATTTAAAATTTTTTTTCTTGCGGGTGATGCGCTGTGCGTGTGGAGGGCTTCGGTCAAGCACGTACGAACTGAAAACCCTACTTTGCATGTACAATGACTGTTTATAGTTTGATGAAATTCTTGCATCGGGTGATAAACAATTGATTTAATTTTGCCCTACACCGACGTGTGTATAGCATTGTATACTCAGTGCTTTCCGAGTGTCTGTGTGAAAAAACTACACAGGCGACTCGGGCGGGATTCGAACCCACAACCTCCTGCTTATTAGTGCAGACGTCTTAACCTCTCGACCACCAAGCTTGCCCAATGACGATTGGCTGGCTAGAATCCTATATAGCTGGGTCATTCCACGTCAAATCACACACTTTCCGAGGTCAATCTCACAGATTTTTTTTTACTTTCTAGGTTTGTTTAGTTGTATGAGAAAACTCCAAAACTGAAATTTGAGCATTTTTGGTCATCTGGTTTGTGAGTTACAGGTCGTTGAACTTTTTACCTTTCATTTGACCTCTACAACTTTGGAAATCTGTAACTCCGGTTAAGAATATCGTAAGAAAGTGATTTTTATGTTAAATGAAAACTCTTATCGTCACAAATTATCCACTTTGCAATTTGGAATTTTAAAAAAAATAAATAAACAAGTGGTCAAGCAAAGTGTACTTTGACCTTTGACCCCGCGCAGGCCGCAAAATTAAAATTCATGAAATTCTGTCAAACAAAGGCCCAAAGTATACTCATTGTGTATACCAAATATAAAAATGGGCTCTCAATTAATTAAGATAGGGTATACTTTTAAAGATGGGCAGGGCATTCGAATGCTATTATACAGTGTACATTATGTATGCATATATGTAGAGGACATGTATACTGTACATGATGTACATTGTATTACTGATTGTACATGTATGTATCATTTCATGTATAGCTACATTCAGCAGTGTGACTGGGGTTGGTTCAGCAGTGGACCGATGATTTACTTGGGGGAACAGACCTTGGTCAGTGTGTACACTTCGATAATTACTTAAATAATTATTTTACTTCTATTGTACATTTTCCAAAAAAAATTTGCTCAATATAATTTGGTACATGTATGTACCCTGAGGAATAATATGGTAAACACAAAACACCTTAACCCTAACCCTGCTCAACGCAACACAGTGTACACATCTGTGGGACCTTGTTGCACTGTGCAGCCAAGGGATGCTATACAATTTGTTGTATACTGTTGAGTCCAGCTGTCACCACACAGTAGTATCACGTTGCATACTGTTACACTCAGCAGGCTACTTATAACACACACACTGATCTAGCCTGCTAAATTCCCTGATGCATACTGTTGCACCTAGCAGGGTACTTATAATACCACCCACACACACTACAGGGCTAGCCTGCTAGACGCAACAATATGCACTGTTGGATCTTGTTACATTCAGCAGCCTTCTCACTTTGACAAATGTTGTTGAGTTGAGCAGGGTGTCTAGCCAGAATACCAAAGGGGGTTAGGGTTAAACACAGAATTCTACCATAAATGTGGAAATACAGACCATGCAAGGACATGTTTCAAATGTATATATTACATGTAGTTCACTGTAAACCTTTTCTATTCTGAAGTACTCCCTCCAATACATAATTAGCTGCAAGTGAATCTTTTTTGGAAGGATGTACATGTAGGTCTTCCCATCCTTTCTCTATGGTCTTCCCTATTGCCATCAATGGGGTGGCTGATGTCAACACATCAAAAGCATCAATTTCAAAGATGTCTTGATTAACTGGATAATAGAATGATGGAGCAGGGCAATGTGGGTGCCAGAGGTTTACCTTAACAAGTCAGCTTTGTAGCTTGGTTCCAAGAACACAACCTAACCACCAAAAACCATTATACTCTGCTGTGTTATAGCCACTAATGTCTTTTTGCATCTAGAAATTTTTCCAGTAGTGTAACACCTATGGTTACATATTCTTGTCGGATAATAATAATAATAATAATAATAAGTGGATTTATATAGCGCACGTATCCACCAACTAAGTGGTGCTCAAGGCGCATTATATTATCCCTGCTCATAAGGCTCATAAGGCTCATAAATCATTCCTGAAACCATCTCAGCTCCCTGGGGAGTATACAGCTCAATTGCTGCCATTTCTAGCGCATATAGAGCAAACCAACTCTGCCTTCACAGGTACCCATTTAACCCCTGGGTGGAGAGAAGCAATTACGATTAAGTGTCTTGCTCAAGGACACAAGTGTCACGGCCGTGATTCGAACCCACATTCTGTTGCTAACACCAGAACTTGAATCCGGTAAGCTAGACCGCTCGGCCACATGTAGGCATGTATTTTTTGAGTTCCTGGGATAGTGTGTGTGCATTTTCAAAGCGATATTTCAAGAGATTTCAGTGCTACTCAGTTGTTGTGAAGCAAACATGCATTCCTTTAATTTATTTGCATGCGAACTCGTACGGTTGTTGAGGTGTGATTATTTGATTGTCATAAGGCTGCCTTTGAAGGCTTTGCTCTAGAGACAAGACGTTTTAGGGTACCTGAAACACCATCACATGCTGTTTTCCCATGAGAAGTTGCGAAGAAGTGCCACTCTGCTGGAACTCAGAAATCAGAAACAGGGGGACCTTCACTCTTCCCCAAAAATTTACTTTAGAACAGGAAAGGCTTACAGTGAAACCATGAGTGAACTGCATGTAATGTACTGAATATAAATTTGTAACATGTCCTTGCATGGTCTGCATATGTACACTTCTATGGTAGAATTCTGTGTTTTAAGGTGTTTTGTGTTTACCATGTTATTCCTTAGGGTACATACAGAGTTATATTGAGAAAAAAAATATTTGGAAAATGATGGTAGCGTACTTGATCACAGAATATCCCAGAATCACTCAGTACAATAGAAGTACATTAAAGTAATTATTTAAGTGATTATGGAAGTGTACAAACTGCATGACCATCCCTCGCCCCCCACCCCCCACCCCCGGACCAAGATCTGTGCTCCCACTCCCCCAAGTAAATCTTGGTTCCCCTACTCACACTGCTGAACCAACCCCAGTCACACTGCCCAGTGAACATGTAGCTATACATAAAATTATAGTCATACAATCAGTAATACCATGTATGTACTATACATATGCATACATAATGTACACTGTATATCAGCATTGGAGTGCCCTGCCCATCTTTAAAAGTACACCCTACCTTAATTACTTGAGAGCCCATTTTTATATTTGGTATACACAATGAGTATACTTTGGGCCTTTGTTTGACAGAATTTCATGAATTTTAATTTTGCAGCCTGCGTGGGGTCAAAGGTCAAAGTACACTTTGCTTGACCACTTGTTTATTTATTTATTTTTTTAATTTCCAAATTGCAAAGTGGATAATTTGTGACGATAAGAGCTTTCATTTAACATTTAAATCACTTTCTTACGATATTCTTAACCGGAGTTACAGATTTCCAAAGTTGTAGAGGTCAAACGAAAGGTAAAAAGTTCAACGACCTGTAACTCACAAACCACATGTCCAAAAACGCTCAAATTTCAGTGTTGGAGTTTTCTTATACCAGTCCAACTAAACAAACCTAGAAAGTAAAAAAAAAATCTGTGAGATTGACCTCGGAAAGTGTGTGATTTGACATGGAATGACCCAGCAGTGGGTGCAGCGATATTTATAGTTTGATGAAATTCTTGCGTCGGGTGATAAACAATTGAATTAATTTTGCCCTACAGTCGGTGTAGGGCAATATTAAATCAATTACAATGACTGTGTTGCCACTAATGGAGAAGGTGACACGATCACACTGACATGACTGAAGTAGGGCTGTGCCGGGTATCCGGGTATCCGGATACCTGACCGAAACTGTCATTACCCGGTTCCATTTTTCGGTTCCAAGTACCCGTAAATGACTTTTTAAAATTGGGACTTACCATTTCAGCGGTGTGAACAGAAATCTTTGACTATTGAACAATGTAATGTTTACACTTTTAGGAGCAATTTTATTTAAGAGATTACACTCTGATAACGCCTTTGTTAGTATTTTATGGAAATTTCCATACATTTGGATACATTGTATCCAATCATTAAGATTCAAATAGCCTG
Organism: Zoroaster sp. YZ-2022; assembly: GCA_029582265.1. NCBI lineage: Eukaryota > Metazoa > Echinodermata > Asteroidea > Forcipulatida > Zoroasteridae > Zoroaster > Zoroaster sp. YZ-2022. The sequence continues at coordinate 13,873,681 of CM055821.1, read as the reverse complement.
GCTGCAGCATGCTACAAACAAGTATCAAACTAGCTGCTCAGGATGGAATGTTTGCCTATTGTTCACAGTAATTGGATTAGTGGGACAATTTCTGCTGCTTTATGTCTGCACTGGAGCGAGCTCCATGATGTGTTTATAGAGGGGATTTTATTATAGGGGACGTCCACATTATTCGTTGTCCTAATAAAAAAGTGCTGCTGAAATTGGTTTTGTTGTGTAATTATTTTGATGTGCCACCGACCATCCCTCAGCATATCACCAACATTTACATTTATTTACCCACCAATACCGAGCTCTCTTGTGTATTACGTTTGCCGACAAGGTGACAATTTGTTTCAAAAGAAAGACATAAAAAGGGAGGTGTTTAGGTGGTCATTGTCTTTGAAACCAAACCAGCCGGGCTCAGTGATGATCCATGTCATTGGTGGCGATCAGATGACGTTCGGTTTCCATCATTCGCAAGGATCGCCAACGAAGTATCTTGGTATTCCAGCAACGTCATTGCCCTCCGAACGGGTGTTTTCCACTGCGGGAAATATCGTTACGGCAAATCGGAGCTGCTTAACGCCCGATAACGTGAACATGCTGGTATTCCTGGCAATGAATGCCCGCATAACTGCCACCCCACCAAAGTGAACTTATCAATGAGTATCAATCAGTAAACCTCAACCGATTTTCAAAGAGAAATATTGGGTTCTGAAAATAATCTTAATTCTTAAAATAATTGTTTAGCTTTATTATTATTATTAGTAGTAGTAGTAGATGTTGTTTTTAATTATTCCTAGCTAGGTCTCATATAAATTAATTCTTTCAGGAAACGAGGTTTATTGACAGGTTTGTTGACATTTAACTAAAGTTTACTGTGATAGAAATATTCAAGTTCTGATTTTAGATTCGTAATATTTTGCAGTTTCATAATATTAAATATTATTTTAGTACGCAAAATCATGTCCTTAATCCAAAGCAAACATGACGTACGGGATATCCTTATTTAGAAGGCAGGGGCGCGGCAAGGCAAAATTGCACATGGATCGTTTTCCCACAATGGATTAGTTACGCCCACATCGCCTTAGTTCCGCCCACATAGTCTTTGATTGACCAATGACATTATTCAACACGTGTTTTGTGACATGAACATCAAAGTCAACTTGCTATACGGATGCGCTCTAATCACGGACACACCAGTTGATTATTGTCTTCTGATTGGTAGTCATGACATTATCACGTGTGAGGCCGCTGTAGCTGTCTGTGTGATGCACCGGCCGTGCGTACCGTGCGCGCGTGTGATCAATTGGGCTTTCTGTTGTTCACTGTTTATGGTATATTGTAAGTTGGGTTATTAAAAACAGATACTTTTGTAGCAATTTTACGGTTTCATTTCAGAAATAACTTTCAGTAAATACAATATTTTGTCACCAAAATGTTATACTTTAATAAAGATCGAATTAAATATGGTATCCTCTGTATTGTAAAGGTAGATTTTGTTAACATTTACATGTATTTGTACACCAAAGGAGGCATGTTTTCAACAAGGATGAAAACGGGTATCCGGGTATCCAAACTTTTCTGATTTCGGGTATCCGGTTCCAAATATATCCGAAAACGCACAGCCCTAGACTGAAGAAGTTATTGTATACCAAAAAATGCCTGATTTTTCATTAAACAAATATTCTGGAATAATTTGAAGTATATGTCCATCATCATCTATATGTTCTCCTTTTTTTTACTGAGCAGGTAAGATTACATTATTGTTATAATGAAGGAGAAAATGTAGCCCATTCTACCCAAGATATAAAACAATTTTACAACCATCTGGAATATGATGAAGCATGATTCACCTTTTTTTCTTGGATAAATTAACTTTTACATGTACCAACATAAATTTTGTGATGACTACAATTCTGTGGCACTCAAGACGTCCACGCGTATGATCACACATTGAGATTCAGCATTTTACAAGAGAATCCTTCACTGAAACAAACTGAAACACCAAACTTCTAATTTCATTTGTAAGGCCACTTTTCCTGAGTAAAGGGCACTTCCATTAGAATATCAGAATGTCTATGGGAACATTTGTAAGGGGGACCAAGGCCAAGATCAGGGCAACAGAGGAAGTGGTCCTAATAGAATTCCAGGCCTGAGTCAGGTTACAGTGCCTTGACAGCGAGAGTGCCATAATAAGAACAATGAAATGATTGCAGTTTATTGTGAATTCCTTTTGTAAAAAAATTGACAAAGAATTTTTTTTTTTTAAATGTTGTTTGTTTGGATAAAATACCAGTGCTTCCCATTTATATGGTAATAACCACATGATATGACTTTTTGTATATGTTCTTAGACAGAGTGCATTGATATTTTATTGGATTTGGTAATTGGTCAGTTACAGCCGACTTACAAAAATGTGCCATCTGGTAACATTAAAACATAAAAACCTTCAACAGTTTTCCCCCGCCAAAAGTGAGTACCAGTTGTGATGAAACTTTCACAGATTAGTTTTATGATATATATCTTGAAAAATAGAGGCTTGAAATGAACAAATGTTTCTAAATGTCAATGTTGTATTTTACATGCATATAAAGGCTGTGTTACAAATCAATATGAGATGTTGATCGACAGCTGGTGATTTGCCAATTTGAAATAAAGTACCATGGATGATTTACTGTTTCCATAATCCTGGGGCCTCAGCTAACATTTCTTGATTGGTTGTGATGTATAGTACTTTGATGATCTTCAGTGTCCAGCAGATGGCAAAGATAGGGCGGCTGCATGTGAATGGCTGCTTGCTCATGCAGTCAGGCTGGACTATGGAGAAAATGGTAATTATTTGTTGTTTTACTTAAAGGAAAAGCACAACATTAGTAATTAACAGATTATCAAATGAACAACTTATTGTCAAGTTTGTACATGTTGCATTTTGTCTGAAGTGTTTTCAGAAAGAAAACAGGAATTGTTTTTGCCAAATTTACCAAAAGTTGTTGTTTTTGGCAACTTTTTTGTAAAACAAATTTTAAAAAAAACATGCAACAGTTTTTGTTTTGTTTTCTCAAATATGTGTGCAAAGATGTGATGGGAAACCTCAACAAGTATTGCATGAATTTTAAAAATTCAAAAGCAAATGACAGAATGACATGTTCTACACAGTTAGCTCGTAATGAAATGGTTGAAATTCAATCATGCATGCACAATCGACTGATTTGAATGAAAATTCAGCTGAAAAAAAAGTTGCAGTACAAAGCATTGCTTCAAGGGCATGTTACACATGTAGTTTTCTGTAAGAACTCAGTTATGGAGAATAATGGAGGACCAATTCCATATTAAACTCTTGCTCTATCCTTCTAAAACAATGGACATGCATGTTGCATGTTGCTCTTTGAATATTCTTTTCTTATTATGAAACAGCAATCAATACCATTGTTATTGATGCATGAGTTCTTACAGAAAACTACATGTGTAACATGCCATTGAAGCAATGCTTTGTACTGCAACTTTTTTTTCAGCTGAATTTTCATTCAAATCACTGTCAATTGTGCATGCATGATTGAATTTCAACCATTTCATTACGAGCTGTGTAGAACATGTCATTCTGTCATTTGCTTTTTGAATTTTTAAAATTCATGCAATACTTGTTGAGATTCTAAAAAAAATTAGGGGGAACGTAGAAGTTGTGATGGGTGTATATATACATGTATGTGGCCCAGTGGTAAATATACTGCATCTGTTTTCACTGGTTCTTAAACATTTTTCCATTGCACCAACTGTTCTATTTTGTTTTACAGGATATTATTTATTATTTTGCAAAGATTTAAGATAAGGTATAAAATTGGTAAACCAAATGGTAAAATTGTTATACAATACTTACGTTAAGCTCTTGATGGTAGTATTCTTCAATAGAAATAATATTTAAGAAAAGTAGAATTATTGATAATAGGTTTATTCCAAAGAGTTCTCTTTCATATATTACACATGCATTTTCAACTATTTTATTGTTAATAATGAAACGGTGTAATAAGATGAAACATTAAAATTGTGCTTGTTTAAAGGGAAGGTACAACATTGATAACGACCAGATTATAAAATTAACAAAAAATTCTCTAAAAATCTCAGACCCAAAAAAAAAAAAAGTCTCCGGTCTCCGGTCTCCGGTCTCTGGTCTCTGGTCTCCGGTCTCCGGTCTCTGGTCTCTGGTCTCTGGTCTCTGGTCTCCGGTCTCTGGTCTCCGGTCTCTGGTCTCTGGTCTCTGGTCTCTGGTCTCCGGTCTCTGGTCTGCGGTCTCTGGTCTCTGGTCTGTGGTCTCTGGTCTCCGGTCTCTGGTCTCCGGTCTCCGGTCTCTGGTCTCTGGTCTCTGGTCTCTGGTCTCTGGTCTCCGGTCTCCGGTCTCTGGTCTCCGGTCTCCGGTCTCTGGTCTCTGGTCTCTGGTCTCCGGTCTCCGGTCTCTGGTCTCTGCACCGATTTTGAAGCCAACCGATGACCAGAAACCGGAGGGTTTTTTTTGGCCTGAAGTACTAAAAATTACAGTTTTTCCTCCTTTAAAACCAGAGGATTGAAATGAACACACACTGTCAGATGCTAATGTTGTAACCTTTAATGAAAATCTTGATTCAAGAATAGTAAGCATGCTCATACAAGCCGCTTTGTACCTTCCCATTGAAATAAAGTGGAATAACTTATTTTAAGTTATTCATTCTGTACACCCTCTGTCATTTTGATTTGAATAATTTTAGTTGAAAAGTACAAGGCAGTGTCAGGAAGTGACCCCTCACAACAGAAATCATCGCAGCCAGCATCAGACGACCCCTTTCATCGTGTAGATGGTGAGTTCTTAATCATTAAATGCCTTTCCATGCCACAACTCTCTTGGTTTTACAATTACAGAGTATACATAGATGTAAACAGCTTGGAACCATTGAATGTGGATACCGGAGTAAAAAATAAGTACCAGTGAGAGTAGAGATGGATGTTGTGTTCGATACCCACTGTAGCACCGAGTATGGTAGCACAGAGCTGTATACTCCCCAGGGAGCTGAGAAAGTTTAAGGATTGATATTGACCCAATGACCAGGGTTATTAATGTAAAGCACTGAGTATCGTGATAGATTTCGCACTGTATAAGACTCCGATATTTTTTAAAAATTCTTATTATTTGAAGGGTCATCTTTTATACCCGTTTTTGGTAATGTTGTGGCCAAGCTGTTTGATGCATTGGACTTGTGTTATGATGGCTGTGTTATCAGAATGTGAGTTCTAATCGTGACCAAGGCTGTGGTGCTTGTTTTCTGGAATAAGACACTGGACTGAAATTGATTATTTTTACCCAGGAGTATAAATGGGTAGCTGTGAGGGTAGAGGATAATATTGTGTTTAAAAAAAAGTCTCTGAAGCACCATGTCCCAGTTGCTCTGTGTACGCCCCAGAAAAATGTGAAAGTTTTCAGGAATGATATCTGCACAATGACATGCGTAAATGCATTTTGTACATAAGCCAATTAATATCCTCCTATAAATACAAATTATACTAATGAATTAAGTGTCTATCTAGATGTAATTGCTATTAGCTCTGTGGTGAAATGCAGCCATTACTTGTTTGTTGGACACAAGATCTCCACATGGATTAAAGGCCAGGTCTCTTTAATTCTAATATATATAATTCCATATCTGATCCCATAATACACCAAAGCAGGGTAATTACCATGGTCACTATGTTTGTGTATGTATTTGGTGCACAATGCCATGGACTGTGTTGTTACTGGCTGGCTTGCTACACTTTAATAGTGTAGGTAATAGACTTGTGGTGTTACTGATTGTACAAGAATATGAGGTTCATGTATCCCATTAAGAAATGAGTTTGATGTAATGTTATTCCTCATATCTGGATCAACACATGTAAACTTTAAATGATTTATTTTCATTTCACAGTGAATGAGCCAAACTTCAAGGCAGGCCTTACCTCAGTCTGTCAGTTACTGAATATACCTGAGCACTATGATCCAGTAACAACGCTTGAAGCAGTCAGTGTCCTAATACAGGAGAGACTACTACAAGATGGTGTCGTTACTGAGGAACAAGAGGTATGTATTCAACAAGATACTCCTTCATCTGACCATCTTCCTATGTGTGAGATACATGTACATGTACATGTACACATGCCTATGTGAAACCAGGTATTACCCGATAGTCTGCTGTGGTATACAGCAAATGTGTTTACATGCAATAGGAGATAAGTTGTTACTGAGTAATGCGCTGGGATTCTTATGCACAAACACTGTGTGCAATATACCTCAAAATGTATGTGACATTTTGAGGTAGTTTGTGGTCCTCAGACAAAGCAGGGTTCTAAACAAGAGAATCAAAATGTCTATGGGAACACATCGCTGTAGTTTTCAAGACGTATATAAAAAAACTAACCTGTGAAAATGCAATCACAAAAGGTGCTCTGATTTTTTGGAAAACAATGAAAAACTGTTTTGTGTTGTAACATTTTAGATAATAATTTGTTTATTTGATATGTAAATCTTCCCTTTGAGAACCACTACAATATTGATTTTGTCATTTGTGTCTTCTCACTTTTTCAGGGTATCAACTTTGAATTAAACAACTATGATCTAGGATTTACCACAGGAGGTAAAGTGCTTGAATAGTTTTTATGTGGTTGAGCATTTTAAAGAGCCATCTTCATCAAGTCCTTTGATAAGAAAATCAAAACTTAAAGTGATGGTCAACCTTTAGATGATAACGTCAGTTACAAAATGACCAAAAATTTGATTAAAATTAATTAAAGGATAGTATATTTTTCTTGTCTATGGCGGCTAAGTTTGTTAAATATAATGTCCCAAAGTATTTAGGTAGATAAGGTTTTCTTGTACATAAAGCATATTACATCACATACAGCTGCAAAAATAAGTTTACCAACTATAACTTCAGAAAGTATTTTTGAGAAAGTTTCCAAAAGTAGTACTGACCAATTGTGTTGTTCATCATCATCATTTTATAGAGGTTATACTGATACTGAAGTAGGCGAAATAATGGGCATTGAGTCGTATGAATTTGAGCCCAAAATGGACGAAATCCAGGCGAAAATGGCAATGCCAAAGGTCCAAACACCAGCATAAGAACACATAATGGTAGCCTATTTTTCTTGCATTTTACAAACAAATATTGTAAGAGCAACCAAAGTTTTGAATGTCCAGGGTTTTTCCGTGAATTTTGTTATCAGGAAAATTAATCTGATTCTCACTGCAAAATGTGTCCAAATTTGTTCTTGTTTTGAACCGATAAAAAAGAATCCTTTGTTGAATTTTCCGGTGCTGTCATATCAAACCAGACTAATATTTTGTACCATGACCATAGAGTTATATATGATCCACAAGATGTCCGTCCACACTGCATTGACACAAATACACATGCAAGCACACACAGTACGTGCATTGCATATCAAGGGAATCCCATACGTACATGTACAGCCTTGGACAATGCAGCAGCAGCCAGACTGTTGTTAAAATGGCTGCTTCCAGCATAAAACGGGAAAAATGTTTGCTGCCGCCACAGGTCACAAAAGTCCAACAACTAAAAAAGTTACATCACGGATTTCAACTGCTGGAATTTTGGCTGCAAATTATGCTTTTTTTCAATAATTTCTGATTTGTTTAAATGTTTTTTGGAATAGCATATAAATAATTAATGAAGTCATTATGAAGTCATTGAGTATATTTTTCTGAAAATTATAGATAAAGTTGCAACAGTGCAATGCAACAGCAAACAGATTCGGAATATGAAAATTGCATATGAATTGCATATTTGTTGAATTATTGTAACCATTGTTATTATGAATTCATGAATTTTATTTTGATCTCTTTATGATGCAGATCCAGTGTTAGATGAGGCCAGCAGAATTCTGCGTCTCTTACACATTGCGGAACTACGTGACTTACAAACCAAGATTAACGAGGCCATTGTTGCTGTCCAAACCATCACAGCCAATCCAAAGACAGATCAGAGACTGGGCAAGGTTGGACGGTGACATTGTGTTAATGGTTAGACCGATGCTCATCTTCTATTGGAGGTCACTTATAAGTCAATGTCTGCAGCAATTATATAAATGCCAAAACACATGCATTATATATTGACTCATTCAAGCATTTGAAACAACTTTTACAGATGTAAGCTGTGTCCCATTGAAGTCCAAGTATTCATTAGTTCATTGTTTTCAGTGTATTTATACGAAAATCAAGAAATACAGATAACAGGCAACTGTAAAAGTTTCTGCATAATTGATTTGAATACTTTTTGAGAAAAAGTTATTTTACAATTGATGAAGAAAAATAGGAGCGGTTACAGTGATCAAAAGTATTTTGCAATTTTACCTTTTTTCTCTTACTTTAAAACAGAGCATTTCAAATTGAATAATCTGTATGTCATAACCATCCTCCACTAAATGTACTTTTCTTCTCTTATCTAAATAATTTAATGAATGGGAATTTTTATTCTCAGTGGAAGTAATTTATTCTCAGTGGAATGTTATGCCAAAGATTGCAATCATTTTGCTATCATGCTGTGAACATTCATAAATTCAGATCTTTATTTAAATTTGTTAAAACTAATATAAAGCTGGTCGCTTTAATAGCAGCCTGGAATGTTCTACAACCAGAGTATACAGTAAGTACCCTTAGTATTAAACAAAATACAAGAAATAACTTGTGTTTGGACATTTAATTTCTTTATAAACTAAGATTTAAACAGTATATAATTTTGAAAAAAATGTCTTTAAATGCAGTAAGGTTTGCAGTAGCACCATGTAGCAATCACTTAGGAGTTGTAATAATTGTTGGTTCTAAGAAGAACTGGTAAGTTAGAAACTTTACATTTCGCTCAGTATACTATGATGATGAGTATACTGATTGAAACGTCAAGTTTCTAACCATTGGTTCTTCTTAGAACCAACAATTATTACAACTCTTAACAGATTGTTTACATGGTGCTATACCGCAAACCTTACTCATACTCCTACCATGCAATGCTTCATATCCTTCATTAACATTATGTACAGAAATCAATCTGTAAAAGTTCCAGCCTATTCCATTGGGTCGCTAATAAGAAAATTAATCATGGTTTTGAAATGAAACATGGAATTTTAGCAAACACATAGGAAATGATTTTACTTTTGCTTTTAGACATCAAGAAAGTTGTATATAAAAATTGTGGTAATTTGTTTTAAGATTACCAATAGTGTATAGCAAGTTGCAATAGGTTTCAAACAGAGTTTATTTGAACGATATTTAATTTTCACAATTATAATTAAAGTCTGATGTGCGAGAGATGTAACATCATCACATGTTACCATATCATCTGAACAGAAAGTGTTGCTGTCAGTTAATAACTTGACCAAGCTAACTACTACCAAATATTTTGACAGAACAAAATAAAATATGAAAAGCTAATGTTCTTGTAAATGAAATTGGTTTTATTTGTACAATCCGTCTGTGAATATAACAAGAAGTTTTGTGTTTACAAGACTGAATTAACAATCACATTATCAGTTACTGCATTGGGGAATGAGATTGGTCAAGTGTAGCTTACAGACCAATGTTTGGAGTAAACATCTATAGTTTTATGTTCAACTATACAACCTGACCCAACACCAACATCAGATTTATTAAATTAGCTCACAAGAATTGACCGGAGCTCTATTTTATGGCTCTGCTAACCGTTAAAGAAACATCTGTGCTTACTAAAGCAGAACGTTCTTCGCTTAACGTAAGCGTTTTCAGTAAACCAAGACATTTCTGATTGAGTGCATACATATGCATGGTTTGAATAACTAAGGATTTACTGCTTGGTGATTTTGTTAACTTCAGCTCTCTACTAGTGGCTATTTAAACAAAATCTTATTTTATTTGTGAGAAAATCCACCTTCACAACAAAATGTTTTTCAAGACTGGAGTTAATAACGACCACCAAAGTCAAGCTGTGAAGCTGTATCATCTCAGTATTGTGGTATTAATATAAACTGCAAAAGTTTCATATACATACAAGTCATTTTTAAATGTAATACAATAATGTCTTGATCATAAAATGGTTCCATATAATGTTGACATTTTCAAGTAAATGGCAGTTAAAATAAGATATTATACTAAATAAATATTGTTCATCCCTCTAAGGTTTTATATCCGAGACACATTTCCCATTATATTGTCTACCAGTGAATAATTCACCCCACTAGCATAGTTTGTAAAATGATAACTCATTTAAAAATACATTTCATTATAAAAGGAATTAAGCAACACCTCCAAAGAAATATAAGAATCCTCACACAAGTTATTGAAAGTTTATGACTGATCATGATTATAATATAATAAAAAAAACTAAGCAATACAATGATTTACTGTGCACATTTACCTGATTTCGACCTTGAAAAGTATACCACATTTTATACATTTTTGTGTTAGTGGAATACATTAATGAAAGCCAAGACTATATATCAGTTTATAAATTGAGGACTTGAATATGCAGATATAAAAGATAACTACTAAAGATGCACTTTTGTTGTGGTTTTCAGAAGCTTATAATTTGACCTAACCACAAGGTTCCCCTGACAGTCAGTGAATCTTCTGGACAGGTCGTGTGTGTCTAGCACTGCTATCAAGTGCACCACTAGTGTTTTACATTGGGGTTTGAATCTTGGTTAAAATGCACCATGTATATTATAAGAATGTCAATAATAAAGCTCATGAAAACCACAATGCATAAAGGCCAGTACACTTTTGTGAAAAATATTCTTTATTATGCATTCAAGAATAGAGACAGCCTCTAAAAGTTTCAGCACAGTCCAGATGTTTCTGGGAAAATTGTGAAAGCACATTTACAATTTTTCAACAATGTTTAGCATAAAAGAATACCTTTGATTCAAGGTGATTGTAATTCTGATTGCGTTACCAAATTACTCAAAAAGGAAAGCATTAAAGGAAAAAAAGCAATTAATGGATTATTTGTGTCACATTTTCCCCCAGAAATTATACCTCAAGATAGTCAAACATTGGTTATTACCAGATTATCAAATTAATGAATGATTATCTTAGTATAAATACTTGGAGTAAAGATGGTACAAGTATCATTCATCCATGACAAATGATTTCATCTGTAGTGCTTTTATCTATGAGAAAACAGGAATTGTTATGTTTAATTTACAAACAGTTGCCAGACAGAAACTATAGAACAGTTTTTCATTGTTTTTTCTCACAAACATGTGCACCTATTATGATGAAACATTCACAGGTTAGTTTGATATATGTATATTTCTTGAAAATGAAAGGGTTGAAATGAACATGTTACCATATATCAATGTTGTTCATTCCTTTTACCATCATATGTTCCTAACTGTACTTCTTGGCAATGACCAATAGTGTACTATGCCTTTTAGTGATTATGATAAATACAAGGTTTTCAGAAAGCACAATAATTTGAATATACTGAAAGTTACTGGCAAACTAAGGGTTGGTTATACCTATATAACATAAATAAACTACTATAGTGCCGTTAAAATATTTAGGCTATTCACACCTACATCTTAATACAAGAAAGACATCACTCCGATAAAACATGAATATTTCACTGTGAATTGTTAAAAAAATATTCTACAACTAAAATAATTAGGGATATGGTGCAGCATGCCAAATGGTTAAATACAAATTCTACATTTTCTCATGTTTTTGTATTAAAATCTGATCTAGGTTTCCTAAAAAAAAAATATCAACATGGTTGCTGGTGTTTAAATTTAAAAATATTGACTGTCCAATGACATTTCATCTTTTTGAGGGGTGTCCATGGAAAGATGACCAATGGAGTGGCTTGTTCCTTCAGTCCAATGAGAAAGACTCGGTGGCGGTTTATGGCCAATGAAAAGTCTTGTAAGGAAGCAAATCTTGACTTGTAGTCATTGGCAGTGAGCACCATAAATTGTAGTTCACATTCGGTAAATAGCAGGCTGGTTTTACCTGTCAAAGAATGACAATGATAAAAGTGAGCGAGCAAATAAAATAGACATAATCATTCACACTCTCAATGGGGTTCAAGATATATCGCTCGTGTTTTTTGCTATTTTGAATTTCTTTTCTTCATCAGAATACTTCTATTTTACTTACTGACAGACAAAACAAATACTTTAAATTACACATTTCACAGAATAATTATGATTTGCCAAAATGAATTGATTGTGGTTCCTGTCAGGAATTCATTCAGGCACTTAATAACCATTTTATCAAGCTTCTGACAATAATTAAGTAAAATATCTCAATTAAAGGTATTTGTTTGCATTTCTAAAAGGAAATGGGCAATGTTCCATTAAAAACAAAATTTACTGGAACCTCCTGGTTAAAACCAGTCACTTATTTTGTAGTACTAAAGGATGGGTAGCTAGAATGCATTCTTTACACAACCAATTGTCCAGCATACCTTACACACATGGTACCTCGTTGCCCTCTGGGGTTGTAGGACAGGCACACTTCCTCTGACCACCTGGGATAGGAAGACACAAGCTGCTGCAGCCGCCGTTGTTGGTACTGCAGGCATTGGTTGCATGGGGGCAGGTTGCTACAGCAGCGACGCCATAGATGCGGCCATTACCTCCTCGAGGGAGTTTCAGCTCTGTGCTCTCTGAGCCGCCAGTCTTACTGATACCCTGGATGTTTTTACTAATCAAACAAATTCAAAATAAGATGGTTAATAAATTAAGCCCCAATGTCTCCACTATACGGCTGATTCCTATTCACCTTTGATTCCATTTATATTTTTTTTTAAAGTTATAAATAACTTTGTGTAATTAATTATTTCATAAAACCCATAGAAACATGTATTTTCTAAAAGCACAAGTTTTGGGGATCTCCCCTGGACAAACTTGCTTCTGCCATGCCACTTGAAATCACGCTTGTTTTTTTTTCACTGTAGATACTTGTTGTATATTGTAACTCCAACAGCTGGGTTTGTTGTATTTTGATGGACTAAATACTGTATAGCCCAGACAGAGATACTTTACATGGGGTCTGGGTGTCCCAAAGTCCAACAGTTGGGTGGTAGTGTTTGTGCATGGTGTTGGATTTTGGTGGATTAAGGCCTGAGAAAAATTAATTTATCAGGAAAAAAACTCAAATTCAATGTCGAGCCCAGCAAAATGTAAACAAAAACATAGAAATTGAAAGGACTTTATTTGAATCATTTAAGCAACGGAGCTATGACGATTGCATTCTGTATATGTTTACAGAGTACACGGACGCCTCAAAGTGCCCCGACTTGAAACACAATGAGCATTTCCACAGCTGGCAGGCTATAAAGTGCACAGAGCAGATATATTCTTACTTAAAAGGATCAATCAAAATAATGAAAACCAGAAAAAGTTTCAGCTCAAATGGTTGCCTGTGAAATAAGCAAATGGGAAAATTCAAATACAATTTGCCACAATGGGTCAGCAGAGAACACTGTTCATTCTCTCCCACAGTAGGCAGTAATTTTCTTAACATTACTGGAATGTCACTGGAATGTAATGCCAAAAGAGGAGATACACTATATTTGCGATGTAGTCTCATTTTGAAGCAAAGTACCAATTTAAATAGGAAACTGCAGGATTTATTTATTTATTTATTTATTATTTAAACAAGGGCAAACAAATTCACAGATTGCTTTTCAAGGGCCTCTTCTGTGAGGCTTGAATGCCCTGTTGATCTGTTAATCATTGACAAAACAAACTGACCCAGAATTAATGCTTACGTTTCCCAGTCTGACCAGTACAGTTTGAAACCATATGAAACTATACTGAATGGATAGTTGCTTGATGGGAACACAGTGAAGCGTGTCAAGGGATCACCATTCATGTTCATGCACTCAATCTTCTTGGTACCTGGATCATGAGAAGGGAGAAAAGAGTCAAGAATAGAATAACCCCCTGGGTACGGGAAGAAAAATTACTCAAAAAGGATCATGTAAAGAAAGGATAGCGGTTATATAGCAACTATGGTTCTGATCAACTTGGTGTGCCTAGTATTTATTTACACATTCTAGATTGTCTGTAAATATATGCATAGGGTTCATTACATTTAATCAGACACCTAAGCCCCTTAAACAAATATAACAAAACAAACAAACAAACAAACAAACACCCCAACACCCCAACAAACAAACACCCCAACAAACCTTAAAAAGCCCCTTAAAACAGATGTATATCCCTTGCTTACCATCCACACTAAGAAAGCAAACTAGAATTGGAACTGGAACACATTTTATTGCTATTTTATTTTATTTTATTATAAAAAAATGTGTTTCATTTTTTGCCTGCACATCACATATGTGGCAGTCAGGAGTGGATTAAATGTTAACAACTTAAGTATGCATTAATGACATGCATATGTCGTTCGTGCACGCAGCATATTCTTACAAATCTAGGTAAACATGTTTTCACATGGGAAAAATGTTGCTGCTTCCATATTTGGTAATATCATTATGGGATGTATTACAATTTGTCGTATGCAAATGTTTAGGCACTCAGTCAATTAATGTGTTGTGTAGGGAACATTTAACCAATTAGTGCAGCTCTCGTGTGGCTTGGGACGCTAACATTTGGTGGGATAATGTGTGGATTAGATCACTTTGTCACAGTCTTTCAATTTGGATAGACATACTGTTCTGGCGTCAATATATTTTTAATTTGTGGAATTTGCGCCGCCAATGAGTTTATTGCTGGTTGTTAATACATGTACATGTATATGTTTTTAATGGGATTCACACAGCAAATACAGAGTTTTAGTATACGTGACTGGCTCTGGCAAAACCCTAAACTTGGACCCAATATTCAAAAGTGAGATTTTGGTATAGTTTGATTAGTTCCAGATTTTCCTCTTATTTGATACCAAATTTATAGAAATCAGAAAAAACATTTTTTTTTCTTGGGCCTAGTTTGCCCACATGGTTGGGGTAAGGCCAGGTGTGCCAATTGTTTTGGGCATGGTGTAAGCCCAATAATGGTCAGTTGGGTAGTTGTACCCACATGTATGGCCAGGGGCCGATTTCACAAAGCACTAAGACGCGTCTTATCTCGAATTAACTTGTGACGCGTCCTAAGAACGATTTCACAAAAGATAAGAAGGGTTTAACGGGTCCTAACTACCTTGACAACGGGGCAAAACCCTGATTAACTTAAGATCGGTGTATGGGTCGTCTTAGCTGATGCATTTGTGTTATATTCTAGTGTACGTACGTTGCTGACCGCTTGATGCAATAATGGCGCTGCTACATATTGGCCGACCACGAAGCCAGACGGGCATTAAGAAGAGAATGACTCTTTCGTGATAGACGGAATCCGTTAGATAGTTTGAACGACGAGGAAATTGTCCGTATATACTGATTCACGGGGCAGGGGATAATACAACTGCCAGACAGGGTTGGTGAACAAATACAACATGAAACACGGGTAATTAGAATATAATAAACAGACGTTAGCAATTTATTTCTTATTGTTCTAACGACCGTCAATTATTAATGCCATTAAAGCATACCACCCGCAAGCATTTTGTTTTATTTTTGTTTAGCGCCACCATTAGTCAGTGTGTTGATATGTGTAAATATATTGCGTAACCACGCTACAGATCATTATATCCGTCATTTGGTCATTTCACGCACTAGAGTTTGCAGACGACATTTCCCAAAATCATGAAAATGTTTGGAGCCAAAAAGTTGTACAACGTCAACTCGCCAATCAGTCATATTGAATCGTGTTGAGCGCATAACGTCCCGACAGCCATTTCATTAGAGTAGTAAAATAAATATAAAATAGCCGTCGCATGAGCAAATTTAGCCTCGTTCAATAAATAGCTTACGGCTTTATTATATTTTCGATGCGTCTTGCTTAAGACACGTTTTGTGAAATCGATCTTAGGATTAATCTTAGGTAAGATCGATCTTACAGCTGGGACTCTTCTTAAATCCTAGGATCGATCCTAAGATAAGAAGAGTTTTGTGAAATCGATCTTAGGATTAATCTTAGGTAAGATCGATCTTACAGCTGGGACTCTTCTTAAATCCTAGGATCGATCCTAAGATAAGAAGAGTTTTGTGAAATCGATCTTAGGATTAATCTTAGGTAAGATTGATCTTACAGCTGGGACTCTTCTTAAATCCTAGGATCGATCCTAAGATAAGAAGAGTTTTGTGAAATCGGCCCCTGGTGTGCCAATTAATTGTTGGGCATGGTGTAAGCCCAATAATGGTTGAGGTCAGGTGTACCCAAAGGTATGGCCAGGTGTGCCAATTAATTGTTGGGCATGGTGTAAGCCCAATAATGGTTGAGGCCGGTGTACCCAAAGGTATGGCCAGGTGTGCCAATTGTTTTGGGCCTGGTGTAAGCCCAATAATGGTAGGGGCAGGTGTACCCACATGTATGGCCAGGTGTGCCAATTGCTTTGGGCAAGGTGTAAGCCTAATAATGGTAGGGGCAGCTGTGCTCAAGTGTATTTTTCATGTGACCGGATAGCTAAATTCTTTTGGCATCCGACGCAAGTTTTATGTTTTGGCAATAAAAGCAGTTTCAAGACTGTGGCGTTCTATCACAAAGTTTTGTTTGCTTGTTTCATTTGAATCTGTGTATAACCACGACTTATAAAACTTCTGCCAAGGAGGATTAAGGTAAGAAATGGTTGGGCACTTACCAGCATCAGCCCAGCATATCTGACTGGAAGTGTAGTCCAGGCTCAGGCCATTGGGTAGCTCAATGTTGGTATCTACTAGGATGATACGATTGCTGCCATCCAAGTGAGACTGTTCAATCCTAGAACCATCTCTATTCCAATCAGTCCAGTACAGCATGCTGTCAAACGGATGGGGAGATTATTATGTATAATAATGCTCTAGGAAATGGTCTAGAAGGGTATTGGGCACTAGCAAAATTGATTAACTTGGTGATTTAGTACACTTTGCTTATACTACAATGACCATGACGTGACCCATTATAGAAGGGTTTCAGTGCACCTTTAGTAGACCACATGTGGCGTATCAGATATCCTGCTAAAATAATCTCTAAAATAATCTCTAAAATAATCTCAAAAAGCCCTTTGTACATTTTTATCAAGGTGGCCCCGATAACAGGCAAATATAACAGAACACATCAGAAAAAGTCATTAGCAAAATGGGTGTTTGCAATAACGGGACCACATAAACTTGACACGCCCTTCCATATATTCACTTACCCTCCGATTGGGTCAACCACCACAGACCTAGGGTTGACCAGGTCAGTGTTGAAGAGGACACGTCGGTTACCACCATCTATATTGGCCACTTCGATGCGGTCATAGCCAGAGTCAGTCCAGTATATGTTGCGGCTTAACCAGTCCACAGCTACAGACTCTGGGCTGCTAAGACCTGGGAATGGATATAAATTATCCATGAGTTTGGGCTCCATCAGGAGAATGCTTAAGAAACTATAACACAACATATCCTGCTGTAGCTTTTTCAATATGCTATTGGAGGTGGCAGCACATTTCACAAAACAAGGTTATGATCAATTTGCAGAGTTTTCTGAACACATCAATTATTTCAACATCCCGCCTTGATCTCCTATAAATCCTCCTATAAAAACTTGTTTTCTCACTCCACCCTCTTCTCCCTATCACAGCCTGTACTCCCTATCACAGCCTGTACTCCCTATCACAGCCTGTACTCCCTATCACAGCCTGTACCCCCTCCACTCTCTCCCTCCCCTTCCACTCCCCCTCCACTCTCTCCCTCCCCTTCCACTCTGTCCCTCCCCTTCCACTCTCTCCCTCCCCTTCCACTCCCCTTCCACTCTCCCTCCCCCTCCACTCTGTCCCTCCCCTTCCACTCTCTCCCTCCCCTTCCACTCCCCATTCCACTTTCAATCTCACTCCTCCCTATACCCCTCCTCACCCCACTTTTCTACCTCCACCCTTTCACCCCCAATCCACTTCTCTTCCCAAATTCCCCCACCACCGCATTTCCCTGTCCAAATCCCATGTAGTGTGTACCACTATTACCTTGTCCAACTATGACCTGGCTATCGGACCCATCGATCTTGGCCCGGCTGATGGTGCGTCCAGAAATGTCTGTCCAGAACATGTACTCCTCCAGGCAGTCGTACCCAAGACCAACGATGGTCTGCCCAGAGCGAAACATAATCTTGCTGCCTTGCTTGTTAGGATTGAGAGGCATACGCATTATGGCCATGCCACGGGCATAGATGAGGCTACCATCATCGATATCAGGTCTAGGAAGGGCTGAGGGTTCAGCAAAATGAGTAATCAAGTTAGTATGTTTTTAATAAGGGACGTCCTCAATAATGACTAGGCCGAATTCCTGCCGACTGTCTGCCGACTGTCCAGGTTGCTAAGGACCGGCCAGTCGGCAGACTCGCCGTCCAGAGTGAATTCACGCTATTGAATTAATGAGGCTGCCATAATTCTTGACGCTTTGTTATGTTAATGTTGTTGTTGAATATTTACTACTTCCAACTTAGTAGTTAATCCGCCTGCCCCACTCAGCAGACAGATTTTTGTTTTGGAGTTTATTCAATTTTATGCCTTCCAAAATACAGCAGATGAATGGCTATTATAATCGCTAAAATGTCCAGCACTTAAAACACCCAGTTGTGGGACAAACTTTGAGTTGTTGATTTTATTGTTACTTTGAGGCGAAAGTGTAAGATCTTAAAAGAAAACGGATCCCCGGAAATTCTTGAGGAGCACGTGCTCATCGGCAACCACAATAGTCAAATGTTTAAAATGTATCAATTTGTATCAGCCAACCCTGCTGAAAATTCCGCGTGCCCACGAGAATCTTTTGAAGTTTTTTTTATTTTACAAAGACGGCAATCCTAACAAAACAACAATAATACCACTGTCAATCACTCTGTTCATGGATTTTCGGTCTGCTCCATTATTTATCTCTCTCGGATATGAATTTATTCCTGGTGGTATTTCAGGATATATTAGTGGTTACTGTGACATGCCTATAATTATGTACCCTTATTTTATTTCTATTTTTTTATTCTGATCCATAGGCCTTGTAAAAGTTTATAATCTGAGCCAGCAGAATCATTTCCTGTATCGCATCGCAAAATGCGACAGACGGACAATCTGCAATGGAATTTCAAACAATACATTGCAGATTTTATATACAGATTTGTTTTCACTATTATAGTTTAATAATAAACATTTTTGAAATCATATTCACAAATCTTTCCCGAACTATCAAGTGATCCGCCCCTGACTGGGTTTGTTTCCGCGGTGTCCCAACCACGCCGGGTACGTCCGTTTTATCTATGTGCATACCGTACATGCAACTTCATTTCCCAGCAATACGAAGGATTTTATCCCACGCCCAAAATGCTATGTGCATGCATTATTTTTCTGCTGACGAATTACGGGCGAATTCTCGAAATGGAAAACACGCAACCGCCTTTTTTCGCTTCTGCACGTGTTTATTTTTTTCTTGTCCTGGGTTTGGGGTTGGAACATTGCGCGCAATTGAGTCACCCCTCATAGTATCCTGTAACTTCTCTTGCAGAATAGCGGCACACCATTGTTGTTGGCATTTCAGTGAACGATTTCTATCGCATCGCAAAATGCGATGTAATTTGGGCAATCTGGCGATGGCCATGATTTCAAACAATGCATTGCAGATTTATATACAAATTTCGACAGATTTATAAACATTTTTGAAATCATATTCACAAACCTTTCCGGAAATAACGCTATACATGTATATTTCCGGACCAAAAAATATCCAGCTATCTGTCCCGACTGGGTTTGTTTCCGTGTCCAGACCACGCCGGGGTACGTCCGAGCTATACGCACGTGTTCAATCGACTTTACGCCGACGCTGACGGTGTTGATGCAACAGTAAATACAACTTTATTTTCCAGCAATCTGTAAAGGTTTTTTCCGCAATGCCTAAAATTTATGTGCATGCATTATTTTCTGCTGATGAATTAACCACGAGTTTAAATTCTCTCAAATGGAAAAACACGAAACAACCATGGAACAACCGCCTAGTTTTTTTTTTTTTTTTTAGCTTTGACGTGTTTATTTTTTTTCTCCTGAGTTTGGGGTTGAAACATTGAGCACCCGGCGATTCACACTGGTGTACTGCCGGGCAGCAGGGAGAGGCCAATTTACGCGATGCATGATGGGTAAAAGTCGACATCTGGCATGTCTCAAGGCGCTTGATGGCATTTTGGATTACACAGTTAGTTGCGAATTCTTGATTTTTATCATGCGATTACTTTATTTATAACTATGGTTTATTTCTGTGAGTCGGCAAAGTGCCTTGCACACACGTCCAAACTCAAAAGTATCGAGAAATACCCATGGATGATGGACATAAGGTGGGTTAAATGGCTGCCGTCTCAACGCTGCCGTCTCAAGTAGTAGTACTAATAGCATGACTAGCCGCCATTTTGGAATTAATGTTGTCGACCGAAAAGTGAGAAATTAGCCTCTCCCTGCTGACCGCTTGAGGGCGCACCGCATTGTGAATCGCCCGAATTGAGCCACCCCTATACACAATAGTACGTACCGTGTTCAGTTTACATGTGCGCTTTCATATGATCACTACGGCCGTGTTCAACAAACACTAGAAACGTTATCGTAACTGCTTTTTATAATAAAAGTTTTAGAAAATTAACAAATGAGCATTCATTTATATATGTAGTGGTGAGATTTAGAATCATTTCGCACACACATATGACTGCCAACCACTCATTTTCCTGACTAATTTTTAATAATCAAAATCAAGCTTGATCATACCATTAAAGTAACGCTACACTCGGGCGTAAATTCACTTTGAAAAGCACCCAACATGTCGCAGTCGGTAATTTGTTTTCGTGGATATTGCCTGTTTTAGCGATCGATAATAATGTAAACAAAACAAGAAAATGGACGGAGGACTAACTTTCATGAATAATTGCACTGGCGTAAATAACGGTTACATGAGTTTTTTACCACCTGTGGCTCAATTCTCCGGACACTAAAATTATTATTTCTGGTAAAATTTGGACATTCATATTATGAACCAAACGACAGTAAAGCCTTTTAAAAAACCTTACCCTATGCACACTACATACTGTAATTTTAAGCATTTTTAAATTTGCTACACAAAATTCACAGATTGTTATACACAAAATTATTTTGTTATGTAACTAGTTTTTGCACGTAGTTTTGCAATGCAAAATTTTTGGACTAAATCGTTCCCTCGGTCATTTTAATATGCTGACTTTCTAACCTTAGTTTTGAAAACGGAATATTACAAAAATACATTAAGTGTACTTGAAGTGGTTAGCATTACTTGATAAACCAACAATAATTATATCTACCCCTGAAGTGTTATTTTTTTTATCCTGCCCCAAAGGTCTTTAATAAAAGTTTGTAAACTACTCAAGCAGAATGACTGACAGGTTCATTGTTGTCTAAAACTGACTGCTGTCTTGGTTGGCAAAACATCAAAGGATTTTGTAGGGTCCTCTCCAGCTCCACAATAACTCTGGTATTTGATGCAGAAATCACCATCCAATCACAATGGAGGTGAAATCCTTTGTGGGTACGGTTAGACCGCCGGTCTGCGGACTCACAGAGTCGGCCCACCCGCAGACCTTA
The DNA here is from genome assembly GCA_029582265.1 of Zoroaster sp. YZ-2022. Lineage (NCBI taxonomy): Eukaryota > Metazoa > Echinodermata > Asteroidea > Forcipulatida > Zoroasteridae > Zoroaster > Zoroaster sp. YZ-2022. Next base: position 13,852,047 of record CM055821.1, on the reverse strand, counting down.
GTGGAAATTAAAATATCAAGGAACCTTTTCATATACAGTACATTGTTATGCTTAATAAGGCGGACTGGCTGGATCCCAGTTCGGTTACTAGGGAAGTCTTTTGTTCAATAAAGTAGGCAGACTCTGCAGCCATTCGGCAGACAGTCATTATTGAGGACGTCCCTAAGATAATAGATAGGTCCAGAAGTCTATTATGTACACAACATTGTGTCAACCCGCTTCAACCTAGTCCACGGCATGTACAGCAAGCATGGTTAAAGTTTGGTTACGCTGTTTGAGAGCATCATAGGATAAGTGTTAGAAGCCGCTTGCTAGTTCCTGAACTATACAGGACGCAAACTGGGCAAGCAGAGAGTCGCGAAATACACACGTTATTAGAGCGTTTACAGCACAGTATGCAATAAAACGTGCATGTAAAGGTAAAGGACAGTTATCGCGCTAGCCGGCAAGTCACCCAGAATGAGAAGTGAGATTTTGTGCATCAATATCATGCCATGAATGACTCACATTTATTGTTCTTGGAGCACTATGCTGTGGACTAGGTCAATAGACTTCTGATAGGTCTACACATTCACTTTAATTTGTGATGGAGTTTTGTCCTCACAACCTCTATTGGTAGACTTTTTTAGTCTCCATTATTACCCAGTAATAAGAAGGTGTGCATTAAAGCCACTATACACTATTGGTAATTTGGAAAAACAAATGATCACAGATTTACATCAAACTTACTTGGTAAGTAAGATTAATTGCAGGAGAATGAAGACGATCAGAGCATACTGATCGAAACGTCAAGTTGTAACCTCCAGTTCTTTTCAGAACTAATTACTACTCAATAGAGAATTTCACATGCTGTCACCGCAATTAGTCTTACTTATCCTCTTCACCATGCAAAGCTACAAGTTTTACCAAACTTACTTGGTGGAAATATCCTTTGAAATACTTCTACCTTAGGTTCTATCATTTCAGTAAAATGAGTGATAATTACCTAAATAAATGTCCGTCTTCCTGCAGACAAAAATTCCACAGTGAATACTAACAGTCTGAATGCATTTTCACTTTGGTAACAACACAATGAAATAAGCTGAAACTTTCACAGGTTGGTTTTATACATGTATCTTGATTCTTATAAGGTATGGGTGCATTTACAGACATTGGTTGGTTTTACACATGTATCTTGATTCTTATAAGGTATGGGTGCATTTACAGACATTGGTTGGTTTTACACATGTATCTTGATTCTTATAAGGTATGGGTGCATTTACAGACATTGGTTGGTTTTATACATGTATCTTGATTCTTATAAGGTATGGGTGCATTTACAGACATTGGTTGGTTTTATACGTGTATCTTGATTCTTATAAGGTATGGGTGCATTTACAGACATTGGTTGGTTTTATACGTGTATCTTGATTCTTATAAGGTATGGGTGCATTTACAGACATTGGTTGGTTTTATACGTGTATCTTGATTCTTATAAGGTATGGGTGCATTTACAGACATTGGTTGGTTTTACACGTGTATCTTGATTCTTATAAGGTATGGGTGCATTTACAGACATTGGTTGGTTTTACACATGTATCTTGATTCTTATAAGGTATGGGTGCATTTACAGACATTGGTTGGTTTTATACATGTATCTTGATTCTTATAAGGTATGGGTGCATTTACAGACATTGGTTGGTTTTATACATGTATCTTGATTCTTATAAGGTATGGGTGCATTTACAGACATTGGTTGGTTTTATACGTGTATCTTGATTCTTATAAGGTATGGGTGCATTTACAGACATTGGTTGGTTTTATACGTGTATCTTGATTCTTATAAGGTATGGGTGCATTTACAGACATTGGTTGGTTTTATACGTGTATCTTGATTCTTATAAGGTATGGGTGCATTTACAGACATTGGTTGGTTTTATACGTGTATCTTGATTCTTATAAGGTATGGGTGCATTTACAGACATTGGTTGGTTTTATACGTGTATCTTGATTCTTATAAGGTATGGGTGCATTTACAGACATTGGTTGGTTTTACACGTGTATCTTGATTCTTATAAGGTATGGGTGCATTTACAGACATTGGTTGGTTTTACACGTGTATCTTGATTCTTATAAGGTATGGGTGCATTTACAGACATTGGTTGGTTTTACACGTGTATCTTGATTCTTATATGGTATGTGTGCAATTACAGACTTTGGTTGGTTTTACTCGTGTATCTTGATTCTTATAAGGTATGGGTGCATTTACAGACATTGGTTGGTTTTACACGTGTATCTTGATTCTTATAAGGTATGGGTGCATTTACAGACATTGGTTGGTTTTATACGTGTATCTTGATTCTTATAAGGTATGGGTGCATTTACAGACATTGGTTGGTTTTATACGTGTATCTTGATTCTTATAAGGTATGGGTGCATTTACAGACATTGGTTGGTTTTACACGTGTATCTTGATTCTTATAAGGTATGGGTGCATTTACAGACATTGGTTGGTTTTACACGTGTATCTTGATTCTTATAAGGTATGGGTGCATTTACAGACATTGGTTGGTTTTTTACGTATCTTGATTCTTATAAGGTATGGGTGCATTTACAGACATTGGTTGGTTTTACACGTGTATCTTGATTCTTATAAGGTATGGGTGCATTTACAGACATTGGTTGGTTTTACACGTGTATCTTGATTCTTATAAGGTATGGGTGCATTTACAGACATTGGTTGGTTTTACACTTGTATCTTGATTCTTATAAGGTATGGGTGCATTTACAGACATTGGTTGGTTTTATACATGTATCATGATTCTTATAAGGTATGGGTGCATTTACAGACATTGGTTGGTTTTATACGTGTATCTTGATTCTTATAAGGTATGGGTGCATTTACAGACATTGGTTGGTTTTACACGTGTATCTTGATTCTTATAAGGTATGGGTGCATTTACAGACATTGGTTGGTTTTACACGTGTATCTTGATTCTTATAAGGTATGGGTGCATTTACAGACATTGGTTGGTTTTACACGTATCTTGATTCTTATAAGGTATGGTGCATTTACAGACATTGGTTGGTTTTATACGTGTATCTTGATTCTTATAAGGTATGGGTGCATTTACAGACATTGGTTGGTTTTATACGTGTATCTTGATTCTTATAAGGTATGGGTGCATTTACAGACATTGGTTGGTTTTATACGTGTATCTTGATTCTTATAAGGTATGGGTGCATTTACAGACATTGGTTGGTTTTATACGTGTATCTTGATTCTTATAAGGTATGGGTGCATTTACAGACATTGGTTGGTTTTATACGTGTATCTTGATTCTTATAAGGTATGGGTGCATTTACAGACATTGGTTGGTTTTATACGTGTATCTTGATTCTTATAAGGTATGGGTGCATTTACAGACATTGGTTGGTTTTATACGTGTATCTTGATTCTTATAAGGTATGGGTGCATTTACAGACATTGGTTGGTTTTATACGTGTATCTTGATTCTTATAAGGTATGGGTGCATTTACAGACATTGGTTGGTTTTATACGTGTATCTTGATTCTTATAAGGTATGGGTGCATTTACAGACATTGGTTGGTTTTATACGTGTATCTTGATTCTTATAAGGTATGGGTGCATTTACAGACATTGGTTGGTTTTATACGTGTATCTTGATTCTTATAAGGTATGGGTGCATTTACAGACATTGGTTGGTTTTATACGTGTATCTTGATTCTTATAAGGTATGGGTGCATTTACAGACATTGGTTGGTTTTATACGTGTATCTTGATTCTTATAAGGTATGGGTGCATTTACAGACATTGGTTGGTTTTATACGTGTATCTTGATTCTTATAAGGTATGGGTGCATTTACAGACATTGGTTGGTTTTATACGTGTATCTTGATTCTTATAAGGTATGGGTGCATTTACAGACATTGGTTGGTTTTATACGTGTATCTTGATTCTTATAAGGTATGGGTGCATTTACAGACATTTTAACATAAGTGTATACTGCATTTACTTGAGCAATGCCCTTTAATATGGAGCTAGAGTAATGTTGGAAAGTGGGTTATCTGACCTCTGACACTTGATGGTCAATTCAAAGCTACTGACTAATAATCATGCAATTAAGACAAGCATTTCTGGATCTTACCTTCACATAAGAACCCATCGCCTGTGTAGCCTTGTTGGCAGTAGCAGGAGAAACTACCACGTACATTGTAACAGGAAGCAAACTGATGACATGGGGAACCAGACGTAGAGCATTCATCGATATCTACAAGGAAATAAACTGGTCAACTGTGTCTACAAAGAACATTAATTTATCACTTACTATTTATAAACAATGTCCATTCACAGCCATGTTACATGTCACATGACCACCAAATCACCGGTGGATCCTGGCCCCCAAAAGAAATTTTCAAAAGCTCCCCCCCCCCCCCCCAAAAAAAGAAAAAATATATAATCATTGTCATTTGGGTTGCACGATGAACCAAAATACTCATACTGCATCACAGTGTGTCTAGAATGCGAAATTTTCTGGGGACCTTAACCAGTTCGCGTCGGGAATAAAAAAGTTTTGCTGGGCCCCTGTGCGGGTTTCTTTTTCCCACACAAATACGTTTTTGTTTGCGTGAATTTTTTTTGGTTACGTCAATGAAACTAAGACGGGACACCCCCATTTAGCTTATTAGCATATAAATTGGCGAGTTTCCCTTGGGAATTATAGCCAGGAGGGCGTCTTTTGTGTTGCGTCTTTAGACGTCCACCGAGTCCTCTAAAGAATTCTTCAGCATATTTACACATCATCCCAGTGGTACCGTGTAACAATGGTGCACAGAAATTGGTCTATAGAAATCTTGATTTGCCAGTGGTCTGCCAGGTAATTGGTCTATAGAAATCTTAGTATACCACAGCTTTACAGATTTCAATGGAGACGAAGACAAAGGTATGGAACAGGTGTACGAAAGTTATTACAGGAGTCTTTCATTACATCAAATCATGGCTTTGCAACAATTTACTTCCAAGTACTTCATTGCGAAGTACTTATTGGAAATATCAATGATGAAAATACAATGTAAAGTTTACATCTTATTTTCATTTTATGACAACAAAATACTTTCGGTCAAATATAAACAAAAAGAACAGCCCCGGTCTATTCTTTTTGTTTATACTGGAACTAAGGATTTTTTGCTCATAACATGAAAATAGAATGTACAAGAAAAGTGTCAATGAAAACTGTACTGTAATTATCAATGATTACAAATGTTTAAGTTCAATAATTACTTTCGGTGTGGTAAATCTTGAAGCAAGGGTGTACACACAGGGGAGTTTCACACGTCACATGCATATCTTGTCTCATGCCTTCGCCCGTCGGACTTGCAAACCACACACCTCTTGCAGGGACTCGCTGTCTTATCTGTCGGCGGTATGGTGACGGGGAAGTGCTGGCCAGTCAGTCTGTTGGGACTCGGTAGGGCGTGTGGGCGACCTCGTATGCTGTAGCTCGGCAAAGTGGCATTATGCAGAACTTCGCTGATAAGGGACATTCGGAAATCGGTATAACTGATGTCCTCTCTCACAAGTCTGTATATGATGAATGAGTTCACTAAAGCCATGTCCACCATGTAGAAAAAAATCTTCTTATACCACTTGATGGACTTTCGCACGCTGCGGTGGCTAGATGAAAACTGATCAGAAATATCAACTCCACATTTCCCGCGGTTGTAGTCGATGACACAAGTATGTTTCTCGATTGGATTACCAGATTTGTCTTTCTTGCCAGTCGCATCCATGCCAGTGCATCGTGGAAAGCATCTTGACATCCTTCTTGTCCTTCCACACTAGAGCGAGAAGACTGTCGCTGGACCTAAAAGCGCGTTCTCCGCGCCGCTTCAGTTTGACGGTTCTCAAGTCCGCTGGCATCTGCTTACGGTTGAGTCTGACCGTCCCGTAGGCATTGGTCCGCCGGTCCCAGAGCCGCATAAAGAGGTCGGGGCTGCTGAACCAGTTGTCAAGGAAGATGTTGTACCCCTGGTCGAGAAGGTCTTCATTGAGTTCAAGAACAGAACTGGTACTTGCGGGCAAAGCACCTTGGTCCTGGCCGGTGTAAATCTTGAAGTTCCACGTATAGCCGGCTGCATCCCCGGTGCTCTGACAAGTCTTGTAGACTTTGATGCCAAATCGGGCCTGTTAGGAAGGGTTGTATTGTTTGAATTTCAGACGACCGTGGAATTTCCACAGTGACTCGTCGGTAGTGACATCCTGCGAGCGGTCATACACCGTCTTGAAATTCTCTGTGAGGTTATCGATGACTGGGCGCAGTTTGAAAAGTCGATCGGTCCCATCATCAACGTCATTGTCGTTGAAGTGCAGACTCTTCAGCAACTGGAGAAATCTGTCTCTGGGCATGGTGTTACCGAAGAACGGGCTCTGCATCATTGGCTCTCTAGCCCAATAGGCTTGGATGTGTGGCTTGGTCGTGATGCCCATCAAAATCACCAGCGACACCATAGCTTTGATCTCGTCTGCAGTCGTGTTGAACCACAGTCTCTGGTGGCTGTCCAAATTGATCATCATGTTGTCCTCAGCATATTTATTAGTCTGCTCGGCAATGTGCTTGAACAGTTCGTCAGGGAAAAATTTGAGGAAGACTTCGAGCGTCGTGCTAGATGCATCCAAATCTGCAGCGGCAACACCAGCATTGGCCGAAAACCCAAAACGGCGAGGGAAAATATCTCGCTGTCTCCATACTACAGCTGGAGCTGGAACAGTAACTGTTTTTGTGCGTTTTCGCACGGTAGGAGGACTTGGGTTGTCGCTCTCACTTGAATCAGAACTTGCAGATAAATCAGAGTCCGAAGATTGCTCTTCGGACCCACTTGAAATAACGTCATTTGTTCTACTTGCAGACGCCATGATTTGATGTAATGAAAGTCCAAAACACAGGTTGCAAGCCCCCTTTATACCATTACCACCAGTACATGCTGTTGCTTTGATGGAAATTTCCACCACGACAAGGAAAACAGAACAATCCCAAGAGTTACTGAAAAGAAAAAACTCCCCAAGCGTGATTACACGGCCCCCGCTATTGTGCCGAACATCTGCTGCACAATAACACGTCAAACGAAGCACGAGCACTGCCAGAATGGCGTGTTTTTACGTCACCCGTAAGGACAATGGAAGCTTCCACAGCGTGTGGCCACGTCTTCCGTGCATGGCACTTTACGCGCGTGGCTTGTTGCCACGTCAACCGAGCATGCATACAAATTTTCCCGAATTTCCTATGGCGTGTATAGACGCCCTCCGATCCGCGGTGCAAAAACAAATTGCGTGTATACACGGCCTCCGACGCGAACTGGTTAAACATGAATGGCTTCATGCTTGCAAGTCAACCAAAACAAAACATTTGTTTTAGATCTACCCTTGCATCAAACCTATTACAATTAAAGAACGTACATAAAGTATTATGGTAGCTTGGGCTGTATACTCAGAACTAAGAAAGAGTACAGGAATGATGTTGGATCCCACCGGAATAGGAAAATAGATAGATGGCGCTCTATTAATGCTGCTGTATCATCATCACCATCACCATCAAGTTTAACACAATGGAACAGGTAGGGTTTCTATGGATGAGGAGATTTAAGGTCATATTTACAAAATGTAGATCAGTCTATGGTCCTAAGCCGTACCCAACACTGACAACTCGGTCATGCCACCCCTGTCGCCATGACCATTGCAAAGTACTTGACTGAGGTATAACCCTATTGGTCAATCCATAACCCTATTGGTCAATCCATGCTGTTTGATTGACAGGCCAGATTGGTCTATTGAAAGGAGGCAGGAGGAGTCTGTTACCTTCACAGCTGATTCCATTGCCCTGGAAACCTGCTTTGCAGATACATCTGAAGCCAAGCCCCTCAGGGATGCACTGTGAGTTGACATCACAGGATGAACACAAGTTCACTAGTTCATCTGGAAGATTAAACAAACATCCAAATCGTCAGACATTGATGAATTTTATATATATATATATATATATATATATATATTACACACTGAACAGCAAAAGAAACGTCGTATGAATACAAGATATCAACAGGTATATTTTGTAACGTACACTTTGAAAACCATTCAAGTCACATTCCATCCGCCTATAGGATTTTCAGGCACAGTCATGATTCAGAATGTTAGACTGCATATTTCCCGAAAACGATACATGTAAAACTCTTGTGGTTGAGTTATGTCAACGATTTAAAATCATTCAGGGGATGATCCTCCAGCAGTCTACTTAAGCAGCAGCATTTTCCAGAGTCCGGCATTCTCCTGAGGACGATCAGAGCATACTGATCGAAACGTCGAGTTGTACCCCCAGTTCTTTTCAGAACTAATTACTACTCAATTGAGATTCCACATGGTGTCACCGCAATTAGTCTTACTTATCATCCTCACCATGCAAAGCTACAAGTTTTACCGATTTAAAATCATGACGTTTCTTTTGCTGTTCAGTATATATATGGAATACTGTGCAGTTGACACTATGAACATCTCCTCCGTGAATGCACCGTGAAAGCTCGGTGAATTGCACTTTTTCCGTGAATTTCACGGCGCTCGTTCCCATTTCACCGTGTGGTCACGGTGTGAGAGCACCGTGAATGCACGGTGAAACCACCGTTAAACAAATCTTTTGTTTGGTCCTCGGTGAAAGCTGGGTGAAAACACGGTGAACCTCGAAAGCTCAGTTGAGCCAACTTGAGGCCGGCTCATTAACTACATCAAAGGAAGTTATCCTCTTGCCCATTGTTGACGCTTTTGTGCATGTGATAATCCCTCTTGGATGGAAGGTAAACACACTAAACATAACGGTACTGTTGGTATTTTGGCAATGATGGGTTCTGTATTTGGTTGAGTTATAGGTTGCTTGAAAAATTCTGCTACGACTTGACGGGCAGGTTACATTTTCGGCATTGCAATTTGCGTGTGCTGATCGTTTGCAACGATACAGGGGCCCTATTGCTTTTTGTTTGGCTTTCTTTAGCAGTAGAGGAAAATACAGTAGGCCTTCGATGTCTGTTAACAATAAATGTAACTGTGAAATGATTAAATTCGCTGCCAAGGCTCATAGAAAACACAATTCTGGCAGCTACAACAATCCTCTTTAACCCCGGCAGGACTTTGGCGAAGGCGGTCTCGTGTTTTGTATGTTTGCAAATTTATTTATGTTATTGTTTATGAACCGGTGAGGTTTATAGTTTTGCGATATGACTCGATTAACGAGCGTCGTTTTATTCACGTGTCGTGCCGTGACTTGTATAGTGTGAGAGCCAGCGAAACCGTTGTTGCAATCATTCACGGTGACCTCTAGTGCACGTTCAAAATGCATGCACGCGCCGATTACCAGTCGCGACCATGTGCTCGCGATCGCAGCCGGCCGGGGAACCCGTAACAACACACTTGCTTACCACACGCAGTCCTCATTTATTTCCAGGATCGTGTAAACATTACCAACGTCGAAGTGTCTGGGTTCCTTCCTCCATGATTCATGTGTTTCTACTTTTTCCGTGCTATGATGTACTTTATGCTTTACAAGGAATCGAATTGTTTTTATTCAAAGCAAATGGATTAATAAAATGATACTTGGCTTGTCACTTGAAATAATTTATTTGGCAATAGGCCTATGTATTTGTTTAATCCAGCATTGGTGTGCAGGAATAGTAATGCAATAATGTGTAATGCAATGGGCGATGGTCAACCTGGGATTTTTAGAACTGAAAGTTAACCCATAAACTTTAATATAAACAGGAAACTGAACATCAACAAGTTACCCTAAATATAAAGCTTTTAGGCCTAGTCATGCACACGTATCAAAAACGATGCGCTAAATAGTGTTTAAAGTTTATATTGATGATTTATATGTACGAAGTTTTAATACCTTGACGGTTGTGCCTACACTTGTCATTGATAACAGATCGAATCATTACAAACGGCTTTAATTTGTTCTTCTCCATGGAACTGTCGCTCTACAACATTCTTACAATAATAAAACTAATTTTCTGTCTAATCTGTCTTTCGTTATTTTTCCTCCTTACTCAAAACATAGTGCCATCAAAATTAGAGTTTTTCGTTACATGAGATGAGAAAAAGGGACATCAAACCTCGGACGAATGACGATGCTCATTGATTGTTGATTATATCAATAAAATAATAATCATGAAGTTAAATTATCAAAACCGTAAGAAGATGATAGTCCATAATAAATTGGTTTCACACACAGCAGCTGCTTCCGCAGGTCATGTCCCCTGACGTGCTGATACAATTACGTGGGCAGTACACTTGTAAGGAGCCAGGCTGAAGTGCGCCCTCTTCGTTCAAGAATTGTTTTCTTTAAAAAAAAAAATGTTTTCATTCCCAACAATTCACAACGATTAAACTTCACAAAATTGTGTTATGATAGCTGAGTTAAAAATCGAATCATGTCTTGAATTTTCAATAACATACATGAAGCCGCTAAGAAATAATGAGCAAATTTGTTGACAAATTTAAGACTCTTTGCTCAAGTACGAGGTGCCCAATATCGATCAGTGAACTTCCATAAACAGAGATTGCCCGGCCGAACGCTGCGCGCGCGTCGGCATGGGGTCGACCGCGTGCAGCATGTACCAGATTCATTCCTTGTGTCTCTTCGTTGAAGATTTCTTTCTTAGAAATCCTTGCCAAAAAATCACAACGCTTTTATTAAACGTCACCAAAATTGTCTCATGATATCGAACCATAAGTTCGAATCATGTCTTGAATTTTCAATGACCTACATGAAGCCGCTAAGAAATAATGAGCAAATTTGTTGACAAATTTAAGACTGCACTTTTACTGACAAGTACGACTGACTTCCACTGTAGAGATGTTTAAGAAATCCTTGCCAAAAAATCACAACGCTTTTATTAAACGTCACCAAAATTGTCTCATGATATCGGACCATAAGTTCGAATCATGTCTTGAATTTTCAATAACATACATGAAGCCGCTAAGAAATAATGAGCAAATTTGTTGACAAATTTGAGACTCTTTGCTCAAGTACGAGGTTCCCAATATCGATCAGTGAACTTCCATAAACAGAGACTGCCCGGCCGAACGCGTCGCACGTCGGCATGGGGTCGACCGCGTGCAGCGTGTACCAGATTCATTCCTTGTGTCTCTTCGTTGAAGATTTCTTTCTTAGAAATCCTTGCCAAAAAATCACAACGCTTTTATTAAACGTCACCAAAATTGTCTCATGATATCGGACCATAAGTTCGAATCATGTCTTGAATTTTCAATGACCTACATGAAGCCGCTAAGAAATAATGAGCAAATTTGTTGACAAATTTAAGACTGCACTTTGCACAAGTACGACTGACTTCCACTGTAGAGATGTTTAAGAAATCCTTGCCAAAAAATCACAACGCTTTTATTAAACGTCACCAAAATTGTCTCATGATATCGGACCATAAGTTCGAATCATGTCTTGAATTTTCAATAACATACATGAAGCCGCTAAGAAATAATGAGCAAATTTGTTGACAAATTTGAGACTCTTTGCTCAAATACGAGGTTCCCAATATCGATCAGTGAACTTCCATAAACAGAGATTGCCCGGCCGAACGCGTCGCACGTCGGCATGGGGTCGACCGCGTGCAGCATGTACCAGATTCATTCCTTGTGTCTCTTCGTTGAAGATTTCTTTCTTAGAAATCCTTGCCAAAAAATCACAACGCTTTTATTAAACGTCACCAAAATTGTCTCATGATATCGAACCATAAGTTCGAATCATGTCTTGAATTTTCAATGACCTACATGAAGCCGCTAAGAAATAATGAGCAAATTTGTTGACAAATTTAAGACTGCACTTTGCACAAGTACGACTGACTTCCACTGTAGAGATGTTTAAGAAATCCTTGCCAAAAATCCTGGCAACGCTTTTATTAAACGTCACCAAAATTGTCTCATGATATCGGACCATAAGTTCGAATCATGTCTTGAATTTTCAATAACATACATGAAGCCGCTAAGAAATAATGAGCAAATTTGTTGACAAATTTGAGACTCTTTGCTCAAGTACGAGGTTCCCAATATCGATCAGTGAACTTCCATAAACAGAGACTGCCCGGCCGAACGCGTCGCACGTCGGCATGGGGTCGACCGCGTGCAGCGTGTACCAGATTCATTCCTTGTGTCTCTTCGTTGAAGATTTCTTTCTTAGAAATCCTTGCCAAAAAATCACAACGCTTTTATTAAACGTCACCAAAATTGTCTCATGATATCGGACCATAAGTTCGAATCATGTCTTGAATTTTCAATGACCTACATGAAGCCGCTTAAGAAATAATGAGCAAATTTGTTGACAAATTTAAGACTGCACTTTGCACAAGTACGACTGACTTCCACTGTAGAGATGTTTAAGAAATCCTTGCCAAAAAATCCTGGCAGCTTTTATTAAACGTCACCAAAATTGTCTCATGATATCGGACCATAAGTTCGAATCATGTCTTGAATTTTCAATAACATACATGAAGCCGCTAAGAAATAATGAGCAAATTTGTTGACAAATTTGAGACTCTTTGCTCAAGTACGAGGTTCCCAATATCGATCAGTGAACTTCCATAAACAGAGATTGCCCGGCCGAACGCGTCGCGCGTCGGCATGGGGTCGACCGCGTGCAGCGTGTACCAGATTCAACGTGGTACATGCACAACGTGGTACATGCACAAAATAAATTATTATGGAGAAAATTTATAAAAATTAAGAATTATCTTTCTTAGGTGGCAATCCTATTTTCAGTATTTTGCCAAAAAATCCTGGCACGCTTTTTATTAAACGTCACAAAATTGTCTCATGATATCGGACCATAAGTTCAATCATGTCTTGAATTTTCAATGACCTACATGAAGCCGCTAAGAAATAATGAGCAAATTTGTTGACAAATTTGAGACTCTTTGCTCAAGTACGAGGTGCCCAATATCGATCAGTGAACTTCCATAAACAGAGATTGCCCGGCCGAACGCGTCGCGCGTCGGCATGGGGTCGACCGCGTGCAGCGTGTACCAGATTCAACGTGGTACATGCACAACGTGGTACATGCACAAAATAAATTATTATGGAGAAAATTGAAAAAAATTAAGAATTATACTCTATGGAGTAGGTGGCAATCCTATTTTCAGTATTTTTGCCCCAAAAATGATTACGCTTGTTTTCAACTTAAAAACCAAAAAGTCATGATATCGCGACAGGAGTTCACATCATGTCTGAAAATTTCAATGTGGTACATGCACAAAATAAATTATTATGGAGAAAATTTAAAAAAATTAAGAATTATACTCTATGGAGTAGGTGGCAATCCTATTTTCAGTATTTTTGCCCCAAAAATGATTACGCTTGTTTTCAACCTAAAAACCAAAAAGTCATGATATCGCGACAGGAGTTCACATCATGTCTGAAAATTTCAACGTGGTACATGCACAAAATAAATTGTTATGGAGAAAATTGAAAAAAATTAAGAATTATACTCTATGGAGTAGGTGGCAATCCTATTTTCAGTATTTTTGACCCAAAAATGATTACGCTTGTTTTCAACCTAAAAACCAAAAAGTCATGATATCGCGACAGGAGTTCACATCATGTCTGAAAATTTCAACGTGGTACATGCACAAAATAAATTGTTATGGAGAAAAAAAGGTACAAAGCCTTGCACATCTACGAGTTCGAGTGAATCACGCGCATCACCAGTGTGCCGACAAGGCAAGCTTTTTAACCGGGCCCAACTCAGGCTAATGGTACAGTGGTCAACTCGTTCATCACACTGGCACCCGACTAATGTCAGTACATGTACAATGTACATGTACAGAGTACATAATTACACATTGTACATTGCAACCGTACTGGCTGGGTGGATGCCGGGTGTTGATCAATATGCTTAACTTCATCCTTCATTCCGTCTACCTCTTTCAATACTCTCATAGCCTTGGTTTACGCTTGTTTTCAACTTTAAAAAAACAAAAAGTCATGATATCGAGGCCTTTGTTCACATTTTGTGAGTATCATGATCCAAATCGCTTAACAAATATTTCTATTGCATGACAAGGTATGTGTTCTCGTTCGACCAATAAGAAAACGTTTTACGCGCTATAGGCATTGTACACAGCGCGTAACGAATATTTATATTGGTTATTATGATGACGTATTGTTCTCGTTGGCCAATAGAACAAATTGTTACGCACTATGCATAGGGCATTGCACACGTGGTAACTCGTACATACCCTGAGTGCCTTCCAATGACTGGATCAAATTAGCGCGCGCGCTGGATCTTAGGATGAGAATGTAATTCCAGTTGGACGATAATTTGTTTGGTGACAATCAGTATTTTACACGCAAAGATCTAAATTACAGGTACACGTACATCATCTGACCAAAACATTTAAAGAAAAGTAGGATGCATGATATCTATTTATTTATTTACTTATATTAGAAATAAAATATGAAATGAGCCTTCTTTTCCTCTGTTATTAGAACAGAATCCGTTATTAATTAAAAGAAACATTATTATTGGCTCAAAAACAAATATGCACATAATAATAAGGTAACTGACAACTGTTGTTTATAATGCACGTTCTGATGCAAAATGCCTAAATTACTAAAAACAGTGATTTGATTAAAAGTATTTTTTTTAAAAACATACGGGCGAGTGAAAAGGCTTGCGGGCTAGTGAAAAGTTTGGTTTACTATAGCCCGGCCGGCGAGTGAAAAAAAAATTAAGGGAAAACCCTGAATTCTGGTTGATTATTCGTAGGAAATGGCTATAGGATTAGCGCGAACGCCCGTCCCCACATCAGCCGTGTTGATATAGGCCTGATGACTGGTGAATTATAATCGACGGCCGTGTACACGTCGTGGGAGCACGATCCTCCATGGATCAACGCAGAATCTAGTCTGTGTTGTGTGTCGGTCCACGAATCTTCAGTCCCTGGATTTGTTTACTTGATAGGAACCGTTACGTGTGTTTTGACTAGACTAATCCATTCATCCAAGATAAGCGCACAATGGGAGAGGTTATTACTACTAAGCCTAAACCATGCCTTGCTTTTTGTGTCAGTACAATAGGATTAAAGCCACTGTATAACGATAGGAGACATACACTCGGTGAATACTCGGTAAAAACACCGTGAACGAAACCACTGGGGCGTAAGCACCGTGAACTCGCCGTGAAAATGCATTTTCACGGAAAAAGTGCAATTCACCGAGCTTTAACGGTGCATTCACGGAGGAGATGTTCATAGTGTGACTATGGTATTACACGACTGGCACAAATCTGGCCTTTTGGTCAAAAGTTTTTGTAATCTCTGAATACTCTTTTAAAGCCATTTTCAAGGTCCTTTAACAGTGACCTTGGGCCGTAACAAACAGAATCTTGATCTAGCTACGGATGGAGACTTACTTCTGCATGTGAAGCCATCTCCTTCGTATCCCTGGTTACAGGAACAGGTGTAGCCACCCCGTTGGTCTGGTGTGCACACAGCATTGAAGTCACAACGATTGTTGGCGCACTCGTCAACAACAATGACTGGAGAAAAAAAAACAGCATTTTTTTTTAATGCAAAATTTAGAATATACACATCTAAGTGCTACATGCAACATTTTATATTTTGTTAATGCTATATATATATATATATATATACACACACACACACACACAAAGAGAATTAGCTGTTGCAAACTGCTTACCAACCTAAAGGACCTGTAGTATAAAATGCAAAATAATTGTTATGGCCTTACATTGGAAACATAAGGCCGATAACAATTATTTTATTATAATGTAATATGCATATTTATATCTAGGCTAGTTGATGTGGCATGACACATTCACGTCTATACAACACTTCTAGTTAACATTTCATTCAATTATAATGCTTTAGGTGCTCTCATACTTATTTGAAATACAACAACATGACTCTTGTATTAAAATAACTTCTGTAATGGCCTGGATAGAAGTTACTACTATTACAAATCTGTGGTGTTTGTGATGTATGAGTAAATTGTCACCTGTTTCTATAATTCTTGTTCAGTATAAATGCACATATAATGACCTTTTAACCAGAAGTGTACTATGGGCATCATAAGAATACTAATACACATGATAAATAACCCAACATGTAGCAATTGTCTGGTATTTGCACATACCTGGACAACTGGTAAGGAAACTAGCTAAAAATCACCTGGTCCGAGAACTGAGCTTTAATGACTTTGTATCACTTGCCAAATGATTAAGAGGTAATCCATTTTTGTTGGTGTAATTTTGTTAAAGGATGCTGCATTAGGTTCTCAATTTAATTTTTTTTGAAAATTAGTTTGTTAATTATAATAGAATTACAAGAAAATGGACAACCCTTGTTATGTAAATTATGCACTCCCCTACACCTTCTTACATACAGCATGTTAATGATCTGTTACATTACAGCATTAGCATCAAATGGCTACCATAGTTATTATGAATAACTATGATGGTAAGACTAAGCTCAAACTACAGAATACATGATTTATGATTATGAAAACAAAATGTAAGAGCTCTATGATTTTGCTAACCATTGTCTGTTCAAGCTGTAAGGCAGACTTGTAGGACTCAAGGCTTTGGACTTGGGACTTGATTCAAACTAAATTGAGTCTCATTTTTAGTGACTCGATTCACCATGTACAATAACTCGGGCTCAGACTGGATGTTGATCGACTTGGAATTGAAGGAAAAATTAACCTACTCAACATTTAAATAAATGTCCTGCAAAGGTTACTACATTTGAAAGAGTTCCTCTGTTAACATTGGAAAATGTCTGCATAATATAGTTAAGGATAGATTGTAACTGGGAAGATGACTGCAGAACACCCCCCAATTGCATGTTCCCCCTGTTCAGCAGTGCACCCCCCAAAAAATGGGGGAGGGACTCATCACACCCAAGGTTTCATGACTCGAATACAAGTCTGCTGTGAAAAAAGGTTTATAATGATAAATGTTGCAATTAATCATTTTTGATTTGTGTTTATATCAAACAGAAATAGGAAAAATAGTTTGCATGAGAAAAACAACAATGAAAACTAAATAAATAACAAAGATCAGTTGTTTAATTTAAGGATGCATTTTGTTCCAGATCCATGTACCAAGCAAACTTTTCCATTCAGAACATAACACAGCATCCGACAACAGCACTGCTTGTTGAATGGTGTATTCATGTCTCACTTAATAATGCAACTACGTATGTATTACTTTATAATACTACAGATTGGTCATGAATATTGGATATCACTTTCTACATCCAATACATATAGCCAACAAATCCTTTTATGAAACATACAAGGAGTTAAGTTGGATCAGTGAAATTGTGAACATGCACACATTTTGTCAATGGTACTTGTGTCATATTCATGCATGCAAACACTCCATGAATAGCTTGGGCTGCTGACTGCAGCGAGGAGGAAATTTTTGCTGGGTAAATTTAAATCATTCTGGAGGATTCGCAAAATAAAGTTAAGCAAGTAGGTTTGTATTTAAAACTCTGTCGACTGTTAGTCACACATGTGACCTCTCGTCTACAAAACAAGTGAAACAAAAAGCTTTACTTCCAATCTAAACCAAGCATTAATAACCCTGCCAAACTAAACATGAAATAACAAGCATCATGTGGTCTGGTACCTCGACACTGGAAACCATTCCCTAGGTAACCAGCATTGCAATAACATCTGTAGCTGGCCCGTGTTGGAACACAGCGGGCGTTGACCGAACACCGATTGTTGCGGCAGCGGTAATCAACCGAAACTAGGTTTGGAGTAAAACAAAGTCAGTCAACACTTTCTCTGTAACTGTTGATGTCTTGTGTTTACTAAACAGGCTAAAAAGGTATGAAGATGTACAATGAAGTGCACAGTTACTGGCCTACCACCGTTTCTGATCATGCCATGCCCCAAATAACACTTGTACACACACAACACATGGTGCATTTCATACAAATGTATCAGAGCATGTACATGAAAGACAAATGTAAATTTTGTATACGTAAATGAATGCCTGCCTTAACAAACATGGGTTGTGTTTTGAGTAAAATGCTGGGGGATTTTCCTTTGACTTAGATTTGGGTGGTCATGTGATGTATAATAGGTAATTTGATTGGCCATCAGTTATGAATGGCAATAAGTCAATTCTACAACTATGTTGGTTGAATCTAAACCTTGAACGAAGTCAATGGGTTATGGCTCGGTGCTCAATTTCTAAAATGGTGTGGCGACACAACTTTTCTGTTTTTCCCGATTACTGAAATCATGTTTGTGATTTGCATACAAAACTATAGTATTGTGTACAATACACAAAATGCGTCTTAAGTCAACTGCAAAATGTACATTTTGTATAACCTAAAAGCCAGTTCATAGTAAAGGGATATGTGCATGCGATGCCAAATGTGACGTCAAAACCTGAGATTCTAAGTTTCAACATAATCAAGCAAAAATAACAAGCACTGAGTCATGTGTCACCCTTGTATGTTTTTTATGTGACTGTGACTCAAAGCAATTATTTTTGTAACAGTACCTTCAAAATTATTCATTCATATTTTAAATATGACGTGACACACTGACGTAACACACTGACCCATAACTTTCACAGATTGTTTGACACTTAACACAATTGGTTATCTTGAAGTATAAATGATCACACTTATACACACAATTTACTTACCGTAAAATTGATGGTTGTTCAAAACATCCCAAAAAAAATTCCAAAAAGGTCTTGATGCATTTAAACTATTTTCTATTTTAATGACACATTGAATTTGGCTGAAAACTTTCAAAGGTTAATTTTTATACATTTCATCGTTTTCACGAAGTGACAAATCCAAAAAAAAAAATCATTTCAGTTTTGTAGATATTTGAGTTGTATTCATTGTCGCCGACATTTCTGCTAAGTTTCAAGTGTTGAAATGTCATAATTTCGTAATTACGCTATTAATATACCTGGCGAATCACTTAGCTCAGCTGTTTTCCGTTTTCACAAAGTGACGAATCACCATTCGCCACTTTATACACTGGAATACATAGCGATTGGCAAAATGCCAAAGCGGGTATTGTTGATTTTGCATTTTCACAAAGTGACGAATCGTGTGACCTATATACGTTTAGCGTTTTCACAAATTGACGAATCGCTTAATACGTTGTTTAATATATAGTGCTCTGCCCACGCGGTCTTGTTTTTGCGCTTTCACAAAGTGACGAATATGTTTGGAAAGTAATTCCCCATTAATTACAATCTCTATGATAAAGGTACCGACATTTCTTGTGTAATTAAAGTTATTAGCTTTAGTAGGAAGCAAAATCTAAAATAATTAATGCTGAAAAGTCTTTGAAATTGTGATTTCAAAAACAGTTTAACTTCAAAGGTGATTATCTCAAAACATGGATTTGCAGCTGCGTGGGCCGATTTGTCACTTCGTCAAAACGGTGACGATATATATATGGATGTATTTACAGATATTTTACAAAAGTGTGTACTGGCTTTAAATGGATACTATTAGAAAAAGAGAACAGTTCTTTGTATTGTTCCCTCATCATAGACTATGAACACATACTTATGTATGTGTAGCCATCAACCCGGTACATGTATCTTGATTCATAAGAGGTACACATACATTTCACACATCCATTTAGCAAGTAACCTTCTACTCAATATCCTTACCTTGACATGTAAATCCATCGCCGCTGTATCCCTGATTACAGTAACACTGGTAACTGTTCTGTGTTGCAATACATCTGGCATTGGCATCACAATTATGATTGGCACAGTGATCTAGCTCTTCTGTCAATCACCAAACAAAATCATGGTTAAATGCAAAAACACTAAAACACCACAGTTGTCTTTATTTTTTCAGACAGCAAACACTGTAAATTGTCTGTAAACAGTGATGGAATACAATACAAGGTGGCAGTTACCCCAGCCCAACAACCACTTTTCACTTCCTTCCATCATTCCTGGTTATATTCCATCTATTTTGTCTGAAATTTCCAATCAAAATCATCACATGGCTGCTTACGTGTCAAGCATAAAAATTTATTTTACTGTATGGTAGAACATAACTTGTCCCCATTGTGATCAGCAACATAACTCTCTCAAACCTGGTAATGGACAATTTGAATTTCCATGAATCTTGGATATTATAATATAAAGGGGTTATGCACATTTTCACTATATTCTTGACATAACGTAATGAGCTAAAACTTGATTGAGTGAGAGCTATCACTATCAGTGAGAGCAGTATACTCCCCAGGGAGCTGATATGGTTTTCAGGAATGATTTATGCGCCTGATGAGCAGGGGTAATAATATAATGTGCCTTGAGCACCAGTTTGGTGGATACGTGCGCTATATAAGTCCACATCATTATCATTATCATTATCATCATCATACTAGTAGTAGCAGTTTGGCAAGCACTATCAATGATGTACCTTCCCTTTAATCTATATTATACAAAATAAAAAAATAAAGAAATATTTGAATACCTTCGCAGGTGTAGCCATCTCCAGTGAAGCCCTGGTTACAATAGCACTGGTATCCCGTTGTCGTTGCTACACATCGGGCATTGCTATCACAGTTACTATTTGCACAGAAGTCAACCTGATTAGCTGTAAACATTTCATTTGAAATTTAAAAAAAAAAGTTTTATGAAAATTGCACTATTTTTCCTTTATCAAATTTAGAAAACTTAAAACTGATCAAGGAAAACAATGTGAAAATTTGAAACCTAGATTTTTTTTATTGGACATAATCTTTTTTCAAATAACAAAATGAACTGAATAAATACTCCAAATGGGCCATTTCTGTGAGAATGTGAGTAAATTCAGTTAATAAGCCTTTCAGTTTATCATCCAAATCTTACACTCAACATGCTGTAACCTAACCATAAACTTTTACAAGATGGTTTCTGAAATGCATATCATGATTTGATGAGAGAAAGCATATTTTTATAAGAAGTTTTTGCCAACAATATGAATGCTGTAACCTTCCCTCTAATACAAAGGAACCTTAAAAGTTGAATGAGAATAGCATAAGGGTGATTTGGCTGTGTTAATTACTTGACAAGAAAACACAAGCACAGCTGGGCAAAATTAGCACCCCAAAAAAGCAAAATGTTTAAAATAATATGATTTAAGCTTTGAACCCCACCATAACAGGAAGACAATTGTGAATATAGTTTAAGACATAAATGCTATGTTCATACTGGCAGCATACCACCCCTAGCTCAGCCTGTTTGAAGGTATTACATTTGGGGCTTACAATTTTGGTAAATTGGGTATAAAGATTTTGTTTTCCTTGTAGAAAAGGACTAAAAAACAGACCAGAAATAGGGTAGGGCAGGGTGAGGAGAATGTGGCAGGACATGAGGGAAGGGGGGCAGGGGGCATTGTGTGCCAATATCTACATCTGCCACTGTGTACAACTACGCAAATGTATGCATGTCTTCCTGTTAAGGTGCATTTACATAATAATCTACCCTGGCAAATATAGCCATCTCCACTGTAGCCTTCAAAGCAGAAGCAGTCATAGGTATTGTTAGCAGCGGCTACACAACGTGCATTCATATCACATGTGTTATTAACACATGGGTCTACGGGATCAGCTGCAGAAGAAAGTATGATCATGGTTGCGAGGGTTTTAATTAATTAAAAGTCAAAGCAAAAGCAGACAATTGATTCAGCCATGACAAAGCAAGGCAAAGATGAAACTCACTTGAATTATACAAAAGATAACAAAAACCATACACATTCTGCTAAAATTCCAAACTGGAAATCAGTGGTTAAGTAAGCAGCAAGCAAAAATAATTCAACATTTACAAACATATTTTGTTAATATCTGAGGCTTTGTATTAGTTGATTTAGCAAAGACATGGGCGGATCCAGAACGTTTTAGTGGGGGGGCTGAGAATCAAAAACAATTTTTTTTCAGTACTGCAAAGGGTGCCGCCACTTCCTACGCGCAACGGTTAGTACAGTACTAAGTTGGTCACCTCCTTATGTTTATCCCGCACACTGTGAGAATGGGAGTGCGTTCTCCCCTCCCCTTCCCCTCTCTCTCTCTTTTTCTCTCCTTTTTTATTTAAATAAAAAAAAAAAATTTAAACGATTTTAGGGGGGCTACAGCCCCCTTAGCCCGCGCCCGCCCCCCCCCCCCCCTGGATCCGCCAATGAAAGACCAATGCACTTTCGGCTGAAATTAAGTTTGAAATCTGTGGTAAAGAAAGTAGTAATTCAAACATATTTGGATCAGATATGAGGCTTTGCATTAAAGGAAGGCTGATTACAGTTAGTTTCCATAAAAACCATATAATTTCTTCTTGGAAGAAATGTCCTCTCCTAATGATAGAGCACACACTAGCCAAAAAACAGAGTAAATCAACTGGCTTTTCTCAAAGCCAAACACTTCTTCCACAGGATATTAAATGGTGCCCTTGTAATATAATTAAAATAACATTTGGTTGTAATAAATACATGTATTTTCATCATACATTATTTACCACTCAATCTAATAAAAAAAGTTTTAAAAACAACAAACATTATGCTACAAATTAAAGCCACAATACACTTTTGGTTATCTTGTTTTTACAAAAAAAACATCCCTTTAAATTTGTGTCTAAGGTGCAATCATTTTAGTAAAATTATTGAAATAATAAAACTCCATGCTGCAATGAATATGAACAATCTGAAGGCATTTTCTCTATTTTCTCATTAAAGACACAATGAAATAAGCTAAAACTTCACAAGTTGGTTTTTATACATATATATTGATATTAAGTATGATGCATATATTTTATCCAGAGTATATATACACTGGCTTTCAAGGAGAGGTCCGAGGGATACTATGGGGTCTGATGGATGGTGTGCCATGGCTGAGCAGTCTAGTGCATGATTTGTGTTCTGATGGTTGAGTCGTCAGAATGTGGGTTCTAATCCTGACTGTGACCGTAGTGCTTATGTCCTTGAGCAAGACACTTTATAATTGCTTCTCTCCACCCAGGAGTAAATGGGTAACCTGTGAGGGCAGAGTTGGTTGTTGGGTTTGATTAGCCCTGCTGTATATGCGCCAAACCGGCTGAGATGGTTTCAGGAATGAGATGGTTTCAGGAATGATTTATATGCCTGATGAGCAGCCGGGGTAAATATTGGAAGGGGCCTTGAGGGGAAGGGGACCAATTTGGTGGATACGTGCACTATAGAAGAACATATTATTATTATTATTGCTATTAGAATGAGATAACAGTTCTTTGTATTGTTCCCTCATCGTAG
Source organism: Zoroaster sp. YZ-2022 (assembly GCA_029582265.1). Lineage (NCBI taxonomy): Eukaryota > Metazoa > Echinodermata > Asteroidea > Forcipulatida > Zoroasteridae > Zoroaster > Zoroaster sp. YZ-2022. Next base: position 13,828,716 of record CM055821.1, on the reverse strand, counting down.
ACTATGAACAAATACCTCTGCATGTGTAGCCATCACCTAGGTACCCAGCACTGCAGAAACATTGGTAACCAAAATCCAACGATACACACTGAGCATTAATGTCACAGTCATTACTCTCACAATGGTCTGCTGTAGTCTCTGTATGAATCAAGGAAGATATTAGGATTATAGAAGGTTATACAAATGGCAATTCATATTATTACATTGGAAAACAAAAATAGGCTGGGTGGGTGTAGTGTTTTTCAATTTGTCCAAATATTGCCCAATTAAATAAAAGGGATGAGTATACGCAGATGGTTGATTTAAAAAAAAAAAATGTTATTTAAACCCAATGAATTGGTGGCATAGTTTTTTTGCTAAGTTTTGTCCCCCTTAAAAATATAGTGTTGACGTGGTCTCCAACTGTTTTAAAATTTCGCATATATTGTTAAATGCATCCAGATTGGACTCTGACTTCATACAATCTATGGGGTCCAGGCCCCAAGGCCTAAATTGGTCTTTGCAAGGCCACCTATCGACCTAACTTTTTTTTATGGTTGACAGCCATGAGTCAGCCATGATGTGATCAACAAATAAACTTGGCACTATTTCATGACCAAGGAAGTTCATGGAAGATGGGTTTTTTTCACAAAATGTTATGAACAATTATTTTTTAAATTAAAAACCTCAGCAGGCTGCATTGTTAGAGGGATACGGAATGCAAGCGTCCAGTTTCAACCACGTCACACGGCTAGAAAATGTCTGCGAATTGTTCTCAATCCTGGAAGCCTAACCTAGGCTTGAATTATAAATACTGGTTGTAACATAAAGAAACCTTCAACTGAGTCAGAAAAAATGAGCTGAACAACATAACCTAACTATCAACGCTGAGATGTGGCCAACAACTTACCACGGCAACTGAATCCATTGCCTTCATATCCTTGGTTACAGAAGCACTGGTATGCGCCTGTCGGAGTTGGTATACAGCGAGCATTGACATCGCATGCGTTATTTTCACATGGGTTTACTTGTCTCACTGAAAACGAGAATAGCAACACAGGAAGCGTTACTGAACAACTGTCTTCCAAAATCACATTAGTCATAACTGCAATTTCAAAGTTTGTTTCAACTGATTCAGTTGCATATTTATAAAGTAAAATCAACTCGAGTGTGAAAAACATTTGGCTTTGTGGCTTTCACAGAATTGACCCCCCAATCATTAATCCATTATGTTTTAATCAACAATTATTCCGGAGAAGATGATCAGAAGAAGACAATGATCAGAGTACACTAATCAAAACGTTAAGTTGTCAAACCACCGTTTTTTTCTCAGAACCTCACATTTTTACAACTCATTAGAAATATAACATAGTGCTACTGCAAACTTATTTTTCACTGTACTTACCCCATGCAAACAAATTGAGTAAATACTTACCCCACGAAAACAAAGTGAGTAAATAATCCTACTTATTTCACAGTGGTTTAAGACCCAGACATTTCATCAAAAAATTTTGTTCAAGATTTTGCTTCTAAACTGTTCAGCTGTATCTAAGCAGAGTTTCCAATCTAAAAATAAATTTTTAAAATAAATTGCATATATTGATTGGTACATTTTACTCAGCACATAATAAATCAATAAATTTAGAGCTAATTGAAACTGGTTTAGTTCAAGTAACAATAAAGACGCTTTTATGCAAAATTTATATGTGATCTGAAATAAAATTTCCCCCAGTCTTGTAGCCCATTTTGTGCTCTTTCGAATGATATAAATTTTGATATGGAAAACAATTAATAAAGTACAATTAATAAAGTACAATAAATACAGAATGACTACTCCAACTAAAAATGACCCCCTCCCCCCAAAAACCAAAACATTTTCGGCTACACATTTTCAAAATCGGCCATTAACGGCCTGGGTGAATCTTCCTATTTCATTAATAAATTGGTAGATTAAATACTTGGCTATAAAAGAAATCACCCGCAAAATTGCCGCCATGCCTCCTTACCTCGGAAAAATCCATTTTAGCTAGGGCGTCTTCAACCAGAAACGACAAAAACGAGCGAGTAATTAGTGCCCTCTGTTGACCAAACATGTCCAGTCTGTGTTCTGTACAATTGCATGTTCAGCAAATTCGTCGTTGCCAGAATTCAAGTACTTACCCCTGTTTTGTTTCTCTAATCACGGACTCCAAATGAAGCTCAATGTCCAATTATGTTTTATGAACAATGTTGGGGTGGGTTCGATTGATGTTTTTAAACGGTGTTTTTGTTTTTGTTTTGTTTTGTTTTGTTGTGTTTTTTTATTAAATCATATGAAACTATATGTTTTAGAAAATTAAGCAGTAAAATGTTGACAATAATTGTATAATACATTTTTAGTTTTCGCACAATCACCTTCGAAGAAAAAAACTGACACCATCCAGAGATTTATTATTGTGGGACCTGGGTATGACCATATAGTTGGTATGACCTGACGGCACAATACCAATTATAGTAGTTATAGCCTGAAGCCATTAATGCTTGATTCCGGCCAACTTACGAACTCCTCCGACGTCGACAACTTATCCATTCGTCTTAAATCCTCTTTCAAAAAGAAATTTTTTTCTTCTATTTTTGTTTTTGTTTTCTATTAAATCTAACCGGAATACGGGGAATAACAGGAACCAGTGGGCAAAGGTGGCACTTTGTAAGTAAACAAACAGATTATTTTTGGTTTCCAAAAACATCCGGGAACATCTCTCTCGCAAAATTGGTTGATGTATTTTATCGTCTCTTGATGATAGCAGATCCAGTGATTTGTTCCTTTCGCGTCATGTACAATTACACATTACAATGTACGTACTATTACAGGGATCATCGCGTGCTGTCGTTATCCTAGGAAAAAGGCAAATTTTGGAATACATATTGAGGATGAACTGTTGCATTTCTTCCTTCAGTAGATCAAGGCATAGATTAATCAAGGGTGATTTCCCAACATTGCTGTGACAATTTATCCGAATCGATTTCACTCTTTCCGGACAGAAAAGTCGGAAAGTCGGAAAGATGATGTCCATTTGTGTCTTTCTGAATGTCTCTCCAAGTGTCTGAATGCTATTTTACTTCTCTAATACTTTAGAATGAAACAAATATTTTGCAAAATCATCTCAGTCGCGAAATAAATGAGTGATATTATTAAGGTCCAACTTTATTTTCAAATAGGGCGTTATATGCACCCACGGGACAATAATAGTCAACAGAGGGCGCAATTGAAAATGATTTCTTACAAATATTTGCATTTTTTTGACGATAAAGTACATTTTTATAGTCCAGTCAAGCTGTAGGTGAATGCCAAGTGGTTTTCATTAAAGTTTGTACCGTTATTTTGATGAACTTTGCTGATGTCTGGGTCACATATGGTTTTAAACCACTGTGCGTTTCCCTTTTCCCAAGAAAAAATAGAGTCAGCTGATGACTGGTTAGATTTGTTAAAATTCAGACAAGTTGCCGACAAAAATGTGAACTTACCCCGACAGTTGAAGCCATCCCCTGTGTATCCTTCATCACAGAAGCACTGGTACCCAGACGGAGTTGGTGTACAGTGAGCATTGACATCACATGCATGACCAGCACAGCGATCAACTAAAAGGCAAGAAAGTAATTGAACTTTCAGTAGTTATTTAATGTACAGTAGACTAAATTGAATGTAGACTGACTTTATTGGTTTAAATTGTTTGAAAAAAGGGTGGAACATGGGACCCTCTGGTTTTTTTGTTGTTATTTTGTTGGGGTTTTTTTGGAGGGGGGGGGAAGAAAAAAAAAAAAAAAAAAAAAAAAAAAGTCCGTGCCCTCCATGTCGGCTATTAAAAAAAAAAAATCACTATGATCTGAGCATGTCTGAATCTCTTATGTTTTAAATTTCTGAAATATATTATAATTTTCAGACATAAAATATCTAACAATTATAACATTCAGATATTAAATGAAGTTTCAGACATTTTGTCTGCAACAAAAGATTCAGACATTCTCACTGGTTCATAGATTGGTCTGATTTATGCAAAATTCAAACCAGGAGGTGGATCTTAACAACTGCCTACCTGCTAGGGGCATATCACTTTGCTTAACAGGCTGGCGTATATCACTCTGGTGACTGGTCAAATACTTGAGACTTTACAACACTATCTGAACACTATGAGGCTAGTGAAATTGCTATTGGACTGGTCAAGTTAACTGACAGGCTTCTGTCAAGGACTATAACTGATTCTAACCCTAAAAAATAATGCAATAAGATTTTCTACTTACGTGTACATGTAAAGCCATCTCCGTTGAATCCAGAGTTACATGTACAGGAATAGCCATCAGCTTGGGGAAAGCAGTAGGCATTGGAATCACAGGTGTGCTGAGCACACGGATCAATCGCTGAGAAAAAAAACAATTGAAGGAGTTTAACAAAAATGTGGAATTCCCAACTGTGTAACTAGATCCATCAAAATCAGGAATAAATTGACATTTATGAGTTGAGGCAATACCTTGATCAACATTTAGCCCTAAACCTAACCAATCCTTAGCAATATTTGTCATGCCGCCCATGCTGCCAACTTAAAAATGCTATTCAATCCTAATAAACAATGCAAAGCTTGACCAAGGTTGGATAGCAACAGTCGTCATGCAAAGGAGTAACTCTATTGGATCAAGATTAGTTCTAAGTAAAGTTTGAGGTGACATCATATAGAAATTCTCTTTTGAGTAGTAATTAGTTCGAAATAGAACTGGTTGGTAACAACTTGACGTTTCGATCAGTATGCTCTGATCATCTTCAGGAGAATGACGAGTCTTGTGCTGGACTTGTTCCACAATTTCTCTGTTATAGCCAATATTTCTTTGAAAAACACGAGGCACAATAAGTCAAATTAAAATGGTTAAAGTATAATCTTCCCAAAATTTAAACAAAACCAACACCAGCTCATTTCAAAGAAATACAGTTATTTGTGAGAAAGTTATTTAGTTTTTACCTGTGCATCGTTGGCCACTTCCCTCATAGCCTAGATTACATTTACAGCGGAACCCTGCATCGCCAGCTGGGAGACACTCAGCATTTCGGTCACAATCATTGTTTTTGCAGGGATCATTAATTTGCTCTGTTTGGAATACCAATTGTATTTATAGCTTCATTCTGACTGTTGGTATTCACAAAGTATTAATGACCAAAGTAATACATATATAACTCTTACTTGGTGTAAAGTTGATGGTATCAAACATCCTTTTAACTCCTGTCTATCAGGTGCTATCTTTTTTAAGAACAGTGTTATTATTCCCCAATTATGTACATCACAGTGTCGATAATGAACTGTATCAACATTCCAAATTAGAATGAATACAAAGATTCATATTTGCTTGTCAACATTTCTGAATACATTCACTACTTTCTTGTAATAGCGAAACAATAAAACTTGCAGTTTAGTTGTTTTCCCATCTTTATTCACATGAATAGAGTAGACGTTTACAAAGAATATACTTTCCTTGAAACATACGAGTCCTAATGAACGACCCTTTTTCACAAGGTACCCCTTTTTGGAAAAATTGTATTTTCCATCATATGAGAAAAGTTAAGGTTACAAATATCAAGCTGAAAATTTATTTATGTGGACTTTGTGTTTTTTTTTTGTTTTTTTTGGGGGGGACTATTTTTTTGGTTTCTCACCAGATGCAGGAGAGATTTTTCCAATCATAGAAAATCGCAGAATGTTTTCACTCTCCTCATAGGTCAAGTAAGTCTCAGTCAGACTGACCCGCATGAAGTTGAGGATGTACTCGGTATCAGCCTCATCTCCGCGGCATTCATCGTACTCAATGGTTTGATCCATTGTATAGGAGATAGTGTCTTCATTAACCTGGAAGGAGCGCTTGGCAAACGTGTGGATTACACCTGGGTGAGAGGAAATGTAAACATAAGCTAACACTCATAATCATGATAATCATGTGGGATGGTAACACAAAATAGGCAGCCACTCGTACATATTTCAAGCAGATTGTGATTGGCGGAGAGATGATCACGTGGGCGTACTGAAATTAAAAGTAAACAACATGTGACCCACACAAAATGTTTGCTAGAATGGTTGTTCGATACAGTAATTCATTGCTGCATTGCTGAATACTAAAACAGGGTCATATCTGGTAAAACCAACATTCGTTTAAGTATAGTTTAAATAAGGAATTAGCTGTTGCAAACTGCTTACAAACCAATCTAGTTGTATGGAGGTAAAACAAAATGGCTGTACATTGATAAATGTCCATATGTTCATCAGATTGACTTACCTAGGCGGTGGCGTATATATTCTTCTTTGTGGTCGTCTACAAAGACGTAGTCAGACGGAAGGATCTCAGGCACGGTACCTACCCAGTTGGATTTCACTCTAATGTAACCTTCATCATCAACACCTTATTTATGCAAAAATTATTTTAAAAAAATTAAAAAAAGGAAATAAGAATGTGTTTCATTATTAAGGGAATGTTTTGTCATTCATAAATGCCTGTACTGATTTCATTTTCAAAATGTTAAAAAAAAAATTTGTTGAATAAAGCCAAATAGAAATTGGCAAAAGTCACATTTTGGGGACACGCAAAACACTTTCAAAGAACATGAGTCAGCGTGATGCAAAACAATCTTCATCACTCTGATTGGTTCAAATAAGTGTCATGCGTCGCACGCCAGCTAAATAGAACAGCTGGCGAACAGCTCTCACATGAGTGTTGCTCTGATTTTGATACGCCATTTGTTTTATTGAGCTCAGGTAAAATAGTAATGCTTTTATGAACAAAGGAATTTGCTGGAAATTCTGAGAATTTCCGAGAAAAATTCTTAAATTCATTTACATGTACAATTCTTTTGCTATAGCAGTCTTTAAAGGAGACAACTGTTTTCTGAATTTCTTATAACACTCTTACAAAAAAATCAAATCTGGATCTTCGTTTATTCTGGATAAAGGTAAGATACAACATTATTCATTTTTAACATACAGTGTACATGTACGTTCATTTCAACCCTCTTGATGTCAAGGAGTATATCATAAAACTAACCTGTAAGAATTTCATCACAATAGGTGTTCAAGTTATTGAGAAAATATCCAAAAACTGTTTTTTTTTGTCTGATTTTATGTATTACAAAAAGGTTGCCGTTCAACATAAAAGTTCCCACTTTCTCTCAGATGAAAGCCCATTTAACACCAAGTAATGCTACAGTCACACTGTCACGATTTTTGATTGCGAATGCACAACGGATGTCCAGCGGATGGTCATCCGTAGTCATACGTAATGATACGTTGGGGATACTTAGTCATTCGTAGTAGAGTCCTAATCATACGTGGGCATCCGTTATGGTCCACGATGGCACAACGAAAGTTTCAAACGGTTCAAAATTATCATTCTGGAATCGTGGGGAAAAAAATCCGTTGTGTATCCTGTGTATATCCCTAGTCATACGTAGTGCATACGTAATGGCAATCGTAGACATTCGCGAACATCCTTTGTACAATCGTGGCAGAAATCACCACGGATGCACTAGGGATGCACACAGGAAGCATTACGTATGACTAGGGATGTACACAGGATACACAACGGATGCTCAACGGATACACTGCAAATGTTAAGATTACACTACGGATGACCAAGTATGACAACGATTTATAACGATTGCAGTAAGATTACACAACGATCATAACGATTTCATAACAATTTATCACAATCTATCACGATTAATCACGATTTCACAACGATTCTGATCTTGTTTGGTTTTGAAAAAGTATAAATAGGGTCAGAACTTTTATATTTCATTCATTTGTAGCAATTGTTGGGCAATCGTTAATCAATCGCTGTACATCCGTGTATAATCGTGGTCATACGTTGTGAATCCTTAGTAACATCGTGGTCAATCGCTGTGTATACGTGATTATCCGTGGGTAATCGTTACGCATACCTAGTAAATACTTTGTATACTCTTATAGCAATCGTTGTATAATTGGGGTCATACGTTGTGGGACCTTAGTGGAGTCTGTGTAATCATGTAGAAGTGAAAGTTCCACGGATGTACACGTATGACAACGAATGAAATTTATTTTTTTAATCGTGGTCATACGTGAACAATTGTAATGCCAGATCGTGACAGTGTGACTGTAGCATAAGCAGTTTATATAATAATTTGTTTATTTGATAATCTGGTCATTATCAATAATCTGGTCATTATCAATGCTCTGGTCATTATCAATGCTCTGGTCATTATCAATGCTGTACCTTCCCAGTATCCTTTTTGGTTAATTTTTGTAAATGAAGGACTCACCTAAAAACTGTTGAGTGATCAACATCTGTTCTTTAGTGCTAAACGTTATGTTCAGTGTCTGCAAGAATTCACCACCTGTGACAGATAATTAGACAATACTTGTAATTGTAGGATGACTCCGTCCATGGCAACTGCCGATACATCTGGATTTTAGCAATTTACACCTAAAGCCAAAGGATCTATAGAGATTAATTTCACTGGTTTAAACCCAGAGTTTACGTGTCAGAGTATACATGTGTACCTTTAAACAAGAGGTCCTCCATGAGGTTCTTGGTTGAAAAACATGTAAACAAAATAATTTATAACTGGATATGCCTGAAAAGGAAAAGTCCAACAAACACAAACATGTGTGAACCCGTTGAGGCCCTTGCCTTTGGGCTGGGCAAACGCCATCCCTCTATTAACCCTATCAATATATATATATTTATACCCACCTGTCAGAGTGAACCCGTTGAGGCCCTTGCCTTTGGGCTGGGCAAACGCCATCCCTCTATTAACCCTATCAATATATATATTTATACCCACCTGTCAGAGTGAACCAGTTGAGGCCCTTGCCTTTGGGCGGTGCAAACGCCATCCCTCTATTAACCCTATCAATATATATATATTTATACCCACCTGTCAGAGTGAACCCGTTGAGGCCCTTGCCTTTGGGCTGGGCAAACGCCATCCCTCTATTAACCCTATCAATATATATATATTTATACCCACCTGTCAGAGTGAACCCGTTGAGGCCCTTGCCTTTGGGCGGGGCAAACGCCATCCCTCTATTAACCCTATCAATATATATATATATTTATACCCACCTGTCAGAGTGAACCCGTTGAGGCCCTTGCCTTTGGGCGGGGCAAACGCCATCCCTCTATTAACCCTATCAATATATATATATTTATACCCACCTGTCAGAGTGAACCCGTTGAGGCCCTTGCCTTTGGGCTGGGCAAACGCCATCCCTCTATTAACCCTATCAATATATATATATATTTATACCCACCTGTCAGAGTGAACCCGTTGAGCCCCTTGCCACTGGGCAATGCAAACAGCCATGCCATGATCTCTGCCACAGGGCTGACGCTCTGCAGGGAGTAACTGATAGATGGGGATAAAGGGCTGACGGCAGTGTATGTCCGAGCATCCTTGACGTAGATGAACGAGTGGAGGTTGGCATTGGAAAAGGTCTCGCCATTCACGATGCCCGACACTAAGCCGTTCAAACGCTGGACCTTGTCTGTATTTATAAGTATTCGGGGACAGAAACAGAAGGCACTTAGGTTTGAAACCATGTCAAATTATTATCAAAGGGTACAAAATTCCAAGTAATTTCTTTACCTTGAAATTATACCTTTTCAGTTCATTACTGGTAAAATGTTTGTAAATGCATCCATCTTTAAAAGGGACAGTATGATCACAGCAGACTTTTGACAGAGCATGAAATAAGTTTTAGATGAACTCGGTGACTAAAAATAATATCCTGTGATTGCGTACTGACCATAGATAACAGGGCGCAATAAGATCATATTACTGTGACTGATGCATAAATAATGAGCCATTGGCTGTATAATAATATTTATACATCAACCATGGTAATATGATCTTATCCTACCATGTTATAGGTCAGTGCATGCTCACAGGATATTATTTTTAGTCACCGAGTTCATCTAAAACTAGGACACCGATTCCATGCCCTGTTGAAAGTCTGCTCTGATCGCGACGATACTGCCCCTTTAACCCTAACTCCCCAGACAACAAAGCCAGTTGGAGGATTTTGAAGGATTTTTATTGTTTTAATACAATGCCTAGGGAGTTAGGGTTAATGTAACAAACATAAGAGAAGTGCGCAGAAATCAAGGTTCAGCTTATTTTGTTGTGTCATTAACATGAATAGTTAAAATGAATTCACATTTGTTTTGTATGCATTCTAATAGATCCATTTCAAATGTGTAATACATATTTCACATTTTCTGAAAAATTCAATAATTTCTCAGTTGGTACTATCACCAACTTCACATCACCTTAGTTTTTAAATTATTTTTCAGTTATTTTGAATTAGGATAACGGCCAGAGTTGTACCTTTAAAATTTGATGAAATATCATATCTAATGCCTTTGAACCAGGGTATACATATATAGCCAGGATGCACGTTATTGCCAAGATATAGCTAATCATGTAGGATTAGTGTGAATTGCAGGTAAGAAATCAACCATCTCTTACCTGTGGCTAGGCATGATCGTCCATTCCCAAACATGTTGGATGGGCAGACACAGCAGAACCCCTCAGAGAATTCCCGGCAATAGGCTTGAGCGTGGCAGCGATTGCATTCATTGCGGGAGCCAGGGTTGAGTTGGTCGCCGACGTTAACATTCACATCAAATCCACCAGCTGTAAAATAATGATGGTCGCAATGACAACTGTTTAACAGATGTACATATGTAGTCATTGGATGTTAAAATATACTACTCAAAACAATTTAGGGAACACCGGAATAATCTCAGTTAAAACAAGATCATTTATTTCAGATAAACACAATGTTTTACAGAATTGATGAGAAACAACTGCACAATGAAACAGATGATAAAGGGTGCATGTAGTGATTACACATTTCATGACATGACTACTGAAAGAGAGAGGGGGTTGCAAATGAAATTCCCGGTTCATGGAACATTTCAAACCTATTTGATGTTAAAAATCTGGTGTTCCCTAAATTGTTTTGAGTAGTATATAATGTCATCATTAGGTTAGTGACAATTTTTACCAACTAAGTTGATACTTTAAATGTGCATAAATTTTGTTATTAACATTCAAATATTAAGAGGCTTCCACATGTACACTGCTCAAAATAAAATAGGACTCAAAAGTATTTCTTGGTCCATTTCGTCCATGTGAGGACACAAAAGCAGTTTTTGGTGGAAGTAAAGTACTAAAGGTTTCTCTGCAACATTTTAAACACTTTTCACGGGATGTGCATGTCTAATGACGGTTTAAACTGGCAGATCATGTGATAAGGTATGAAAATGCAGATAACAGGTTGATGGGAGATGTTTTCATTCTAATGGATGACAACGCCCGTCCTCAGAGCAAGAATCATAACAGCGTTCCTTACAGATAACCATATTCAGCGTCTGGTATGGCCTGCCATTTCACCAGACCTTAACCCTATTGAGAACATTTGGGCAATTCTCAGTTACAGAGTCAGAAGTCACAACCCTCCTGTAAGGAACGTTGCCAACCTGACAGCAGCTCTACAAGATGAGTGGAACAACCTCGACCAAGCTGTGATCCGGAACACCGTAATGTCCATGAGGAGGCATTGTGCAGAATGTGTGCGAGTCCGGGGTGCTGCAACATCCTACTGAAGTCAATTGTGGAATTACTCATGAAGAAATAAAGCTGATTAGCCAAGTTTGATATTGAGTACTGTACATCAACCTGTTTTCTGCATTTTCATGCCTTATCACATGATCTGCCAGTTTAAACCGTCATTAGACATGCACAACACATGAAAAGTGTTTAAAATGTTGCAGAGTAACCTTTAGTACTTTACTTCCACCAAAAACTGCTTTTGTGTCCTCACATGGACAAAATGGACCAAGAAATACTTTTGAGTCCTATTTTATTTTGAGCAGTGTATGTCGGGTGTTTTTTTGTAAATTCTTATGGACTCGTACACATACCCCCAGTCCCTGTACTTTCAGTAGAACCCCCACTTCTGGTTAATGATCTATTCATTGATATACTAGTTGATGCACTAGTCAATCCACTAGTTGATCCACTGGCCGATCCACCAGTTGCAGTGGCTGATCCACCACTTGATCCACTAGCTGACCCACCTACTGATCCACCAGTCGATCCACTGACTGACCCACCTGCTGATCCACCTGCTGATCCATCTTCTCTTCCTCTGACTGTCACAACAGTGGTAGATGATCCACCAGTTGATACACCAGTGGATGTTGATCCACTGGAAGTACCTGTTGATCCACTGGAAGTACCTGTTGATCCACTGGAAGTACCTGTTGATCCACTTGATCCACCACCGATAACAACCGTGAATGAGGAGCCGCTTGTGGATGAACCACTTGAGCTTGATGAGGATCCACTTGTTGAACTTCCAGCTGATCCTCCTGTAAAGCCATCAACATGTTATCTAAGAATTTGTAGTAACTTTGTGGAGGATTCAAAAATCTGATCTGGGTGGATTATGCATAAAGAATGCATCATCCTGGGTCTTTAACTGTGTTAATACAATAAAAACATAAAGCAAATTGGCTGTCTGGATTAGCTGGTTGACTATGGAAATGCACAGGAGTCTTCAAAAAATAGGTCCATTATTTATAATCCTGATCAGCAAAATGAAATTATGCATTGCTTAAAGTAAATGATGTCTTGGTACACAGGGATAAAACATGTTATACTAAACCTATTTATATGGGGACATGTAGTTACATACTACAGGATACAAATGTGCACGGCACTCTAGCACTTCATTGTAGATTTAACCCTTTTTATTACCAGGTTTTTATGCCACAGTCACTGGTACTTTTATTACCAGGTTTTTATGCCACAGTCACTGGTACTTTCAGTGACAATCAATAAACATAAAATAAAACAAGTTGTGCTCTACGTATTTAATAAACAATTGGTAAATAAATAAATATATATAAATATATATATATGATTCTAGAAATAAGTTAAAAACTGTAAATATCTGTCACTTCAGTCTGTTTGTAAAACTGCTCAATCATACAAATTTTGACTGTTCACTGAAAACTGTATACAACTTTTGTTTTGCTTTGAAATGCTTCATTTGTTTTTAGTAATAATGATTATACCCAATTCAAGAGTTCTTTTTTCTCTGAAAGAATCCGGTTTACTTTTACATTGTTCACCATAAGGTCTCCATGTGTGTCGCCTCAGACCCACATGTTTAGTTTTCTTTCTTTTTTGCTATGAAACAATGTCCAATTGCAGCCAAAATTGCTGAATCGATTGGGATTCTGCCATGCTGTGTTTTAAATGACTTTTTCATAGGGCAGGGTTCTCCCAAGTACAAGCTAGCGTATCGGCCCCGATACGCAAAGAGTTTTGGCCGATATGCTGCCGAAATTGCCGATACGTACTTTTTTCACTCGATACGCACCTTTTTTTTAATACATGTACCTAGACCTTTATTGTTGGTAGCGAAAACGATCACGTCATTGTCATGTCACAGGTTTAGTGGTCCAGGGAAACATAAGTTATAGTGCAACTTTCGTTTGCAGGCATACACTGAACACACTATTTACATGTCAACATGTGTATCATTACATACACTGGAATTCACACATCACAGAAAACTCGTAATGAGACATGAATGCAGGCTACTGTACTACTCATCGCGTATCGATGAAAACTGATTCCCTTTCCCAGACTCATTAGAAAGGCGCTTCTTTTCCAAAGACGGGCACCAGTGAAACCACAGTGAAACCACAGTGAAACCACAGTGAAACATCGACCCCAAAAAACATGAATATGCAACATAATGAATATATTCATAACACTCGATCAAACAGCCAATGAAAAAAATATAAAATTGGTACTATGCAAATTTATCCAATCGCGACGTGCGGAAATGGCATGTGATACTGGTCCTGAATAACCATGAACCACGTGCACACTGCATGCATTGCACACACAGTCTCCAGCTGACTGCACGGATGGCGGACGGACCCTGTGTATGTACATGTACGAATTATACATGTACATTGCACATGCAGGGGAATTCCCTTTCAAAACTTTGTGTCAACAATTCTTGTTTATGGGATCGGGAGTATAACGTTATGTCTTTCAATTTCAAGTTGCTAGCATAATTATTTGAAAATGATGAAACATGGCTGATGTGTAAAGACATAGATTTAACGAAGCTGCCCGCAAATGGTCGGCTGGCCGTGAACGAGACGTGACTGCTTGCAGAGTGTGCACTATGCTGTGATGATAGCGGCGTCTGAATAGTAAGCAACTTGTTGGCTTGATCACGTAGCATACAGCCGCTAAATAACATAAATATTTCTTTAAAAAAATGGGCGAAAATCAGTGTTTTTTTATCTAGTTTTCGGTACAGAACAGACTACAGGAAATGTATTTAAATCAGAAGCAACATTTTCGTTCCAGATGACCGGCGGGTATTAAATGGATACTCCACCATGCGATGCCTCAATCTTATAACCTATTATTTATATTATTTTTTTTAAATTTATATCTTCATATAACTTTCACAGTAAGGTTTAAATAAAATTGATAACCGATTTAAAACTACATGTGTCAGTTTAAATATTTGTGCAGAAAATGTAAAATAGTGGTCACTGACTAATGAGGCTTTCTGGTAAATTAGAGTGGAAAAAATGTATGACTGAAAATAATTTCTAAAACCTCCTGGAATCTCCTAAAATGCACCAGAATGTACCAGAGAGCATCTAAAACTAAAAACTTTCCCACTGCCCTTAAGCGGGCCCTGGACCCCACGACGTGAAGGGCTTCGCGCTACGCGCTCGCAGATTTAATCGCCAAAAATAAAACCCCCACAGTTTTGAAAAATCCTGGGGAGAACCCTGTAGGGGTATGAACGTTTGCCCAATATTTGCAGTCTCTCTTAGCCACCATACTTTTTGTGTGGGAAATTTTGTCTGGTTCCAATAACCGTGTATACATGTTAACATCACTTAAAACAAAAATATTACCAAAAAATAAAAAAATAAAAAAATTAAAATAAAAAAAATGCACCAACCTATGACCAGAAACTGGAGACTTTATGTTTGGCGTTAATGGTTAGCTCTAATGGAAGATAAATTACTGGTACTGGTACAGCAGTGGGTTTCAGGGACTTTTCCTGTTATTGTTGTACTGGTACAGTGATGGAAACTAACAAGTTAAAGCAATAGTATAACATTGGTTATTACCAGATACCAATTGAAGTTCAGGAGGCTGTTGACCAAATGAAGGAAAACAAAGCACCAGGGATAGATGACATTACTAGTGACATTATAAAGTTAGGAGGGGATGAGATAAAAACACAATTAGTAACATTATTCAACCAGATACTAGAGACTAAGAAGATACCATCAAAACGGAAAGAGGCAAAAATTATACTCTTGCATAAAAAAGGAGACAAGGCAGATATAAAGAACTACCACCCAATCAGTCTTCTTTCTCATATGTACAAGTTATTCACCAAGGTAATCCAGAACAGAATAAAGGCAACTCTAGATGAAAATCAACCCAGAGAATTGAACAAGCAGGATTTAGAGCAGGGTATTCCACAATGGACCACTTACAGGCTATAAATCAACTGATAGAAAAGTCAAATGAATACCAGCTAGACCTCTGTCTGGGTTTTGTTGATTACCAGAAGGCGTTTGATTCCATCGAACACAAAGACATGTTCAACGCCTTGAGAAAAGTGGGAATACATGAAGGCTATATCAGCATCTTACAGGACATATATACAAATGCTACCGCCAAGATCCACATCAATAAAGATGTCTCAAAAGAAGTGAAAGTAAAGAGAGGGGTATGACAAGGAGATACAATATCCCCAAAGCTTTTCACAGCGGCATTGGAGGAGGTGTTTAAAAAATCAGATCTGGAAGAAAAGGGAATGGATATCGACGGAGAAAAACTCACAGACCTAAGATTTGCCGACGATGTAGCTATGGTTACAACATCAGTAGAAGATATGGAGGAACAGCTAACCAAACTAAGTAGAGAAAGCAAACAAGTGGGTCTAACAATGCACAAGGATAAAACTAAATACATGACAAACTTTGACACAAACATAGATATTGTCATTGAAAACCATAAACTAGAGAAAGTGGAAAATTACAAATACCTGGGCCAAACTCTAAGAATGAAAGACACAACGAGAGAAGAAATTATGTCGAGAATCAAAGCAGGTTGGAGAAGTTTTGGCATGTACAAAGACATATTGACCGACAACAACATAGCAATGTCACTTCGAAGAAGAGTGTACAACCAATGCATCCTAATAACCATGACTTATGGAGCAGAAACATGGACTACAACAAATGAGTTGAACAACAAATTGATAACAACACAGAGAGCCATGGAGAGAAAAATGGTACATTTAACAATACAGGATAAAGTTAACCATAACAAAATACAAGAGAAAACAAAAGTCAAGGACATCATTGAAAAGATAAAGGAGACCAAATGGAGATGGGCAGGCCATGTGTTAAGGGTCCAAGACAACAGGTGGACTAGGCGAATGACAGAATGGCAGCCTAGAACAGGCAAGAGAAAGAGAGGACGGCAAAAGAAAAGATGGAGAGATGACATAACAGCACACATTGGCACGGCAACATGGACCAGGGGTCGATTTCACAAAACTCTTCCTATCTTAGGATTAATCCTAGGATTTAAGAAGAGTCCTAGCCATAAGATCAATCTTACCTAGGATGAATCCCAAGATCGATTTCACAAAACCCGTCTTAAGCAGGACGTATCCAAAATATAATAAAACGAACACCCAATTATTGAACGAGGCTGACCTTTCTCGTACGACGGCTCTTTTATATTTATTTTACCGTACAAACGAAACTCGGGACTTCGCACTCTCACAGCAGTTCAAGATGGCCGATTGGCGAGTTGTCGATGTACAACTTTTTGGCTCCAAACTTTTGGGAAATGTATAATACGTATCTAGGGAAATTTAGCAAGTGAACATTGAGGTCAAATGTCATGATTGTTTACACCACCACCAACACCCAAAGTATACTAACAAAAAATAAATTGCTAGTGGTAAGCACAACGCTTGCGGGCGGTATACTATAAAAATAATACAGGTTAAAAAATATATATAGCCTAGAGCAAGCTAACTACGACGCGTAAAGTCAAAATAATTACTGTAGGCCTATCGTCATGATCAAGGTTTTTTACCTGCGTTTCATGTTGTATTTGTTGACCAACCCTTTCGAACAGTCGGGTTATCCCTTGCTGTGTAAATCTAGGCCTATACCTTCTGACAATTTCCTCGTCGTTTAGACTATCTAACGGATTTCGTCTGTCACGAAATAGTCGCTCTCTTCTCAACGCACGTCTAGCTTCGTGGTCCGCCAAAAGTATAAGCGCCATTATTATTATCGAGAGTGGACGACAAATTTTGAACGTTAATATAACACTAATTCAATGGGTAAGATGACCCACACACCGATCTTAAGTTAAGACGGGTTTGACACCGTTGTCATGGAAGTTAGGACACGTTTAACCCCTTATTTTTTGTGAAATCGTTCTTAGGACGCGTCTCGAGTTAGGAAGAGTTACCCGTCCTAACTCAAGATAAGACGCGTCTTAGCGCTTTGTGAAATCGACCCCAGAGTGGCTAGAGAGAGAGACAAATGGAAGTTTTATGAGGGCTTTGTCCAACAAATGGATGAACTATAGCCTTGATGATGATGATGATTACCAGATAATTAAATGAATGAATGATTATCATAGAGCTTATTTGGTGTAAAGTTGGTACATGTTGCAATCATCTTCAACAATTACTTTGTCTGAAGGGCTTTCATCTTTTTTAGAGAAAACAAGGATTGACAAGAAAGTTGCAATCTGGCAACTTTTTGTAAAACATAAAAACATACGTTTTCTAAAAACTGTTAAAACCTATTGTGATGAAACTTTCAAAGGTTAGTTTTATGACATTTGCTGAAAACCAAACAGTTGAAATAAACATACAAATATCAATGTTGTACCTTCTCTTTAATCATAAATACCTGATACGTGAGTTGATCCGCTACTTGTTGATCCACCACCACCCGATGTTGATCCACCACCACCTGATGTTGATCCACCATCTATGATGAATGTAGTAGACCCACCGCTGCCTGTTGATCCATCCGCACCCGGGATGAATCCAAATGAGGAAGAACTTGAGTCGCTGTCAATGGTTGGCTGGCCAAAGCCAATAGTGCCATGAGTGCCAAGGTTCGTGCCACCAACCTGCCATGCCCACATACCAATCCGGCCGACATTGGTAAAGCTGAGAGGAGGGAGAAAAAATGCTGTCATCCTCTTAATTTTTACTGAATGATCAATTTTACTATTGAACAATTTTACTATTGCATTCAGCGACAATCAATATTTGTGTCTTTGTTGACAGCATTGTTATTTTTTTCTCCCCCACCTCAGTTTTACCAAGCTGGGCTGGAATAATATATATTTCATTAATTATGCCACTCAATATTTGATCTAGTACACAGGGTAAATAAAACAAACTTTCTTATTTGATTAACCCTAACACCCTACAGGATTTCACAGGCACACTGCTGAATGCATCACAAATAGAAGAAAAGTGTGTAGCCTGCGTTGAATGCAACAAGATCCATACACTCGATTGATTCTCTGATCTATGTGGAGAGAAACAAGATGCAATATCTTTCTACATTTATTGCATCTTGTTGCATTGAGCATGGTTAAAGCTTTAAGAAAAGTACATGTCTCCAATCTTGTGATTCAATTATTTGACATTTGAGATTCACCATCACACAAACACTATTTCTTGTGAATTCTGTCTTTTGCAATAAACTATTTTGCAGTTTGCCACATTGCTTAGTACTACAGACATACACATTCATGCATATATTTTCTCCAGCCTAGAGCACAAATGACCAATAGCGTTAGAATTGTGTGGATGCAGTTAATGAATCAATGTCAAATCCCATTGCTTCAAATTCAACGCCCAATGTACAAAAAACTAAGACATCCAAAATTACTGCAAAAACTTGCATCGATTGGGTTGTCTAAGGGGAATGGCTAAATCTTTGTCTATACGTATTACGTATATATCCACTGTTTCAAGAGGCTCACAAGAGTGCACTATATTTATAAAAGCACCCTCATGTGAGTATTTTTTACCATGATGAAAACAAGTGTCATATTAAGTTTTCACTCATGAAGATGTTTTTAGTTTTTTTACATTTTAGTGTTGAAAATAGGGTACAGTATTTAATTATAATTCCAAAATAACCAAATTGTTGAATTATAATGTACATGTAAATCCTACTTGGTACATGTATGAATCTAATGGTAGAATCAATCTGCCCTAAATTCTTAGGTGTTCGTGCGACACGTGGTGTCAACATTTTTAACAACATCTCCATGACCAAAGTATCCATGTTATGGGGGGCCAATTTATAAACAACTCAGTGACACACAATGTATACTACTAATGCACAGACATTGCTGTTTGCATCAGTTGTGTGTGCCGCCTTCACAAGTTTACTGCAGTCAAAAGTTACATTTTGTCGGTGGCTCATCAAAGAGAATCGGTTATTTTGACAAGGGAGCCGGGAATTGGTCCTCAGAATCGGGTATTTTACTAGAGCCTCGGCTCTGTGAATCGGGTATTTTACCAGAACCGCGGCTCTGGGAATTGGGTATTTTACCGGAACCATGGCTCTGGGAATCGGGTATTTGAAGCTCTCGGCTCCAGAACTGACACTTGCGGGTACCTGATTCTTGAAAAGAGTGAAACCGTGATTCCGATACTCAATTTGGAATCGGGTAAAATCAGACACCAGCCAGAACCGCCCAAGCCTAACCAATACTATACCTCACCTTTAATATGTCAAATCATGTTCAGCTTGTACAAAAAAATAGGCTTTTTAAGGTGAAGACACCTTTTGTTTTTTCTATTCAAGACTAAACATCCACTGCAGATCATGGGGGGGCGGGGGGGGGGGGAGGGGGCATAAAGGAAGCCATGGCCACAGATCCAAACTTTTTCAAAATGTTGCTCTCTCAACAAATCCAATATTCTTTCTAAGAACAAAACATATATTTTGAAATGTTCACCCTTGTCCTACCTAGAGACGTGACCGTTGAGGGTCAGGTGAGAGCCATCACCATTGCTGAAACCGACAACGCTGTAGTCATCTGTTGCTGCTGTGTTAGTGTCATCATAGATATAGAAGACAAAGGTCAGGTCTCCATCTGATGGGATGACCAACTGGAATGTCACAACCTGAACATACATGTGTGTGTATGTATGTAACAAGAAAAAGGTCAGAGGTCTTTTAGGATTTTTTAAAATTTAATTCTCATCAAAAACAACAAAAAACCAAATAAATAAATAAATAATACATATTATCTATAAAACTTTCCTCTACATGTTTTCAAACAGTCTCTTCAGGAAATGAGTCTTATTTTGGTTCCCATAGGTTGGTACATGTATAAGGAAACCAAGATGGCGATTCGGTTTAAAAAATGTGTTTGATTTGAATATTGATGTTCCAAAATGGATGCCATTTATTGATTTAAAAAAATTGCTCACACTTGATCAGTCAGGAAACGGAACCAAAACAATAAATATAGGTTTAAAATGTTAAAACATCAAATTAAAAGGTATGGGAAGAAACATTGGCTTTTTTTTTTTTTTACTTCTACAAGTACGTTTACTTTCTTTGAATCAAGATGTACACACACATAACATGACTTACTTGAGAAAGCTTGAGTTCAATCAGGAATTTGGATCATGAGAAAATTGTGAAAAAGTATTCAAAATTTGTATAAAACACTGTGGCAGCTTTATGAAAACTATTGGCATTTCCCTTTGAAATGAGAACACAATTATATTTTAAGTTGATTAGAACCATTAGCAACCTTAGATCAAGTGAACTTTCTTTGGGTAATTTTGTAATTAGTTAATTACAAATGCTGTACCTTCCCTTCAAGTAGATATAGTAACCCAAAAAATAATACGAAGAATAAATTCAAAGCTTTGAAGAAAAGCAAACTTGTATACAAAAATTTTAATGAGTCAATTCAATTACATTCCCAAGAATGCAGCAATTACAACTGTATGCTCATAATTACATGTATATACCTTATTGCTATCCCGATATATGAGACTATCCCAGGTCACGATCACCAGCGATGAGGCCCTGAAATCCGGCCTCCCAAAGAACTGGCTGACTTCTTGAGATGCTCTGTTAAGGGCATCTCTTCCAAGCTCCTCCCGGTAGAAGACGCTGCCTCCATACCTAAGGGATGAGACATTGAGATGGTCAAATCATCAGGAAAGTATGCTTGTAATACCTTAAGGCTTTTTACGTAGAGTTTTGACAAGGATGCAACTAAATTTCATCCTATGAAGATTTCACAGATGTGTGATGGTCTCTAGTTTCAATTGAAATACCATCTCATTAGGGGCTCATAAATGCGATTTCATCTGTACTACAGAAACATCTGCAGGCAATGTTTTTAATCTTTTTGTGGGGGGGAGGGGGTTGGAGCATGACTTGAGGCAAATACATGATAGTTAGTCTATGAACCCTACCCGGTGGTCATTGACAGAACAGAGAAACAGATTCTCTGTAGTACAGTGTATGTGTACATATTAAAAATAAAAGTGTTTAAATTATGGTTAATATTTCTTTATATGATCATTGATACTGTGTGTAATCAAGTTTTAGGCTGTTAACCAATTTCAATATTTTTAGCAATGCTTTTTTCTGTGTTAATCTTCTAACTTAAAGGGACTTACATATAGTATGAGTTTGACTCATACTATAAAGTAGGGGTGGACGATATCACGATAATATTGTAAGGATATGATATTCAAAAATTATCAGTTAAATTGGTTATGGTTTTGAAGATATCGAAATATCGCCATATTGACGATATTCCAAAAATATAGCCGATATCAAATTTATATCATTCTTTTTAGTTAAAATATCGCTGGAGTGATAAATTGTCTTCAAATTTCATGTCATTATACAGTAATATCAACAACGTCACGGTACCGTGAAGAGCTAAAAAACAGTTCACAGTTCCTAGGACTGTACCATAATGAAAATGCCATCATTTGAAATGGGGAAAAATGGGCTACATGTACATTATGAGTGGGTCAAGCAAAAGTTGGCCGAGAATTGCAGACACAGCACCAACAACTTAATAACATCACATGTCTTTAAAAATCAAAAGCATTTTCGTCTACATTTGGACAACAAGTAGAACAGTTGATGATTGTAGATATAAAATGTGTCATAATTTTAATCAGAGAGAAAGACATGGCCAGCCCTTTTTTCGAGTGGTATATTCTGAAAGCAGGTAGCCTGGCTTCCATCTCCCTGTCTATGATATGTGTGCAACAAGCTCAGGCCTCCCAGTGCCTAATCTACCACATATAGGTTTTTAAAGCAAAATATAGGCTTTATACACATACATGTATGTAGGTTATTTTCTGTGATTATGCAATGTTAAGTAACAAGTTTTTGGTAAATTGCCTACCTTCCGAATACTTTTTCCAACAAAGTACATTACCCCATACCCTGTCTGGCAGAAAATCTAAGAGCGGTACACATGTTACAGTTTGGCAACTGTTTTGGCTTCATCTCTTTATACATGTACTTAGGAAGTAATTTTTCATCAAAGCCATAAGGATTTTTATGAGGAAGTTGAAAATGTGTTGCAGGAGATTAAAAATATAGGTTTTTTTATATGTTAATATAGGTTTTTTGTGGAAATAAATGTTCCCATTTTGAAATATAGGGTTTTATACATGTAGGTTTTATAGGTTTCGCTGGGAGGCCTGCAAGCCACATTCATGAGGTATATGTACCACAGTAGATTATACAGGATCCCACATAGTTGAAATAAATGGTGGATGGTGTTTTGAGCAGGTCCCAGGGTAGCCCTTCGTCAATGCGCACACAGCAACCCGGAACATAACACAAACATCAATAAGACCACACGTGGCCTCACTACTTGCACGCGTGGTGCGTTGTGCTAAAGGCTAGTCCCAGATCACGTGGTACAGTCTCCTGGGATAACTGCACTGGTGTACATTGTGAGGTTGTGCGCATTCAGCAGATGTCGAATACCAGGATAAAAGCGTGGATGATGACAGCTGAACTGTACACATGTACAATGTATGTGCGCGATCGATCAATGGCCCATTCATTCTCAGCTCTGGAGGGGCCATAGGCATTTTTAATCCACAGGTTTGTTTATGGACGTCATGGTGAGTTCTAAGAAGTCAGCTCGTTTTGGAGTGATTCCATTGAATTTTTGATAATTTTCAGAACTGTTTATTACCTATGCAACTTCTCTGTAGAACTTGCATATCAAAGTAGTGTTGCATTCCCCACTTTTGTGGGTCAACAAATAATAGTCGGACACAAACTTTGTTGTGACAATCTCAATCAATGGGGTTGGTTTATTATTAACATCACTATTTAACAATGGCACTAGTAACATGTATGACAGGAGTGGTAGCGTGTAGGTACATGTCAATAGTTAAACTTATATACTTGTGCTAAGTTCCAAATACATGTAGGGTATACGAATACCAACTATTGGGTACAGTCAGTGGGGACCATCGTTCGTTCATGCGGCTTGTCACTCGACATACGGTACGGGCACTGCTATACCGAGAGACGGGCAGCTGGTCGGTCTCTACGACGGGGACCACCGGGGCTTGACTACACGGGGTGTCTGGACAGGGCCAGAGTGTGTACCAGACTGCATTAATTACATGTAGGCGAACCAATGGCCATATCGACGCCCTGCACCATTGGTTCAACGAACGAGGCTCTGGACCGTAATAGTTCGGTATATCGCACTGTCATGGATCGGATCGAGTCGCTCAGATATCATTCGGAATCGCACTTTCCCGAGATCAGGAAATCTCGGGGATTATATAGAAATCTGGGGCCTAGGAATGAATAAAACATAAGCCTAGTTTAGCGTCTTAGCCAATGAGAAGCTTGGCTTCCGCGTCTAAGGGGAGAAACGTGTGCAAAATCAGGGTATACAACAGGTCCTTGTTCCATATAAGGAAAGGTATTTGACGAAAGTGAAGTGATCGACAACTTAGAAAGGAGGGCGTGTTCAAGGGGACGATGCTTACTGGGGTGCTAAGCTATTTGCTTGGATGCTAAGCTATTACTGCATGAGGGGAACAGCGGCTGTGCTTGGGTAGGGAGCACTATACACGCGGGCCACGGCTAATGACTGAGCGGGTCAGTCACGGTGACTGTTTGGCCGTGGTTCACCCACGAACCGTGTTCGGTGTGAAGGGGTGGGCTCCGAGGAAAGTATTCGGAAAATAGACCAAGTCCAAAGGACGGCTCCAAGCCACTTGGCGGGACGGTGTGGCACGAACGCAAGGCTCTCGCTGGTGTTGCATTATGCATTGCGTTGGCGCTGGATATGCATGAGCAAAAGTAGCGTCCTTGTATGGATTGCATATTCATAGCGGACAATCGAGGGTCCGGGGAAACAACCCTGGGACTTAGACTGCTTGAAATTGCATCGTCAGCAAAATATTGGAAGTGGAAGAAGTGAACTATAAGGGGTGCTAATATTTATAATCAAAGGGTAAGATTTGTAACAGTACTGTAGTTCATATTTCGGTGTCCAATGTCGTTAATGTACGATACATACATTTTTTCATGTATTTAAAAAATTCGCGTATTGAGACGATAATATCGTATATTGCCGATATCATGGCCGTCAATAATCGACTATCAAAAAAATGTAATATTGTCTCCCCTACTATAATACATAGCTCTATAAATAACTGACTACAAGGGGATACAATGAATGTTATCACAGATGCGTTGAATACTTTGCCTTGATGCACGCACAGGGGCAAACAGACCGCATCGTCTACAAATTGCAGGCCTATGGTACATGTAGCTTAACCATCATAATCCAGACCATGTGCTTATACATGTAAGTTTGCTAATAATCCAGACCATGTGCTTACAAGTACATGTAAGTTTGCTACTCAGTATGAAGGTTTCATATTAACAGTTTCACTAGTTCATCTTTTTTTGAAGATATGTATACTTGCAACTGCCAGATGGCTTTTGTGTCTGTTGTTTGACTTAATGCCAAACTCAAAGAATGTCAGTTTTGCTTTCAACTTTCCAGGCACTTGACTTAAAGCCACTATACACATTTGGTTATAAATCTATATAAAAAAAAAAAAATTTAAATAAATAAATTAAAAAAAATTAAAAAATTATCAGTTTACATAAAACTTACTTGGTGTAAAGTTTTGGTCTAAGGTGATATATGTATGTCCTTTCAGTAAAATTAGTGAAACAATTTCAATCTCTAGAGAACAATTCAAAGTTGGAAAGAAGACGAACAATCTAAATGTATTTTCACTATTTTCTCATTAATTAATGACGGGATGAATTAAGCTGAAACTTTCACAGGTTGGTTTCTTGATTCATATAAAGTATTTTACCAAAAGTTTATACTGGCATCAACCATGAGCCTTTAATAACAAGCAATGTACCATAAATACAGATAGAGTGCAATGCTGTAAGACAAGCTACAGAACAGCCTTTATAAGAATCAGAGGCTTCCAAATTATTTGACATACAAACTAATATTAAAGATTTTGTTTTCAGGAATGCTGGCAAGAATGTGATGAGCCATAAAAACCATATGTTGTTCAACCAGTACATGATGTATGCATATGTATGCATTGATACATGAGTGTGAGACATACCCGATGTCTTATAATACTGGTCCTGGGGGAAGATAATTCTTTTGTCGCCATGCAAATGATAGCCTTCAAAAGCAGTGTTATATTAGTTGTACAGTTAGCAGTTAAATCCTGACTTTTGGCCATATATAATTTTGTGTAAGTACATGTACATGTATGCACCAGTCTTTGCTCCTATACTTGAGTGAAATTCAAAGAGGCTGCCTTAATGAACAGGCATACAATGTTTGTACATACATGTACTGTACAAGACTTCTTTTGTTAATCTTACATGTCAGTACTAAGTCCAATAAAATCCAGTTCAGCTGGCCTACATATGGGTAGGGTCTTCACGTACCACTGCCATTTTACCATAATAAAGTCTGTGCTAATACTAGTAGTAGTGGGTACACAATCCCACTTTATTGGTTGGTGTTACTGAATTATACTTTACCCTGGGGATGACTAACTATGCCAGCCAAGGTATGACCTCAGATATGAATTTTGTTAGAAGACCAACACAAAACCACAATGGCATAAAATAACACAAAGATCACAAGATGAATGCATACAGTGTACTGGTACATGAAGGTGTATCTTCCTTTACAGAAAAGGTGACCTTGGAAAGTTACAAAAAATATACCAAAGATTCTGGATTGTTATGATCTGACATACATGTATATTGCTTTTCTTGCTTTTGCAGAACTGCACAATTTGGAATAGTTTTGTAGTACTGTACCTTACTGACTACTACTGTTGGGTAGCGTGCAGGTACATGTAACAAATAAAAAACTCTTGCAAAATAAAAAACAACAGAAAACTTAAGTAAAGACTGTTTGCGGTGACACCATGTGAACAATTTTCTTTCGAGTAGTAATTAATTCTGAAAAGAACTGGTGGTTACAATTCAACATTTTTATCGGTATGCTCTGATCGTCTTCAGAAAATCTGTTTGTGATTTTACTGTCCATGTGGTCGGTACAATACAAAAGTTTTTTCTTCTTTCATAAGCCAGCATAATATTTCCTCACAAAAATATTGTGAATAATATTCAACAGCAGGATTACAATGACACAATATGGCACATTTTACCATTGAGGCTGCTATCCTTGGAAACTAGTTTTTTAAAGGAATATGAAATATCAAGGGTAAATGTGCCGGATGGTTAAACCTGTATGCCATTTCCACAAGTAAATTAACAAGCTGACATGGATGTCAACTCCAAAATGGAGGTCCACTGTGCCGGTACCGTACAAGCAATCATGTCGACTTTGCAACATAACTGCAACATAACTTTCCCACAATTAAACAGGCCTTGTGTACTCTCCTTTGCACATGGTTTTAGATGAATTCGTTCATTTGATAATCTGGTAATTACCAATTGTTTTATCTTCCTGTTAAACAACACATGTGCAAAAGGTCATCAAAGCTATACATTTACAATGTACTTTGTGTTTAGTTGACATAAACTTTCTAAAGCAATTCCGCATTATTTACTTTATGGGGAGGACACATTGTACAAACACAAGATTTATCACCACCAGATTTAAAACATTAATTGACACTATAAATATTTGACTATTTAAAGTAATACAAGTTTACAAAAACATTAACTTGTACATTTTGGTAATATTGTGCTTTGAAAGACTGAAAATATGTTCATTGTAGAATGTATCCCAGGCCTGTATCATGTATGCAGAATTTCCGATGGGGAACTTTGTGTAATTTAGTTCAGTCTTAAATATAATTATCCCCAAAATTTAACATCTCCCAAATGTCACAACATTTAGATGTTAACACACAAACCAAATGTATCTCAACACACTGTGAATGTCAAAATAAAATTCTGAAAAAGTGCGCCCTTATAATGAAGAGCATGTATACACAGGTTGTATCAATTATTTGTTTTCCCTTCAATTATACAATTTATTTTACAGAATTCAAACTAAGCCAATACTACATGTATGTGTATCAGGAATATGGTTGTAATTTATCCCTGTTAATTACCTTAAAGTATCAAAGTCGGCACCGAAGGGAGCTATTGTTTTAACCCGGCTTCTTTTCAGTGTCACGCCAAACGAGTAAGGCGATTGGCCCTCCACTTCTACTGGGCTAAATGTAAGAACACCATCTGTATTCACCTGCAACAAAAGAAAAGTAACAAATATTTAAATATAACTAAATACCAAAATACATGTGTAATTATTGAAAACTGCTCACCAACCAAAATAACCTACGTAGTTAAATTACAAAATAAATGTACATGGAGTAGTGTTCTCATGTTTCTACCCAAACAGGACCTTTATTGAAGAATTAACTGTTTAGCAAAAACACATTGAATACAAATATTGTATTTTTACTTTTTAACCTTAGCAGTGTCAACACAATTTAAGTAAAATTAAACTGACAATGGGTTACAACAATCTATCGATTTACTTTTAGTCCATTTAGTAACAGCTTAACCTTTTATTTATCTAAAGAGATCCTATCAAACTAAAGCCCAGAAACCAATTAATTCCCAAATGTTAACAATTTTAGCAACATTACTTAAGAACATTCACTCATTCAGAATACATGTAACTGTAGGTTTTCTTAGTTCAGATTCCCTAAGCCACAGCATTATCACAGCATAAGGGGAAAAAACAAACTCGTCACAACAATATCATCACAATCAGAGCAGACTTTCAACAGGGCATAGAATCGATCCTAGTTTAAGATGAACACAGTGACTGAAAATTACTGGCTCATTTATGCAGTGCCAATGGTAATATGACCTTATCATGTGGGGTATTATTTTCAGTTACTGAGTTAATCTAAAAAGACATATAGCACTCCGATTCCATGCCCTGTTGATCATGATGGTATTGTCCCTTCAAGTTTCAACATGTACATGTATAGCACATACAGTAGTCAGTACAACTAATTGATTTTCTCAAGAGGAGACTCCCTAACTGCACTATTGACAAAATGGGAAGTGACATCATATATTCCCCCAAGGCAAGACTTAGACAGCAAGACGCAAGACATCCTATCTTGTCTGACCAGTATTGACACCTGCAACATCCAAACTATAAATTGGGAACTCAGTAGCCTACATGTCAGGTCATTTAGTTGTGATGTCTCCAATTTGATTGTCAATTACAGCAGCTGAATCACATGTATACACGTACATGTATGTATCTTAAGTAACACTAATTGCGGTGACACCATGTGGAATCTCAATTGAGTAGTAATTAGTTCTGAAAAGAACTGGAGGTACAACTCGACGTTTCGATCAGTATGCTCTGATCGTCCTCATTCTCCTGAGGACGATCAGAGCATACTGATCGAAACGTTGAGTTGTACCTCCAGTTCTTTTCAGAACTAATTACTACTCAATTGAGATTCCACATGGTGTCACCGCAATTAGTGTTACTTATCCTCACCATGCAAAGCTACAAGTTTTACCTATAACGATGCTCTCACAGTGTCCATTGTGCAGTACTTACATGCCAAAAGTTATGGGTGGAAAATTGCTTTGAATTGTTGATTAACAATAAATATTGCAGAAAAAAACATGCTAATCTAATTTTAATAAATTCTATTTTTAATAAAGTGATAAACACCAATTTTTGAACAATCAATATACGTGTACATGAATCTTTAAAGTAAGATATAGAATTGGTAATATCAATATTGTCTTATTGCAATGTGAAATTAATGTACATGGTGTATCAATTTTCCCTGGAAATAATTTTGTCTGAGGGGCCGTCACTTTTAAGAAAAGTGAAACAATATGCAGCTTGAATTTAGGAAAGCATACTTATTCCTAAATTTGCTTAAGAATTACATACCCCCTTTCACAACCTCACCCTGATCCACCACTATTACTGTCCATGTACATGTAACTACATGTAAGTTTCAACCCATGTTGCAAACTGATCTAAAAATTGTAACTTGCAACCTGAAGCAGTTTATGTTTTGAGTCACTAGACCCTGCATTATAGTGTTATTTTTCTTACATTTGAGTCCTGGTACACATGGCTCAGTCGGTCCATAGGCCCATTTTACACTATATTGGAGAAAGGAACACCTCCATGTATAGACATGTACATGTACACTCAGCATGGATGTCAATAATGAGTACAGTAATCTTGACCCAGAATGTAACCTTATATTATATTGTCATATCTTGAGTCAATATTGACTGAACTAAACCACACAAGTTATATCAAGTTCTAACAGGAGAATGTGTTATATAGCTGACCTCCAGCCAGTAACCAATATTATGCATGTAATGCATTGGGAGGAAGGTTACCAAGGTACAATTTAGAATGAACAACATGTGCACATTATATATGGACTCTTGAATACAGATAAAATGATGGGGGGGGGGGGGGGGAATGAACAAAGATGGAGAAATACTGGTGTACATGTACATTGTATTGCTTCATTTGTTACTGTCTGTGTACTGACACTGCTTTATCACAGCACTTTGTACAATATGACCAATCAATTATATCAGAGTAAAAGAATAAAAAATTAAAACAAAACAGCAAAGTGCATTTTGCTGTGTTTTTAAAAATTATAAAAACAGTGCAGACAATTTGTTTATAAAACGTTAATTTATGTTGGATTATACGTGTTGCACATCATACAGCATGTAGTTCTTAAAGAAAATCTACAAATATGCATAGCCCTGCACATTTGTATAATTTGTAGAAACCATGATAACACGTTTGTGTACATGTATAATGTTTGTTTCACCAGAATGTATGGGGGTAACATGATTTTGTATATTGTATTATTTCATTTGAATAATAATTGTTTTGAATATTTTTCTGTATATAATTTATTAATAATAATCAATATCATTATTATAATATTTATTTACTTTTAAAACCATTATTTTTATTTATTTATTTATTATTATTGTTGTTACATATACTTTGTTGTTCTTGTTTATTTTAAAATTTTGTATGGGGGAAAACGGCCAACCAATATTTAAGAACCAACTTTTATTTTGTCTTTTTTCTGATTGATGATCTTCAATACATGGCAGATACATGTACGTACTGTACTGTATTCTCAGCAGATATTAAATTCCTACTAAAAGTGCCCAAATTACATCACTAAAGTTATACTTTTACTTCCAAAATGTACACAGTGCCTGATAGAACAGCTAGTCTAAGCTTGTCTAGGTTACATGCTTATAGTGTCTAGCCTACCCTGGAAGCATGTCTGTCATGCACTCATGCCCAACCCAAAAGAGTTGTGGCTTAGGATACCTACAGATGAATGGTGTATACACATGCCTTAGGGGTACAGTATATTGAAGTGTATCAGTAGAAAACTATGGTTCACATCAGTCACTCTTAACTCAGACTAGAGCCAGGTCAAATAAGAGAGCACTGAATGAAGTACATGTAACTGTAAAGTACACCTAGGATCACCCTGGACAAGAACTAGGGAAATGGCAATGGTATATAATCTTGCAAACAATCAGTCTTCGAACAAGTGCTGAAGGAATGGTGCCCAGAGACTGATGTTGGCAACATCCTCAAAATTAAGAGATAGAAAAAATATCATTTGATATCATTAACCCATATTTTGTTTAAAAAATTAAACTTCACATCATAATGTACATAAAACAGTACACTTGATACATTGTAGTTTCCATTCCATGTACTGTACAATGTCAAGGCAAAGTACATACTTCATTGGTTATATTAACCAGTTCGCGTCGGGAATAAAAAGGTTTTTCTGGGCCCCTGTGCGGGTTTCTTTTCCCCACACAAACACGTTAATGGAAGCTTCCACAGAGCGTGGCCACGTCTACCGAGCATGTCACTGTACACTCGGCTCGTTGCCACGTCAACCGAGCATGCATACAAATATTCCGGAGTTTCCTCTGGCGTGTATAGACACTCTCCGATCCGTAGTGCAAAAAAAAATTGCGTGTATACACGGCCTCCGACGCGAACTGGTTAAACTTAGCCTGTTTGTGTTACTAATAAAATGTAGTATGTCCCATGTACATGTACAGTACATCGTATTCCTCTTGTGCTGAAAATCTTGATCGCATAGAGGCTAGGGCAATGTGCGTGTACAAAATCCCATTGCTAGCAGTGTAAAGTTCAATTTTTCATCGAAAACTCTTCCCTGGTAACTGTTTAACAATTGATTGGTAATGGGATCAAGAGTGTACACTAACCACTGATAGGCTTAAATCCCTAGTGACAATTGCAGCACACCCTCAAAAGGTTATACAGAGTGGATATATAATACAATGTACCTCTTGCAGTAATTAAGGATAAGGATGATAATTCCATCTATACATGTACTTCAACAAAATAGTTTCCCGATCATGATTAAGACTGAGGGGGCCATGGCCACTGGTGATAAAGGACCGGGTCGAAGGTCAAACATCAAACTTTTCATTTTCAAAATTGTAATATTTGTAAAACAGCCAGAAAGAAACCGACATTAAATCCAAATTAAAGAAGAATGAAATCCAAATTAGCCTGTGAGTCCGTGTGACACAAATACAAACTTCTACACTGCTCAGTTATTATTGCCAATAATGCATACTATACAAAGCTGCTAGTCTAGATAGTGGCAGTAAATGTACCGCAACATGATCATGTTTCGTCAATCAGATTATCAAATAATAATATCTGTAGTGTGTTATAAATGTACAATTATACATACAGGTATATATATAGGTCATGAAATTAATTATTTTTTTAGAAATCTATATAACCATTAGGGCTGTGCGTTTTCGGATATTTTTGGAACCGTATACCCAAAATCAGGAAACTTCGGATACCCAGATACCAGTTTTCATTTTTGTTGAAAACATGACTCCAGTGTTGTACAAATACATGTAGGGCTACTGTAAATGGTAACAAAATTGAACTTTATAATACAGAGGATACTATACTTAAATCTTTACTATGTCGGGTTTTTTTTTTTAAAGTAAAACCTCTTGGTGAAATAAGTGAAATAAGTGAAATAAGTGAAATAAGTTTTTTTCTGAAATAAAATTGCTCAGTGCTACAGAAGTGTCCGTCTTTTATAACCCGAGTTACAAATGTACGATGTACAAAAGAAAATCCAATTGATCACACGCTCGCACGGCGAAGTACGCAGCGGCCTGCATGTACCTGAACATCACACGTGACCGAGTCAGGAGACTAGAATTAAGACCATGTCATATCACTGCACATGGTATGTGCGTGGTCAGAGCGCTGGTTGGTTGTTCATGTTCACAAAACACATGTTGAATTATGTCATTGGTCAAAGGCGATGTGGGCGGAACCCATTGGAGAAAAACAATTCATGTGCTTGCATCTTTGCCGCGCCTCTGCCTTGTAAATAAGGATATTCCGTATGTCATGTTGGCTTTGGATTATGATTTTTTTAGGACAGCGTAACTCAGGCCGCCTCTCTTGTGTTTGTCGTAAGTGTTCGCCGGTGCCTCGGGATTCCCGGGCTCCGGACTTACCCCCGGCAGTGTGGAAAAATCCTGAGCGTGTCTTGGCCACCCTGAGAAATCCCCGGATGGCATCGTTTCAGCATTTTTTCCTGATCTTTTCTGCCATGCCGCAGCCATAGTCCATGCCGTTACATTACCTGAACCTGCACCTGTTGCCTATGTGTGTTTCCTCACGTGGCACCGTCTGGCGCATGTTTCATTCACGTAATGCAACACGTCATCCACTGCCTTATCTCAGACATCAAACAGCCGTTTAAGTCAGGTTCCTGTATTCTCATAACAAGCTATAAATTAACCAATCATGATCGGCATGCACTTGCCCCACTAAACCAATAACTGAACAGGCAAACATTCCCTCCTGCGCTGCCAAGCCCTTTGCATTCTTAACGATTCCATACAATGTATCACAAACAGAGGAAAGTGTAAAATACTACAAAGGCTTTATTAGAATGTAATCTCTTAAATTTAAAGATAATTTTCTGTAAAACATACATTGTTCAAGAGTAACAGATTTCTGTTCGCACCGCTCAAATGTTAAGTCCGGATTTTTAAAAGTCGTTTACAGGTAATTGGAACCGAAAAATGGAACCGGGTAATGAGTTTCGGTTGGGTATCCGGATACACGGATACCCGGCACAGCCCTAATAACCATACTTGGAGGGAAATTATTGCCATTGTTAAATATAACTCATAAATGGCCAAGACAGTTTAGATAATCTGATTGCATGGTTCAAATGTAATCACGTGGGGTGTATTAATACACGGTATAGACTACGTATGTGCCAGCTGTTCCCCAGCTGTTTTGTGCGACGCGTGACGCAGATTTCAACCAATAAGAGTGATGAAGATTGGCATCACGCGCCTGATTCATGTACTTTGTAAGTGTTTCGTGTGTCCCTAAAATGTGGATTTGCACATTTCTATTTGGCTTTATTCAACAAAATTTACATTTCTTTTTCATTTTGAAAACAAAAACGATACAGGCATTTATGAATGGGAATAACGGTTTATTGCATGGTCTTTACTGCAGGTTAACAACCGTTTTTGGGCGTGGTCATGGTCGATAAGGACCTTGCCTTCGGCTCATGACCACGCCCAAAACCTGTCATTAACTTGTGGTAAAGACCACACGACAAACTGTTATTCACTTATTATGTTTGGGCCTTTATATAATGTACATTTAGTTTATTACTATTACTTTAATTAATACAAGTACATGTTTATAATTTCTTTTTTTAATATACGTGTATGTACAATGTACAAAGCTTTGTTTTTCTATTTCATAGTCAGCAGAGTAGATTGACTCCGATACACGTCACTCAGACTGGTCAGATTTAAAATCAAAACAGGAAATGTTTCTTGTGATCTGTGGTTCGAGAGCTCGGGGATTTTGGGGGAAATTCTATTTTTAAAACCAATAATTGATTATAACCAGCATCAAAAGCTCTGACCATATATACATGTAGAATAAATAAACAAGGACATTGAGGATACTGCAAACCAAAACAATTCCTTTCTACCCAATTAGCCTTTAATTGTCAGGAAATAAAAAGTCTTGAATAGTCATTGAATGTACAAACTTGTTCCTGCTGTGGTGCTATTCTCCAACAAACAAAGGAAATACTCCATGGAATTGTTGACCACTTTGTGTAACAGTGAACTCAACTAAGGCCATTGCTAAGAGAAAATATGAGGAATTAACTGTACCACTAACCACAAACCAAATGATAACTACCACTACTAAAATTTCATTGCAGTAAGCCAGGCATGTACTACATGTACATTTAACTAATTACCCGATTACATTATTACTTATTATCCAAAAGTTATCTTGATGTGAAGTTATCATGATTGGTAAAAATACGAATCAGCTGAAAAATAATTTTTCTCTGAAGTGCTCTCATTTCTGAAAACACTGAACAAAATTGTTTGCTCATTTTCAAAGAGTTGCTGAAATATTTTCTGTTAAAGTGTGAATGCTTAAAGTGTGTAATGTGAGCATGGGCACTCTGTGAAGCGAGTGACCATTTGCTGTAACTGCAGCAAACATCTTCAAAATATAGACTACTTATAAATACAAATCTGGACCATCAAGTCTCCAGCATCAGCTTCTTATTTCCCCAAAAACTAACAGAAATGTTACTGCAACATATACTGCAATTGCTTCTTGTCAAAAACATCCCATCTGAGTCATCAAAAAAGCCTTTCTAAAACACTGACAAGTTTGCTATTGTCATAAGAGCACCCATCTTTGCTCTATTTCTAGAGAAGAGAAAAAAAGAAACATAACTTGTGCTATTAATTCAACAGTCTAGTCCAATTACTTCCTGCAATGTTGTACTGCGTTTAAGTCTGTATGCCTTCCCATGTTATCGGTCCAATTCCATCCTGTATCAATGACTTGAACAACTTAATAATTAGGCTAATCTATCGAGATAACCTACAATCCCGGCCAAATCTCGCTGGGCCCCCCCGGCCCCCTGACAATGTTGGCTCTTATTGGGCGGTCTGTGCTCCGGCTGGAGATAACAACATTGGTGGGGGGAGGGGGGGAGCGGGGGAGCGGGGGAGCGGAGGCGGAGGCGGGGACAGCGTATGGTATTTTTATTGTAAAGTGTCCCAACTATTTTGGCCGTGATTGTCTGAATTTTCTCTTAGTTTATCTCACGGAGCCGTGACCAGGACGCGGGCAAACCGCAGTCTTTGTCTTTGTCTCAAGGACAATACATTAAGGGACAAGGCAAGTGATGGTGTTGGTGATCATCTCGTGATGATGATGATGCCAATGATGTAGGTGACGCTGGACGTCATCCTCATCCTCATTATCCTCATCATCTTCGTCACTCTCCTCCTCAAAATCATCATCCAATAATCCAAAAATAATTATCAAAAAATAAAATAAAATAAACAATAAACAAATAAAAGTAATATTATTGTCGGTGTTGCGGACAAAAATACATAAACATTCTACTTGATTGGGATTCGAACATACGATCTCCGCATTTCAGATCAGATGTCTTAACCACTAGACCACCGTGGCAACCTGCAAGCGTTCCCAGTTCGATACCCTTGGACGATGCATGGCTGCAATGCTTGCCAGCAAAACACAGATGATCAGAACTTTATTGTAGGGTGCACCGTACACGGTTCACCATGCCATTTTAGTCCATAAGTTCCCAAAAGAGAGTTTGTGTTCAGCAAAAGCACATTAAGATACACAAAACAACATACAAGCCTCTTCAATTTGGTTTCATCCCCTCATTCCGTTATTTTGACGAAAAATCCAACGGTGATCCATCGAAACCAATAAATAAAGGAAGGAGTACTCTCCTTCTTTATTGTTCAGTGGTGAACTGGTGAACCGTGGTTACATTATCCATCGACATATGAATGGGACCGAACTGGTGTATACCACGGTGGTACAGTGGATAAGACACCTGTTGTAAACGCGAGGATCGTGGGTTCGAATCCCACCCGATTAGAACGTTTGTATCTTTTTGTATAAGAGTATAATTTATCACACGTTAGGGTAAAATCTACAATAATATTTTATCATTATTATAATTTTTCCCCAAATAATTTTCTTTAATTCAACCTTTGACGCTATTTCATGTTTGGGAAACAAAACCAAACACCTCCAGAGAAAACTTAATAATGCTACTGTAGTAATAAAATAAAATAAACTGAACAAAAAAAAAAAAATTCACAAAGACAGACAATAAGCGCATGGATAAAATGGGCATATCGCTCACATATTATATACTACAAAGGAATTCAGACAATCGGCCAAATCTTGGGTTTCCCCTGCCCTGACAATGTTAGCTCTTATTGGGTCTGTGCTCCGGCTGGAGATAACAACAACATTGGTGGGGGAGGGGGAGCGGGGAGCGGGAGCAGGGGAGCGGAGAGCGGAGAGCGAGGACAGCGTATGGTATGTTTATTGTCACGTGTCCCAACTATTTTGGCCGGGATTGTCTGAATTTTCTCTTAGTTTATCTACGAGTCGTGACCAGGCAGACAAACCGCAGTCTTTGTCTTTGTCTCAAGGACAATACATTAAGGGACAAGGCAAGTGATGGTGTTGGTGATCATCTACGTGATGATGATGATGCCAATGATGTAGGTGACGCTGGACGTCATCCTCATCCTCATTATCCTCATCATCTTCGCTCACTCCTCCTCAAAATCATCATCCAATAATCCAAAAATAATTATCAAAAATAAAATAAAATAAACAATAAACAAATAAAAGTAATATTATTGTCGGTGTTATGGACAAAAATACATAAACATTCTACTTGATTGGGATTGAACATACCGATCTCCGCATTTCAGATCAGATGTCTTAACCACTAGACCACACTGGCAACCTGCAAGCGTTCCAGTTCGATACCCTTGGGCGATGCATGGCTGCAATGCGCTTGCAAAACACAGATGATCAGAACTTTATTAGGGTGCACCGTACACGGTTCACCATGCCATTTTAGTCCATAAGTTCCCAAAAGAGAGTTTGTGTTCAACGCGAAAAGCACATTAAGATACACAAACAACATACAAGCCTCTTCAATTTGGTTTCATCCCCTCATTCCGTTATTTTGACGAAAAATCCAACGGTGATCCATCGAAACCAATAAATAAAGGAAGGGAGTGACTCTCCTTCTTTATTGTTCAGTGGTGAACCGTGGTGAACCGTGGTTACATTATCCATCGACATATGAATGGGACCGAACTGGTGTATACCACGGTGGTACAGTGGATAAGACACCTGTTGTAAAACGCGAGGATCGTGGGTTCGAATCCCACCCGATTAGAACGTTGTATCTTTTTGTATAAAGAGTATAATTTATCACACGTTAGGGTAAAATCTACAATAATATTTTATCATTATTATAATTTTTTCCCCAAATAATTTTCTTTAATTCAACCTTTGACGCTTATTTCATGTTTGGGAAACAAAAACCAAACACCCCTCCAGAGAAAACTTAATAATACTACTGTAGTAATAAAATAAAATAAACTGAACAAAAAAAAAAAATTCAAGACAGACAATAAGCGCATGGATAAAATGGGCATGTCGCTCACATATTATACTACAAGGGAATTCAGACAATCCCGGCCAGTCTACTGGTTTCGCCCCCCTGACAATGTTGGCTCTTATTGGGCGGTCTGTGCTCCGGCTGGAGATAACAACATTGGTGGGGGGAGGGGGGGAGCGGGGGAGCGGGGTAGCAGGGGAGCGGAGAGCGGAGAGCGGGGACAGCGTATGGTATGTTTATTGTCACGTGTCCCAACTATTTTGGCCGGGATTGTAGGTCACCAAAAAACTTTTTTTCTATGAAACAGTTATCCTACCCATGAAAGCATGCAGGTCACAAGATTTTGTATCCCTTTTTGTACCTACAGAACAATTTAACTTTGGAATACTGCACCATGGATTTTCTAATGGAAATCTGTGACTGCTCAGCGTATATTTGACCATGAAATAAACAACAAATGAACAAATACAGGGATTTATTCGGTCCCTGTATAGTGAAAAACATGTCCTATATTGCATTACCTTATGCAACACAAGTCTATAGATGCATGTGAAAATATCCATACAACATTGGTACTAGGCCTGGGCGAATAGTTCGATTATTCGAATATTCGCGAATAGTTGTTGCTAATCGTACTCGTATTCGTGGATTTTGAACTATTCGATTAATCGGGCTGGCACGAATATCTGCAACTATTCGCGAATAATGACCATTCACGATTAATTGTGAGTAATAATGTATTGCCCTTGCACTGCATAACTTCCCGGTTGTGAACTGTTTGCCAACTATTCGTGACTACTATTCGCGAGTAACACTGCGAGTTACACCGTTTTGTCTAGGCACTGCTGGTAGTGGTAAGCTTTGTAGTATTCGTGAATAGTACTCCCGAGTAATGCCTTTGAGGAAGCTGGCTGGCTGGGTGTGACTGCAGCGACTGTTACCTGCAATAATGTATTGCCTTTGCACTGCATAACTTGCAGTCGTGAACTGTTTGCTAACTATTCGCGACTACTATTCGCGAGTACCACTGCCAATTCGCGAGTAACACTGCCAATTACACCGTTTTGTCTAGGCACTGCTGGTAGTGGTATGTGTTGTAGTATTCACGAATAGTACTTGAAGGTAATGCCTTTGAGGAAGCCGATGTGGCTGGCTGGCTGGCTATGACTACAGCGACTGTTACCTGCTGAAGTCTGATAACATCAAAGGCATGCCACGTAATACGTAACAGTCTTGCCAGTTCAGTTCGTGGGTTGGCCGATGTTTAAAATACTTGAGAGTAAATGTAGGCCTAATATGTTGTATTGTGTATGAAGAAGAATAAATCACTTTGCCTTGGCCAACATGTGTAGAAGAAATACCTATCTTCTGCTTATTTTCTGATGGGAATTATAAATTATAAGGTAACGTTAAAAACAAATGCTAGCTTCCTACTTCACTAGGTGATTAGTACTTGTGAATTCAATCAGTATAATGCCTGGGAAAATGCAACAGAGGGTTCTCCCCACATACAAACTAGCGTATCGGCCTGATACGCAAAGATTTTTGGCCGATACGCTGCCAAAATTGCCGAGCACATTTTTTCCACCCGATACGCTCTATTCTTTTAGTACCTTTATTGTTTGTAGTGAAAAGAGTGGTCCGGGAAATAATGAGTTATAATCTAACTTTCGTGTACACTCCTCCACCGAACATGCTGTTTACATGTCAGCATGTTTAATGTAGCATGAATGCAGCATGCAGGCGCCAAATAGCGATTCGCTGATCACCTTTCCCAGACCCAATAGACAGGTGCTTCTTTTCCAAAGACGGGCACCAGTGAAACCATAGTGAAACATCGACCCCCAAAATCATGAATATGCAACATAATGAACATATTCATGATCGAACAGCCAATGAGAAAAATAATAAAATAGCAACTATGCAAATCTATCCAATCACAACACGCTGAAATGGGCATGTGATACTGGGATCCTGAATTACAACCTTGTACACAATGCACACACAGTCTGCAGCTCAAAGAATGCAACTCAAAAAATACATATCAATTGTACAGTACAAAATCAGTTCAGCGGCACAGGCTCCACGTGATTCGAAAGCTTTTCAAGCATAGTGCGGGGCACACTGTGGAAGCTTTGTATTTTTGTTAACAACGAATAACGTCTAAAGAGTGGCCCCTACATGAGCATAAACACTGCTTACATTGGTGATTTTTTGTTTCGTCTAAAGGACTGATTGATTTTAAATAATAGGGGTGACCGTTAACATACTGGCATTACTCTTAATGACGACTTGAAAAAAATTTCAAACTATTCGCGAATAGTCGAATATTCGCGAAATGTTGCCGCGCGATTAATCAAATAGTAAATTTCACTATTCGCCCAGGCCTAATTGGTACACATGTACCTGCCTATACACGTATATTATCAAATTATTGAATTATTATGTAAAAACATGTGTGTCAAGTTGGTACATGTAGCAATAATCCTGAGAAATCAAGTGCTTTCATCAAAATTTTTATAAAAATGTCAACTTTTTGTAAATTTATACAATAAACACATAAAAAACATCCAATACATGTACACTGTATATGTATGCAACAGTTTTTCATTGTTTCCTCAAAAAACATAAAGAACGTACAATACAGTACATACATGTACATTGTATTGAAATGAAGCTTAATTTGATAATTCTTGACAACTAGAGAGGGTTAAAATAAATGAATCAACGGTGAACATTGCCAAATACCAATGTTGTACCCTCCTTTTGCTGGTCCTGCGTGGATTCAATGTGGATTGAATCCCACTAAATCCAAGTGGTGTAACAATACCATACATGTACTGTAGCTTCATATTGTAAATGTACAATGTACATGTAGATACTAAGACCAGTACAGCTCACAAGCAGATCCTCTGAACCCACCTCAATTATTTAGCCTCACTGTACTGTTTATAAATGTATTTTGGATCAGACAGGCTCTACCAATCACAATACTAACCTTTGTGTACACCCACCTGGCCCTTCAAAATAAAATGTACCTTAGGAAGTACATGCAGTGCAAACCGCAAAACTTTTGTGTCTTAATTGTTGAAACCCACCGACAAAGCATTAAGGAAAACAACCCTAAAAATGGTCAACTTCCGATTCAATCTTGTTCGTCTCATCAAAATATAACAATTGGTTTCTCCAGGGTCAATTTTGGGGCATCTCTGACCAGAATTATGTTTTGGTCTTTGGTTGCGCTGCACTTTCTAGATGGTAGATTGTGCAAGTTTTTTCATTCCATTACCCAAAGTACATGTTGCATACACACATATCCGTACATAACATACAGTATAGTTTTTATGCTCTAAAAGGTGATAAATTGCAAAGAAATCTCCCTCAACATTCTGCATAATTTTGAAAGCAGCATTATATGAACTTGTTTTTATGAATTTGACATGATGAGAAACATGATTCTG
Source organism: Zoroaster sp. YZ-2022 (assembly GCA_029582265.1). Classification (NCBI taxonomy): domain Eukaryota; kingdom Metazoa; phylum Echinodermata; class Asteroidea; order Forcipulatida; family Zoroasteridae; genus Zoroaster; species Zoroaster sp. YZ-2022. The sequence continues at coordinate 13,786,964 of CM055821.1, read as the reverse complement.
CTTTAGATCTCTAAAACGTGACCTTGTTTGTGAATGGATTGAAAATTTCAACACTTTTGTGAACCTGTACAGGTACATGTAAATGTCAACATTGTTGTCTTTTTTAAATGTCTGGGATTTGAATGAACACTTACACATGTATGCATGTTAATGTACAAAATATGCAGTGACACAGGGTAGTCAAAACTGCTTCTACTGTACACATACGGTATACATGTATACATACATGTACAAGTATGCTTACACTCTTTGAACACATTAAACAAGTAACCTGTGAAATATTTAGCTTATTGCATGTGTCGTAAACACCAAATAGTGAAAAGGCATCATAATCATTCTACTGGAATCAAATAAAGTGGATTATTTCCGATACTGCCAATAATCTCTGTATTTTTCTTAAAGATGAAAGCACCTCAGACAAAACTATACTTAAAGGGAAGATTAATACTAAACCTTACAGTAATAGTTTACTATTTGGCTATTTTTAAAATACCAACTTTATTCACTGGTGAATGCATATATACATGTACATGTACCTGTACATATGTACCATCATCAATGTTACCAAAATCACCTGAATTCCTGGTCATTAGCCTTTGCATTGTCATGCATCATTTATGCTTGAAAAAGCCCTTATCCATGATCTCACGCACTCTGGATTCTTTAAGGGTTTTTGGACATATCAATAAGAGTAAACTGAAAAGCTTTGAATGGCTTTGGGCGATCAATAAGTGGGGCTTTGGCATCTGAAGATTGACAAATGTACCCAGGAGGATGTCTGCAGTACTTGTACCCTGTATTTTATGCAGATCAAGAAAGGTACTGTGCATTATATAGAAACCAACCTTTTAAAAATTAAGCTGATTGCATAATACGTAATTTGTGTGGGAAAAAAAGGTGAAGAAATGAATACTTTATTTCGGGCTAACAAAACAAGTTTTTGTCCTGGACAGCTGTGACAGAAATTACCTACAGTCCGTCTGATTCTACATTCTTCCAAATAATGAGAACACAGGTCTACAAATTTGTTCAAAGATATGGTACAAAATTAGTTATTTTTATACGTACATATACTTCATGGTAGAATTTTATTATGTAAAAAGTTACTTGGTGTAAAGTTGATGATGGTAATCTTCCTATAATGTTGTTTGAGGTAGTGTCATTTTAAGAAAAAAGGAAATTATTGCCAATATAATTTTATCGGAAACAGTATTCTTTCAAAAATTCTACATTAGAATGTATTTGTTTTAATTTAATATTTTCATGTTAATATATTTAAGCTGAAACTTTCACAGTATGGTTGTGTAAAACAGTAAATTTCAAACAAAATTCCCAAAGGGAAAAAAAAAACGCAACAAGCCACTGATGCAACAGGCCAATGGGTCAACAGTGCTGTTGGAATTTCTAACTTTTTGGACCAAAAAAATCAAGCATGAAGTAATTTAGACTAATCACTGTCAAAAATGAGTCATCTGTAAACAAACAACAGAGAGTTTGTAATGTACAGTGTAGTTTCTTTTAATCAGCTTTAAAAGCTTTGAATCATAATCTAGCTTGTTCCACAAACTTATCCCTTGATAACTTGTCACTGTCAATATTGACTGCATGATAAGTGTGTCTTATGGGTCTAACATCATACAACAGACATGTTCTTGTAACCCTGTATACCCAGATGAATGGTATTTTTACTGCATTGTCCATGGTTTGGATTGAACAAATCTTTACAATTGGTTGTGGCATGGCTAAAGAATGCCTCCAAGCTCTCTGTCCTCCATTTGAACTGGTCAAGTTGTCCACATAACAGTCCTTTGGTCAAAAGTCTTTGATAAAGATCTGGTCCAAACATGAGGCTACTAACCAACCATTTTTGTTAGCACTCTGACCATGCTCTTAAAAGGAAAAGTACAACATTGGAATACTTTGGTTACGTACATGCATAATTTCAGCAATCTACATGTAGTTTGCAAAAGATCATAAACTAACCTGTGACAATGTTGGTGCTAACGTTTGAGAGAAAACAACAACAAAACTGTTAGATAGTGTTTGTTTTGTTTTAATTTTTTACAAAAAGTTGCCATCCAGCATCTTCTTGTAAATTTGACATAACTCTGGTTTTCTCCAAGACGAAAGCACTTTGAATAAATATTTTATTTGGACAGTTGATACGTGTATGAACTTTACACCTATTAATTTGTTACATGTAGATAATCTACATTTATTTCTTAAACTGATAATCTGGAAATAACCAAAGTTGTACCTTCTCTTTAAATACATGTACATGTATGTACTGCATATGTAATATAAGTACTAGTGCAAAAACCATTAGTTTGCACAAATTTTTTGGATGTGATACATGTCAATTACATCAGTCAAATGGCATGTGAAAGGGACACAAGGCCTCACCCACTACCCCCCCCCCTTTCATAGTACAGTGTAGGAGACAACAATCTTTATCAAATGCCTGCTTCTCCTCCAATAGTTAACTATCAAGGACCTACATGTTGGGTAGGTGCCTAGGTGGCACTACATGTGTGTGCTTGAGTCTTATTTATGTACATGTACATACCATGAGCATTGTACACCATTCAAATGATATACAATGTAGGAACTATGAAAGAACACTTATAATATGTGCACATATAACATTTGCTATTCAATTGTTCAGATTACAAATTTTAGAACATCATTGCTTCAAAGGAGGCGGGCGCTGTTCACAATAATTGGTGTAAACTTACATGTAGAAAGAAATTAATATTATTTTAACTAAAAGTTTACAAGATGGTAATGGCACCAAACATTCCAAGAAGTAACTTTGCTGACATGAAACTGTAGTAAATTTCATTTTCGAGAAGCATCATGATTAAAACTTCAAATCTGAAATGGATCACTGGCCAATGACCAATTTGCACATTAGAATGTATACAACAAATCTGAACACAACAAAATAAGCTAAAGCTTTCACTAGTTGGTTTCTATGCAGGCCTATACACATTTATTTCTTATGCATTATTTACAGTGTACACTGCATTTAACACATGACACTGTAGACAAAATCTGATTGAAAGATTAACAATCCATGTACAAGACACATTCTGTGGAAACTCAACAGCATCATCAAAGGAGAGCTCTACAGGTATACATACATGTACATGTATGTTATCTTACAGATCAAAGATTTTGGCTTGACATTGGGATCAATTAAAACTCATAAAATATCATTTTTTGTCGGGCATCTGTAAGTAAGGGATAGTACTTTAGTCATAAATTCAGACAGCTATGATATACATAGGCAGCGAACTTGTAAAGGAAAATTCTAGACAAAATGTACAACTTCCTTATGAAATTTCAAAATTTGCTATTTGAAATTAGCATTAGACAAAAATATATTTAATGCCCAAAACATTTGCTATGCACATTTTTTGAATGAAATGATTCCCTTGACATTTGTGTAAAGTGTACATGTCCCCCCCCCCCCCACTCCTGTCCTTTATCCACATTCCACTATTAAACTAACCCTAGTATTCAGGCACTGGTAGTAAAACCACAAAGTATGACCTAATGCAAGGGATCAAAGGACACTTGAAAACCCCAAAAGAGTGCTAACAAAATGGATGAGTTACTGTTTGCAAACACAACTCACACCCTGCAGAGCCAGGTATTGTATCTGGTGATTTCCCATGGGTTGGCCAAACACTACTCTTCCCAGTCTGGTTGACTGCAACACCAAACCCTCAATGGCTGAACTTGTTTGGGAAAGTTCAAGCTCCAAATCCGACCCATAAAAGGGCCCCCTCGGCCCTAAATAATACCCAAGGGTTGGTGAACTGTACAAAAGAGACACGATGGCAGTGGGGAGGTATTTAATTCAATTTCAGTCATGTCTGACCATGGGCCCTTTGCTGTCTGACGAGAAGCTTCATTGGTTTCGTATTTAGGGAAAACAAAGTACAGGATGCTCTTCCTGTTTTGTCAGCCTTTACAATCAAGGACCCTTGATCTACACATCAAGAGAAGGTACAACATTGGTAATTACCCGATTGCAAAATGATCGAATTATGACCAAACTTGCATGATGTTAGGTTGGTAAAGGTACATGTATCAATCATGAAAATTCATCTGCAAAGTTATTTCATTTCAGAGAAAACACAAATTGCTAACTTTGCCAGATGGCAAGTGTTTTCTCTAAAGATTTTGAATGCTTTTCCACACTTTTCCCATGACCTCAATGTTGCCTCACATTGAGCTGAAACTTAACTAGAGCTCAAGTGTTTGTTGAGACAAACACAAGGTGTTCACGAGAACTTCCGGTTCAATCAAATTATCATCGATGATGTCACAATCATATTTTGCAAATATGGATCATCTTTTATTATAAATCAATTTCATATTCAAAACACCTATCAATTTTGATGTAGGATTTAAGGCTTTGCCTGGTGGAGATAGATAGATAGATAGACTGATGACGGCTAGAGTAGACTAGTCGAAACGTTGAGAACAAACCAACCGGCTCTTCTCAGAGCCACCACTTCTTCCAAGAAGAGAATCATTACATGGTGTCACCCGAAAGAACTCAAGTAGCTATCAATTTTGCGTTAGAATGTGTTGAATTAAATACTCAGTTTTACATAAAACTTACTTCATGTCAAGTTGATAATGGTATCATAAACATCCCTTGAAAAAATTATGTATAAGGTGCTATAATTTTATTAAAATGAGTGATATAATTTCCAAAGTGAATTTCTGTTATAGAATCCAAAGATAGTAATTCCATTTTGGAATGAATTCGAAAGATCCGAGTGGCTTGCATTTTTATAATTTTCTTGTTGCCAGAACTCAACAAATAATTTGTTGGATCTTGTTGAAGTGAGCCGAGAACAAAAACAATGTTCTTGCTGATGAATCTTGATTCACTCAACAGGCTTTGCACTTGGAAAATTTGCATTGTTGCATTGAGCAGGGTATGTAGCTACTTATTGTCTATTGAAGGGGTTTATGACACAATGAAATAAGATAAAACTGTCACCAATTTTTATATCTTGATTGATTCTTACAAAGAATGGAAGCATAATTTTACAGACATTTTACCAAAAGTCACTTTAAGTCTATGCCATTTTAAGATTGGATGGATGGATCAAGGTTTGTGGTCACTATTCACAAACAAACAAATTATAAACTACTTGTTGTGTATCCTTGGGGAACAAACAGAATGCACTGTACCCTGCTACTAAATATGCTGGTTTCTATATGACTCATGCTCTAAAAGTGGAACAGCACAGAATGTAACAACATTTTATCTACTCGCAACATTTTACTACAGTGTTGATCATATCATAGCTGATAACAATACATACTGTAGTCATGTGAAATTAAGTTATTTGTGACATACATGTATGTTGTACATGTAATTGATTGTTTCCCGAAGTTGTGTGTGAGCTGCAAGATGCATGGACGCATACGGTATGTGTGTGGTTTCTGAATTTACTCGTTAGCCTTTATTTGAAACTACAAAAAACACCAATAATAATTTTAAAAATAATAAAAATACAAAATATACAAATAAAAAAGGCAATGTTTGTACTTTGTACAAAAATAAGGATTTGTACAAAAATAAAAAGGAATACAAATTGAACCACTTTTTCAATTTCACCCTCACTTAATAAAAGTACTCCCTTCTATATATATAAAAATATACACATGTAGTTCCATACCAATTGGGTAATACATATTGTACAAGTTCTTATAAAATAAGCCAGCACGGTTAATTTTGAGCCCTTAATTCTATTCAAAGACCACTGGGGGAGACATACAAAGAACTTTGGCGATAAATCGCATCCATGTTAAAAAATAGCAAAATCCTAGTCGTGTGAAAGCTATCCTTGTTAAATAATTATTTATAACAGAGATCAAGACCTCCTCCAAAAATCGCAACGTTAAAATCGCCATGATAGGTCGTGTGAAATGTTTCACTGCGCACAGCCAGGGACCCTTGCTTTGGCAGTATTATTTCGCATGCGCAGAACGGGTCACTAGATCAGTTCTGGATCCTGGATGTGGGTAATCAACTTGTGCGTTCTTCCAAGATGGTGACATCCAAAGAATTGATGTTCGTGCTACTTCTCTTGAATTTCATGAAAGAATTTAAGTCCATGAAGTTGACGAAAAGAGCAAAGGATTCCAGAAGAAGAATTCTTACAAATGATACCTAGAACGGTTGCGTTAATTCGGCATTGTAAAAGAATGAATATTCACCGGAAATTTCTAGTGTAATACAAATGATTCGCGCAATGCGTAACGTTACAATAGCATTCCTCACGGGAAAACTACGGGTAACTTAGAAGAAAGTGTTTAGTGAATAAACACTGCGCGTGGTACTAACGTTAGCGAAATACATGGATTGCACAATCATGATCGATCTTTGACCCTTCATAAGAAACAAGCGACGCTGGTTTTGATGCGAGTGTGGAAGTCGTGTGAAAGGTTGTTAAAAAAAAAATCGCAAATGACTGAGGTGACAGACAACCAGCACCCATTACCAAGGACCTCCATTATCGGTGCTCGTCTGAAAAGGGCTTAACTGTGCTAAGCATTTTGTAGAAAAACTGCATTCCTATAAACACTCCTTCACAGACACAATAACAATTAAGGAGCCTCAAGGAATCAAATTGTTAGTGTTGATCCATTATTAAACCTTTCTCAATGTCCTATGATTAAAAGAAAGTCAAAGCTCACAGGTGACGGTGGCTGGCAGGACAGCAGAATCTCTTGTAATATTTATTTGCATGGGTTCATACTACATACACACGCTACATACAGCACTGGAATCAAAAAAACAAGTAAAAATGTTTCATCATTATTATATGCAACATGATACATAGAAACCATTCTAATCAACCATTGTAAATAGTTTGCAAGTTTCTGAGAAGACTGCAAAAGTTCATAATTGACCATTTTAATAAATATCTGTTATAAAACCAAATCATTCACAATGACTGAGCAAAAGGTGCATTTTTGTCAATGATAACAACTTTACGATTCATGCCTTAAGATGATGTCTGACTAAATGCATACAAATAACAAACCTGTGAAGTAAACAATTTTGTTTGTATTACATAGCAAAATGCTACATAAAAATCACAATTTGCTACTCAAAATTCATGATTTTCTATTCCAAATTAGCATTACATGCACACATAAATATTTCTGCCTAAAATACTTGTTTTTGGTACAAATCTGTCCGTCACTGTATTAGCATTCTACTAGACTTTAATGTCCATACTAAATTACACATACGTATGTATACTGTACATGTGTAAAACCAGTATAGATGAAAGTTTTCATTACATTTGGTCGTGTTAGTAACCCTAACCTCAAATCCTCCAAAATCCTCTTTGTCAAAGTGAAGGATTTTGGAGGATTGAGGTTATTAGGCATACATGTACTTGCCTTTCCATGGTACATATATACACGTCCATGTTTGTTGTAGTGATTGCAAGGTCAGTGCTTGGGTCAGTGGACACTGTTTATTGCTCCATGCATGCAGGGAGGGTCCCTGGCCATGTACATGTATCACAGATTAGAAACACATGTGTGCATACATGTCATGTGCTTGTTTTACTACTGAAGGATTTTGCAGGATTCAGGTTATGTGTAAGCAAATGGGCCTAGGGAATTGGGGTTAATGATAGAATAGTGAAAATGCAATCAGATCGTTTGTTTTCGTTCTTACATTGAATTTTCATAAAATTTAGTTTGGTAATTATTTTACAAATTTTATCAAAATGAAAGCACTTCAGACAGAATGATTATTATGGGAAGCTTTTAATAGCATTATCAACTTTATAATCAAGAAAGTTTTGTCTAAATCTGTGAAAATGCATTTTAAAAATTTAAGTGTGTACTTAAATTGTACACGTTAACACATAGTACATGTAGCTTTAAAGTTAGCCTACACATACACGTACAGTGAAAGGATATTGAGTCCATGAAAACTAATGATCTTTTGCACTTTGCCCCAAATCTGACCCTGTTCCAAATGACTAAATCTTTGGTATTTGTGTTTTTGCCTTTTCAAATCTGATGCGCACACATTTACCTAGATACATGTACTACATGTATATTTTAATCTTCAACGTGTACACAACAAGCCAAGTGCACAGTATGTACTTGGGGGACCAATAATTTGGGATCTATATGGGGTGACCAATAATTTGTCAAATCTCAACAAGTTTTAAATTATCTCAGATGTTTTCACAGTTAGGCCCACTAAAATGTACTATAGTTTGCCCATTTTCAGTCATATGTGTGCCCCTCCCCACCCCCCATCACCCTTTAGTTCAGTCCAATCTATTTTTACCTCCATGGTCCAATGCACCCATCAGTTTGCGTTTCAATGTTATATTAATTTTACAACCATATACATGTATGGGAATTTGTACATTTAATATAAATGTGGAAAAAACGTAGACTACAACTGCCACTTCTCTATCAAAATATGACAAATATCACATATTTTACTTTGAAAGATGATAGAGCCCATTTTGTCGTCTGCTAAAAACTCATGCATATCCACTGTGCACAAGTGGCAGTTGGGTTTGACATTCTTTCCTCTTTTTTAGTAAGTGGGGAATTATTTATTTATTTATATGCCCTCCTATTTTAAGTACACACATTTAATACAGTATGTGGGCCAATGGCAAGGAATGTTTAACAAAATTGCAGTGGCTAAAAACATGTTGGCAGTCATCTAACACTTTTCCTATAAATAATGTTACTCCATCCCAAGTAAATGTCGTAACAATAACCATTTTGTGTTAATATGACTGCCATTCACATGACTGCTATTCACAGTCAAATAGCCACTTTGTAACAACAGCCACTCTATAACAAAATTCTTTCAAAATGTACTTATGTTCATAGTTATTATGCACCATAATGGATTGTAACATTTATACGAACAAAGTTCAGTTATCTGATTGAAGTATTCCAGTTTTGCTCAGTCGGCGCGCTGTGTTCATAAAACCCCAATACTCACGAATACTATGCTGTGCTTCTGGCTCAGAAACTGTAGTGGTGTGACCAAATTTAGAGCCACCTGGACAGCGTTACCAACGGGTAGTTCATCATCGCCGTTCTCTAAGCCAAACGGGTAGAAATTATCCCTCGGTATACCCAAAGCCCCCGTAAGGACCGACAGGAACACAGTCACCCAGAGACAGGCAGAGGACGAACAAAACCAGGCCATGTCCGACTACAACGTGTGCTTAACAACTTGTCCCCGTGTTAAATGAGCAGACGCCGTGTCATACAAAATACACTCACGGCCGGCCACGGAGTTTTATTTGTAACACACACGACGCGACACAACCCCAAATTTTCATTTCAAGCCCTAGCGCCCAGCCGCGGCCGGCTCGAATTGATTGAGAACTCATCGCATTGGGACTAATCAATCAAAGATAGGGGAAACATTTAATGTCTGCCGGTCCTTTCGGAGGGACGTTTTTAAACCACGTTTAACAATATCAAGTTTCACCATAACAAGTCCTTAATGATCAACTTAGAAGAAATACATTATATTCAATAATAACTTTTCTGGCATATTTAAACATTTGGGATACACAATGAAAAGCCTTTATTTCAACTCGTACTCATTGGTTTAGTTTACATGTCCCCAGAAAAAATGGTAGTTCCCGATCTTTACAACTTGCTTTGAATAAAGTTTACGAAACAACAGAGGGCATTGTTCTTTGGAAATGGTCTGATCTGTGTACATGTACGACCAACTGTTTCTATTTGTTGCCGTGTTTCATATTTTTTTTAGTTTCTGGTCTGGAAAACCAATTTTTGATTGAAGACACAGCAACCTTGGGAGACGGGAGGTCCATGGGTACCCCGTAGGTTTAAAAGTGGTTGCCATGTGGAACTGTCTGTCGATGATATGGTGGAAATTGTTGACGGTTGAATCAGATTGCAGGAAATTAATTAACGAATCAATGGTTTATTATTATAACGGACGATTGATTGGTTGAATACACGAACGTAAGCTAGATAGACAATCAGTAGTTTGATAACATAATTTGATTGAATTAAATTAAATAAAATGATTATAACTGAAGATATTAAATACACAACATTTTATGACATGTAGGCCACATAATCAAATTATATTCAATGAAATCATCAATCAACATAATGACTTTTTCTGCACAATAAATTATTTAAGTTGGGCCCATCACCAAAGAGAGAAATACAGGCAGTTTCGCATACTTTCTTTGAATCAAGGATTAAAATATAACAACCCGACCTGAGAATGTTACAGTTCAAATCGGTCGACATGTACACGTTTGGGAGAACAATTTTCACATGCACAACACTAGTCAATAGAGGGTGGTATCAAAAGTCTCTTACCTATGTAGGTAATAGACTTCTGGTGGCATTCGTTCCTTTAGCAGACAGTAGGCCTACTGAATTTAGGACTCGGTACCAAGTCTTAAATTCAAACTAAAGTAAAGGTCGTGAGCAATAACTTAACTTTTCTAAAAAGAAAATTGCACTGACCTCAGACCACAGAAACAAATTCCTTTGTTATTGTTATTACCATCACCGAGCAGGTTTTACAATATAACTCGACATTTTGCTTATTTTGGAATTACCAATACTTTTAATAAGACGTGGCCATGGAACATTATTTGCAATACAACTAGGTCTATAATATTATTATGTTTCGCACCTTATCATAGGTCAATGCCTTCACGGTCACAATGGCCTTGCGGCCAAATCCCATGTATGGAATAAGGATGGGATTACTTTAGTTCAATCAGCATGGGGTCGCCTAGGATTATTTCAGTGACTGTTACAAATAATGCAAGTAGTTAAGATCTATGGTCAAGATATGATAACGTCCTCTCTTGAATTTTGTGTGTCCGTGTAATTGGGGGAGGGTGAATCACTGATCTCATGGTATAACCATAGAGAAAGGAATGGTATAACAGAGATCAGTGGGATGAATGCTAACTCTCAAACGTTTGGAGCTCATCTCTTTACCGTAAAGTCGTAAACGTATCCGAAGAAAATATTCCTCTATGCCGCTATGAGGGCGCTGTCCTCAAGTCCTTCCTTTATAATAGCTGGAGATTATAGGCCAATGTACAAAATTGTACATGTACATGTACATGTACATGATTTACATTCCAATAGAAAGTCTCAAAAATTAATATTTAATTTACAGACTTACATGTGCCGACGACAGGCCAACTTTATGGAATAATGGTGGATCCCGTCAAAGAAAATTATCAAATGTTTCATTCAGCCGTAGAGAGAGGGGGGGGGGGGGAGGGGAGTGACACCCCCAATAATTTTGAAATAAAATGTGTCCCCTCCCCAAATCTGAAAATCCTGGCTACGCCACTGATGTCAGTCGGCAAACTGACTTCCACACCCCCAAAAGAAAATACCTTCGCTACGCCTCTGGTTTCAGTGCTATTTTGGGAAATATCGAAACAATCTCGGAAATAATAAGGGAAACTTTGCAGAAAATTTGGGACATTTTGGATCTGTTTTGGATGAGTTTTGGAATATTTTGGATTTAGTTTTAGAGAATCATAAACTGCACTGGTTACTACAAATAAAAATATTTAAGGCTACAATGTTTTTTAAGTGGGGTGGGGTGCAAAATTGGAAAAAAAATAACGTTTCAGGACCGTCGAAGTATATACCCATACAATTATTAATAATTATGATAAAGTATTGAAATATTGGAAAATTATTAAGGGGAATGTAAACTATAATTTACAAATGCATGGAGGAAGAGACAAAGGGACAATTAAAACAATCACGGGACTAAAGTAGCCTAATTGGCCTAATTATCAACTAATTACCAAATAGTATTATGTAAAACTTACACGATTAAATTGTTTTCGTGTTGTACGTACCTGCCTTTATTGTAAATAAACCCAAACCCCAACATGACCGAATTGTTTCATATTTCATGTAAGTTGGTGAAGCTATAAAAAAAAACCTTGACAATTTTGTGAAAGTGCTCTGATTTCAGAGAATTAATTACGCAAATGAAATTAAATTTCCATAAGTCACGATAGGATATCGAAGGAAGTAATGCCCAACGGCGTAATTTTTCCCCAGGACAAACGTGAGGCTAATATAAAAATAATTAATTAAAAATAAAAATAAATAACGTTAAATAAATTCAACTTTCATTTGCAAAATTACTCTCGTTTGTCCTTGGAAAAAAAATAATGACGATGTCCGCCGTGCAACATTATACTGTCCTCTTCTGAACATCAAGTGTGAGAAGTTATAATTATGTTTTGCACTGATATACCTACAGTTATTTTGTTTTCAACCATTCACAGATTAAATGAAAATACAAATTATTTGTTGATATCAACTACATGTATAGTTATTTTGCTAGAATGAAATTTATGTCGGGGTCAACCATTCCCTGTAAAACCATGAAGCCCCAAGAAAATTTTGGTAAATTTTGGAAAATTTCGGATGCCGCAAATTAACACATGTGATAGAATGCTCCTGGGTGTTTGGATACATCTTTCCACCAATGTTTCTTGTTCTGTGAACTGATGTACACCCAAGTACACCCCACCAGAGGCATTCAGTTGACTCAGCTATAAACTCACAGATTACCGCGTCCACACACCCCCTATAATGTTCTATTTACATACCCATGCACTCATGTACACACAAACTAACACCTCAGCCCTGTTGTGCTATTAACACCTTTTCTAAAGCTCCATCTTTAGGGGCGGCCACAGACAGGGTGATAGTTTATCTCCGTTTAGGTCTCAAAATGGCGGCACGAGCATGTAAAAATAAGCTGCGTGTTTGATTACCACTAATGACAACAAGTTTATGTTGTGGTTCTGGCCATCAGTGACGAGTTGACTACAAGACAGCATGTTGGCTTTGCGGCACGTGTCGATAATTAGCGGTTTATGCTATCACTAATCTCTATAAATCTAACAACATTCTTGTTTTGTGGCGGTGTTTATTCTTTTATTCAAAGAGACACTGGGTGGATTTGAGAAAAAGTTACCGCAATTTACAAAACTATATGGACTTGGATGTTTTTCGGCTTGGATACTGGATGATCAGATGTTAGCCCCAAACTGAAACCATCAAATATTGTATTTTGAGATATCAACATTCGTAATTTGTTTTATATTTAATAAGGCACTAACATTACATCTCAAATCTTATTCATCTGAAAAATGATTGATGTTATATACGGAGAAATATACAATGTATAAACTCTGCATATAAATACACCGTACACTTCTGCCCGGCGAGAAATCCTCCAGGTTATCTGAAGATCACACTAAGTGTAAACAAGTCTATGCCTATAATATGCAGCATTGGACAGACACTGTATATTCTTGAAATCCAATTCTGAAGATACACACATCGATGTAACCAATATACTTAATCTTCTTTGTCTTAAACTTTGTAGATTTCCCTTAAGATGAATATAAACTTCCCTGAAGTAAGTAAGGACGATCAGAGCATACTGATCGAAACGTCGAGTTGTAACCTCCAGTTCTTTTCAGAACTAATTACTACTCAATAGAGAATTTCACACGGTGTCACCGCAATTAGTCTTACTTATCCCCTTCACCATGCAAAGCTACAAGTTTTACCTAGATTCAAGTAGGCCTATAGTTTGACGAATCACGAGCATTGACGGTTTACATAAAACGTACTCAGTGGTAAAACACTGATGTTATTAAACATCCCTTAAAAGTTGCACCTTATTTCTGACTGAGGTGCTATTATTTTAACACAATAAATAATCGCTTTTGACGTGCAAATGTATCAAGTTAAAACAGGGCTGTAGCAAAAGGTGTGGGACGCGACACCAATATTGAGCTTCAGTTGGCATAATTGAACCTCAGTCCTCAAATATATTGAGCCTCAGTTGGCATAATTGAACCTCGGTCCTCAAATATATTGAGCCTCATTTGGCATAATTGAACCTCGGTCCTCAAATAAACCACCAAAATAAACCTCATAAACATCATTGCCAAATACTAATATTTAATATTACAAACTAAAGAAACTTTTCATTGGAATATTTTTGTTTCACTCAATAAATTGTTATTAATTTATTCAAGTCTAAAAATCAAATATACAATGCATTAATGGATAAGAGATTACTGTATAATAGTGAAGTAGATTTATTCATTCAATAAACTATAATTTATAACTTATATAATTTATAACTTATAAATTATAACTGAAAATATATGTGTGCGTGTGTATCGGGATTAAAAAAAACATTGCTTCATCCATGATTGATGATCAATTCCATTAATTGTTGTGGTTATCTATTCAGTGTATTATTTCATTCATTCCATATTAATGATCAATGCTATTGCGCCTGTTATTTTTACGCACACACTTTCCGTAGAGATAAATTGTTTTAATAAACTTAATTTTTTAGGGATGAAAATTATTGAAGACATTATATAATTATGACAGTCTAGCTCTTAATAGAAAGTTCGGTGTACTTCATATAGTATTCAATTTCATTTAAAACTTGATTTGATGTCAATAACTATTTCATTGAAATATCTTAGTATTAACCGTAGTTATAGTAAAATGGATGACTAAATTGCGATTATATACACATACAAGAATATACTGAATTATGTATAAGACAAATTAAGGACTCAAGAATTCTCCTTTTGCACAGCAACTATAAGCGACCGGATTCTGGATCAGGGAAAAACAAGTCATTAAAGGTCTCATACAGTTCAAGCTCTCTGACAAGTGAGCCATCCTCTTCACGTTCCTGTTCATCTACCAGCTCGTCCCAGTCTCTCTCCTTGGGACGACGCTGTTGCTGATGTCCGGTACTGGTTTGTTGTTGCTGGTGCTGATGACGATTTGATGAGGAGGATGATGACGCCGATGATTCGTGGGAGGCAGCCTGGGTAGATCTGCTCTGGCTGCTGGTGGTGGTGTTCTCCGATGATCGAGGGAAGCGTCTAGGTGTGCCCACCGGATCCTGTCTCCAGGCAGGGTGGAAGTCCTGGGTCGCACCTGACGAGGCAGCCCCACCTGGCTGGCTCGGCTGCTGACGCTCGGCATCCAATGGGTCACCTCGGTTCATATGGGATGAGTACCAGGTGGCTAGCTCCTCCCACTCGTCTTCAGGGTCATCATAGTACTGGGCGTAGGCATCGTCAAGAAGCTGGTCAAGAAGTCCATGCTGCAGCATCTCTCCATCCTCCTCCATCTCCTCAGCTGGCTCCTCCTCTTCATCCTCTTCCACAGCCTCATCCGTCATGAACCACTCTTCATCTTCCCACTGAAGAGGCTTGGAGTGCCTCAGACAAAAATGATGGCACGGGATGTCTGATCGGCTACATGAGAAGAGTGAGCCAGCAGATGATTGAATGAAATCACCTTGAAGAGAGTCCATACTTGTATAGTACTGAATTGAAGTACTTACTGCAAAGAGAGAAAGAAGAAAAAAGAAAATTAAAATCAATCTGGGAAACAGTATGTCAAAACCCTGTCAAAGTCATACGGGGCTCTCAATACAGTGATCAGATTACAAAGAATTTGTTGTCAAAGAATTTGTTTTCCTTTCTATAAGGAAATTATCGATGTTCTGATGAAAACAAAAAATGCTGGTAAAATAGCAGAAAACACAGGCGATGGTATCTTTAAATTCATGACACTTTTCATATTCAAAAATGCCTACATGTACACCAGAGTGTTACATAAAAATTAAAATGTTTCTCAAATCACTTGTTTTCTATTTCGTTCGATGAGAGTAGTGAGTGTAGTCGAAATCATGACATGAACTGCCCGTCTTTTATATAAATCATATAGGTTATGGATCAATAATCATACACAGTTAAACTATAACACCAAACTTGTTTCCTTTTCTACAAATCTGACCGAAAGAAATAAGCAGCCGGCCTGTGCCCAAGGTACTGTAATTTTCAAAAAAAAGTGAAACGGGCCTACTCGCAGAAGCAGTACCAATTTACACATGGCTCTATGAATTAACCAACTGCCAACAAGAAAAACCTTGTAAAACTTGTAGCTTTGCATGGTGAAGAGGATAAGTAAGACTAATTGCGGTAACACCATGTGAAATTCTCTATTGAGTAGTAATTAGTTCTGAAAAGAACAGGAGGTTACAACTCAACGTTTCGATCAGTATGCTCTGATCGTTTCTCCTGAGGACGATCAGAGCATACTGAGCGAAACGTCGAGTTGTAACCTCCAGTTCTTTTCAGAACTAATTACTACTCAATAGAGAATTTCACATGCTGTCACCGAATACCTTGAATTATCTAACAGGGTTATATGGGAATGTGTATGCATGTACATGTACATGCACATGCGCTAAACAGCTAGTAGCGACACCCAACCCGAGTATTACACAAAGAATTGGGACCTTTGGAAACACTTCTCACATCATGTCGAATGCACGTCATATTTCATTGGGTCAGGACCCTAATGCACTACAAAACACACGGTACATGTACCTGCATACATGCACGGGTCATTAATTTACATGTACGCACGTACTGACTACTGCATACGTTCGGGGATAAAGGTTACGTTCACGCCATTTTGATATGGTCTGCAATCGTTGAATATAATCTCAGATAACAAAACAGCAAGGTACTTGTAAAAACACATATGAGGCTATTCTGAATTTGGAATGAACGAAATTCGTTGCAGCAATTTGGCCTTAAAAATGTTCCGCGAAAACAATTCTTCCCTGTATGGAATATCATTATTTCAAAGAAAATCAACCCCGTTTACTTCAAAATTTAACGGTTTTTGCAACCAAAAGATGTTATTTGAATCACTCAATTTCTCAGGGGAAAAAATCTAAAATTGGCCTTCATAAGGAAATGGATTTTCCCATGACAGAATGCGGAAATGTTATAGTCTGTAAGAAATTGTCCATCCATGGAGGAATTGTGACGGCCTTTCTACTAAAATTCTAGTCATGAAATGAATTAATACACGGTCTAATCCTGTGTGTAGCATGCATGTATTGTACTTCTCATTTTATCAGTTATATGGCCAAAATCAGGTTTAATAACATATTCATGTGTCATATAAACAAGACTCATCCCTGTAAAAATCAAGAAACATTGACGGTAATGGTTGGTGATGGGTCCAGAAATGCTGTTCGTCATCCATGATTACACGGGGGCTTCATGGAAAGGAATTTATCGTTGCGAAATGAATGGTTTGAAAACTGATTCGTATGATCCATTCGTATTGTCACATTCGTGTTGTCACATCTTTCACTCGAATTCTGATTGAATGAATTGAGAAATGTTCAGTTAAATCAAAACAAAAATACTTACATTATATTCTCCACCGATGGTGTATGATTGGAAACTGATCGAGGTTATGGAGATCGTTGTCCACCACAGAACAGTCGTTGTCTATGAACAGAAGAGATGTGCACTATACAGTGATCGGTATACGTGTACACTCGTCTACTGCTGTTGGTCATATACTTTTAAGCTGTGGTGGCAGTCTAACAGTAACATGTACTGCAGTGGCCTGGCTGAATGACTTCACTTCCTTTGTCTCGTCCCCAATGGCAAGGTTACGGTGCACGTGGTCACACCCCTCTCCTAGACCCCCAGCAAATCAGACTGGAATCAATTATGGTAGCGTGCCCACAAGGTCGTTAATTAACGCCACGTTGTCACTATGGACATGTATCAAAACAATACAAGGGCTACAAGTGATTTGGTGGTGGCACACCTCGATGTTACGCTCCAGACACCCATGGGCCTGTTGGGGCACGCGAGCAGGGGTGTAAATCTAAGGCAATATGGATTAATTAGTAATACTTGATGAGTGACGAATAGCTCATGATTACAATGACCGTTGCATGTTCTGTGTTGTGTAGTAAGTTATTTCCCCAAAATAACAGAACGAAAATGGAAATACAAAAGACATTCAAGTATATATCATCGATTTGTTGGATTTTAAAAATATGAAGTTTCGTTTTTATTTGTAAACAAATTATTGCCCTGTAGGCCTGTACCCAAAGTATTGCACCAGTAGGCCAACTTAGTCACCTAGCGCTATAGCATAAGTAGCATATCATGTTTGTTGAATACCTGAACAATATATTGCATTATGTTGCATCATGGACAATATTCTACAGTTTACACTTTTATCCATACTTCAAACATATATTATGACTCAAGATAAACCAACTTGTGAATGTTTGTTTATTTCTCTGTGTCTTAACGAAAACAGTGAAAATGCATTCAGATTTTACGTATTGATTCCAATGCGGAATGTCTGTCTTCGGATGACGGAAAAAACATTTGGAAATGATTTCACATTTTATTCTAAACGATAACACCTGAAACTGTAGTTGCGTAATGATTTTTTGGTTTGAATTATAGCATTTTAGGGAGCCGGGGATGGGAATTGGCTGTACGTGACGACTATCAATGGGAATTGTTGCCTTGATGGTTGTTCCCTAATATGGGAGCATGACCCTTGACCCCGAGATCTCCGCTCATCGTGACAAGGACTGCTCAAGCAATGTATAGTATTATAAAACCTTATTTGCTTTAGTTGTTTGTGTGTTAATTCATCTGGCTTTTTGATAAGTTGTCAACAGATAAGAACATAATAAACAGTAATTAGTCTTCAATATTATGATTGGTGTATCTCAAGTCAAACCATGGAGGAACAAACCAGAGAACAAAGGACATTGCTAGTATGCCCATATAAGGGCGCCCCGTGAACTCATTTGTTGACCCACACGGTTGACCTGTTGGCCACAGATTGATGAAGTACATCATTGTGAAAGGAATATGGTCAACACATGTTTTTGTTTGTATGGTTTCAGAAAGATTAGAGCAAGAAACGAACAAAATATTCAAGAAATAAATATGTATACAAACCAACGTTAATCAACTCTCCACCAAGTACCGGGTAACCGGTAATTTATGATTTTGAGATCAACACATATTTTTGTAATTCTTATCATACATAGATAAATATGTTTTTATTAATACATGTGTGAAAGCCACCTGTCTTGTTTACAATATTCTTTAATCTAATTAGGCGTAATTTAAGTTTTTTGTACCGTTTTGGTCAAAGCCTTTTTAATGTCACCTAAAATATATTTTACAGAGTATCAATGTTTTACTTTCCCTTTTAAGTTTTTAAGTTAATATTTGTTCAACAATCTCATTTTACATGAATATACATCCATTAACAAAGTGAAGACTTTGTGTTAGTCAGATACTGGAAAACGGAATGGTACTTTGTTTTTTTCACACACTCAGAAGGCACTGAGTATACAGTGCTTCGTACATAACGTCCAGTGGCGTAGATGATTTTCTCAAGTGGGGGGTGGCGGGGGGGACATTGTTTGGGGGTAAATTTACCGACACAAAACTCAGTTCAGAAATACCAACAAGTTTGTGAATTTACCGACAGGGTGGTGGCCGCCCCCATGCCCCCTTTGGCTACGCCACTGATTACGTCGGTGTAAGGGCAAAATCAAACCAATTGTGTAGTTTTGAAACATTGCAGTTTGTGTAGTGAAGTTCTATATCTTGCCATGAATAAATATGTAACTTTACAATATGAATAAGACTATTCCTGGATATGAAGTTTTCAAGAATTTACAATCTGCTGTCGACAAAAGATTTACAAAATTAAGAACAAAATTTATGAACAATAACTTCAAGTCAACTCAGGATAAGCCTTTATCCAGCTTCCCGGACAGTTTAAAGTATTTTGTAAAATAAATTAACAATTTGAAATTTTACCTCAAACTTACTTGGCGTATACCCAGCAAAAACTGCGGTGTTATTGCTGAAGTTTCACAGGTTATAGTTGTTTTTATATAAATGTTGATTCACTGAGTGTAAGCATCTCATAGACGCAGTGTTACCAACGTTACCGGTGTTGTACACTCCCTTAGTTAAACTAATGAAGGAGTGTGGAACCATTTGAAGACCTTAGTGAAAACAGAAAGTCGTTATTGTTTGAAACTTATGAACATCCAAAAATAATTTGTCGTGATAATATCAGCAAATCTGGATCAACGGGTCAGTCCCAATTTTTAAAAGCTCTTCCAAAATAATGTCAACATTTTGTGGGTGTGTTTCGCAGTTGGAATGCTGAATATTCAACCCGAGTTGTTTTCATTACAATTTTGAGAATTGATCATGAAGACAAGTGTAAAGTTTGGGCATGGGCAAACAATGCTCCCTTTTCAACAAGATTGCTGTACAAAAGACGCAACTGATAAACCTTACCATTAACATTCTCAATTGCACATAGGAAAGTCATAAAACCAAAACGTGGAGTTGGTCCCAGCGTACAATTAATGATAATAAGTCCCATACAGATACTAAAAGACGAAGTACAAGTAATTCTGCCAATCACTACACGGAACAAAAGGCTCACTTGCTAATTTAGTTTCACTGGTGAATGAAGTGCAACAAACCCCTGCATAGTCATCAATGGAAGGGATTCAAGATTGTAAATTTGATCAAGCCAGTCAAAAAGCAGGAAATGCATGCTTGCCATGTAGATGAACAAAAGAATGAAAAAGCATGTTACTGCGTTGCATCTTATAATGATGACAGCTAGGTTGCTGTCCAACCATAACTTAATGGGGGGGGGGGGGTAATCTATTGCATACAAGAGCCATTGAGTAATATCTCATTTGTTAGTGCATCATCCGTGTTCTGTCCGTTATCTACTGGCAATTTAAAAAAAATTCTGAGAATTAAATTTACAGAAAGGGTAACAAGTTTTGTTATTACACACTTTACAAAATACATATAGTAAATCAATTGAATTTAGATTGTCCATATAGGCCCTATTCACATTAACGTTTAACCTTTGTACTCGACTGAGTACAAACATTCAGTTTGGGATTCAGGGAAATTGATTTGCCAATCTTACTTAAATTATTGCACATTTCAATGGATGTTTGATACCATTATCAACTTAATAAATCAACTTCATACATTACAAGTTAAATACATAGGTCTACCAGAAAATTACCAGAAAATAAACTTAATATCTTAAAGGCAGAATTTAAAATTAGTTTCCACCATCCAGTCTTACATATGCCTATTTTAAAGTCATACTTCACATTTTCACATAAATACAAAACATGCAGCATGAAAGCTCGTAATGTGACTCAGTTTGTAGAACCAATTACCTCATCATTACCTCAGTAAATATTATTTTATTAACATTTTAGTCTAATCTGCGAGAACGGACAAGTCGACCTAAACAAATAGTGTGACCCTGCGGGGGATTAAGACATCTCGACCTTTGTGAAAACTCGACCTAAACAAAACTCGACCTACGAACTGTCATAATAAGCACTTGGCATTTTCTCATGAAAACAAAACATGCACCATATGAAAGCCCATAATGTGACATACTTTCTTAAACCAAATATGTCATCATTACGTCAGTAAATATTATTTCATTAATATTTTAGTCTAATCTGCGAAGATTATGATGTAGTCAATATAAACTTCGAAATGTTATTGCTCGAATTTACCAACTGGGCAGAATGTGGTACAATCCTTTCTCACCCTTTACCACGATCCAATAAAAACAGTGCACAATGCACGTTCTGTTGTCATTCAACTCTTGTCGGTGATGATTTTGTAGAAAGGGAATTTTCCATAGGGACTGTACACGTTGGTATGATTACGGGACGACGCAGTGTTTGTACATAGCGCAAGCTACTGGTTTTGTACACATATGGGTTGATTCTACCATTCTACAATATGATGTTCTTTGTTTTCGTATGTTTGAATCGTTTGAGAATCGTTGCACACATTTAATGGAAGGGCATTAACTTGATTTGTTATACATCCTTCGCATTTATCCACATACAAATTGTCTCAAACGTCTGGGGGACAAACAATGAAATTTGTGTGTACAATGATTACAGTTCATGCGTTTTAAGTTTATTTCAATACTAAACAAAGAACTCAGTATCCCAATAATTATCAATATACTTGTAGCCGAAACCCCGTTCGTTTTCATCGAACACTTCGTTGCAATTTTATAGTAATATCTGTTATTAAAAAGTGCCAACAAAATATATGACGGAACCCACCATAAATTCATTTCAGTATTACTGTAAAACCTTGTTTCTTACGGTTATTTTGTTTTCACTTCCCCAAGTAAAATAATTATGTTCCGATGCAAAATAAAATACGGGCGATACAGCTTTAATTAAAAAAAATTAAAAAAATAAAAAAATGTTTAAAAGTAACAAAAAATATATGTACCTTTAAATAGAAGCTTATAAAAGTTGATTGATTATATGGGCCCAATCTCACGCGAAGGGCACATAAGCACAAACAGATATTCCTTGCTAACACTTGAAACATGGATATAGGTTAAGCAAATTTCTTTCAGTATTAAGCGGCGATTTCATGACGCTTAGGGTTAGGGTTAGGGTTAGGGTTAGGGTTAGGGTTAGGGTTAGGGTTAGGGTTAGGGTTAGCTGAGCTATGAAATTGGGTTCTGGTCTGTAGCAAAAAGTACAGCAAAGAAGTGTAGGCCTACTAATGTTCGATTTGAAATACAGTCCAACAGTGTAGTATTAAATGTTCAACCGCAAACATTTTGCTGTTCAAAGCTTAGCTATTTTTACAGTCAAGACAGTTTTAACTGTCATAATTTTTTGATTAATAAATCTGTATCTATACTGAAATGTTTCAAACTCAAAAAATCTGGCATATTGATTTAAGCGTTAACGATTGTCAGTGAGAGTTTATTCACATTTCAAAATAGTAGCAGTTTTTTCTTCCACAAACTTGCCACTTTCTGCCTCTTCACGTCTCATGTCGTTCAACTAGCATGTCTTGTTCCCGCGGCTTGCATCACGCACATTGAAGGAGCGGCATTGAGGATCATCTCAGCAAGCTGAACCACACGCGATGACACCCTTGATCGGTAACTCCTTGATGACGTGACGTGACCAGTCAGACATTGGCTCAAGATGCGACCTTTTCATCGGTCAGTATGCAGTAAACAGGAATTCCAGAGGTCAGCCCAGCCACCGTCTTATTCACCTCTCATCCTTGCGCAGCATCGGACACTGGACGAATTTGCCTGTACGTAATTCGGTTCACACTGAGCCCAGTGGGTGAAATGACTCTGTTTGTCATCATGCTCAGTGCAGCTCCATTCTCCATCTGCACCCTCATCTTTCTTGCAACCAATCCAGACATCATCTGAAGTTAATGATTCCTGCTGGATCATATTCCAGATAGCGTCTTGCTCCATCTGGGAGGCAGGTACCGCCAAACCACCACCGAGATCACGGCATGCCTTGGCTGCATCGTACCACGTCACATTACTTTGTATCAGATGATAACAAGATTTGCCAACTTGTTTCCAATTAGGCGGGCATTGGTCTGCCAGAAAATGCGAGAAAAGCAGTAAATTGGTAAATAGCCAAAAGAGAAATCGTCCGTGTGCCATTCTGGTGAGAGAGAGTCTGATGAGTGTTTATAGAGCGGGTGAGGTGTGGCTTTATATGAAGCGATCAGTGGCTGAACCCAAAGGATGCTTATCTGTTCTCGATACCATGGTAATTAATAATATGATACGTTTTGCATCTCCCACGCATTAAAGTCCCGGTGTAATCACAAACGAGCGAAACTCCATGGACTGTTGTCACCATTGGTGGCGCAATGTTCTCGTATAATATTTTGAGACACAAATTAATTTCGAATAGGTCTACTCTAAAGTTTGCCGTTACCAGACGGCTCTTCGTCAGTAAGCCACGAGAGGGCGGACAGCAAGGCTTTTGAGACTGCAACACATTCATGCAATTCGAGTTCATTGTGCATGGTGCTCATATACTTTATAACTTTTCAGAGATGTAGTTATGTTTTGAATACGTTTGTGGTAGGTTTGACCAAGGGACAAATATTGTAACTGGTCTACATGTGTATGGTTATACCAGAAACCGGCTTGAGTTGACTGTATGTACTTAAAACTTGAACTGGCTCGATGAAGGGACACGTGTCTCAGTTGTGTTATCTTTTTCCCCTTTTTATGTTAGTTTATTTAATGTTATGTTAGGCATATTGGTAATTCACATTGTTTTTGTTGGAGTTTATTTTGTTTTATTTTGTTTTCAAGTTGGATTTGAACAAACAAACAAAACAAAAACAAAACAAAAAAAAAACAGTAGGCCTACTATAAATGTACCCTCTGGAGTAGTGTGCTGTAATTTGCCGCCCCCCCCCCCTCCCGTTCAACATTTCTGGGTATTATTTTTTCTGCCTTGATAGCAGGGGCACCGTGGACCACTGCCCCTCCCTGGCTTCGCACACATTACATTTAGTAATACGAAAAAAGCCAGGTCTGATAAAGCTAAGAAAATATAAACTGTACAATTGATCTGTAGGCTATTTTTTTTATTTTTATTTATTACTTTTGTTTAAAGAGGTGTTTTTCGCTATTTTAACTCCAGAAATTTAATTTTTCATTGAAACATTGCTATTTTACCTGATGAAGGGGAAATGATTTAACACATTTCTCAAAATAATCGTGAGAAACATGGTTTTACAGTTCGAAATAGATTTATTGTGGGTCCCGTCATAAATTCATTTTCGCACTTTTTTACCGGAAAAAAGCTTCTGACAAGTATTATGCGTCCGGGTGCGCCCCCTGCGTACGGTGTGCCCCATGTTGGCAAAACACTTATCCACGCCTACTTCATCAGCCATCGTAAACAAACATATTGTAAACATATTGTCATATACGGCACATAATTGTTTACAGCCCTCATTAATTGTGTCACCAAGTTATTATTTTAAGTTTTTTCAAAAGTGGGCTTTGCAGGGAGAGGGGATTTTTCTTTGTCATTTATTTGTTGGGCATTGGATGGATCTCCTCTTGAATGACGGCAGGGACAAACACTATGAAGGGTAGATGACCTTACAGAGAGTCAGCCAAGGACAGAAAGCCAGAACTACCGGCGGCAATTATGAACAGTCCTCTAAAAGGACTAGAGGTTCTTTTAATAAAAGTCATTTCAGTTTAGGAATAGCTAACTGTGTCTCACAAACTGTACACTTTATAGAAATATTCCGTTTACTATATTTGATTTATTGATGTAAAACATTATTTTATTATCGCAGTCATGTGAAATACATCCAAACCACCTTTAAAAGGGCAGTACTTTATGGCCTCGATTTGATTGATTTTTTTTTACAACCAGTGAATTACGTGCGATACATAAAATTATAATACGCGGTTATTGGAACAAAGTATGGTGGCTAAGAGAGGTCGCACAAACCGGGCAAACGTTCATACCTATGTGAAAAGGTCGTTTAAACCACAGCGTGGTAGAATTCCAATCGATCCAGCAATTGGACATCGTTTCATAGCAAATTAAAAAAAACTAAAAATGCCGACTTGTTCCAAGTTAAGACACGATGGACACAATTCTTTATTTATTTTGTGTGTCCATAAGGAGATACGTATTGTCACGTAGTACCGGGGAATTTTAGAACGAGTGTGAAAGACTTGATAAAGAATCACTGAATAAAATCACAACAATTTACGATACATGGGAACCAGTGCCATCCAGAAGAAACAAAAACCGATCGAAAGGTGGGCGTGCGAAGGTTTTGTTGCAATTTTGCAAGATTGGGTTAGATTGTTTGTTGAACGCACACCCTCCGGATCGGCCAATTGAACTATATGCGACAATGATTTTTATATGTTGGTTGCTGAATGAAGATGATACCCATGAGGAAAATAACAAAATATGAGCAAATTACTTCACAAATTAACAAGCAGCTTTGTTTGTGAATCGACCTATATTCATATCTTGAAAGTCATTCAATAAAAAAAGGAATACGAACAAAAGGAAATCTTGTTGAACCTCTTATTAAGAATCATTTCATATTTAATCAATGGAATATGATCAGCTCAACAATAGTTATGAACTTGACCTTAAAAATGGGCGTATTCAATGAAGCCATGGTTGGCTGGTTGCATTCATTGATCTGTGACCTTAATTGTTAGCCTCTTCTCGTACTAAACTAGATTACCTTTGGTAACAGTAGGCTACCAATTCCCGACTCAATATACACTGGTCCCCCAGTTTCAACAACAACTGCAGAGACACAGTGGAACCAGTATGTATGATAAACACTTACTAAGATACATTGCCCGTATTTCTGATTATTTCACTGGTGATTCCCGACAATTTTTTTAATCCGAAAATGGCTATTTTAGAAAGGCAAGCAAATATTTTAAAATTACAAAAAGAGCGCGAACGACATCTAGGATGTTTTAAGAGTATTAACATCTTTTATAGGATTCATGACGAGCCCCCTCATAAATTTATTGAGGCAAGTTTTCTGTGAAACCATGCTTTTTGACAGTTATTTTGCGATAAATTTCATTTCAAACTATTTGTTGTCTTTTTCATATCTGCCACATCGTCCGTCGCCTTTTTCTTTCAGCAACATTTAAAATGAACATCGGCTGATATTATCTTGTTTATCGTTTGTGGTATACTGGTTCCACTGCATGATTCTCTACAGTTGTTGTTATGAAACGGGGTACCATTATAGGCTTATATTGAGTAGGGAATCGGTAGCCTCTTATTCGAGCCAATTCTCAAACGTAGTATGCAACGGGGTACCAGTATAGGCCTATATTGAGTAGGGAATTGGTAGCCTTTTATACGTGCCAATTCTCAAACGTAGTATTAGCTCCAGACAAAAACGACAAATAAGGCAAAAACACTAGATTTGTGTTACACACATTTTTTTGTATGGTTTATTTTCGTTTTTATCCGGGGAGGATTCAGATCAGCTAAACAAAGACACTCGACTAATTATCAGGGCATATAGGTTAGGCTAATAATATTTGTAAAATTGTAAATAACTGTAAAATATACACCTGGATTTTTTGGGTAATTTATTGGTTTTTTTCGTAATTGTTACCGTCTTCTAATTCTGTTTGAGTACTGAGAACGGTTCAATTCACTGCAACTATAACTACTCCCTGGTTCAATGTATTAAGACATGAAATAGTTAGCACACCTATCTAGATATGCCCATAGTCACAGTCGACCCACCCTTAGTAATACTGAAAGCTCGAGCATGCTACCTGCTTATAAGCCAGGCACTCGATCGGCTTAGTAATAATGGTTGGTCGTACGAAGGCTAAGTCATTATTGCTTAATCCTGCCTTGTTCTGGACTAGTTACCCCTCCCAGTCCTATTCGCACAGTGAAGAGGCTGGTTATTAACTTGTCTTGTTTCGGTGCGAGGGGCTGGTTTCTTCAGTGTGGAGTTGTTGTAACAACACAGTGACTTAGTAGCCCCACCTTGGAGTGGCCATTGATGGCCTTGTTTGGGGCGATTTGCATTTTTTTTTTAATAAATAATTTTTTTTTTTTTTTAAATCCCACTTTTGATAGCCCATTAAAACACTTAAAGGTAAATCATGATTCCTGAAAACTATACGATTTAGTTTTTCTTACAATCCCAAAATCTTCATGAAATGCATAGCATCATAGCATCTTAATTTAAGTCTTTTCATCATCTTTACACCAATGACGTTTTATGTAAAACTGTGATCGTTTATGTTTTTCGAGATTACTTATAGTGGATCAATGATCTAAACAATAACAAATCTATCGAAACTATCCCCCATCCTCCCCAACATTAACAAATATTGGCCAGAGGGACCACAAAGTAATCTATGTAGTTTCCAGCTTATGGCGGGCCAATGACGCTCTTATACTCGTCCCCCTCCCCCCCACAACACAACTCTGGATCCGCCCCTGTGAACACGTAGATCAGCCGCGTGTGAATATTAATGTGTGCGGTTTATAACGAGCCGATCTTCAACAAACGTACGAACTTCAGTTGTCATTATTTCTTCCGTTGCTGCGTGAACGAACAAAATAACAAAATAACAAAATAACAAACTGTAACAAGCTCACTCGCCCACTACAAGATTGGTCACGTATGTTTTGTACAAGTCATTGTTGTTGCTTTCTTTCTGTAACAATTCGCCGCGATGTTAGCGTCCGTTGCAAAGGCCTTGACAGTTTAGTAGTGTTCGTTTGCACCTACTCCGCTATCCATCGAATTTCCTTGCAAATGCGAACCAATATTACATTGTGAGCTGTATATAAATAACTGTTGTAACTTAATGTATTCAACACAGAGATCACCATGACAACTTCAAACATGGCTGCCCGACAAGTAAAAAATGCACAAAATTACCCAAAAATATTTTGGTGTTTCAAAGAATTACAGCCTAAATAATGATGATGTCATCTTTGTCCGATTTCTTATTTTAATCACAAGAAGGACAAGCCTATTTCCTGTAAAACTCGTTTTGTTCTTGATGACTTGTATGGGAGAAAAACAAAATGGTTAAAGTTTTTCTATTTATTATTTGCATACTTTCGGTTCTTGTTGTAGGCCTATATGGAATAACACAAATCAAATTTAACCGAACTGAATTGAATTTTATACGATTTGTTGTTTTACTGATGATCCCGTCTAGACATTCGGACATTGACTGGAGTTGGAGTGGTGTAGTTTATGGTACGTAGTTAGTTAAAACTTACATTTTAGTTTTCCAAAGTCGTTTACGAGACAAATTGGAAGCCACTGTTGTTTTACAACAACATCACTTTGATTTCACTCACACAGTGGCAAATATAGTAAAGTTTTTACCACGTTGGGTCATTATCATTTCTTTGTATAAACTACACTGTAAAAAAAACATGTAAATTTACAGCAAAATGCAGGCAACTCTATTTCCAACAATTTGCTGTATTACAATTTTACACAACACGTGTGTTAAACTGATTTACACAGTTTCTGTAAATGCTTAATAATGAAACTGCAGTACGTTTCCATATTTGTTTGTTTTACCCATTCTGATTTCCTTTTTGGGCCACAAAGAATATGTCAAAACATAATATGTACGTGGCTATACGTTGAAAGCCTACGTGAAAGAGTGTCGGGAATCCGTGACAGAGGTTCCAGCGTGTCGGTCGAGTTGGCACCCCCGTGACACACGGCCGAGGAGAGGGCGATCTTTGGGTAAGAGACTCAGCCGCTAATGAGTCTTGACACAAGTGGAATTGGATCGAAAATAAACGATTTGCCTACACTTATACTTTGGAACACAAGCTTGTTTTATCCACATTTCCAGCGTACGCATATCAATCGTTACTCGTTTCTACTGATAGTGAAACACGATAATTGTCCGGAGGAACGCCTTAAAATGTTCTTTAGAATAAAAGTATCGGTATACTGCGAAACATTGTCACATAGGCTAGATGTCACATTTCTCAATAATACTTAATTATTCGCATGGCATAGGCCTAAATCATTATTAAATTATTTGATAAAATCAATCTTTTTCTGCCAGAGTTTTACTACTTGGGACTTCTCTGTCTTCGTTTCTTACTTTTCTTTTTTGCATGGAGTGGGGGGGGG
Source organism: Zoroaster sp. YZ-2022 (assembly GCA_029582265.1). NCBI lineage: Eukaryota > Metazoa > Echinodermata > Asteroidea > Forcipulatida > Zoroasteridae > Zoroaster > Zoroaster sp. YZ-2022. The sequence continues at coordinate 13,757,427 of CM055821.1, read as the reverse complement.
GGGGGGGGTTGTAAAATGTTTCGAAATCATATTTGACAAATAGTTGTCAAAAGTAAAACAGTGCCTACGATAACTTATGACGGGACGTGCCGTAAACTCACGTTGGTACATAGGCCTATTTACTGTAAAACCATGTTCATATGGTTATTTTGATAAATGTTTAATTTTAAAGCATGTGTATTCTCTTCCTCAAGTAAATATTGTTCCGATGAAAAATAAAATATCCCTTAAAATAGCGAAAATTGCCGTTAAAATAGCGAATAACACAGGCGAAACATCTTGAACAAAAAAAGATATGTACCTTGGTATAGAAGCTTATAAAAGGTGATTGACTACCTGGACCCAATTTCTTGACGCTGGTAAACTTTAATACAGGGTTGTATAAAGTAGACATTTTGCGCTAGCCGTGTAAACGGCGAATCCTCAGTTATGCAAAGGGCGCATGAACACATTCCTTACTAACCCATAAACGCATACATTAAGCACATAGATCTAGGACTAATTTATTGCTTTAGTAAGCGGCGATTTTACGCTTACGGAAGCAAAAAGTACAGCCAAAAATTGTAGACCTACTAATGTTCGAGATTTTCCACACAAAAAAAGATTCGAAATACAGTCCAATTGCACAGCGGCATAGCCAGGACTTTTTCAGTGGGGTGGGGGCGGCACAGGGGAATTGCTTTTCAGTGGGGGCCAAGGGGGTATGTTTTTTTTTTTTCATTTTCTTTTTCTTTTCTTTTTTGGGGCACTATCGGGATTTTTCGTGGGGGCACCTGGGGGCACTGGGAATTTGTGGGGGGGGGGGACGTTCCCCCAGCCCCCCCCGTGGCTACGTCGCTGCAATTGCAGCGTAGTATCATGTGTTTAGACACAAACATTTTGCTGTTCAAAGCTTAGCTATTTTTTTACAGTCAATACAGTCAATACAGTCATAATTATTTGATTAATAAATCCGTCTCTACTGAAATGTTTCAAACTCAACAAATCTGGCGAATTGATTTAAGCATTAACGATTGTCAGTGAGAGTTTATTGACATTTCAAAATAGTAACAGTTTTCCTCTTCCACAAACTTGCCACTTTCTGCCTCTTCACGTCTCATGTCATTCAACTGACATGTCTTGTTCCCACGGCTTGCATCACGCACATTGAAGGAGCAGCATTGAGGCTTATATCGGCATGCTGAACCACACGCGATGACTTACATATGCCTATTTTAATGCATGAGTCAAATAAATATGCAACTTACAGGCTGGAAAGATCATCGGAGAAAATCTAAACAAGTAAAGACATAAGTGTAATTTCACATAATTAAAAAAAATGGAAATCATCATGCACAATTACACCCACCCAGTTGTATGAGGTTGCCTGGAGGCTAATTTTATTAAAATAATTATTTGTAAGCCTAAATGATCTGTTGAAATATTGTTATCCTATGAATATGACCGAGAGTGCAATTTGTTGATGTAGACAAATAAAGAATTAAATTGATTTTTTTTTTATTCAGCTATTCGTGTGACCCACATTCGTCATCGTCGCTGTTTTTTATTGTTTTATTGTTTTATTGATTGAATCAAACCAGAAGTTTATTTCCTATAGGTAATAATATACTTCTGATCAAACCTACGAACAGCTATAGCTGCAGCTACAAAGTGGGGTTTTGCCATGGAAAAGCGATAATCTTTGATGTTGACTTTCGTTTGTGGGTACTTTGGACATTGTACGTGTAATACATGTTCTATGAATACGAAAACTACACTGCCGCTGACTTGAACAGTATTTTATAAATTAAGCCTGTATAAGTGACATTGATATTAATGTTTGCACTAAAAATGATAAAAGTACACTTCGACTGCATAGAGATGTGTAACGATCAGCAATGTCTCGGATGGGCCAAGGGATTTGACATCCATATTGGAGCACACCCTCAACGGAAACATGTTTAAAAAGCGTTGCTTTTTATCATCATTGGGTTTTGTTTAGGATAAGGTACATGATCGGAAATTCACAAATAAACAAAGTGTCAAATTTGACTCGTAAAACTTAAAGAAAATTTATATAATTTGTGGTTTCACTATTTGCGCTTTCACTATTAATTTTTTTTTTTTGCGCTTGCACTATTTGCGCTTTCACTATTTTGTGATTTCACTATTTGTGATTTCACTATTTGTGCTTTCACTATTTTCTCGTTAATGATAATACAATGTAATAAGTTGACACTTTCACAGGTTGATTGTACATGTTTATTACATGTGATAAAAAGAACAGTCGTAGAAGCAGTTTTATCAACATCACCACTAGTCTGAATCTTCCCTTTAATAAAAGTACATTGCAAATGACACGGAATGCATGGCTAAATTACTTGCGCGTCCTTTTTAACGCAACGCTAGAGTCTGAATTCTTAATCACGCACTTGGCGCTCGAACTTGGAAAACATACACCTTTGACGTGACATGTTGGCCAAACTCAGAGATACATATCGTTGGCAGTTATCGCATGGGCATGATATTTATCGAGTAGACCTAATAATTATGAGTATGTGGAATCACTGTTTGTGTTTTTTAGACATAGGCCTATGCATTTAGAGCCGGACGTGAATCACGGCAAGCCAACGGGGGAAATGCACCGTTGTAAAATCTGTAACACTGACCGACTGATTAGGACGCAGAATCTGTCTTGTGGACATCATTTCTGCCAGGAATGCCTTCTTGCCCTCCTGCCAAACCCAAGTAACCCTATCTCCGTCCTGCCTCAGCACATAGCCGTCATTGTCTGTCCCCGATGCCATCGAACATGTGAGTATTCACAAGTACTCGTCGTGCAGCAGCAGACGACCGCGAAGAAAGTTGGAGCGGCTGACGCTACAGCGCCCCGTGTTGTTGTACACATTGACGAGGCAGAAAGAAAGAGACGGCACAAGAGGGCGCAGTTTGTTCAAGCGTACAGACGAGACAATGATGGCCTGAATCGAAAATCAAGGTTCGGTGATTATTGATGTTTTATTTCCTACAATCCCTGTTGGTTTATGAGAACAAAATGAAACAATTGGAGATGACAGTTTAAAGTTGCATTGCCCAGTTTTTTTTACTTTACCAAGTTTTGACAATTGTTTTGAGAAATATTTAATTTGAAACTAATAATAGGGGAAATATGCATTTTCAGATTCAAAACAAAGGCGTTGAATCTTTAACGTGGCAAACACGAAATTAATTATTCAATAAAAATAACAGCATCTTTGGTGACACTAATTTTGTGGATGAAATATAAATTTCTTTTGAAATGGGGGTCTTCAAATGAAGAGACAAAGAGCATAGGGACCACTTATAAAGTACAACGGAAAACCCTCAAAGACAACAACAACTACAAAGTAATGCTACCTCGTTCAGTCATCACCTAGACTTGGTTCCAAGTCTGTGATCGTGTTTTTTTTTGTCTACCTGAAACCAATACGGCTCTGCAGTATCGCATTAAATAGCGCCCTCTTGTGTATTAACCTTCGACATTAACCTTCGATCACAGACTTGGGAATGTTGTTCTCGGTTTGTACACAACCTATTGCGAATTAGTCCAAAAGTGGACGGAACAATCTGATTGGTCGGAAAGCCTTCCATAACATGAATATTCAAACTAAACCTTCTACATGCAGTTGGAGGCGATGTACTCAACGATTCCATTTAAACTGTAGGTAAGACGTTTTTGGTAGAGAAGAAATTATGTATTTTATTTTTTTTTTTTTTACAACTCTAAGATCTCATTAAATCTACCTATCATTTCAAATACTATTTACGTACCAAGCACTATACAAATTTAATATCGAATAATATTACAGAAAGAATTTTAAGCGAGTGTAACCTGTTAGTAATAGACGCGGCCTACAAGGTTTTTGTGGCCTTCTGATTGGCCATCTCTCTAGCATCCGTATTATTATGTAAATTTTAGCTATGAATACATGAATATCCCACAAACACAACAGGGTCAAGTCTGAGATCGCGAGTTAGGGCTGTGATAGCCAGTACTAGTAGGGGTAAACGGCGTTTTGCGTGGCTGATGCAGACAAAAATAACTGCGATCTCAGACTTGAAATCAAGTCTAGTCATCACCTGGCCTGAGCTCACTTTAAGGACCTAAATTAAAAATTTCACTTTTTTCCGAAATCCGAACGTCATATATTTTAATAAGGAGCTTTTTTAAAATGGGATATTTAACTTTATTAGTTTGGGTCGAATTATCTAACTAAAACAGAAGCATCCATCTTTTTGTTAATTCCAAACCAGCCTGGTAATTATGAAATACTGTAACGAGGTATCAGACTAAACCCATTCTGGATATTCTGTTTGAGTATTGCTATTAAGTTGGAAATAATACGTCGAAGCTTTGAGTCGCAAACGTTGGCTTCCCGGTTATTGTCAGAAACATCTCGAACAAAAGTCATCAGTTTTTCGGATTGTTTGTCCGACTAAGGAAAATTTGTATTGGGCAGTCGGAATATTACCTCTATTTAATTAAGTAGTAATTTCCACACACCAAAACATTCTCTAGTTCCGAAATGTTGTAAAAGTCCGGCATGGGGTGGGTGGGGGGAGCCGCCCCTGTCCCCGTTTAGCTATGGTACTGATTAAGTATGTTAGAATTTATGTAAAACTGTGGTAATTTTGTATGTTTTTTTTAGAATGCCAAAGGTTCGTCCACTCAATGACATATATCAAAGATCCAGACATCTCGTTACAGAAACACTACACAATTATCTACAGTTTTTACGAGTATGAGCATGGTATAAATGATCAATTAAACTCACAATGCACTCACATACAACTGGGATGCCAATCATGGTGGTTGTGAATCCGTATCATTCCAACTTAACGAGCATACTGATCGAAACGTCGAGTTGTACCCCCAGTTCTTTTCAGAACTAATTACTACTCAATTGAGATTCTTACATGGTGTCACCGCAATTAGTCTTACTTATCATTCTCACCATGCAAAGCTACAAGTTTTAACTAATTAATTACAAATAATATAAAAGAACATGGTCCATCGGGAGTCAGAAGTCATTAAAATTGCGATTTAGTAGACATAAGTAATTTGCCTAAAATAGTTTGCCTGTATACGCAGAACCTGGTATCACTAAGGAGGAAGGGACACGGGGAATCATGGCGTGACAATAAATAGGCCGTGGTTAAATATGCGATAAGGGCACTTCCACTGCAGGGTTTCTGTATTAAAAGCCATGGATAGATTCATAGGGGTATAATTAGGTGGTACAGGCCCACTGAATGGATAGATTCATGGGGATATTAGGGGGTAAAGGCCCCCTGAATGGATAGATTCATGGTGGTAATTAGGGGGTAAGGCCCCCTGAATGGATAGATTCGTGGGGTATTTAGGGGGTAAAGGCCCCCTGAATGGATAGATTCGTGGGGTATTTAGGGGGTAAAGGCCCCCTGAATGGATAGATTCGTGGGGTATTTAGGGGGTAAAGGCCCCCTGAATGGATAGATTCGTGGGGTATTTAGGGGTAAAGGCCCCCTGAATGGATAGATTCGTGGGGTATTTAGGGGTAAAGGCCCCCTGAATGGATAGATACTTGGGTAATTTAGGGGTAAAGGCCCCCTGAATGGATACATTAGTGGGGTATTTAGGGGGTAAAGGCCCCCTGAATGGATAGATTCGTGGGGTATTTAGGGGGTAAAGGCCCCCTGAATGGATAGATTCGTGGGGTATTTAGGGGTAAAGGCCCCCTGAATGGATAGATTCATGGGGTATTTAGGGGGTAAAGGCCCACTGAATGGATAGATTCGTGGGGGTAATTAGGGGGTAAAGGCCCCCTGAATGGATAGATTCATGGGGTATTTAGGGGGTAAAGGCCCCCTGAATGGATAGATTCGTGGGGTATTTAGGGGTAAAGGCCCCCTGAATGGATAGATTCGTGGGGTATTTAGGGGGTAAAGGCCCCCTGAATGGATAGATTCGTGGGGTATTTAGGGGGTAAAGGCCCCCTGAATGGATAGATTCGTGGGGTATTTAGGGGTAAAGGCCCCCTGAATGGATAGATTCGTGGGGTATTTAGGGGTGGCCCCTTAATGGATAGATTCGTGGGGTATTTAGGGGTAAAGGCCCCCTGAATGGATAGATTCGTGGGGTATTTAGGGGGTAAAGGCCCCCTGAATGGATAGATTCGTGGGGTATTTAGGGGTAAAGGCCCCCTGAATGGATAGATTCATGGGGTATTTAGGGGGTAAAGGCCCACTGAATGGATAGATTCATGGGGGTAATTAGGGGGTGAAGGCCCCCTGAATGGATAGATTCATGGGGGTAATTAGGGGTAAAGGCCCCCTGAATGGATAGATTCATGGGGGTAATTAGGGGGTACAGGCTCCCTGAATGGATAGATTCATGGGGTATTTAGGGGGTAAAGGCCCACTGAATGGATAGATTCGTGGGGTATTTAGGGGGTAAAGGCCCCCTGAATGGATAGATTCATGGGGGTAATTAGGGGGTAAAGGCCCCCTGAATGGATAGATTCATGGGGGTAATTAGGGGGTAAAGGCCCCCTGAATGGATAGATTCGTGGGGTATTTAGGGGGTAAAGGCCCCCTGAATGGATATATTCATGGGGGTAATTAGGGGTAAAGGCCCCCTGAATGGATAGATTCATGGGGGTAATTAGGGGGTAAAGGCCCCCTGAATGGATAGATTCATGGGGGTAATTAGGGGTAAAGGCCCCCTGAATGGATAGATTCATGGGGGTAATTAGGGGGTAAGGCCCCCTGAATGGATAGATTCATGGGGGTAATTAGGGGGTAAGGCCCCCTGAATGGATAGATTCATGGGGTATTTAGGGGGTAAAGGCCCACTGAATGGATAGATTCATGGGGTATTTAGGGGTAAAGGCCCACTGAATGGATAGATTCATGGGGGTAATTAGGGGGTAAAGGCCCCCTGAATGGATATATTCATGGGGTATTTAGGGGGTAAGGCCCACTGAATGGATAGATTCATGGGGGTAGTAGGGGGTAAAGGCCCCCTGAATGGATAGATTCATGGGGGTAATTAGGGGGTAGGCCCCCTATGGGGTATTTAGGGGGTAAGGCATGGGGTGTAATTAGGGGTACAGGATCCCTGAATGGATAGATTCATGGGGGTAATTAGAGGGTAAAGGCCCCCCTGAGCTGAACGGATAGATTCATGGGGGTAAAGGCCCCCTGAATGGATAGATTCATGGGGTATTTAGGGGGTAAAGGCATGGGGGTAATTAGGGGTACAGGCCCCCTGAATGGATAGATTCATGGGGGTAATTAGGGGGTAAGGCCCCCTGAATGGATAGATTCATGGGGGTAATTAGGGGGTAAGGCCCCCTATGGGGTATTTAGGGGGTAAGGCAGGGGGGTAATTAGGGGTACAGGCTCCCTGAATGGATAGATTCATGGGGGTATTTAAAAAATAATAATAACTAGACGTGCAGTGTTTGTCGATAACAGACACGCAGGTGTTCGGGTTTGACGTTAAGATGTGTTGAATTTCACGTCAGAAGTTTATTTCAACACAACACAACCATGATAACATTACCGAAATGGCTCAAGAATATTTTGTTCACTTCAACTTCCTGTTTGGAGTGGAAGTGATGGTCAAATCGGTTCCATGGCTGTTTATATTTGTAAAGTTTTTCATCATCAATAAAATATTACAAATATTGTTATTTTATGTGAAATTTTAAATTATTCTCAACTTTGGAACTAAGGTATTTATACTTGAAGGGAATCTTCATAATCTCTGGACCCGTCAGAGAATTGTCATAAAGACAACCACGAGGAATAAGTTTGCCAGTATCAAGTTGAGTAGGGCCTATATTTATTATGACTAACAATAAATCAGGCAGGAGCGTTTATAATAATAGACCAATATCATGGTGCGGCCGTCTTGATTTTCTCCCATTCAAATCAATGTAACCAAACCGAGGCTGGAAGGAAAAATAGTCTGGTTCCTTTTTGTACAATGCATATTAGCATTCATTACTGTTATTTGATACAGGGAACATGACCAAGATGGTGGCAACATGATAAAGAGTGAACGGACCTGCCTCCCGAGGGCGATGTGTAAGTTTTTCACAACGTGTCCCCAAGAAGGATGTTTTGTCCCCGCAATCAATCTTGCTCAAAACATGCAAAGAGACTAAACAACTCATAGTCCCCAAAATCCTGCTCAAAATCCCTTGTCTGCCCGTATTTATAGCTTTTCATATTTCCCAGAAATTACTATAAACTATAGGTTTCTAGAGACTTGTTACAATTACATAAGTTTCCAAAAAAGGTAAGCTTACAGCGCGCTAGAATGCCGTAGAATGTTCCATTGTTACATTCATTCATAAAACCGAGTCGAACGCCCTCTTGGGGTCAAACGTTCACATAAATTATCTCGTGTAGCGTACAATATAATATTGGGTAAGTGTGTCCAATACTACGTATGCATAACTGCATAACAACGTACATTCATATGTACGCGCGTACAACGTGAAACAAGTCGCCTTTCCCATTGCGAGAGATAACCGACGGCTATTTTGTTTCGACGAGCCTGTATGTTTAACTTCCGGTTTGGACCGGAAGACAAGGTCAAATTGGGGGTCATGTCAATGTAAATTATGTTTGGATTTTCCAGACCTTTCCGATGACGTATAGATTGTAAAAATCCATTGTGTAGTTAAGGAGTTATGAAATTTTTTAATATTAAACTTTGATTTTGTGTAATTTGACACCTGATGGCGTCATCGTGACGTTTAAACTTAGTTTTAGGTACATGTACTAGTGACGTTTAAACTTTTAGGTACATGTACTAGTGACGTTTAAACTTTTAGGTACATGTACTAGTTAAAGTCTAGGTATGTGTCAAGTTTCAGGTCTCTGTGAGCTTCGCAAGTATGGGATTCTCTGCCGACAAGGTTCAGTGAGAAGAAGAAAAAAACAGAACGATCAAAGAGGTGTTCGGGTGGTGCCCGAACACCTAATAATAATAATGTGGACATATATTGCGCACGTATCCACCAAACTGATGGTCAAGGCGCATTACATTATTACCCCTGCTCATCAGGCGCATAAATCATTCCTGAAACCATCTCAGCTCCCTGGGGAGTATACAGCTTAATTGATGCCATTACAACGCATATAGGGCTAATCAAACACAACAACCAACTCTGCCCTCACAGGTACCCATTTACCCCTGGGTGGAGAGAAGCAATTATGGTAAAGTGTCTTGCTCAAGGACACAAGCACCCCAGTCGCGGCTGGGATTCGAACCCACATTCTGACGACTCAACCATCAGAACACAAATCCGATGCACTAAACGATGCACTCCATATGGGGTACAAGCCCCCTGAATGGATAGATTCATGGGGTAATTAGGGGGTACAGACCAAAATACCTAAAATGCGGAACTTCCAGGGAGTTTGCCGGCTGCACCCACAACCCATCGCCATTGAATGTTGAAGTACAGATGATGTATTCAAGAATTGATGATGTATTCAAAACTTTCGCACCCAAATAATATAGTCCCCTTTCAAATTATCCGATTATTAATTAATAATTTTAATTTAAAAACATATTGCAAAACAATTGGTGTGAGTACGAGCTGGCACGCGCACGAGTTAACGTCCCGTACGAGTTTGCGTAAGTACCAGTTTACGAGTTGGCCAGAGTACGAGTTGGTCAGAATACGGTACGAGTTGGCAAACCAACGGTAGCCTTTCAATTCTTATATCTTTTCCAATTATCATTAGTGACGTAAGCCCATATTTCTCGTTTGACATGCATTTCACCTGCCTACTAGGTCTCGTTTCTACAGTCTCATGGAGGAGGATGAAGAGAATTACGGCTACCTTTCACGGGCGAGTGAGAGAGACGGACGGGTGCGATCCAGCAAGGGTGTCGCCGCGACAAGCGTTGGCAGATGTGAGGAGGACGTGAGAGCCATTGATCACGTAAACGGTCGCTTTGTCACCTGCACAATCATACCAGGCCCGAATGATAACAATTGTAAAAATACAAGGAACTCTCAGCGACCCAAATTACCCTCATGTTCTGCCCACGATGATTTTTATAGTAAATATACAGGAAGAGCGGACAAAGCTGGTTTTGTTTCACCGGAAACTAACAAGACTGCGTGCCTGTTCGCGAGGGGCAAACAGTGCATTGTCGTTGTACTACTAATTGTCCTCTTCATAATTATTGTGGTTATGACGTCACTCATGAATAGCCTCTTCTCTAAGTCTGGGTGAGCTTTAAAGAGTATACACCTTTTGGTAAGTGTGTGTAAATGTTTGTAAATGTATGTAAATGTTGTAAATGTATGTAAATGTATGTAAATGTGTGTAAATGTATGTAAATGTTGTAAATGTATGTAAATGTATGTAAATGTGTGTAAATGTATGTAAATGTGTGTAAATGTATGTAAATGTTGTAAATGTATGTAAATGTATGTAAATGTATGTAAATGTATGTAAATGCATCAATAGTTTGTTAGAATCTAGAGCCTGCACAGCTGTATATTAACCAACATGTGAAACGTTAGTTCATTATGCATTGTGTCGCTAACGAGAAAATAGCTATAACCAAGAATGTTTGTCTCATGAAGTTGAAACTTCAGTTGGAAAATCATTTGACTAATTTAAGTAAAATAATAGCACTTCAGACAGAAATATTTCAATTGTTATCCTTCCTCATGTAGGTCTACAAAGTCAGTTTTATGTAAAACAGTTATTATAATATATATAGTTTTTTTTACATTACCAATTGCTGGGTTACAGTGGCTCCATAAGGAAAAATAAATCTGGAATTCAATCTTTTAAGATATGAAAACAACAGAGTTGTAACCGAGTAACTTTTTACAAATTAGTCAAGTCACAAGTAATGTTTTCCTTGTGAAAGTAAGTAACAATTCCGAGTCGTATTCTTAACCAGCATGGAAAGGACGTCATCACCTTGCTGCTTTGATGTTGCCTATTCTTCACTGACATTATTGTGGAAAATACAAAATTGAAACAGATTTGAACTAGTTTGCTGGGAAAGCGGAGGGATGAATTATCAAAATGGCCGTATACCAGTTTGGGAATATTTTAGGAGGCGGTTCTAATTCTGTGGGTGAATATCTTAAATTTTCGTCTAAGCCACTAACAATTGAACAGAAAAGGAAAGATGAATGTTTAGCCAACAATATTCACTTTGTGAGTAAGAACTAACTGATTCATGAATACGCTTTGAACTTGAAGTAACACTCAACTGTTGTGATTTTACATGTCAATGGGAAGTGAATTCGTGGGTAATACCATTAAGTGCGTCGAGCCAAAACTAGACCGTGATTTATGTATAGCGCCACCAAGAGCCTGTAGGCCTAAATTGGTTATTATTTGTGAAGGCCTAACTCAATCGTGCCAAAGACTTGTAAAACTTCTGTGGCATGCACAAACCAAAGCAGACGTCTGCATTAAACATTTTGTTTGGGATCAACACACATAACGTTTTATGGATTTTCTTACTGGAGGAATAACGACCTTCTAAAGGAATTAGATGTGCAACTTAAGGCCAAATAAGTCTCCGGTTCTGGTCATCGGTCGGCTTCAAAATCGGTGCGGCGACGCGCTTTTTTCGGCCATTTTTCCTTTTTTAACCAACAGGGAAATACGTGACACATTGTATACATTGTATATTTCCCATATACAAAGTATGGCGGCTAAGAGAGGCCTCACAAATCGGGTAAACGTTCATACCTCTATGTGAAAAAGTCGTTTAAAACACAGCACGGCAGAATTCCAATCGGTCCAGCAATTTTGGCTGCAATTGGACATCGTTTCATAGCAAAAAAAAGAGAAGAAAATTAGAAATGCCGACGCGCAGGTCTGAGGCGTCGCGCGTGGAGACCACAAACCAGAGATTTTTATGGGCAGGTGGGGGGGAGGCCTAACAGTGGCGTAGCTGGCTATGTTCGCCAGGGGGGGCGGGCGAATCGGATCCCAGGGGGCCCACCAAAAAAATGACGGTAAAGATTTTTAGGGCCCCCTCTTTACCTGGGGCCGGGGGCAACTACCCTTTTGCCCTTATGTAAAAGCGGCCCTGTATACAGGGCCGGATTTATAAGGGGGAAAAGGGGGCAATTGCCCCGGGCCAATTGCCCCGGGCCCCCCTGCCAGAGGGCCCCCAGACTAAGGACTTCCTTTATATAAAAAAATGTAATAATTATAAAATTAGTTTTATATTTTTTTCGAAGAAATGCGGTTTATCATTCATTTTAGTTCATTTTTTATTTGTCATGTAATTTAATTTCTATGTCGAGGGGCCCCCGAACCTGAAGTGCCCCGGGCCCCTCAAGGTCTAAATCCGGCCCTGCCTGTATAGTACTGCCTGCTGGTGGGCCCGTCAGTCAGTCCCATAAGCATGTGAAAAAAATTCGCATGTGTTAGGGGGGGCCCACTTATTCTGGAACTGGAGCCAGGGGCGGCTGCCCCCGCTAGCTACGCCACTGGGGCCTAAGGATAGACTTCAGATCTATGAAATACGTGCGCCCGTCCATAATAATGACCAATTATTGAGGGATAATACCTTCTTGATACTTTTTCGGGTTGATCAAGATTTATATGGTTTTTCCAGATTCAATTACATCACGAAATTAAATTACGAAATCAAGGCTGGAAGAAAAGAAAAATAGTCATTCCCCTTTTGCGAATCAGCCCTATAATCGTACTTCCGTATACGGGGATTCTGACAAGATGGCAGCAACATGATAAAGGAGTGGAATGTTTCAAGAAAATGTAATCAAATGATTTACAGTAAACAAATAGGTTTTGTGAGTATAGGCCTAAGGGCCGTCCATGATTGTCAACTGATTTTTGTTTAATTGCAAAATCACGGCATCCTGAACCTCAAAAAACCAACAAAAAAACAAAAACAAAAACAAAACAAAAACATTTTAGAACATCTTTTTTTCAAACGTTTGTTTGTACATGGACAGCAAGCACGAGAAATATGCACATTTACATAAAGTACCGGGTACACATTGGATAGGTCCCTATGCTTTTTCACACTTGTCCTATGAGACTCTGCATTTAGCTTTCACAGGTTGGTTATTTCATTTCATGTATATCTTGATTCAAAGAAAGTAAGCCCATCCTTGAAGACATAATCAATGGTGTACCCTCCCTTTAACTGACTTTTTTGTTTTTGTTATCAAAAGATATAAAATAAATATATAAATATTAAATTATGAGTTATTTTGTTCACCAGATGAAGATATAAGAAGTTTTTTGATATTCAGTGGGCGCTGCCAGCTTGGCACGAAGAGACGTCGATCAGGGGCGCGTTTTTGCGACCGTAACCAGAGACATGTTTAGGCTTCGGTCAAGCGTTTTCGCGAGTTCGGTTGTGCTGCGATGACGTCATTGTTCTGACCAAACGTGAACCGAAGTTTGTGATTGGTTACGCTTGGTTTCAAGATGGCAGATTGTAAAAAGTAACGGAAGTTTTGTTAATTATTTGTTAAAACATGATGGAATGATTGTTCGTATACCAGTATATCTTTCAAGTTTATTCTAGCACTCACGAGTAAGTTCTGTTTTACCAAACTTTGATTTACACCGTATATTTGGAGAAACGTTGATGATTGAACACGTCGCAAACTGAAACCAATTTTCTGGTTACGTTCGCGTTTTCGCGTAGCTATGCTGTTTTGTTTCTGATCAAGAATATGACATCAGAAACAAGTTTCTGGTTAAGTAAGAGTAATTGCGGTGACACCATGTGAAATGCTCAATTGAGTAGTAATTAGTTCTGAAAAGAACTGGAGGTACAACTCGACGTTTCGATCAGTATGTTCTGATCGTCCTCAGGAGAATGAGGACGATCAGAGCATACTGATCGAAACGTCGAGTTGTACCTCCAATTCTTTTCAGAACTAATTACTACTCAATTGAGCATTTCACATGGTGTCACCGCAATTACTCTTACTTATCCTCCTCACCATGCAAAGCTACAAGTTCTACCAAGTTTCTGGTTAGGGTCGCGAAAACACGCCCCTGGTCCAATAAACCTAGGACCTTAGCGACCCGCTAAGAGTACTGCGGCAAGAAAACAAAATACCAACAGATATTGTTCAAATACCATCAAATTTTACAGCCTTTTTAATATTTGTTTTATTGTTTGTAATTTACACATGATTGTGAAGAAAAATCATGAATAGCCTACATGAAAACAAACCTATGATTCACAGAAGAACGATTAAAATGCTAAAATGACAGCTAAAACGCGTCATGGTGTTTATTTTGTTTATACCAAAGTACGTTTGTGCGTTAAGGCCAAGTAAAAAAATAAACATGTTTAGCGTCCCCGCCCGCTTCCTTTTTAGAGGCCGCCTCCTTTTTTCTTTTTTTTATATTTTTTTTTAACGAAAAAAAAGGATACATTTTAACGATCTCAGACGAAAAAAATAAATTTTAAAATAAATAAAGATCGTATTTTTTTTTACTTTAGCACACCGTGTGACATGCCAATTGAGGCAGCTTATTTTGTGACATTCAGCGACCCATTGTGTTTTTATTGCGGGTCTGAACATAGCCTGGAAGCGAACGATGGTCAAGATCCACTATGTGACATCTGCAAAGCCAGTGGTAAACAACCTCACAGAAAGAATACAAGGGCTTTTGTCCCTAGTTAGACTGATTTCATATATGACATTGGATTTGGTGAAAGGTCATACCAGCAATAGCTGCCAGAAAATATCAGACTGTGTATTTAGAAATTTACTGACTTGAATAGTTTTGGCTAGTTGGATGTGTATCCTGCACTATGGCATATATTTTTAACACCTCATATCTAGCAAATGTAACATACATTTAATACATCATGGAAGAAACAATACATGTGTATCTCAAACTTTACCTTGGTAAAGGAACGGGTGATTAGGAATATTGATAATGTAGAGTGGTTGACATGACCAACAAAGAAGGTAAGATTGATGCTAAATATGAACAATGTTTGCCAATTTGATGATATAAAAGTTAAACATAAATTTGACACAAACCATTGGAGAACTTATAGGCCTTTGAATATCTGTGAAGAAACAGGTGATTAGATATGAAAATTGTTTCATTTGCTACTTTTATTGTTTTGTCTTTATGTGTCACTAAAAAACTTATTCACTTCCCATAAATGCGACATCACAGAGGCTAAAGTGACATCATATGGTGCAATTGCGCAGAAGAGATGTTCGGTTCTGCATAGTGGCATTATTTTGGTCTCATTTTCTGTTGCATCTTGCCCATAAGAAGCCAATATGTCATTTCCTGAGTCTAAGTGGCGGCCATTTTGAAAAAAGCTGGCAGCCATCTTGAAAAATAGCCCGGCCGGTTGTCTTAAAAAATGTGTCGGGCGGCCATTTAAAAAAAAAAAAAAAAAAAAAAAAAAAGGCCCAACTCCTTCCTTTTTTCAAAAAGGCAGGACGCTAAACATGTTTATTTTTTTATTTGGCCTAATGCATTTAGATATAAAGACACGTTGACACGTTAAAATCTTAGACACCAAAAGGTTTACAATGGGTCCACTATATAAACACAAAACGCTTTTCACTCCAAAATAAAGGTTTAAATAACTCAAGGACACGTTTATAATGAAAGTTGCTTTTTTACAGTGTGTAAGTAATACTTTTAGAGTATTTGTTTTCCTATCCTAAAAGATATATTGCAAGTACATGTATTATTGAGTTCTTTCGGGTACACCATGGAATAATCTCTTCTTGGAAGAAGTGGTGGCTCTGAGAAGAGCCGGTTGGTTTGTTCTCAACGTTTCGACTAGTCTGCTCTAGCCGTCATCAGGAGACTTGCAAGTGTTTTCAATCATTAGTCATTAATTTACAAGAATGGAGGAAGGTATTTTTCTGTTGGTTGAACTGTCTCTTTTGTTTGCTTTGTTCATCTATTGTCATTAAGTCATTACGTCAATGGCTGCACTCACTTTAGGCTTCTCAAGAGTCAACCCGTTGTCCATTGAACCAACTCGTCTGCTAACCGACTCGTCAGTTGACCGGCTTCACTCTGGGCTTTGACCAACTCGACCGATGAACCAAGTCAAATGTTTGGGACAATATCCAACTCGTCCTTTGACCGACTCTTCCGCTTACCAATTTGTTCAGATTTTAAAAGCAAGAAGAAAAAAAGTTGAAAAAAAGATTTGTAGATTATAAATAGGCCTATAGCTTAAATCCTGTAATTATGGAGGAACAAATATGGAATAATGAAACCCCCGGAAAATGGGCAAAAACACCGTGTTTTTAGCACGTTTTAAGCTGTAACTTGAAAACGGTTTGTTGTTTTAAAAAGTTCCCTTTCGGAATATGTAATTTCAAACTATTAGCTATATTATCATACTTTAGTAAAAAATTTTGATGTTAAAATGGACCTGTCAAAATCTGCTTGACAAAATAAAATTGGGTGTGTTTTTGTGTGTTTTCGCAACATTTTTGCCTCTTGATTGGAGTGTTGTTTATTGTAACTCGGGAACTACACGGTCTATTACAAAGTTCCCTCCACTTTATTGAAGCTGATTTTGTTCTCTTTAATAATGTTCTTAAAATGAATTTGATTGGACAAACTTCTGAACTGCCAAATAAGACATCAAATCAGAGAAGCTGTTTCAAAGAGGCTATTAAATGGTGTACAACCCGCCAAGTTTGTACACACAAGACGGAAGCTACTCGTCAACTCCACATTCCTATGCAATGCTTTTATGGTAAGAGTTCGTTTCCTTGACCCAAAAACTTTCCAATATTTAGATGATTGTAAAGATCATATCCTACATATTACAATCATATATAAATATTGTATTTAAGTGGTATATTTGGTAGAGAAATGGGAGTAACAATCAGTAAAATTTAAGACCAAATGAAGGTCTGTTTGGCTTTGCGGTTGATCTTCGCTTTGCATGAATGGGTCAGAAGCATTTTGTAATGGGGGTGGGTAAAGCTTGTTTATAAAGGTGAGGGACTGGACTGTTTACTTGTTTGTTTTTAATAATGGGGCATCCATATAATAAGCAATCCCTACGATGTGTAATTGTTTGATTTTGTTTCTTCTCTTTATTCACAGATGCAGACTCATCTATAAAGTTGCCAAGAAAAGTTCTAAAAACATCAAAGTGGATTACCGTGCTGCAAGCCAAAACCAATGGTGTTCTGATACCAACAATTACATGTATACTTCCCCATGTATAGCCATGCACTGAAAAAGCTTTCGAACTGAAATACTTGAACTGGACTGGAGAGGAACACCATTAAATGAGGCCTGCAGAATATTGGCTCCAGAAAGAAAAACCTTGTGCCATG
Source organism: Zoroaster sp. YZ-2022 (assembly GCA_029582265.1). Classification (NCBI taxonomy): domain Eukaryota; kingdom Metazoa; phylum Echinodermata; class Asteroidea; order Forcipulatida; family Zoroasteridae; genus Zoroaster; species Zoroaster sp. YZ-2022. The sequence goes on along the minus strand of CM055821.1, from coordinate 13,740,079 downwards.
TTGACAACAAGTTTGCACATGACCTCAATTAAAAGTGTTGTGTAATTCATGTGTTTAAAATAAAGTGGGAAAATCTGCACAGAAACAAAATAATGATTGCAAGTGTCCATGTTTGTTATGTGTACTATGTCCATGTACAAAGTTTTAAATGAACCCCCTATGCTTAAAAATGGTTTGACCCCCAAAAGCAATATCACTATCTTACGAAGTGCTACACACATACACCAAGGTCAACCCATACACACACACCGCGCGGTGACAATTTAGTAGTGTTTTTAACTTGACAATTTCAGTGAAACAAATCCATATGTTATTTATTTATTTATTTATTTATTTATTTTGTAGACTGGGGTCGAATACATGACAATCTATCATTGTGACATAACTCCAGAAATGTAAAAAAAAATTATAATAAAATTAAAAAATAAAATAAAATACAAAAAATACAAAAATAAAAAACATAAATAAAAATAAATACAAAAATAAATAAATACAAAAATAAATCATGAGTTTTATTTCAAAATGGTGCATAAGCCAAACAACATAAATCGCCTAAAAGCACCCCCCCCCCCGCTTTTCTTTTAACGAGGGGACTTCCGACGTCTTTTTTCATACCCCTATGTGAAAAAGTCGTTTAAAACTCAGCGCGGCAGAATTCCAATCGATCCAGCAATTTTGGCGCGGAGACCAGAAACCAGAGACTTTTTTGGCTAAGAGTTCGGTCAGTGACAATTCAACACTTTTAAAAGTGACCGAACTCTTTAAAATGTTGATTCAACACATTTTTTTAGATTATTGGGCCGGTTTGTCCCCAAACTCGGCTATAATGATCAGTGGCGCACCCAAGGGGGGGGGGCTTGGGGGGGGCTCGAGCCCCCCCCCCAAGGGCCCGCTGATGTTTTATTTTATTTTTAAAGAAGGAGCCAGGAAAGAGAGCAAAATCTGAGCCCAAGTCTTGTCTACAGAGGAGTTCGGCAAGGAGTATAGGGCAGTGGTACAAGGGATGGGGACTCAGGAGACTCAAGCTCCCCTCCAAAAGTTTTCCATTTATTCCACTCACTATTATATTTTACGGCGTTGCGTATGCATGTGCATGTAAGATTGAAGGGCCACCAGTATATATAACAAGCATTTTTACACATTCTCCCCTGCCATGGTGCACCCTGATCAGGAGCAGCTTTACTTAATTTTATTTTCATTTTCTGTTGTCCGTTTCTCTTGTTGAGGTCGTTGACTGTCGTTGAGGTTACTCGTAAAATTTAAACACGCCCGCATTATAATCAACTCCTTTCCAGTTTGTACACAATGGCCCAGGATTGGGTTTTAATTTACAAAGATTATGTGACACTCTTTTAGCAAACACCGATTGGATAATATTGGGATTTGGTTTTGCCGCCAAATTCGTGTTTGAAAAAATTTAGCTCCGCCCGGAATGATCACAAACTTTACGTCCACGCAATGAAAGTATTTAACTATAGAAATCTTGCAGACGAAACAAGCTCAAGTTCTTTACATCAAGAGGAGGAAATTATATGGAAGGTAAAACCCTACGAGTCCGAATCATGCCATAATGTCTTCTTTTTATGACTAGAAACCACCAGGAAACATTTAACATGTGCCGTAGGTTCACTGACGAGCACGACTAGGGACATGGCTGCAGCCGCGCCAGCGGTTATGGTTTGGGTCAGCCATGTCTCTCCCCCATATTGGATTTCAAATAAAAATATTTTGAGCCCCCCCCCCCCAATCAAATCCTGGGTGCGCCACTGATAATGATTATTTCACATGTAGACTTTTTGTTACCAGTTTCACACCACGTACGGTAAGCTTTTAACATTGGGTAATTACCTATGGTGTAACCAGTCAGTACAGTTGGTAGCAAGTTTTTACAACGTTTCCATCTAAATTATCAAAAATGATTGGATATAGGCCTACATGTTTTGGGGTTCAAATAAACTACTCTTCTTGAGAGAGAACAACTAGTTTTATGGTTTTTACAAACAAAACCTCCCCACAACAATTTGCTCTCTGTTCTGTAAAAACCTTTTTTTTATTCTGTAAGGTCAGGCTATGTTAAAAGTGCCATTTTAACAATGAGATATTCATGTGCGTAAAATTGTTTTTCATGTGGATCATCATACTATGTGGAGGACTACTTAAATGCACGTATTATTGTCTTTGTTTTTATTTTAAGATGACTAAAACAATTTGAAATGAAATGCTTGCTGCCTTACGAAATTTCCACATGTTGGTTTTATACCCTGTATAAAACAACGTTCATTTGTGCTCATTTTTAAAAACAGAAGTGAAATTCATTTAGATTAGACAATAGAGCATGTGACTTGTTTACACTTTGCGTGACCTTTAGAGTGCCAGGGTGATTTCTCCCGCGCAAAAGTGTGTGCATGTGTATGCAGAGCTCTGCATACACATGCATACAACCCCCTGCAGACAACCCTCTGCAGACAACCCTCTGCAGACAACCCTCTGCAGACAACCCTCAGTGCAGACAACCCTCTGCAGACAACCCTCTGCAGACAACCCTCAGCGAGCAGACAACCCTCTGCAGACAACCCTCTGCAGACAACCCTCTGCAGACAACCCTCTGCAGACAACCCTCTGCAGACAACCCTCTGCAGACAACCCTCTGCAGACAACCCTCTGCAGACAACCCTCTGCAGACAACCCTCTGCAGACAACCCTCTGCAGACAACCCTCTGCAGACAACCCTCTGCAGACAACCCTCTGCAGACAACCCTCTGCAGACAACCCCCTGCAGACAACCCCCTGCAGACAACCCCCTGCAGACAACCCCCTGCAGACAACCCCCTGCAGACAACCCCCTGCAGACAACCCCCTGCAGACAACCCCCTGCAGACAACCCCCTGCAGACAACCCCCTGCAGACAACCCTCTGCAGACAACCCCCTGCAGACAACCCTCTGCAGACAACCCTCTGCAGACAACCCTCTGCAGACAACCCTCTGCAGAGGTTGTAAATGTTGTACTCCAAATAACATAACAAATAGTTTAAGTTTCAGATGACTAAGATTTGAGCAATGTTAGGCCAAAAAAAGTCTCCAGTTTCTGCTCATCGGTCGGCTTCAAAATCAGTGCGGTGACGCGCTTTTTTCGGCCATTTTGTTTCCAACAGGGAAATAGGTGACATATTGTATACGTAGGGACCAAATTTCCCATATACAAAGTATGGTGGCTAATAGAGGCCTCACAAATCGGGCAAACGTTCATACCCCTATGTGAAAAAGTCGTTTAAAGCACAGCACGGCAGAATTCCAATCGATCCAGCAATTAAAAATGCTGACGCGCGGCCGGTGTCACGGTCTCAGCTATCCGGCGTGCTCAGCTATCCGGATGACCAAATATGGTAAAATTACGTCATGCTATGTCTGCGCACAGCGTACGAAAGTAGTCCATTTTAGTGCCGTGCTGAGTCGTGTACGTACGTGTATACGTACATACACACACTTGCTGGAACTGTCATGGCGGCCTCCACGAGCAGTGACTACAGCGTGCTGAAATGCCCGGCTACGTCATCCGGATAGCTGAGCACGCCGGATAGCTGAGACCGTGACTACAGCGTGCTGAAATGCCCGGCTACGTCATCCGGATAGCTGAGCACGCCGGATAACTGAGACCGTGACACCGGGTCTGAGGCGACGCTGCGGAGAACAGAAATCGGAGACTTTTTTGGCCTTTGTCTGTAAATATCAGATGTGATGGTTTCTTGTCATAGACAGTGTACATTTGATGGTTTCTTGTCATAGACAGTGTACATTTGATGGTTTCTTGTCATAGACAGTGTACATTTGATGGTTTCTTGTCATAGACAGTGTACATTTGATGGTTTCTTGTCATAGACCAGTGTACATTTGATGGTTTCTTGTCATAGACCAGTGTACATTTGATGGTTTCTTGTCATAGACAGTGTACATTTGATGGTTTCTTGTCATAGACAGTGTACATTTGATGGTTTCTTGTCATAGACAGTGTACATTTGATGGTTTCTTGTCATAGACAGTGTACATTTGATGGTTTCTTGTCATAGACAGTGTACATTTGATGGTTTCTTGTCATAGACCATGCAGTGTACATTTTGTGCCAGGCACAGTTTGACCTTTGGGATTCTTTGGTAAACATGTGATGTCATTGGTCAAATCGTCTATTCTGATGTATATATGCATCATCAAATGGTCCATTTTAGGTTTGAATTCGTATTCACGCTTTCTAAAAAAAAAATAGAATAACTTGTTTGGTACCATGTTTGGTACCATTACCATCTTATAACCAAGTAAGCTTGTACCATTACCACCTTATAACCAAATAAGCTGGTACCATTACCACCTTATAACCAAGTAAGCTGGTACCATTACCATCTTATAACCAAGTAAGTTGGTACCATTACCATCTTATAACCAAGTAAGCTGGTACCATTACCGTCTTATAACCAAGTAAGCTGGTACCATTACCATCTTATAACCAAGCTTATACCATTACCATTTTATAACCAAGTAAGCTGTTACCATTACCATCTTATAACCAAGTAAACTGGTACCATTACCATCTTATAACCAAGTAAGCTGGTACCATTACCATCTTATAACCAAGTAAGCTGGTACCACCATCTTATAACCAAGCTTGTACCATTACCATCTTATAACCAAGTAAGCTGGTACCATTACCATCTTATAACCAAGTAAGCTTGCAGATAATAATGATCTCATTTTCTTTTCAGGTAATGTTGTTACCTCTCTTTAATATGAATCGCCTGTGTTTTTGGTGTCCGAGTATTTTTGCTAAATTACAATCAATTTTCAGATTTCAACGGAACAAGTTAACAATTTCCTTTATTCCCTTAAGAAAGGGAAACAAATACTTTGAAATGAGATATTTCATTTTGGAGAGAAAAAATAATAATAAAATAAGGACATTATGGGGAAGTGACTGAATTAACAGTGAGTATTGACGAGGACTTATTCCTTTATACGCATCCAAATCTGATAGGTGCCTGATGATACACATTCTACTCAGGGGATTTCTAACATGTCTTTGTGTTCTTGGGTTGGCCATGCAGAAGAATTGTGGTCAGAAACAAGACAATGCCAAGACTGTACCTGAAAAGATGATCTCTTTTTACATTATCACCCTCAAAAGAACCCAAGCTTCTCTACTATCGATCATGGGAAAAATAGACAAGAGAAGAATTATTCTCCTCTTTAGTCCAGTGATGCGTGTCCCTATACGCAGAATCATCTTCTCGGAGGGGTAGGCTACGTGAGAGTACGCAAGGTAGGGACTGTGTCTTAACAATGCATGGGCATCCACACTCAGTGTGATGCAATTAAAGCCAGTTTTGGAATGACTAAGCCATTCAAACCAATGTACCTTTTGTTGCAATTGCTGTCAGTTTACAGAAGAATGGTACTCCTTTTCATGGAAAAGAACAAGAGTAACATTGGTGACAGATTAACGAAAGTTTACAGTATCACCATACTTCTTTTTAGCCTTAAAGTAGAATAAGTTTGTAGTAATCGGGAACTTCTCTTTTGTTTACAATATGATGTACCTTTGACTGGATTATGAATATCTAGATAAATATAAAGATCAAAATAATTTATAACCGGAAAGGACTTTCACAGGCAGCACTTAAAGACTAATATAGACTAGTATATATTTAATGCATTAAGATCTTGGAAAGGGCCCTATTAAAAAAGATGTATGCCTACTGGAAAGAACATCTAATCAAACCGCCACTTTTTAAAGGTTTAGGGCCTATTTGGATTTGAACCAGTTAACCAGTCGAAATAGGGGTCTATCGATTTTTGGGTGTACAGAAAGCGAAAACTATCTATAAAATACGCCTTTATGATGGATATCGGACTTTATTTCCATTCTAAAGAAATCCTCATCACATGTGATCTCTATGTCTGATTCCCTAAAGCAATACAATGGTTACAAGGGCCCTACTATTTAAAGGGTGACAGTCTATGTGCGTCAATGACACATGCCCTGCACTTGTATTCCATTTGTTTTGTGTTTAGAATGAAAATAAAATGGCTGCCGGCGTAATACGTGGAAGCCATCCTGTTTATTCATAATGGTCAGTTGGTGGTGAGAGTATATGGTCCGTGTGGAAATGTGCAGGCTCCAGAGGGTTTGTCCAAGGCGTCCTTAGGCTGACAAGGACCGATTTCAAGTCGGGGTAATTTTGCATCGGCCTACTGTTTTTTGTGACACAAACAATTCCAACCATTTGGACCCTTCTTTTCAAAAAGCCTGGATCCGCTTCTTATGTGCCCACATCAAGTCCATTGTATGCAAACGCAGCGTACCTGGATATTCAGATTTGTGATTATACCAGGAGCATACATTAATTTGCTTCCCATTTCAAAACCGCCACTGGTACTCCTACGAAATCTCCGTATCCCTCCTCCCCTGAATGGGGTCGGAGTACATGAAAATATACTATTTGTTCATATCATCAAAATACAGATTCTTATATGGTCCTCAATATACATGTAAGCCTTCTTAAATGACAAACTTTAGGGTTCACCCTTTTTTTTAAACAATGCGACGTAATTCTTTCTGCCACCCCGGCTCCGACTAGATTACAAACAACAAAGACAAAAAGAAGGATAAATCGATCAACGAACGTCCTTTCAAATTATCTGTTTATTTTCAGTTTTCCTGATAACATCATAGATTACAATACCCTGCATTTCTACAGTGTTTATATTTAAACAACTACATGATGTCGCCTTCCCAGATATACCTCTACCTTCCAGTGGTATGTAAAAGTTTCCCACCTTTCGAGCAAGCCGCCCATTTTGGCGGGCAAATAGAAATTGTTGCCAGTTGTAATACTGGTTATCTCTCTTAAATCGTTTGATTGAAAACTCACTTTTGACTTATTGAAATGTCGAGAAGACTCGTCCGTAGTTTCCCTTCACCAACAGTTCAATTTCAATCGTTTAAGGGAGGATACACCGTTGGTAAACTGCTTCTACGAGTAGGCTTATTTTCTTTGAATCAAGATATGTTTTAAGCCAGTAACACGTTTGGTAAAATGTCTGTTAATGCATCCATACTTTTAAAGAATCAAGAGATTTGTATACAACTAACATGTTAAGTTTTCAGCTTATTTCATTGTGCCGGTAAAGAGAACATTGTGAAAATGCATTCGCAATGTTTGTATTCATTCCAATTTCTGTACTAAAATGATAACGCCTCAGTCATAAATATCAATAGCGATGTTTGATAGCATCATTTTCACACATCGTTAGTTTAACATAACACTGTATTACGAGATTACCAACAGTGTACGGTGGCTTTAAATAACGAACATAACATGTTAAAGTTTCAGCTTATTATATTGTTTTAACAAGAAATGATGAAAATGCATTCAATATTTGTGTATTCATTCTAATAAAGTAATATGGAATTTCCGTCTCAGGAAGTATAATTATTCCATTCATTTAATTAAAATGATAGCACCTCAGCCATACATATTTAATCATCAAAGTTTGTAGTTTTTAATTTCTATATTAATGAAGGAGTTGCCTCTATATAAACCAGTGTACACATTTGATAATTAGCTGATGAAAAACATTATTGAATTATTATTTGAAAGTTTTCTTGACGTGACATTGGTAAGAATCATCCTGAGAAGTTCGTCTGTCTGAAGTGATTTCATTTAAGAGAAAGCATGAAACCAAATTAAATTCAAAATGCAATATTTTGACGGCTTTTTGCTACAAAAAGTGTCAAAATTCACTTTAAAAAAACTAAGCTGAATCCCTCACCGATTTAGTATATAAATGATATTTTATTCCTTGTTAATTACGAATTCTCATGACTTTTTGCCAATGTGTATTGGGGCTTAAACATTTAAGAGATCAGAAGTATTAAAAAAGAAACATTTTAAAACCAACCTCATCTCATATAATCTATGTCTTAAATAAAGAAAATAAAATGATAACATTTAAACGTCAAAATTGCCCCGTTTCCTTTTACTTCCCTTTTATAAAATAAACCCTGTTTTGACCACTGGTTGAGTCGGAATGATTTGACTCAACCAAGTCCTTTGACAATACGTGCGAAATTAAATCCATAAATTCATCATAAATAAGACAATAAAGACATTATATTTTAAACATTACGGTGTGTTTCAAGGTTATACGATCGACATAATTCAACGTGATATTACGAAAAAGTACAATAGTTGGTTTCAGTGTATTAGGGAATAACAAAACACTGGAAACAAAATAAGTAAATATAAAAATCACTTTTCCACTTCACAGAATTTATAAGAAATGAACTTTTCAATTCGACGAACCCTGTATTTTCTGATCTCGACAAATAATTTACAAAGGAATTGCCCTCAACATTTTGAAGATTGTTTTACATTCTAATATTTGTACATTTAAGAGTTCAGAATTAAGCACTCTGAGTTTATCTTTAATTTCAACTATCCACAAGTTTACCAATAATCTTCAATATTTACAAAAAAAGGGAAACCGAAAAATCATAAATAATCGATGTAAGAATCACTCCGGTAATCGCGATTCATCTTCTTAGGAATTGTTAGTCGTGATCTAATGAGAAAACTACAGAATCAAAGCACAATACACACGGTAGTCTGAAACTACAAGCTACTTGCTAAAATAAATATCAGGTCCGAATGCCCGACAAAATTCAACGAATCTATGGGTGCAGTATTTGGTGTAGATTTGGGCCGCGCTGGCACTCTCTAGCTCAGCTCAGCGCAGCCATGACGTGTAATCAAGTTACAAAAAATACCCTGTGGTGAAGATAAAATAATGTATCTTATATTTATACAAATAATTGCATTTTTATAAAACAGTGACATCCAGTTGGCTATCTTACAATACAAAGTACCCTGTATTTTTTCCCCGAATTCGTTAAATTTGGTATGCATATAAACAAGAACCTTCGGTCGATATGTTTATTTGTTCCCTTATTGCAACTGAACTGCAGAACAGAAGGGTTGTTTTTTTTATCAGCCAAACCTTGCAAATTTTCAAAAACCAATAGCCCTATAACAAAAATTCAAGAAATGTATAAGTTTCTTGCAAATACAACCGATGTTGTTCAAATCGTTAGGCCTTACATCGACCACATTACGCAATTCTTTTGTTAATAAGAATAAGTTTAATGGCCTTTAAATTCGACGATTGTCAACAAGAAACTGTTTCGTACAAGGTATTTTTCATAATGCTTTTTTGGTAAAACACATTTAAACACGTTTTCAATCTAGCTGTATTTTAATGTACATTTTTAAATCTATGATATAAATGTCCTTGTGTCTGTTTATTATTAACGAATAAAGTAGACCTATGTAAACTGTACTGGTTCAGTCACACTAAATGCAAAATATTGTTATCGTCTTTAACAATAAATCCCGCTCTTAAACGGAATTTCGAGTTGAATTTCGAGGAATGTTTTCCTTTGTAAGTGGTAGTTTTGTTACACATTAAAGAGTGTTATTTTGCATTTCCCGCCAAAAGACAGATGTTCGATGATCACCAATAGTAACAACCATCACATTTCAAAGTTTGCCTGTCTGTCATTCAGTTAAAGACGGCCTTATCACTGGTTCAGTTGACGGCTCCACCCAGGTCTGCATGAGGGGTATATGATGGAATCTGGCCCAGGAAATCCAACATGATGTCGATCCCTTGTAGCACACCCGTCTTACATATCGTTATCAGTAACTCGGGGTTCACAGTGAGTCAAGGCATAAGGATGCGACACGTGTTACAGAACTTGAAACTTCCATGAAGGGTCCTTTGATTCTAAACAGTCTGCATTGGAGCTGGACATAGGCCCGCCCATGCCAGGGTGCGTTTGGCTGTGCTGCGAGGGCGCCGTGCTCATGTGTGTGCTGTTCATTGATGACGTCATCTGACTCAGAGTACCCCCTGGGAATTGTGGGACACCAGAGAGGTAGTCCATCGGGTTACCGAAGTAGGGGGATGATTGGTATCCCTGGGCGTAGGCTCCCTGGTGGGCGTTGCTCATGGTGTACTGGTGCTGCATACAGCTGTTGTTGGAGGCAACTGAATCACCCATGGGCGGTGGGGGTGGGATCGAGGCAGGACTCCAGATACTGTTGTTATTGGGCATGGATGTGATGGGCAAAGACTTGTACGACGACGAAGAGTCGCTGCTTGGGGGTGTGTCTCTTGAGGGCGACTTCTTCTTAACTGGGCGGGGCTTAGAGGGTGTGCCATTCTGTTGCTGCTGAGCCTGCTGGCGACACTTTGCTCTTCTGTTCTTAAACCAAACCTGCAGGGAAACATAAAAAAGGAAGATTGGTATTATTTATTTGGGGTTTGGAATTTCTCAATTTTTTTTCCCTTCAAAATGCATAAAACCGTCGACTAACTTAACATGTTGACTCCCGTCGGAGGTGTCTTCCGCGCCTTGAGCGCCCAGCAGGGTGGATATGTGCGCGCAACAAATATTTATTATTATTATTATTATTATTATTCGTGAAAAATCAATACACCATTTATTTCTCGACTATTATCACAAATTGCATCGCCACTAAAGCGTTCTCCAGTAGTCTGATTGTGACTTTTTAGTTATACCATAGGTTATACGCACGTGAGACGAAAGCAGCGATTTTAACGCATTTTAGCATCGCTGAATAAACTGTTGCTGAACCATATAAACTATTGATTTCTCAGTCCCTCCCGGTTGGCGCAATGCAAAGCGAACGGAAATGAAAGTAATGACTTGGAAAGGGAGAAACGCCAACGCTTTTGGCGGAATGCCAAACTTGAAAAGAAACTATAGTTCCACGCTATATTGAATCTAATTGATTGACAAATTTGTGTTTCGTTTTCGCTTATTAAGCGATATGCATTATATATTTAGTTAGATTTATTGAAATGTTTGATGTTACAACAAAGCCCCAGAAGCGGTTTTTGTGCATAATGTATATATTTTTTTATTAATTTCCGAGCACAAAGAAAGCGGGGTAAAACAACAAAGAGCAAGGAAAATGGTATTTCCTAGTTTGTTGAGTAATGGGTGAGGGGGTGTCACGAACCAGCTGAGCTAAGTGAGTGACACCCAGACAGTGACATCGACACTTGACTGTTTTCGTCAATTTGTCTAATGGCTCAAAAACACTGGAGTACATGTTGCGTAATGATTGTTGGTCTACTAATGGTCACCGTGTTGATACAAGTAAAACCAGGGCAAACATGCACTCATTGAGTCTGACCAAAGTGCATCGAGGCTTTTACATGTTAAAACAAAATTCAATAACTGAAGCTATTATGACCATGACTAAGGCCTCTTGAATATGTGCCCACATTATCATTTTTTTGTTTACAGCTTGTGTTTTCTTTAAATGTGTATAAATCTATCAACACTGCAAAACCTGTGGCATTTTATATTTGAAAACTTAATCACCATAGCAGAATCAAGTAGACACCACTGGGGATATTTTAACACCCAAGGTTTTGCGGTGTTTAAGATCTAAAGGCACTATAATGTGACGTCATTTGTGAACTATTGTGAGTTCTTATCGTCACTGAAGTTGGAGCAAAAGTAACTGCCAAATGCCAAGTCAATTTCTGGAAAAGGATAATTATAACATATTTTATAGTTACTAAACAGGTGTTCGACCACCCTTTTGACACATTAATTTAACAGAAAATCGTGAATAAAGTTATAACAAGATCATCTGTGTTATTCGGCTGCCTAGCCTGATGACTCGTGTACTGGTTCTGTGTATAGCCATTTTATCTAATGCTGTTTTACATCATACATTGGGTATTCCTTTTACATCCCTTTGTCCGCTCAGTTTTTTCTATTGCCAATTAAACCGTTCCCATTCTTATTTAAACAAAAACAAGGTTGTTGAAGAAACAACATTTTCATTACGTAACCCAACTTGCCAGCCACTTCAGAGAAGTTGTTAGCACTTTACCGCAGCGTTTACAACTAGAATTTGAACACCTGAAGTGACTTAAACTATACACGCCTAATGTGTACGGACAAACATTGCAATGGCGACACCATGACGGCGTGAACAACCAAGTTATTAGACAACTAACAACTGGCTAGTCTCATGTGCCACAGTTGTTGTACATGTAATGAAGACGAGCCCGATTCAACTGTTTTTAGGCATCAGAAGAAATGGTCAAGCAATTGACGACCAATTATTGTTTGACCACTATAAACATTTTGGGCTGTTAAAAACTTCTATTCCGGTTTCCTTGACTTCTTATCACAACCTTTGAGTTCTTAAGTTCGTAAGTCGACTGCGTGTTGCAGTCTTATCACAGAAAATGATGTTTCAAAGTTGAGATTTAATAACATTATACATTTTTGACAACAAATACGCGGATATGAAAGTTTTCTATCTGCTGTTTACGTTTTCATTCATATATGTTTCCTCTTTTTGAGGATGACCGCGTATATAGATGATCTTTACCAGTACGAACGACTTTGTCGCTTAGCCTAGCCTCTATGGTCTAAATGGTTACCGTCGAAATAATTCAAAAAATAACCAACGAATACTGAAACTGTTAAGAACGTAATATCTTAGAAATGACACAACTGAATGAATAAGTAAGAATCTGGTGATAGAATAATGAGATGATGGCCGTGTCATCCGGCCTCGTCTCGCGTCTCAGCTCATGTAAGGTGGGCGGACAGCATGAAAGAGCGCCGTGCAAATACAAGACACAGTCAGGTACAACACACCCGACCACTGAACTAAACAAGCGAAGAACTGACTACGAAAAAACGGCCTTTTAGGCCCCAGGCGTAATTGATTTCTACGAATCGTGCATGTAGTATCCTATGGTGTATACGTCTTCACAAAATCACGCGGTGGGACCTTGGGAATTACAGAGACAAAGCAGAAATGACTAATTAATGGATGATATCAGTCCTATAGCAATCAACGTGATATAGGTTTCTACTCGTGGCGTCATCTCTTCATTCGTCATTACAAGGAATGATCAATAGTTTGTGTTGGGGGTTTGTGAACACAAAATTATTCATTCCAAAAATTATGCTGTTTACAGTGAAATCAGTTGAATTTTTCAAACGAAATTATTTATAACAATTTTCAGTTAAGATTATTTGAAAATTCATAAAACCTTAAGATAAATTTTTAAAATTATTTAATTTTTCAGCAAACATTTTGACCATCCAAAACCTGTATGTATATTCCTCATGAACAGAGCAAACAAAATGTAATATTCTCGTTGATATATATAACGAGATATATAATGTTTAGTGGGTTTCTTGTGGTAGGATGGCCTTGTAGAGGTGCTGGTCACCTGTTCTTACCACTCACTGGCTTTGTTTAAAATGATTTTTTTTAGTTTTTTTGTTTTTAGGGTTTTGGTTTGATATTTAATTGGTGTAATTTGATTGCCAGGGTAAAAAATGTAATAAAAACGCGATTGGAAACAATGTCCTTATTGGAAATAAGCAAAACGTGTTTTTTCAAGTACAATTTCGTTTTGAAATAATAAATGTTTTTAATAAATCAATTTTCAGGTTTTTCCCAAAAAAGAGGAAAACTAAGTAAGGGGTGGCAATTGGCACCCCTTATAAACCTCCTTCATAACGTAGAACAGAGTGAAATACATAATAAATACTATATTTATAGATCATATAAGGGGTGGGAGTTAAATACACAATACCTATTATTTTATGAAAGCAGTCTTTAATGATCCTGTATGGGGTGGCAATTGCAACCCCTTGTAAACCTCCTTCATAACAGAACAGAGTTAAATTTTGTTGCTCCACAAATAAAACTTTTTTTTTTTTTCAAGATTAAAATGAATGTTTGTTGGCAGGAGTCTTGTGGATGTGAAATGGAATTGAAATTTATTTGAGAATCGTTACTTCCAATAAGGACAAAATGTTTCCAATTGCGTTTAAAATATATTTTGACTCAAATTTACTGACAAGGAGATGGACGCTATTTTATATATTGATCCGTCATGTGTGTTGGTCAAGAAGAGTCGAGTGGTGGAACTGGCCTTTGTTCGACCTTCCGGGAGAAGGCCGACTTCTGGATGGGATTAATAGGAGTTGGCACTTGAAGACCAAGTGGAGGAAGTTAAGAGGATGCAGATATTGAAAGATACATGAAGGGCCTAATCGTATAATTTCAGTCCTCCTCAGAAGGCACACCTGATGAAATTTCAGGGGTTCCATTGGAGGACAAGATGTCGTTTGAGGGAAGGTGCGATGTGTTTGTTTGAAATATGTTGTAAGAACAAAAGACTTTCGAATAGAACTGTTTTACTAATATTTGTTTTGAAATAGGCAAGAGATAATATCGGCGATAAAAAATACTGAAAACGTTTAATGTAAATAATGACTGGATATTGGCCTAAGCCATCAACAATTTGTTGTAGCTTAACATTTCAAAGAATTTCTCTTAGGCATAAATCAACTGAACTGTATACATAGGCCTACTTTACAAGAAACATGTTTCGCAAACGAGATTGTTTGGTAACACTTTTGCAACAAAATACAAAGACATGAGCAAAATGCCAAGTCATTGTGTAAGCCCAGTCACAAAATACGGGATCAAGAAACCCAAATGACAATATACGTTATATTTAATTTTAATTTGCTTATTGACATAATTGCACGCTAGATTCATACAATCATGTTTATCACCCTTTTATCACAACATCCCTCAATTTTGAAAATTTGTGGTGCATGACAAATTGAAATGGCGAATTTCAGGCTTCCAGACCGATTAGTTTGTATAACCACCATTATATTTCTCTTATACCGTCCGTGATACATGCCAGTGTATAGTCAGTGTCAAGATTCCAATTGTACAAAACATTATCCGGTCACTGATTTGATGTTTTAGCGAGTAAAAAAAACCTCAACACCAACGGGAACTACACCGAGGAATGTGACTCTATATAACTGGGCAACACGTCCCAACAAAAGAACCCCACACGAAAGAAAGATTGTATGGGAGTCATGTATTAGCAAACACTGACGACGTGGAAACGGGAGCAATGGAAAATAATTTGCAGCTGAACTGTGAAAGGGGAGGAGAGCATTGTTAATTTTTCATACGGGCTGTAATTGTTAAAAGGGCACCGGTGATGGGCACCTGCGGGCGGGCGGGGGCCACGTCTGGGTTACCGGCTACAACTTCAAGCAGTGTTTATACTACATGTACCAGCAGCCAAATGGAAATATCTGCACGTTCGGCCGCATGTGAACATTTGAGACACTTTTTTCAAGTTGGTGTACTTTTTGTCAAACATGAAATGACAAATAATAAAAGCGTTCATTTCGTTTTTAGCGACAAAACAAACAAACCAGAAGGTTCTCAGAGGTGTGATTTCGAATTAAAGTAAATAAAGGACTAGGACGCTTTTTGAAATGAAATTTGAGAAATCGCCGAGTTCTTGAAACGCAGTTTGAAATCTGATGAAAGTTTCACTGAACATAGCAAAAGAATTGGCTATATCTGGGGAAAAACTTGAATAGTTTGTGATTTTTAAGTTATTAAACAATCCATTAAAACAAGATGTTTGTGTTGCCATATATTTACAGCATCTTAAAGCCTAGACTATAACCCCGGTTGTTCACTTGTGTCACACAATGTACAGAGTACACTAACAGCTTCACAAGAAACATGAATGCATTTCACTTTACAAATACAGCGAAGGTATATAGGAAGGGGACGCGGGGTAAAGATCGGAAAGTGCAAAGCTATAGCGAATCGGCAATCTACACCCCTGTCACTGTGTGCCCGCCTCGACCCACTCCGTTCTGCAGGGGAGGTGCAGCTCTTTTACAGACTACAGCTAATTAGGTGCGTTCTAACTATTCATCGGCGGCTGAACCCGCAGGCTACAATCGCACCTCGGCCATTCATAGGAATGATTGGTGTATTCAGAAACATCTAACCTTACCCCAGGGTTTAGAGCCAGCCCCACAATTGATGAATATTCTCACTGTTACACGACCGATACTTTTTTCACAAAGTGGCAACCGTTTGTACCAAGGAATTTTACTATCATCCCCTTCATCTATACACGCCGCGGAATATCTTGAGTCTTTGCGCTTAACACCTACCCCCATACGAGAAATCCTTAGTCTTTTAATTGCACTCTACACTTACAAACCCCAAGTGGGGATTACAGGCACCCAGTTCGACCCCATTATCACACCCAGAGGGCGTACTTCTGTGTAATCCGGAAGAACGGTTAGAACAGCTGAAAGAACAGCCCTCAGAAATGAATATACACAAAAAAACATCGAAAAAATAATCGTTTCAGTAATTTTTTAAATTAACAAAATGTTACAGGTTCTTCGAGAATCTAAATTGTATAAGGAGGTTATATGACTATTTCATTAAAATTGAATATTTCTTTTGAATAAAATAAGATAAGCCTATTCTGGGCTTGAATACGATGTATTAAACTGCTTTTGTTTCTAAGCGCCAACAACTTTGGAGTTGTCGTCATCATCCTTCGGCTGCAGAGCAGGCGACCACAATCTTCCTCCTGCACTTTGGAGTGCAGTTTGTAAAGTTCCCTTCTCATTCCTGAATTACTTTGTTACCGGAACTAAATTTGGAATTAATTTCCATGCGTAACTCGGTTGGTTTGGCAGAGAACTGAACTCATTTCTGATCCTTCAGTCGTGTGCCGCAACTCCAAATGGCTAAAAATAGAACCATTTCAGGATATTAAAGCAATTGTAGCTCAAGTAATACGCTGGCACTGTTAACTCTTGCAGCGGACGTGAGAAAATTAGGAAAAATTGTATCCAAGTGCCAAAGCGATTGATTTTGATTTCTCGGACACAAACCAACCGCACCGCGAACTAGTCATGGGGAAAAGATAACACTTTCTAGTCCCCGAAAACACCATCCCCACCACAGACTCCAAATTATGACAATTTACCATCTACCCGACCTAAAAATTAATTACCGCGGCTTTGCAGTGGGCTCGATACCAATTAGGCATAAAATGGTCGCGACTGCTTTTGACCAGAAATCCATTCATGCGTGTGAACTCGTTGTGACTGAGGGGCTTCGTCGAACCAAAATTGAAATTTGTTAACGTTTGTCACGAATACTCAGCTTTGCCGGTTTCAATCAGGGTGTTTTGTTATGGTCACAGGAGGGCAGTACATCATGGTTAGTATTTTTCGGTGAAATGGTGATATTTTCGGCGTATTGTATAAAGTGTTAGCTATCTGTGTCAACATATGAACGATCTGTTACCTGTACTCTGGACTCAGGTAAGTTGATTTTCAAAGCTACCTCCTCTCTCATGAAGATATCCGGGTACCGCGTCTTGCCAAAAAGCGTTTCCAGAACGTCGAGCTGAGCCCGGGTAAAGGTTGTTCTCTCTCGCCTTGTTTTCCTTGGGGGATCTGCAAAAAAACCAGTAAAGTGGAAATAAAAAGGGAAATAAAAGTGTTATTGTCTCAAGGTTTTTTAAATGCAGGTACTTCATTTTCATAAGAATGTTCCATTAAATGTCTATACTACAGCTATAAACCAATGTCTTGGCTGCACATTTCTATCTTTGCATTATCAGAAAGTTTCAAAATGAATCTCCGTCCAGCTACCATCTCATGAGTTTATTGAGCAAATGACCGAAGCTAGTTCTTAAATGCCCAAAGCAATCTTTATTTCATGGGCTTGCTGTAAGCTTATGATCGTCTAATACATGGTCCCTCAGAAACAAAGCATTTGCTTCAAGATATGACCACGATGCAAACGCAGAAGAAAACATCCACAGAGATTAGTGAATTTTCTTCCGGCTGCTCAGTTAGTTACCAAAATATATTTATAAAGGCCGCACAATTCGCGCACGTGACATTAACCATAAGGAATATCTTAATATGGTTATTTCACGTACCACATTCAAGATTATCATAATTTAAAATTACGCTTACTGCACATCTTGTATCTCACTAGTAGTGAGAGTGATGCAATGAAGAGAAAAAGGCAACCGAATATTTTGATTTACAAGTGGAACAAAAATGGCGATGTTCGGGTCGGTTTGGGTCCGATCTCTGCGTGAAAATTTGCCGACCCAAGTGTCTATCACCCAGGCATGACATGCGTTATGATTACGGTTAGAAAGAGACACAGTACCGGTACCGGTACCGCGGTAACCGGTAATGCAGACGGCAAATTTTTATAATGACATTGATCACCAAAGTCAACGAAAACTCGAAATCATGGGTGGTTTCGCTCACATTAAGGCTACAGAGTCTTCGACTATCAATCGGCACAAACCCCGAGTTTTCTTAAAGGGTGTATAAATAAAAATCAAACGGCGGTTCCAGGTTATGAAAATAAGAATTTACTAATGATGTTATTTGATGGCGGACAACCGGAAATAAAAATATGAAAGGGGATCTAAACGAAAAATAACCTGAAGTGCATGAGGTTACTGAAATTAGAACCGGTATAATAGACGGGTTGGCATTTTGGTGCCATGGTCTGGCCATCCTTCCAGGCCGACCCTGTGCATGTTTAGACGGTACTCCGAGGACGGGAAAGACCGGGTTTCATGTTTCCGAACAAAACACACCATCACCAATATTCTCTCAAACAATATTCTCTGCGACAAAGGGTTGTGCCGCCTTGGCGGAACTTGCTCCCGCGTTCTGGTGGTTTTGGGTGGGCACAGCCGAAAACAAAACCTCAACACGCCGATGGCCTCCATACTACATGCCGTGGAATAATCAATAATAGCCCACTACCAAATCACTTTTACAGGAGCTATGTGTAAGGGTATATAGTCTCCAGTTTCAGTTTGCTTGCAGGGAAATATTAATCATATAAATAAATAATGAAACTTGGACGATGGAAATACTTATAAAATGTTAATTAACGAAACAAAGTTTTAACAGTTGAGACGAATTTGATATTGCTTGTGTTTTCAAGCATTCAGAAATATCCATTATAAATCAAAGCCTTTTGCGTTAACATGACCGTGGCAGTTCAAAATAAACAAAGAGTAACATTTTATGCTAAGTTACATTCTTACAAAAAAAGCCATTGAGATTTTCAGGCATACGAAAATACGGGAAAATACTTAGGTGATATTGGATGGAAACAGGTCAACTCGTACCCAAGTCAACTCATAGTCATACCCATGGAGCACATCTATCGAATTAAAATAAAAGCTTCGAGGACAATAAAGCAAAAACTTGTTACAGTAATATAACAATTCAAGCAATGCAAACACAATGTGTGGTTACATAGGGTATTCTGTATGAGTATTTGTCCAAACTTTGCTTAAAAGTGTCGATATTCCTCGGTACTGCAACGAACGAATTTCAAGTGTCAATACCATACAAGATGACTTTAATTCACAAAAACACCAAGTAATTCAGTATTTGAATTTCTACCAATCAGTGCAGGAACATGAACCACAACGAACATACCTTGCCGCATGGGATTGACAATCATAAATCTCTGAACTGGAAACATGCCCGGGTCAGCAGCGGGGGGGTAAGTCTGAATCTGATCAAACATCCTGAAGATGCTTTGCACTATCAAAATAACTTGATCTTTTATATAAGAGTTAATTCTTCTTAAGAAGTTCTCAAATCGACTCTTCAAGAATGTGGACGTGGACGTCTTCCCTCGCCGGATAGCTGAGTAGTGACGTATAATTGCTACCGTCTGCCCATCGTCTTGACTGGTGACCAACCCCCATAACATACAGTACATAATCACGCGGCATGACAGCACCAATCAATCAAACTGTCAGTGAATTCTCGCAAAACACCCATAAGACATTTTAAGAAGGTGCTAATGAAAACTATGATGTTTATTAATCGGTGGCTTTTGAACCATAGAATTCTCAGCATCTAGGAGGACATCAATTAAAAGTTTATGAGCTGTTGTTGGTGTTCCTCTGAACAAAGCAAATTGGCTGGTCAACAGGAGCCAATGTTGGGCGGTCAAGCCTGATGACTGTTTTGTCAAGCTACATAGCCCCTTAAGGATGCCGCCTTTTGTTTTGGGTGTCACAGTCAGACGTTCACACCTCTGACTGACCGTCCACATATTTGGATCGTTGTGCCGATAAGTGTGCATTTGGTAGAGACTCGTGGTTTTCAGAGAAATTTGTCATGGGGCATGGACTTTCCAGTTAGACATTTGCCATTTGTTTACGGATTTATTCATTAAATAAGCAACCAGCGGCTTACATCAATCACCAGGCATCAAACCATAGAATGGTGTGAAAAGATATACCGCCTATCAAGAGATTCTTTAAGAAAATAAATTGTGGTTTATTTGAAGTAATACAAGTATAGTCAATTAAGTATAATTGTCTAAAACAACTTTATATAAAAATAACGTTTTAGGAAAGTTGCAACCATTTCTAATCTGTTATGAGACGGCATTTTATGTTGCTATTCTAAAAATGTGCGCATGTTTTTACAAGTTAATGAGTAATCAGTCAACTGAGTTTGGATTGGTCCAGCTGTTGATTTAAAGTATTAAAGTCGATGGCGTTCAAACAAAAGCCATGGATTAACAAGTAATGTCAATTATTATTGCAACATTTTTGCCATCATCCAAGGTGACTTGAAATAATATATCTTTACTTCATGATGCGTGTATTATTTCCTCACCTTCGATAACCATGATACAGTAAACGAGTTGTATGATAGAATGCAGTCAAAGATGAACAATTGGTGTTACTTTTTAAGTGGACAACTCTTAAACACCGACTAAAGTAGAATGTGAACCTGCGACCCCCAGATTACCGTTTCTGCGCTTTACCACCTGAGCTATCCAGACTTATTGTATGGTTGGGTCCAAAGTTGTTTCAACGCGATTGCAAACATTTTGTCCTTATTGGAAATAAGCAAAACGTATTTTTTTTTCAAATACAATTTCGTTTTGAAAAATAATAAATCGTTTTTAATAAATCAATTTTCAGTTTTTCCCAAAAAAGGGAGGAAAACTAAGTAAGGGGTGGCAATTGGCACCCCTTATAAACCTCCTTCATAACGTAGAACAGAGTGAAATACATAATAAATACTATATTTATAGATCATATAAGGGGTGGAACCCCTTATAAACCACAGAACAGAGTTAAATACACAATACAATTACAATACAATTATTTTATGAAAGCAGTCTTTAATGATCATGTGGCAATTGCAACCCCTTATAAACCTCCTTCATAACAGAACAGAGTTAAATTTGGTTGCTTCACAAATAAAATGAATGTTTGCTGGCAGGAGTCTTGTGGATGTGAAATGGAATTGAAATTTATTTGAGAATCGTTACTTCCAATAAGGACAAAATGTTTCCAATTGCGTTGTTCTTAATTTATTTTTATGTTTGTATTGATTAGATATCAATTTACCATCCAAAATGAAATTAGAAGAGACTTCAGCCTAAATTTAATCTGAACTTTCTACCTATTTCAAAGTTATCCGAATAAAACAAGCTCAAGCAAGTATAACCACGGATAAGTATATCAACTCCACTATCAGCTCCTTCACAGATCACGGCAAATCTCCACCAGCAGATAATCCACAACCTCTTCTGCTTAATGGACAGACAAAATCTCTTAAATCTTTCGGAGTTTTTAGTTCCGATTCCTATAATACATTTAAAGCTTTATTTGAACGGCCTCAATGCAAGCAGTCGAATCTGGGCTACTTGAAAATGGTATGCCTTCTTTCAAGTATCTATTCTGTGAAAGGAACGTGGGGCCTTAACTCGGCAAAGAACATCGATCGGTGGAGGAAAATTTGATAACCTATATCCAAGTGTTGACCAAAGGGACTTCAAAGACAGACCCCGAGAGCACTAAACCACTATGAGGATTCCGAAACTAGCTCTTACGAATTTCCAAAACTCCAATGGAAACCAGAACAATCGATAAGAGCGCAACTTGCCTATGCCATTTTCTCCCAGGCTGAATGGGTATCATTTGAGGGCCTGGGACCCATAAACAATGACTGTGCGTTCCATCAATCAGATGGGGGAGAATTTTCACCATCCATCCGGTCAGCTCTCCGAACGATTGCCTAAGGTGGCTTTAGTTCTTCCTCGATATCGAAACTGCCTGGCTTAAATCCCCAATTGCCTCGGGACAACGCAAAACCCAGAAACACTCATTAATTTTTCATAAATGTCTGCGACGTTGAATAAGCGAGTTCTTTGCGAAATTATGCTCCAACGAAAACACCCATCGAAAGTGGAAACAATGCTCATAAGGACAAGAGAAAAAACAATTCAACCATCAACATATAGTTGACCAAACCTTGTACGGATATTACACAATGTACTTTTAACAACAAATTGCTACCGACATCAGTATTCGTTATTGGCGATTACATAAAGAAAATATCAAAAATCGCCCCTAATTTGCCATAGTGACCAATCCCGAATTAAGTTGGCATAGTGACCAATGCAGTATTTGCCCTTTTGACAAATTACAAAAAGTGCCAGTTAGAGCATGCATTCAAATGACGAATGCTCTATCTCCAAAACTATAAGGAATACATGCATGTGGATTAGATACAATGGTAGTTCTCTTCCTAAATCTACTAATGGGCGGGAAAACTTAAAATTGAAAAAAGTCGGATTGGTCATTGTGGCAAATTAGGGACGAAATATGAAACACAGAATTTTCAACGTAAAGTCACTGTCAAAGGAAACCCTAATTAAGCCATAGGCCTTTAGTAAGACGATGTTGTAGATATGTAACAGACCGCTAATTTAATCAGTTATCTTGTGTTTTTATTCAATAAAATGTTGAGATCATGTGGTCATTTTATTATCAAATCAAAAATTAACATTTTAAAGTTAGATCCGTTAGACTCGTAATTCACGATGTCGAAGGACAGGAAAGTAGAAAGCTCATAATCACAAGCTAAACGGATAACTACCGATACATAAACGTCTTATCCTTCTCAATAATACTACAATATTGACACCCATAAAGATTACATTTAACCATAAAGATTACGCTTCATAATGACAAGATGTCATGATATTATGATAAACGAAAATCAACTTACTGTGGTAATTCATGGCTGGGTGTAGGGAGTCGACGTTGTGAGCTGCTAAACTAATCCCGTTCACGGAGAAGGGTGGACCCTTCATATTTGGTGGTCCTGGTACTGGGGGTATAGTGTACGCCATACCACCACTCATGCCACGGATTGGGAAAGCCGTCTCGATGCTGTGTCGTTCCAACCCGGTCAGAAGTGAACTGCAAAGAAAGCGACGGTCAACCAAAGGTGAATTGCTTGTCTTAACTAGGATTCAATTTAGATTTTGTTAGAGTAATGATGATATGCGCCTGGAGCCTCTGGTGCAGAGACACACACGCTCAACACAGGTGCTACACCGGCCTAGGGGACCCTAATCTCTATGTATGTTCCGGGTGAAGTGATCAAGTAAAGTACTACCCAACATTTTGTTTCCATTTGCGTATATTGCACAGACGTGTTGTCATTGCTAGCTATAGCCTTATACACCGTGAGCTGAGGCGCGCACTGACTGGACCATACTTGGCATGGCGCAAAGTCACGTGGGTGAGCGAGCAGCCAATCGGCTTAGGGTCATCCTCCTTTTGTTAAGTGCTCGTACATGTCACTTGTTCAACTTTGGTTTTACAAATTGAGCTTGGCAGTTGTTCTTTATCCATCTATTCTTGTTCCCCTCTTCATGCTGTGTTTTTCTTTTTCTGACCGCTTGACAATCGTTATCCCATGATCACAGCCTTTGCAAGGCTTCTTTATGATATATTCTTCATCCCTCCCAACTTCGACAAAAGACACCACATTCAACGTGAAATAATAGCATGAAGAAGGGTATGAAGACGTAGTTTGAGAGGAATGTTTAACAAGCTGTATGGGGTCCATGTAAGAATAGCCTCGTCCATCAGCTAAGAATAGACGGCAAATTGCCGCTGTTTCAAGCCATTTCCTTGTATGTTTTTATTCATGCTATCCATTTTCTTATTCATTATGTAATAATGTTCTCAGCAAACTAAATGTCGAAACTAAATGTGCCTGCCTTCAACCATGGCGTGAATAAAATATTGGGTCACGCGCCTCCAAGTGTTACTGCATTGTAATACTGAACGGCAACTTTGACATTGAACTATGACAGTTATCAGTATTTTCTTTGCCGATTTCTAAACTAGTTTCAACCACATGCAATTCCACTCACGTCACTACAGTAAACTTTAATTGACATACTATTTTGTTCTGCATAATCATTGTATTCAAATAAGTAACTCGAACGGTCGAGCATTCTAACTCTCCTGCATATTGAAGTTACTTATCAAAAATTTGTAAAAACAATGTGAGCGTTGTTTTTTTAAATGTTTATATACAGCCTAAGCTCTATATCTAGAAAATTAATAAAAATGTTCACATCGTTTTACATGTGAATTTCGAATTTGTCTTAGTAGAGAAATCATTATTGCACAGAGGCAACTTTCAGATTAATTTAAGAGTCTGACTTTGGCTAAGACAATATTGATATCGGCAGCTTAATATCCATTTATTCATTGACCTCAAGAAATTAATAACTAACCAATCCGGCCATTTATTAAACACTGATATCGGTCTCGGGGTGAAGACAAATGGAATTTGGGTGGAACACCTGACTGAATATCAACACACGAGGGGGAGGGGAAACGCAAACACTGCGACTTGGTGGATAGGCTATGCATCATTGTGGCTGATGGGTTTCTGACGATAACGCGTTATGTAATGGGTTTGACAACCAACAATCGATAACACAGACCATAATATAGAGCATATATGCCTATGGAAGAACCGAAACGGTCAAAATTAAGAATATTCTTTATTTAAAATCAAAAATGGCAACATCTCGAAAAATTATAATCCAACTCTTACATCCACACGGAACCGAACATAGTTATAGACCTATACCAATTAGCATATCATACACGCATCATGTATTGGGCTCTGATCAAAACTTTAATGATTACAATGAATCTTTACAACAATGGAACGGCATACAATGGCCTTAATGTTTTTACGACCAGTTCTTTAACGAAGGATGGTGAAAGCAACAATCATGACATCATTTAATACCGCTATGCTAATTTGGCGACATTTGGGGGCGCTGTTCGTTTGATACCTAACCACATTGTTGGTGGCGGGTTAGGGGGGTAGCCACCTTTGAAAATAAGCCTGTAAAGCTTTATGGGTTTTCCTAGTTTTCAACATCACTTCTTGTTTTTGTTTTTTTATATTTGAGCCATTTTATTTATTTATTTTACCAAATAGTATACAGAACAGAATAAATGTTACTCTACTGTTCCAAATCGTTTTAGTCTCTTCGCACTTGCAATAAAAAAGTAAACCGATTGTAATGACTAATTTCATAAGATTACTCATTAAGTACAATTTGCTATTAAGTACAATAGGCTATTTCGAATGAATTATTACTTTAAAATCAAGCAGCAAAATGTAACAGCTTCAGAAACCGTTACATGTCCAGTAAGACATACGGCTTGACCAACAGATAGAAAGGAAATGAAACTTAACAAAGGGAAATTTCACCATATTCTATTGTTTGTATTTCAGTGGTTACACGGTCAACCCTGCAGTTCTGAAATGACACTAAATCACGTTTTATAGAAGAATTCCACGCCTCGCCCAAAGGAACATTTGTATTGAGCGACTCATCCTCATCAACTATGGCCGGAGAAAAGCCCTAAAAGAGAGATTGTGTCTCTCGCTGAGAAACTTTCCCCCAGAACAAGGGACGTTCATGCTTCTTGAAGATGGACACCATTGCATGCCATCAGATGACAAGATACCACTCCGTGAGCCTTGTCGGTTGGACCACAAATCTCCCTCGGTTTTGGGCTCTTCTTTTGTGGCTTATTCCTCTCTTTCTGGCCCTTCCGGTCAAGGCTTGTAAAGAAGTTATTTAATTGATGGACAAATAAAAAGGAAGGAATCCATGAAGCCTGGTGCGCCCTATAAGAAAACTTACCTGCAGTTATCCAGGCGCTCTAAGCGTTTAACATAAAACGATAAGCTTCATATAACAACTATCCAGATTATGTACTTAATGACAAATATTAAATACATATCATACTTCCTGTTCGTTATTTTACCGGCAATTTCCGTTTTAATCGGAACATTTCTATTTTGCAGCAATATAACATTTCAAAAAAATAATGCCCAGAAGAATGGTTTCACAGTAATATAAGCCTATAGGCGTCGAAATTAATTTATGACGGGTTTTCCATACTTCACTCGAAACTTAATTACTGTTAAACCATTATTTTGTCTTATATCTCATTTCAAAAAGTAAAGTCAAACAAATACAATCTTTTCTTTGAATATATTTCATGAATATTTGTTTTCCTTATTTTTGTTGTATTTCACACGTACAATATGCACAATATGAAGTATTTATATTGAGAGTAAAATAGAATCAACGCGAAACTGTTAATTTGTCTTGGGGCCGTAGCCCATAACAATCAGCAAGCCGATCCCTTCTCAAGACATTCCGTGTACTTTTCTCAAGTAATTCGATTTGCAGACTGCCTTACTCGCTTCGGAGCACCGAGGAGGCTTATTGCGAGAGTCGTCCGCCAAAAGTCCGGCGTTGTTACGCATGATTAAAAGCCCAGGGGCTAAGACGGGAACTCGGCAGCGTTTTGCCAGCAAGATACTGGCTGGGTTTTATAATAAGACGACTGAAAGAGTCAATATTTAAAGTTTCCTTTACATGCAAAATATTTCTTAATGTAAAAACGTCCGAAGATATAACCATACACTAGTTATGTTTCTTAGAAGAAAAAACTTTTGATTGTGCTAGTTTGGCTTAGATTAAAGTAAATAAATTCATAGTTTTATCAATTTGTCAAAGGTATTGTACAAATTTTGTTAAATTAATAACATAATAGCATTTTAACTTTTTATTTAGCTATGAACATTTCAGAAATTTGATAATGAAGAAGCAATTACCCGGACAAATGTATAGGCCTATATAGGTTCCTATTTTCGGCAAAAAATAGTTACTTTGTTCCAAGTATAATTCACGTAATAGGCCCATATTTATATGTGCAGATATGTCCAATTACCGCTAGGTGTCCGTGATTATTCGTTAAATTTGGATGGGAAAAGTCCACTTTAATAACAATTAATCAACTTGACAAACCTGAACTTGTATAATTGTTTCGCCCAATTACCTTGCAGTATAGATGTACCCTGTATTTACACACACTGTTTCAAAAAGGTTGAGAGCAGGAAGTTTACAGTAAATAATCTCCTTGGAAACTGAGAGACTTGAGTTTTCAAATCAGCAAGAAATAACAGTTGTCTACCCACGTCAGTCTGAATTTGATATTCACAGTGGTCGGCCTTCTCGCAAGGAGATGTAACAAGCAGCCGTCAATATTCTCTCTAAAGCAAATCATTGCACCGAGCAGACAATTGCAAAGTGATCGATATTTGTTCACAAAATGGTCAAAATTGTTTAACATCCGCCATAAAGAGGCTTCTTCCGTTGAGCATCAATCAAGGCAGGCACGATATTTTCAACATGAGCTCTAGCAAAAACACGATAGTTGGTATATTAACCCATTGCAAGCTACATCCTTCTCTTGCACGCAGAAGCCGTGTTTCCCGCCAAATGAAACTCAATACCACTAGAGAACCACCCCAAACTATATACTTGACATAATTAATATCCATTTGGCTGGGTGTGTGGCTATTGTATATTTCAATGGTCATGGGTCGATTGATTTGTCTTCTCCATTAGAGGTTATTACATTGTTTCCTGGTCGCCGGGGGCCGTGCGTCTGTTCAAACCTTTCGCCGGTGCTAACCCTGCCGACCATTGTATCGGGTAAAAGGTAGAAGTCACGTAGCAATTCGGAGGATTTTTAACCGTTCGGAGGAAAAAATACTAGCTACTTATTCAGCAATTGTGTTTTGTACAACAATGATTTTACACAGCAAATGCTATTAGAAGGTACGATATTTCTTTTTAAGAAATATATCATACATCTAACCTGTGCAAATTCCATCAAAAGAGGTGCTCACGTTTTTGAGAAAAAACGAACAAATGTTTCATGTTTTTTCTGTTTTATTTTGAATGATTAACATTGGTCAAATTGATATTTCAATTCCTGTTTCTCTATAATATGAAACCACTTCAAACTGACAAAAATTATTTCTCGGGATGATTGATACTGGTACAAACTTTACACCAAGGAAGTTTTTAGATAATAAGTCGTTAATTTGATAATCTGGTAAATAATAATGTTGTACCTTCTCTTAAACTTGCCACAAATTTTGAGTAATAAATTTAGGTAAGCACAGAAGATGATTATCTCTAAAATGATGGTGTATAAAAGTGCATCAACCTGCAAACGCATTATCTTTCAATTATGACTTGATGAAGTGCGTGGTCATTTTTACAGTAACGGACATGTCTGCTTCGTCTGGATTTTACCCATGGAGTTGTGCGGCAAAACATATAGTTGAAATATATCCAGTGCAACATTTTCACTCAGTCAAGAGGAAAATGTGGCTTAAAAGTGCTTTGGCCGAACGGCCTATCCCACACAGGGATATCACCGTTGGCAATCTCGACAACTGACCCGGCATTATCTCTCAGAATATTACTAGCTAGTCTTTTCCATCACATCACTTTAAATAGACAATCTTGTAAATTAGTGTGGCCTTATGTGTTCAATATATGCCCAATTAAATGGGGGGGGGGGGGGGGGTATAATTAATTTGTGAATCTGCAGCGTCTGCCATGAAGTTACCCAAGTGGTTAATTTGCTATTTTGTCACAGTAGCATCACTCATTTTGAAGGAGCAATTAGACACCATCGCGTTGGACATGTGCGATGATCAGAAACGAAGTTCACACATTACCACTAGAAAGCATGCATTTGTCCTTCGTTATAGCGACAACGTACAAACACTATTTAAAAAAAAAATGATTAGGCCTAGTATAAATGAAATATAAACATCTAATTACAGGTATTCATACATCAAGACTAAATGTAACAATTTCTAAGATTATTACAACATAGGATTACATTAATCTATTAATATGTGAAGGTTTCAGTTCAATGCGCAGTCCTGACACAATTTTCAGGATGATTGGTACTGAGTTTGCCAACTTCACATCAAGTTAGCTTTTGGATAATAGTTTAATTCAGTAATTTTATAATCAAGATTGTTGTAATTTCCCTTTTGACTGCACAGAAACCGAATTGACACCGAACTCCATACCCATCCTGAACCCTATACCAAGCTGTTGAATAATTGTTTTGTTGTTGTTTATCTTGACAGTGGTCATATTGACAATTGCTGTGGCGTCTTTTGACTTTGCACATAACTTCACATCCTGCCTTTAATAATTTTCTAGAGATACTGAATAAGGAAACAACAACTTGTTTTGTCGGCAAAGATCAAAGTGAGTCTTTTGATCACTGTAATCACCAAAGCGTTAATTAAAGTGACAAGAGCCCACTGTGCACAGGCACTGACCGCAGAAAGGACCAATTCTAGTATAACAATTATGTGTGGGACACTACCTTGCGTATATTATTGCACCACATGGCAGGACTCGGTTCAAAGTTTGCTTGGGGCAGATTGGAATTAAAGATCAAAATCAACGCTGGGAAAGTGAGGATTTTTGTTTTCGTCTTCTCGTAAATACATATTCGAATCTTATGTTGCAACCTGTCATTGTTACAGCATTTTTTAAATAGAAATATACATGTTGAGTAAAATGGTAGGTTAAATGCGTTTCTTAGGCAAGTTTTCTCCAGGCCGTTACTCCACACCTTCACACCCGCCCCAGAAATCCGGTACTGGGAAGGAAGCGCCCTCAATTGATACCTACCGTTTACTAGTAGTAGTCAGGAATCATATACGTATGCCGATGTATATTACGTAACATTCAATTATTTTGTAGTTTTCATCCAGTATTGTTGGAATTAACCATAGATAATATTTGAGCCTTACGAATTATTACAAACCTAAAAACATGTTTTTGAAGAAATCTCATCAAAATAGAAGATTGTATGCACTGTCGTTTACAACAATGTATTTTCCCCTGTCTTGTAGTTGGATAGAGGGCGCTTTATTGGTAAACAAGTGAAGTCATGTGTCCCGTTATCTATCATTCTTATTCAGAGCGCTTCAAGCGTCATTTGTTCCTTGTATTCGAAAGCTGGAAAGATTTGTTTAAGTCCTTTTGAATTCCTGTGCTCTTGCCATCCAGCGGGTTGTGAAATTGTGTTCAGTACTTGCCGACAGCATTCAACTAAGCGTGAAATGTATTGTATATTTGTATGTGTATGTGTATGGCCACGATAAAGTTGGGCCTGTCAACTTACAAAATTGATGGAAGTTTTACTCGGCATTGTTAACTTTCTAATTTCAGGTTGGTAACTCGAATACAAACCCTTGGTTTGTTTGAGAGTTATTAAAATGGCAACACAATAGTACAAAAGATTCTAAACAGCTCACCGGCTTCATAATGGCGGGGAATTGTTTTGCAGGACAAACGTTTGGCGTGGGGATATGCGACCTTTTGACCCCCATTGCAATCTTCCAAAAATGAAGGAACCTGGTGGTGAACCAGGAAATGTCTTCTCACACCAATCGGCTTACCCATCTCACGTAGGAATATACAAACAAAGCCATAGTGGTGTTTCAAGTATTTTATTTTATTTTTTTTGCCGCTACGAGGTTAACTCAGGCACGGAGTCGGCGCTCCAGTCACCGCTCCCCGCAGCGCTGTTTTTGTCGGCGCGTCACCTTTACGATATTATGGTCTCGTTTTCCATCTCCTGTCAAAAGGTACACCAGGTGTACATGCCTGCTGGGCACAAACTTGGTGACTGACAAAGGGGGTGCTTGCATACCAACATGACAAAGAAAATGACGGAAATGTGACAATAGAACAAAATTGTTATTGGAATTATTGATCATATCTTTACCGAGCTGTGAACATGGTTCCTTTCTTTTCCCCTCACTGTAGTTTTTGAATATTATTGTAAAACCAGTAGTTTAAGTTTAAACATTCCATGCATGAGAACAGCACAACTATGTAATATATTTAAGTTTTTTCGTTGAGTGTGTTAGAAATTTGTTTTCTGTAATTAACTGACTGAAGTATTGAAATTTATAAAACCATGCTAGGCCTATACCCTGAAATCATTTAAAACATTTATGGGCAGTAGAGAGAAGGTTTAAAATAACATCACAATTCCCAAGAAATGACTTCCTAAACAAAATCACTTCCCTCGAGTTTTTTTCACCGCCGCCGCTTCATGAGCAAAGGAGCTCCTTTGCTGCTTGTGCTTTGCCGAGGTTTTTTAAAAGGATTTTCCCAGCCAGTCCAGGGCTGGGAAGGACCGCGGCGTTTTATCCCTGCACATATCGCGAGTTCATTAGGGTCTCAACTGAGGTATAACCACTAATGAAACGTGTACCCGAGGGGGCACGCTCAGCCCTCGGGGCTCACATCGGTTCGAATCAGTCAGCCTGGTACGAGAGGAAACTATCACAGTTAAGATCTCCACTAACAAGGAGTGCTTCCTCACTTTTTTCGCTAAGGGGTGTAATTGTAATTATTATTTACCAGTGGGCATTGCGTGCCGAAAGATGCAACGAGCGCGGCGAGCCAAGGCGTGAGAGCCATGTAGCAAAGCCGACTGCTCCGGAGTTTAGACAAATTAATAAAACTGTGCCAAGATGGCGCGCTCCCGCGGGTCACTTATAAGTGATAACTTTTTGGCGGGATTTTGATTCGCATCGCTTGAGACTTGCCGATTTCAATTACCTGACTTTAGAATCACAAGTTCAAGGCAAGATACAACATTTGAGATATTATTTTATGACATATTTGACTTTTATGGGTCATCGTTTGGGTGACTGTTAATAACAAAATGGACGAATGGCACTAGACACAACAAGTCATTTCTGGGGATGCAATGACTAATTCATGCAAGTTTTGAAGATTGCTTTAATAGATTCGTTATTTCATAAGGTCAATAAACAACTTAAGTAAGTCCCATAAAATCATGACATTCTAAAGAGAAGTGAATAAGACCAAATCGGTAAATTAGACAAATATCATATGGCAATGTCCGCCATGGTTGAATAATCCATGAATTTGGGCATATATAAGTTTCAAATTAAAAGAACCACTGACCTATGCTGCTCATTATTAAGGCTTTTGGGACTCACTGATGTCGCGACCCAACCCTTCTCCATCACGTCAGTTTTCCCCATACAGACACCGGAACCACGGGTAAATGAATAAATGTATAGCGGGCGTTGAGAAGTCACTTTGAGGGTGGGAGCTCCACTGCAGTCAGGCACAGAATACGGTGGATCTGAGAGAGTGGGGGACAAAATGCGATCATGATCATAAGGATTACAAAAATGTTTTTTAAGAAAAATCTTTTGAAAGATTATTTGTCTGGCAAGTATATGCCAACTTGCGGAATTTTATATAGTTTTGTTTATAGATGGAAACAATGCATTTCGTCACCCACACTCCTCATAGGCCTATACTGTGTTAATTAACAGTCTTTAATGCACTATAATATTGTCTATTTCCTAAGGAAACGATCACGAAAATTAATCTTTTGTCTTTTCAGTTGGAGCAAATTGAATACTCAGTCAATAAAAGACTGGTTTTATGGACACTAAGAGCAGCCACTTATAAAACGTTGCACATCTCATTTGATATCAGAGAAGTGTATGACTGTATTAAGAAATGAATCTCTTTATGTTATAATATCATTCATAAACTAGCCATTTCGCTTCTGGCTATATCCACACCGACTCATCGGTCTCGTGCCCGCATCTTTACAGGATCAAGGGACTTAAGCTAGTTTACACAGATTTTCTTGTTTGTATTTTGTAGTGCGCCGTAAGTAGAAATTAAACCGCGCAAAATCTTAACATTATCAACTGAAAACTGTTTACGGATGCACATTATATGTGGATGAGCCTTGACTAGCGATAATCATTTAGATCTCAGGCGAGCTATATAGGGGAGGTAGACAGCGAGGCACGCACACCATTATACCTGCAATGCCTAGGTGAATATCGCAACGGCCAATCTGCCTCATAACAGAATATAACAAATTGCCTAATGTCTGAAACGATGATAGGTAAAAATTTGTCATTTTTAATTTTCTAAAGATTGTTAAAATGAAGCCACGGTAAAGCCGTTCACCCATTTTGTGTATTGTATGAAGTTTGTTTTAAATATATAGTTTTTCCTGCACCACGTTTTGTTTCGTCGTTAAAATCCAGACAAAATATCAATGGATTGGTTGCACAATCCACTCTAAACAAGAATGCATGCAGGTGAGAGGGTAAAATCACATGACTTTACCGACCAACCACAGCTAATTCCACTGGGTTTCACCTATTTTTCTTATCTTGCATAGCCCAAGATAAACGTAATTTATTTTATCAAATCTTAAACGGACGGGCCACTTTGGTTAATTCCTTCGCTTTGCGGCAAGGGCACCCCGAGCGATTGAATTTACCCGGGTTCCAATTTGGACTGATTGTCTACGACGCAAAAAATAAAATCCGCAACCTAAAAGTGTTTCCGACGTGCTGAGGCATGGAGCGGGGACAGAGAGACATTTTCCAAGTGGTTTGCCGACCGTGATGGCTTGATTTGATACTTCGAATTCGATGGTTTAAAGCCGCGAAATTTACTTCAAATGCGGGGGTTCATCGCCGCCAATTATACGAGTTACGTTTCCCGACGATTGAGTGTTACGTCTCGCTTTCATCCAAGGCTGGGGTCCGTGGCTCGTCGGAGTGGAAGTGTTTCGCCTAACCTAATTAATTAACTATCAATCCGCGGTAATTAAGGATAAACACGGGAGTCTATTTCTCAATGAGTTTGAGAAGATGTCAAAGTGAATTGCCTGGCTTTTCAGTGGGCATATTGAACTTTCAATCTATGTATGACAAATTTCAGATTTCAAGTAAAAATTCATTTGGTTTAGGGCTTCAGAGAGTGAAACAGAAAAAAAAGTATGAGATCTAAATGCATTAGGCATGACCATGCAAGTCGATGCGTGTACTTGGTAAATTTGGCGGGAAATGAAATTGATCAAAGAGCAAAAACAGCTTGCAGGTCACCCTCCCAGCATCGGTGTATATATACCAGAAATCCCCATCCACTTCGAAGTCCGAAGATTAAATTAAGGCCAGCGGGTTTTGCGTCAACAATCCGCGGGGTCCCGTGAAACTTTTCCGGGTCTCGTTTAAGCGTGACGAATGACTTCTGCCCCGGACTATGGCAGCTATAGTCGTGTTTGTCGATGCGAGCAAACACACGCCCCTACGGACAAGCAGTGTATTCCAGGATAAGTACAGTAATCCTGAAAATAAGTAGCGATCGAAATTTGGGGGAAAACAAGGCCAATAAGTTTATACAAAAATATTTATTTATACAGGACATTGCACATCACAATATTATTGATAATTTACTTAATTAACAAAAACCTAATATCTTTAAAATCTCCAAAATGTATTGAATGCATTAAACGAAAGAAATTTGTTTTAATTATTAAACGTAAAGTAGACCCAGAGCATTGTTACTAAACAATAAAAATCCTTCAAAATCCTCCAATTGCTTTTGTTGTCTAGGGAGTTAGGGTTAACTAGCCTATAATGATATGGCATATAAAGTTTGTTTTTCCCCAGTGGATGAGCAGAGATTGTTAGTTTCGAAAATGTTCACCAGGGCCTGTATTCCATATAAAGCTTAACAGTTAGGCCTAATGGTGCATGATGAATTGGTGACAATTAGTAAACGTACGCACCTCTTGTAATCCATATATAATCGCATAGGTGAAAGGTGACATTCTATCATTTTTCAACCGCAGAATTAATAGCTGGATTTGGTATTTCAACAACTAGGCCTACTGAACAAAATGTCAAAAATCGAAATAGGACACAGTTTTTCAACCAAAGACTCGTGTCCAAGTACACGAGTCTTTGGTTTGACATGCTTTGTGCTGGAGAGGAAGACTAGCCAAACTATACTAGTCTCGTACCGAACTGTATTTAACCATAGAGAAAGAAACATTTCACGACGATTGTATAACCAATATAAATAACAGAAGACAACGCCATTTTGAGACCATGACCATAATTATTAGGACTACGGTTATGTTTCAACATGTACGGGGTTTTTTCGGGAAAATTCCGATTGGATTGACATAAATGTTTACATACGCTCCCTAAGTGTAAATATTTACAAATGAAAATTATACCACAAACATTCAAAATAG
The DNA here is from genome assembly GCA_029582265.1 of Zoroaster sp. YZ-2022. Classification (NCBI taxonomy): domain Eukaryota; kingdom Metazoa; phylum Echinodermata; class Asteroidea; order Forcipulatida; family Zoroasteridae; genus Zoroaster; species Zoroaster sp. YZ-2022. Next base: position 13,704,708 of record CM055821.1, on the reverse strand, counting down.
GCCTATTTCTAATAACATGGTTTGTTCTACAAAAAAAAATAACAGAAGTTTCAATATCTGGTTCCATTAGTAGAATTCACAGAGTGTAGGCCTATACGTAATTTAATTTGGTTTGGCTTTTTTCATAAGGGCGGCCATCTTGTCTGAGTTCGATAACTTGATGTTGGATTAGTCAGACAGTTCGTCATACAGCCCATTGCCCATCAATGTATATAATATTTGAAATTAGTGTATATATATATTCAATATATACTAATTCAATATATATATAGGCCTAGGCCTATATATTCATTAATAGGAATTGCATTAGTTGAACCCATAGGCCTACACGAAAGATTATCATTCATTGCTAAAGCCAGAATTCATAAACTGCGTAGGCATAATTGATTGATATTAACGTTTTAATTGATTTAATTTTGCCCGACACCGACGTGTGTATATCACTCGACGCAAGAATTTCATCAAACTATATTAACGTTTTAACAAACCACGCAATATTTCACACATTTTCAATGCGAATAATAGTTGTTTAACGAATGGACACGAATAAGAATTAGCAGATCAATACCAAACGCTTTTGTTCTGCCCATGCAGATATAAATAGACTAAATGGTTCTACAAACATGAATATTGTACAACCAAATGTTATCCTCATTCCTCATAAATTTGTTGCCGTTTTCGGACAACTTAGGCCTAGACTATATATCTAAACAAGCCACAGTTATTGTTCAATGGCGTTTACCGAGCAAACTTTTCATGGCGAGTAATCAATGACATACGCATATTCTTGAGGACGTATGAATACACATATGCCTCTATAGAACTACTCCCTGGCTAAACACGGCTCCATATTCCTAAAAGCTCATTATCTGGATATTCATTTAAACTCTGCCCATCATGTTTGGACTTATTTTCCTATTACGCAAAAGGTTTACACAGCGCAACGTTGTGTACACACACGTGCTTCGTTCACCCCTTCGTTTGTATAGCAAAGGTGTGCGTTGCGATGAGGCGTGTAAACGAGATACCTCCTCGGACGCCATGATGTCTTGGATTGAAATATTTCACTTGACGACCAAGGACGCAGCAGAAAGGAGAGGGGGAGCTTGGTACCAAGACAAGCAACTATATAGGTCGACAACCTGTGTTATACACGTTACACACAATGCTGTCATTTCAATGGTAAACCATTTCAATGACATGGGAAGCAAGAGCCAGTGCAATGCTCAAAGAATAGCCATGGCAAAACCGGACCTTTCGAAAATCATTTTGTTAAGTTTTGCTGGTTAAATATAGATCTATGTGACCAAAATCTTTACGTCAAAACAGTTTAATTTTTTGTCTTTTATAAAGAGGGATTATGGCTCAAAATGGAATCAATATGTTTTATACAGTTTAACAAAACAATACATGCATGCCCCAATAGGCCTATAGATTTTTTTACTTTGGAAACCTTGGCATTGGAATGGGGGTCACACACAAAAATGTAACATTTATTATGAAAATTATAATATACTACTCAAAACAATTTAGGGAACACCGGATTTTTAACATCAAATAGGTTTGAAATGTTCCATGAACCGGGATTTTCATTTGCAACCCCCTCTCCCTTTCAGTAGTCATGTCATGAAATGTGTAATCAGTACATGCATCCTTTATCATCTGTTTCATTGTGCAGTTGTTTCTCATCAATTCTGTGAAACATTGTGTTTATCTGAAATATATGATCTTGCTTTAACAGATTATTCCGGAGTTCCCTAAATTGTTTTGAGTAGTATATTATGTCAGTCAATTACATGTACATAATGAAACCTTACAGTGCACAACCCTAATTTATCCCCCTAATGGTTTGACTAGGAACCTTCCTGAATCCACCAAAATCTAATACCATGCATGGGCTATACAGTACCGAGTACATCAAAACGCACCACAAACTTATTAATTAAATCTGCAAGATGAAATATGTAATAAATCCAACGAAATGCGATAGAATGTGTGTATTTTTGTCACTATACAGGATGGGCAGACTTGTATTCAAGTCATCTGTGTAGTAGGCTTATCGGTACATTATGACTCTTGGGGCTAATTTTATGGGGCTTGCTAAGCACACAAATTTGACTAGCATAGAAAAGCTACCGGTATACGCTGAACAAAAATAGGTTAGGCCTAACGGCCAATTTTTTACGAATTGCATAATGCTTCCGACAGGTTCTCAGCTAAATAAATTTGTTTAGCAGATATAAAGAACATTGTCTGCTAAGCAGCTCTATAAAATCGCGCCATAATCACTAAAAATGTGACTCGATTCAGACCAGAGTCCGAGTCTTACAAGTCTGCCTGCACAACATGAACTGAAAATACTTCACTTGAAATTTAACGTTGCACGAAGCCAGTGCATCTTAATTACAGTCCCCGTTATACATGTACAACGCTAATTACTTTTAATCAACAAGGACGGTGTTAAATCAATGCTAATTGGTATGTCAACCAGAGATGTGAATTATAAACCCGTTTGTTTAATGGTTTTATGCCGACTTAGTCGCTGTTCAATCCAAGTTAAGTGGATGCTTGACCAGTTTTCTTGTGAAAGCGATAGCTTGTGAATCTTATGAATTGCCTTCATTCAATGGATCATTTGATTGAAAACAAAATTAAATAAATAAGTTCAATAAGGATCTTAACAATTGTAATAATCAAATACATTTAATTAACTTTTATTTCATGCAAAGATTATGCTTTCCTGAAGACGATCAGAGCATACTGATTGAAACGTCGAGTTGTATCAACCAGTACCGGTACTTTTCAGAACTAATTGCTACTCAAAAGACAATTTCTACATTGTGTCACCGCAAACAGTCTATACCTTTTCACCATGTAAAGCTACAAGTCTTACCACAAAGTAGTTGGAATATGTTGGTATAGGGTTAAGCCTATACACACTACGTATTTGATAACACCATAATACAGAGTACAATAAAGTCATTGATTAATATAATATTCTGCAACATTTATTTGGTACGTAAAATCTTATGAGCCTATATAAGTTTGGTATTGTGACGACATGCAGCAAAGTACTATCGATTACTGGCGGAAAGATAAATGTTTATGCATAACGTGCATTACAATCTTAAAATATTCCATTTGGTATTGATAAGGATACATGCATGTAACCCGCAAATATCTGCAAATGTGTGTACGTGTACAAAAGACTACCACAGGCCCACAAGTTCTTCCCTTCTATATATGCACGTCATGTGTTTGCGTGATTCTATGACTGTTCTTCGTGCCTATCCATCGTCGTATAGGAATCACTATGCTAACTTTGTTAAATTACGTGTTTGGAGTCTTATGTACATAAGTCATAAAGATATAATACAAAGGATGGCTGTACAAAAGGAAAAATCTCAATGATATGTACTTACAAATGTCTAATGGCCACTGGTGGAGTTGGTGTCAAGTCCCGATGTACTCGATTCCTGGCGTAAATCACTTGAGATGTTGAGTTGTCCAGAGCACAGAAACTTGCGTTTGAGTGTTTTACTAGTGCTGTAGCGGAATATACTAGCGAGTTGCCAAAAAGATTGTTTTTAGTGCGAAGGTCCTACGTCCAAGTCGAGTTAGTCACTGTGGTTTGATGACTATAGTGGCCTGACTGCGAACATAATAAAAGACCGGTAATGAGGAACAGTGAGTGACGTTTCAGTGGGCAAATCGACACAGTCAAAATGCAAGAGTTTTCCCTGTAATTATTCTATGGGCTTTCTGTGGGGAATCTATTGTCATTCAAGACGCGACGAATGACAATAGCCGTGCAAAGCCAGTTGGAGTAATAACATACATCCATCCACTACTGACTGAAAACAGTTCGAAATATGATGTATCATTTAACGCAAGAACGTCACCATGTGACTGCAAGCAATGAGATTATATACAACGATCAATGCGATATGTTATTGTGATTGATCATCTAATACCTTTGAGCAGCGGGTTGGGCCGGTCGGCAGAGTACGGTAGAGAGTAGCTCACGGAACAAGGGTAGCTGCTCTATAATGGCATTATAAACACCAATGGAGTCTTTTCAGTGATGTCCAGTGTTGCGTTCACCGTATGCGAGCGCACAATTGCGCCAATCAGAGGACGCCTTAGTTAGCGTTCAGTGGCTGACACTCCCCATAAGTTCAACCTACGACTTTTACACCCATAACAAGTAACACATCCCGCAAGTGAGGGTGGATGGATCCTTTCTTATAGGCCTACTGAAAATCAAACGCCAAAGTAGAGCAGGCACACAATTTTCTAAACATAACTCTCTTTTTTGAAACAGCGTTATAAGTAGGCCTACATGCATATAAACTCAAATTTTAGATGTATTAAGCATCTAGTACCGGTAACACACACAAACGCACGTTGTAGTAAATTTACTGATTATACTGCGTGAACAACTTTGGAATCATAACATGTAAAAAGCAGAAATATGACCAATGTGATGAGGCCGGTGGTTAATTGATTTGAATCAGTTTCTGTGTTCAATAACGCAAATTTGCATTATTCTATTGTGTTTATGTATGTGTGCTTGTATGTTTATCGTACTGTCTTTGAGAAAGAACCTGCTAGGTCAGTCGTAACGTAAGGTCATTAACTACTATTTTGCATTATTATTTTCGGTCTAAAGTGCATTTATCTCAGATTTTTTGTCAGTTTAGCAATAAATTACCATCAAGCAACTTTATGTCAAACATAACAAACGTAAACAAAATAAAGATTTCGTTGTTTCATTAAAAACGTGAGGACCATTTGTGATGAAACTTTCGAAGGTTGGGGTGCTGTCAACATTTTGTCACGTTTACCTTATTTTCTCATGTATATGTATTTTATATTTTTCTCTAATTGTTTTTTTACCATTGTGTTTGTGATTGTTTCTGCCCTGTGAAATAATAAATGAAATGAAATGAAGGTTAGTTTTTATATGTAGGCCTATTTTTGGAAAATTAAATAGTTGAAATTCACTTTTCTGAGAACCATTGTATTTTCCCTTTAATATCCAATTGAACAAGCCATTGGCAAGGCACTTTGTATTCTTAAATCAACCTAGAAATCAAGATTGATATAAACATATAATATAAATTTGTACCTGTTTTGAAATTTTCAGGGTTAATTGAAGTAGGGAAATGCCCTTGTATGACATGTGCGATTACCATACCAAAGACTTAACATATTATCGAGGCAAACGCTCTCAATTGGACCTCAGCCAAAGCTGTACTTTTTGTTCCTTGACAGTATGTCTGAGTGACAAATGACCGCAAATGGGTCACAATAATAATTAGTTTCCACCCCAGTGATATCCAAGTAATAATTCACTTCTTTTCAGCTCACAATGCACTGAGTCATGGCCGCTCTTTAGAGACCAACTGGTGAAGTTACTCTCAGGTAAATTATTTTTTCACAAGGCCTACAAAGCCTATTCAACCTTTTTTGACCTGTAAGGTAATAAATTCAGGCGAATAGAAATATGGCAAGCTAAACAGCAAGGTTATTTTCATTGAAAGTTGCCAGAGTGAAGTTTTGTTGAGTTCTATGATCAGAATTAATTTCAAATACCATGATAGACCGTCAGAATCGATGTGTTGACTGTACAATGCATATACACTGTAAGGTACCGGTATTACCATTTTAAGCTACAACGGTATCGGCCGGCTGCCGTAAATAGTATAAGGGATACTCGGTGGCAAATTTAACGGGATTTGCATGGGATTTACGCACCTCATTGTACATTAAAGACACCCAGGAGTTTGCCAACAGATTAGAGGGGTCAGCTTAGCCCTAACCCAGAGATTTACCCCAGAAAGCAAAGACGTAACGGGAACTTGGGTCGTAGCCCTTAGGCAACCTGAGGTGATGCTGGTTAGGATTTTATGAAGTGGCACTCTCATGGTATACGCGGTATACATGACTTCAAAACCCATAAGAGTCTAGCGCCCAACTCAGTATAGAATTCTGCGAATCGATAATCAATACAGCACCTGTTTGTGTTTTCGGCAAATGAGAGCGTATTTGAGTGTCATAATTGTCAGGGAATGTAACCTTGTTCTCTATTCCAAGCGGCATTGTGTAGCACCTGTTTAAAAAATGCAAATACAATAGGTTGGCGGAATTGTAAAAGGTTGTTTTTGTCTTTTCTTGTTTTATGCTAGGTATTCTGGTTTGTCCCAGACTGTGTTTAGACCAGATGTTGTGGGAAGCAGTACAGGATATAGGCATGGTATATCGACACAGGCACACGGATTGAAAAGTTTCACGTTGATGGCGTATCGCACACGCGTCACTGGCCGCTTTCACACTCTCAATTTGGCCCGGGAGAGAGAAATTGCCGCCCGCAAAATAATAAGGTTATTAACGTGATTGCTTGGAAATTAAACCAAAGCACAAGCACCCTCCCTCCGTCAATTACCTCTCTTGCTTTTGGAAGAGATTATAGGAGTGAATTGCGACAATGATGTACTTTAATTACATTAATTACATTATGAATTCGATAGTCCGGGGGCACAGGCATGGCAGCGGGCTGTACAGACCGTCAACCGGGCCCGTTAGACCCACTGGGTCGCCGCAGGGATTACCCCATTCCCCGGGCTCATATTCCCCACAACATACTCTCTACAAATTGGAATAGATGAATCACTAGAAATACAGGGAAAGGAATTACAATCTGTTTTTCTTTTTCCTCATCATAGAAGGATTACAACTTATCATCGGAATAATGAAAGATGATGCTGACAGTATTTATTTGTTTAGAAAGTTCACTTTAGTACATTGCTCAGCATAGTTGAACATAAAACAATGGATTAATTATGTTGAAAGATACAAATATTCCCGAGTCGTTTACATATTAACAACAACCAGTTGGGAAAAACCTATTATCATATTTTAGTTATATTCATTCAATCGAGAACTTCTGTTCAAAATGAAGAGGCTGGGAAAAATATTTAGATTTTTGTTTATCTAAAAGTTAAAGCAGTATAGTTTTAAAATTGCGATCGTAAGAATCTTAAAGCTATTATACAACTATACTGACGTCCACACCTTATAAGAATCAATTATACAAACCAGAATGTTAAAGTTTCATCTTATTTCATTGGGTTGTAAACGAGGAAATAGTAAAAATACATTCAGATTGTTTGTTTTCCTTCCTACGTGGAATTGCTGTCTTTGGATGACAGAAATTTAGGGATGTTTGATACGATCATCAATTTTATTCCTAACCAATGGAAATTCGCCCCCATATATTTTTGCCAACAAAACTCTGAGATGTATATTTTTTTAGGCCTAAAGCAGTTTGGTCCCGGAAATATATACAAAGGACGGTGGATGTTCATATACTCAACGGGCTTCAATGAAATTCGTAGATCCCCCTGGGATGATAAGAAATTTACGCAGGGGGAACTGAAGTGTATACTTTTTGAACAGAGATGACGTAACATCGGAGAGGGAAAGACTACGGTTGTGCGCGACTCTATTCACTCTTAGGCTGGTCAGCCGGTGCATTGTTTGGGGGTAGAGCGAATAATGTGAGAGCTTTCAATTAGGGCGAGGGGAGCGGACACGAAAACAATAGCTGGATGGGCTTTTACTAGTTGGAATCTCAGTGGGGTGAGGAGAGAATGACTCAAACAATTGGGGTTGTCAGCCGTCCATCACCTGAGCTGTGCGTCAATGCTGTGCAAGTTCAATTGGGAATTGAATCGCAATGCATGAGAAACATGCCAGGGCAACTTCGTCCTAACGATGCAAAGGAAATGGAATAAAAATAAATAAACTGACAATGACCCATCAGATTCGATCATGTTGAATATTTATTAATTTATGATTAGGCCTAACATGTATTCTTCAAATTGTGTCTTATTTCATTAACTCATCAGATACTATGGGGAACCCAATCTCACTTCAACGGACACACCGAATCGCAAAAATATCAATTATTGCAACCTGCATTGATTTTCCTTGTTTTCAATTTCAATTGGATGAATGATGTTATCTAAATGTCTTGATATGGAATCGCCAAACTATATCACGAAGTGTTCTTGTTAATCTGAGCAACGAGTTCTGGCGAAGAATCCGTGGCGACCATAGTTCAGTTCTCTCGAGCGAGAAGGTAACCCGTACGATATTACAGTTAATCCGGCTTACCCCGCCTTATCCCGCCTTATCCCTTCATCCTAATCTACACTTTTATCTGATTCTCAAGTTTACAAGCTTTGATGGGGTTATGGTACTTCGTCGAAAATAAGTATTAGTTACAAAACATTGGAAGTATTATCCCAATATGACGAAAGTTCAAATGAAAAAAAAAAGGTAAACATTTTGTAATACTAGATAGGCCCCTATAGCATGTGAGTTGTGTGATGGTAACATGAAGTTTGTAGAGTTACCGGTATGTTGTTACTGCCATACCTATTTCTCTTGGTAGTCGTGCCGCTACATGGTATTACCATCATGAATATTATTGTGTATTTGGATGTGTTGTGCTAAAGTGATAAATACTGCAGTGACAGGTTCAGGATTTGGCACCAATTCTCCAGTTCATCAAAATTAATGCATGAAGCAAAACAAAGAGATAAATCAGGGTTTAAAGAGGGGCCCCAAGGAAATACCAATCATTGTATTTTTGTTCGAACCCCTTTTGTCTCAAAGTTAAGAAATAGCCTAGGGTCCACTAGGGGAAACTAGTCCCTTTTTTCAATGTTATTGACATCATTATGGCCAATACTTGATTTTTTCCACTGAAGAGGTGACTTTGCAAGGGCAACATTAGGGAGGCAATTTTTAAACGTAAGAGCACTGTTTGTTAGGTTTCCCCAGTGGAACCAAATGGATGCGGAGAAAGCGACGGTTTAAAATATTTAATTGTTAGTTTAGGTAATAAAATGTATGACATTAATTATGACATAACCTCTGTAAAATGGGGAAAAGGTAAATATTGAATATTTGCTTAGAGTCCCACTTAAAAGTTTTAGATCACTATTTTATGTTTTAGATTATTTTAGAAAGACTGACGGGGGATGCCAATCTAGGGACTAAATTCAACAATGTTTTTGACATAAACGTTTCAGCTCAGGCTTTATGGTAGAATCATTTTACAACCAAATATATTCCCATCACGTATTTTGATGAGTAGAAATTTGGTTAATTACCCCATAAAAGTATCGCGGCTTAAAAAATAATAGCCGAGTTGATAAAATAAAATGCGAGTTTTTCGATTTTCTTTTGGAGATAAAACGGTTGCAGATGGTGGATGCCTCGTTCTCTTGTCATGGTAACAGCAACCCATGAAATGAAGCAGTTAAACCTGACCAAGAATTGGAAATTAAGTATGGCACGCGTGGAAACGAAACCCCTAATTAAGATTGGCTGTACTAAATGTGAACTTTCTATTCATTGTTTGCTATTGGTTGACTTGTTTCGTTTCACATTTAAGGGTAATTGGTCACTGGTGTGGATGATTGAGTCCCATAAAACTGTTCATGTCACAGGGTGCCCACGTGGCGATCGCCAAGGCCAAGCGTATACGTCCAGGGGTCATCGAATGCATGGAGGAAGAAAGAGCTCGAATGCTAGCCCCCCTCACAGTACATGCTTAATTGCCAGCCCCATCTTGGTCAATCCCAGGCGATCAATAGGTACATGGGTCAATACTCCACGTGGTCAATGTACCGTGTGTTCATCAACTGGACAATTCTGCTGTGTTGCTATACGATTCCTGTGGCACATAGTGGGTCAGCTTCTCGCTGGATATGATTTGGTTGGACCCACATGCTCGTATATTAAAGAAACTCGTGGAACCTGACATGACGCGTGTATACACAGTGTTCCTATAGAGTCCCTTACATTCAACCCAGTATCCCCTAAACTATCGACATGGGCTACTTTGACATTCTGCTGTAAATGACATGCATTAGGTCTGTTAGGCCAAGATCTCTGGTTTCTGGTTATCGGTCGGTGCGGTGCGGTGCGGTGCGGTGCGGTGCGGTGCGGTGACGCTCTTTTTTCCCAAATGCGTGATACAGGTATACACGGCGACCAAATGTCCTGTAAACAAAGTATGGTGGATAAGAGAGGCCTCACAAAAGAAAATTTAAAATGCCAACGCGCTGGTCTGAGGTGACCCGCGTGGAGTCCAGAAACCGGAGACTTTTGTTGCCTTTATATCTTCACGGTGATGAGGAATATAGCCGCCATCTAAGATAAAGACACCTCTCTGAGGGACGGAATCGAAATTGCTTTGGGAAAATGAAATGTCATTGATAAACTGTGTCTAGTGCATTATGAGAATCAAGAAAAAATTATCTGAAGTGAACGAGCTCATGTTTCTATAAGAAGACTGTGAACACTAATTACAATTCATAAGGGAAGTTCTGTAAGGATATGACCAAAAAATGTAAGTAAAATAACCATACACACAACAATAATTTCTTTAATACCGGTATACTTTATAGCAGACCTTGGATGAAGGCGTAGACCCATATGCCACCTTTTTGGTATAGTCCTGGGCCTAAGCTGATTTATTCAGCCGTTAGCCCCTCTGCCGCTCAGAATTCGGACCTTAAGAAAAACCTGTAAAAAATCCCCCTGTAAATCCTAGTTCTCACTGAACAAACACACATGGTTACAAAATGTTTCTCAGAAAATATTTCCCAGAAAAACTGTTTCAAGTGCAAAAGTCAGCATTGTCAGTGATCAAAAGTAAAACTGTCTCTCGAATATCATTAAAGGAAGTGCATTGTCTCGTATCTGCAGGCTCCCCGATCTTCCTCCTTAATTATTATTTTTTTCATCAGAAAGAGTATTTTCCTTGTTTGTCGGTTTTTTTTATATTTTTTTATTTTATCCGAAGACAGAAATTCTACGTTAAAATAAATACGAACAATCTGAAAGCATTTTCACTGTATTCTCGATGAAATAAGCTGAAACCTTTCACAGGTTGGTTGCTATACATATCTCTTGATTCTCATAAAGTATGGATGTTAAATGTGATTTGAAGCATTGCCTGGTCAATAGGAAAAGATAATTAGTTTTATGGGTAACATTATAATAATCTCTTCTTGGAAGAGGTGATGTGTTTCTGAAAAAATCGGCAGGGCACACTGCTCTACGAAATGTCAAGAACTATATCCTCACTACCGTTTTTTCAGAACAACATCACTTCTTTTAAGAATAGATCATTATACATAACACATGGTGTTACCTGTAGACCCATATGCCACTTTTTTGGTATAGTCCTGGGCCTAAGCTGATTTATTCAACCGTTAGCCCCTCTGCCGCTCAGAATTCGGACCCTAAGAAAAACCTGTAAAAAATCCCCCTGTAAATCCTAGTTCCCACTGAACCAACACACATGGTTATAAAATGTTTCTCAGAAAATATTTCCCAGAAAAAACTGTTTCAAGTGCAAAAGTCAGCATTGTCAGTGATAAAAGTAAAACTGTCTCTCGAATATCATTAAAGGAAGTGCATTGTCTCGTATCTACAGGCTCCCCGATCTTCCTCCTTAATTAATTTTTTTGCATCAGAACAAGAGTATTTTTCCTTGTTTGTCGGCGAGAGAAAGAAATTCTTCACTGAAGTGCATGACAAGATTGGTGGTGATGAGTTACTGCCTATTGACAATCTAACAGAAATGTACATGCACGACCGCCAGAGCGTGAAAAGATGCTTGAACACTGACAACCAAAGATTGACAAGGAGAGACCAAAAATCAGCGACAGTGTTGGACATGTAACAAAATCGACCGTGCCGTGTTTCTTCTAATCGCGACAAGGCGCATCCATTGTTAGTGTCATAACAAAAGATTATTACTAACAATGAAGTTGTATACACTCAAATGATTATCAAACTGTCAATACACGAACCATTGGGGTTATTAGGCGAGGGCAAAGAGTAAAATCGCAATCCAATTAAACCCACCTTTTACATGTGACCTGGTGGAGCGTGCAGTTAATAAATATACCGCCTCGACCAGTGATTCTTATTAAACAACTCACTTCCTTTTTCTTTTTTGACGCAAATTGATATCTGCCTCTCGCAATACAGCGTTTATTAACCTATTGTGGAGCATTTCTTGTACGTACATCACTTTTGGCATGTTTATTGACATATTGCCGCTGCGGTGTTTTAATTTTGGCGCCATTTTATTGATGGAGAATAAATCAACATGTGGCTACATGTTTCAAGGATGAACTTGATAGATCGCGAAACACAACAACAATTGTTCACATCTTTGTGTTTTCAAATGTAGGAAGTAAGCTAAATTTGATCAATTTCACACACAAAATTCAGAACCAAACAACATCAACGGCCTAAGTACCGCTTACAAATCAGACACCAATTGTTTAAAAATGTAATTGTTAATAACAAATATTTTCTTGCGGAAAATTACATTCCTTTCCAGGTATTGGTCAGGGTTGTACATTTTGTTCTGACCAACAATTTAAGGCTCTGTTCAGAGCAAAGTATCGCCAAAATATTGAAAACACATTAAAACATTTCGTTGTAATTAAATCAAATCCTCTACAAATAGGCCCCAAACGGTTTGACATTCGTAAAACTATACTAACTTAAAATTCAGATAAAACTCTCATGAGACTATTTCCTCCACGGGAAGTCACCCAAAAAGGCAATCACTTTAGCCCCCAGCCCTAGATCTTTAACGAATAAACATATTCTAAACAAGTGTTGCAAATGAAGTTATAACTCACATTGGTGATACTATATATGCCATTCATGCAATGCATAAATTAGCCTGTAATCATTCCGAGCATCGTGTAAACTGAATAGACTATTAAACCAATGTGATCGAAGGCCACATCCTTCATTTTGAGGGGGAGGGGAGTGGCGTGGTATTCATTAATGGATGATTTTGTAGGTGATACTTCGGCAGCACATGGTATCCCCTGCGCTTACATCCACAATACACTATTGGTAATCTCTTAAAACATAAAGCATTGTTGTTTTACATAAAACGAACTTGGAGTAAATTTGATGACCAAACATCCATTGAATTGTTTCTTTCTGAGGTACTATCCTTTTAGTAAAATTAGTGAGATAATTTCCAAAATGATTTTTTTTTATCCGAAGACAGAAATTCTACGTTAAAATTAATACGAACAATCTGAATGCATTTTCACTGTATTCTCGACGAAATAAGCTGAAACCTTTCATAGGTTGGTTGTTATACATATCTCTTGATTCTCATAAAGTATGGATGTTAAATGTGATTTGAAGCATTGCCTGGTCAATAGGAAAAGATAATTAGTTTTATGGGAAACATTAAGTAATAATCTCTTTTTGGAAGAGGTGATGTGTTTCTGAAAAAAATGACAGACCACACTGCTCTACGAAATGTCAAGAACTATATCCTCACTACCGTTTTTTCAGAACCACATCACTTCTTTCAAGAATAGATTATTACACCTAACACATGGTGTTACCTGTAAACATAATTGTTACCTGTAAACCTAAGTATGGATGCATTTACAGACATTTTACTGGCTTTAATCTTATAAAATTTGAACTCTATAGTGGTGGTTTCTGGGGACCACAGCCTTTTTGTGATAGCTACGCAACTGGGGTAATTCACACGAAAGTTTTTGAATGGTTTTTCATGCATATTTTAGATTATATGACAATGTATTTCATTAAAAGACAAATTTGTATTTTCTGCCAAAATTTAAATGATGTGATGATACAAATACTATATGGCCTACATCGGATACTATCTCTGGCATCTACTTTTAGTTGTTGGCACGTATAATGCCTACATGTAAGAGTGAATTGATGGAATTATTGTGTCGGGAAACAGTTGTATATGTACGAGGTTAATGTATGCCTTGTAAGTTATCATTCCGGTCATGTTATAGTCTCTATTTAATTTCACTCCTCCGCTTAATACCCATAGAAGGTCGATCCTTTTCATTATAAATCGATAGCATATTGTTGACAGTTATTGCAGTGACTGTTGAATATTGAGAAATGGCTTGGATTGTGTTTTTAGAAGCCGAACAACTTGGTTGATTTATTTGTACTATTATAATCCAAGTCATCGTTGTACTTTCATTTAAAGATAGGATGCAATAATGCAAGATTAAAGTGGACTTAAACAGTTTTCAGAAAAAAATTCTTTACTTGAGGCAACATTGCAACAAAAAATTGTATGACAAAGCGAGGCCAACACACTCTTTGTAATTTGGTTTTTCCCAAAATCCTAACGATCGAAATTAAAAAGGTCGCGGTAACATAACATATCGCACAATCAAATGATGTCATAGCAATGAAAAATATGTATACATGTCGTCGTTTATCTCCTATAAATAATTTGTCTTGGTCAGAAATCTTGGTTGTGTTTCACAAGAATTTGTTGTAGATATTTTTTCTGTTCTGAAAGTGTGATTCAATCTTCACAATTTCCTTAGCTATACAAGCGCTGAGTGAGATCAATGCAGTTTGCAGTGCTATACAAATTGTATGATCCTTTTTGAAATGCATAAGGCCAGTGATGAAATGTTATCAAATTTACTTGAGGGTTTTAAATTCGGCATTTTAAATGTTCCAAATTTATGATTTCCTGTTCCACTTCTCTTTATAATTTTATTGAAGTCTTATAGGCCCCAAGTCTTATTTACAATGAAAACTATGGTACTATGTGCTATCCACAGCAGACAATAGCATTTCTCTTCTCTGTTAATTTGGAATGTTTGTTTTAATATTTGCCAAGAAAATAAGCCATTTTATTTTGACTATCAACTCAACTCAGAAAAACAAAACAAAGACCAATGAAACAAACCTACAAGGTAAAACATTGGTAATACTGGCCAAACTGCTTATGTAACTTCATACGTTCTTTGAATCAAAGAAGATGACAAGTCTTCTACGACTATACCTACCTATATATTAAACAACCAACCAAGTTTCAGCTCAGTTTGTTTTGTTTTTTGTTTTGTTTTACAGAAAACTTTAAAGTGTAATTTTTGTCTTCGTGTTTTCGATGAAATGAGAGCACTTCTGACATGTTGAAATCGGGTTATTACAAATGTTGTTCTTTCCCTGTAATTCGTGGAATGTGTAAATGCATGATCACGAAAGCACTATTCTGACGTTTGACACATGGCCACTTACGAATTCTCATTACATGATGCGTAAGATGTCTCATCGCGTGGCCTAAGCACTGAGAATAGCGGTAATCATTACCGGTATTCCACCCATCCATCACTGGAAAAGCCTTGGCAAGCATTATATCTCAGGACCCAGCTCAAATTGTGCAATCCATACCGTCAGAAAAGCAAGCTTTGTGGTCAGAGCGCCTCAAAAAAAAAGGGCACAGAGGGGAAACGCCAGCTGACAACCCCTAGCTTCCAGTGTCCCATGGCCGGTGTGGATTTTGCTTCTGGGCAAGAAAAGCAATCATCCATCATATGAAATTGACAGCTTTACAATTGCAGTTATAGGTTGTTATTGGATAACAATTGACAACTACATCACGTACCAGCAATAAATGTAGAAATTAACTAGCGATTAAATGAGCAATTCATATTGGTACGCATGCATGTGTATAACACAAGCAGGAACCACAAACTGGCGGAAATAGAACCTGTAATCTGTCGGTTTCTAAACATTTATCAACACTTCCCATGATGTGTTTAATACTTTTGCTTACAGTTCTTGTAAGATACGGAAAACAAATTTGCCTTTCATGTCTCCATTTCATAACAACATATCTCGGAGTATAGTGCTGGTGTGTTTAGAGCGAAAACGTTTGGATGTCCTTCGACCACTCACAATGATCACTCCTTCACCGATCTCACACCATTTGGTTTCTTTTGTGTTCCCAGCCCAACAACACAATCCCAGCCCAACAACACAATCCCACCCAACAACACAATCCCAGCCCAACAACACAAAAAACAACAAATAACTCCAAAATCTGCTCTCATTTCGGCCTGAGCTTACTGTGTCAGAATAAGATCATTCAAACGTCAAGGAAAAGAAGGATAAGTAGTTTTAGCTGTCTAAACGCCCTTTCATTGTGACCATTCACATTCGGGTTAAAGACGGCTTGTTATTGACAAGTGGGGTTGTTTACATGTTGGTCTCATCACTGAGGGACTCCCTCTCTGCCCTGCCCTGCCCTGCCCTGCCCTGCCTCTCTCTCTCTCTCTCTCTCGTTTTTTGTTTGTTTTTTTGTTTTTTTGGGGGGTGGTCCTATCCGGGAACGAGGACCCAGAAAGCAACTTTGTTAGAATGAAGTACAGGGGTTAACTACCTCTCCCATGGCCCACCAGAATCACAAACAAACACGTCCCTATTATAAAATAGGCGGTGTTCCTTGTTGCACAGCATACATATTCACCCAATGCATATGATTGTATCACGATAATGACCGTGTTGAAAGCAGAGCTTCGTAGGGCGGTCTCGGAGCAATATGCCCGGTGCTTGGTATCTAAAAACTCCCCCTCAAAAACAACACCTGTGTTTGCGCACAGGACCAGTCCAAACTCGACTGTTACACCCTACAGAAAAAAGGCTATTGTATAAAAAATTTCCGCGGCTGTAATCAAAGAACAACAACTTTCCTCCTCTGATTTTATTATTTCATCGGGGTTTCTATTCAAGTGTCGGTCCTATATACCGGGGGTTCAAGGCTCGCCGACACTGAGCACTGAGAAAGAAATAGGAATTGAAAAAAGCCCAAGAGGGTGAGCGAGTACAAGCAGCCAGCCATTGCCTGGGGCTACACACGTGTGTACCCCACCGTAGATGAAGTAAACATTCACCGACCGACCTCTCTTTTGTGCCCACTGCTTTTGAAAATGGGGGCCTTCGTTTTTTCGGCAAAGGTGACCAAGGCAAAAGAGAACCGCCGCGCCAGGCGGTTTGCGAATAGAACGGGTTCTCTGGAAAGTGCAAAGACCGTAAACCAATACGTCTGTCGAGTTTACACGGACTGAACGAGCATGCCCCTATGGGATAGAAGCTATACATACCAAAATAGTGTAGGCCTAATCATAAATGAAGAAATAATAAATACATGAAAAATCTATTAAACCAAATTTTGTTATGCGAGTGGCTAAACATTAGTTGATTCAATAATTGGTCATTAGCAAATAACCAAACAGTCTAATTTAATTTAAAACGAATGATGGTATCTTCCCTAGATGTATATGCCTATTTTTATATTCGGTGCTGTCATTTAGAGGAATAGTGCAAATATTGCCAATAAGTTTATTGGAAATAAATCACTCATTCTAAAAGTCCACATCAGAATAATTATGAACAATCTGAATGCATTTTCACTACCGGGTATTTGATCGGGAACGACACAACGCAATCAGCTCAAACTTTCACGTTTAGCTTGTTTAACATGAATCTCTATTCTATTAAATTTAATTAAATTCAAATATTATTTAAAAATTCAGTTATTTATTAATAACACAATCAAACTTCTAAACAGACAGGTAATAAAAGCAACACTGGAGGCATATTCAGGCTCGTAGTGAGTATAAACATACTCGTTGAAGTAGTTTTGCTATTAACATGACCAATGATGTTCCTTCCACTTATATAGATTAATTGTACCATTTTATCCAATATCAGACTCATTGACAGTATGCTTCATCACATTGCACTTTTTCACTGAGAATATTTCATAGGTTATCTGTAAAACTTGAACATGTCCCTTCGATCGGTGGGTAGATTTTCGCTACTTAAAGAAAACAAAATTGCTCAGCAAAATTTCCTGTTTGGCACACGCTTGGAAGCTCTTAAGAAATTCGCCCTTGAAGAAATGCAATGGGAAATAAGGCCTTGAACTATTACACACAAGCCTAAATGTAGGAGTTTCTATACATGTTTGCTTTGTCCGATCTTCTCAGCATATAAACCATGAAATATTCTACACTTCACTGGATATGACATCACTATCGACAAGAATGACAGACCTATCAAGACTTTATTGATGTACCGTACCTCTTCCATACTCGTGTCTTTTTATCCATTTTGTCATTTGATTTGAATTCAGAGTTTTCCCCCGCGTTTCCCCAGACGATATTTACCATGGCAGAAATTGTATTTGTATAACTCGGTGTATGAATGTACTCGTACCGGTCGTGAAGGCGTACGGCTCGCCGCAGAGACCAACGCTTTTGACTGCTCGATTTGCCGTCCCTTTTTCAAGACGCTAGGAGTAAACTCCCGATGAATGGAACGCGTTTTAAAACCACACATGGGAATCTTAATGCACAGTGTACAATTTGTTTTGTTTCAAATCAATTTTCATTTTTAGATCTTACATGTTATTATTGAAATACAGTTTGGTAGTAGGTCTATGGAATGACTGGTTGGCAAAAGAGAGAAATGCATTTTCTATACTATTTCTCGAAATTGTATTTAGAAAGTAGATTTTTACTTTAATAGGTTCTTCACAGACTCATGTTCAGCACCTGTATTTCCCCCAAAATGATTTTACAAAAAATGTGTGGAAAACATTTCCAAAGGCGAATACGATCTCGTAGTCGGTTAACATTTTTGAGTTTCGGCCGACACCGCCGGGCTATTTCCTTCACTGGTACCACGGGACACCATCACAAGTGTCATCATTGGTTTCCTTATTGACATATCCCACTGCAGACCAGTGTTGATCAACAATACTTTATTCTAACAAAAGGGGGAGGCGGAGTCCAATTAACATGTTGGAGGCAAGGGGAAATTCCCACTTGAAACAGTTTTTTCTATAGTTATAGAACAGGACCCCCTCCCTCTTACCATTACACGCAGACGATGTTGAAATAGATATTAGAAATAGATCTATTGCACAACAGTTTGCCAATCTGGCAAGCAACTCACAACACTCAATCGTGCCTTCCCTTTTCGAAAATCATGCAAACTCCGCCCACAGTGTAGTTGATATCCCCTCATATAAAATTGTTTCCGACAGCTCTGTCTAAAGCGTAACTATGAGTATGGGAAGGCACGATAGAGTGTTGTGAGTTGCTTGAGATTGGCAAACTGTTGTGCAACTATGAGAAACGTGCCCTTACTTGATGTCTATGCCCCAATTGGGTCTCCTCTGCATTGAACATTCAAATTTATCAGAAAAACATAAGGTGAAAACTCATATTTTAAGAAATTCAAATATTTCTTAGAAAAATCAAGAGGTGTTCTATCGTAGCGACGAAAAGTTCCCCTTTGAAATTCCACACCCCTCTCCCATTCCACACTTAAACATCCTATAGTTGTTACGCCACAAACTCAACCTCAAGGAGTAATTAAAAAGTGCATTGCTATTGGCGTGACTGCACATCACCCTGAGTATAATTTATATGGGGGTGCATTGGATCTTGTTTCCTGTACTCACACGTGATCGGCCGGGTAGATGCCCCGGTAGAGTGCCATTTAGTTACACCACGTCGTGTCTCTTTTACGGTATGCTTGTAATTTCACCCGATAGCTGAGGCCAGAGGACGGTGGATGATGCACTCAGATGCTACGGAGACGGTTTCCTGAATGGGGCCCGCTCGTTGATGCGAGAGGATGCTGCGTTTAGTGCATCCTCTTCGCCCACACGATGATACACGGCACCGGAAGATACGGCAAATCCCTGGGTCGCGTCCCGCCGCGGTCTCCCGCACCGATGCCATCTAGTAGAGGGCAGCCATTACCGCCCAACCTGTCGAGTTTTTGCAGGAGGGCTAAGCATAAAATGTCAAAGTGCTAACGGTGTTTCGAGACTCCATTCAAATAATCATTAATGTCAACGACAGTCCAAATTGCCACTCGATATTTCGCAGGCATTGGAGCCTGCTGCGAGGCCTAGAGTCCTATCCTGATATCCAACAATACGGCAATGATAATGCTCGCACTAGTTCCCTTTTTTAACGGTTTGCCCGAGTCTTTAGATAAATCATGGCCTCGGAACGTGCGCCGGCATCGCAATAAAACTTTACCGGCGAAGCATTGCGTATAAGCCGCTTTCTCGTGGCTAAACATGCAAATCTTAGATTCTCCACCGGTCGGTTGCATGGCTAGATCATTTTGTATGTACACAGGCATTTTGTATATCACCACCCCAAGAGAAGTACTTGATACGATTAGTACATATACAAAATACATGGATTTACATTTCTTCTCTAAGTCCCATTATGCGCTTATGCTTCTCCACAAGCCACCGTGCAAATCCAACAAATTAGCGCCCGGTGTGTCCACAAAAGATTCCATTCCAATGTCATGGACGACTTACAAGCGATTAGCTTGTATAAAAGCCACAAATCTGTTGGTTACTTGGCCAAGATTGGCCCCTATCACGGAAACAGCCTATAAATACTCCCAGTTACTTTCATCACCTATAATGACATTATATTTTCTAAATCCTAGCTTATACTCGGATCAAACAGTATATTTGGACTGCTATGTGGTATTATTACTCTACAGTTCTGCATAAATAAGCTCCTTGGGCGTCAGACACGACAGTATGGCAAAGGTAAACCGAGGACACTTGATATCATCGCAAACACAGCAAAATCATAATACCTAATTCCAAGATATTATTTATATAGGCCTATGTTGGATTTACAACTTGTAGTGATGGGATTGGGAGGATATGTTAAGGAATTGTCTACTGGTAGGCTTACCCTACAAACTCTAGCACATACCATATGCACACACCAGACCGCCGCAGGTATTTACCTACATCAGAGACAATCAAGCGGAAAGGCATGACCTTAGACGTATCACTCATACTGTTCTTATAAACTTAAATCTGCATTTTTCAATATCCCACTCGTGGATTATTTTTTAAATATATGTTTTGTCATCAAATGATTGTTTGTTGCCATGATACGTGTGAAGCCTGATTAACTGAATGACGCGATACAAGAGATAATTATCAAATTCAAGAAAACATATATTACAGTGCACTATTTTCATAGCAAAGCTTTAAGAGGCAGAGCAGGTTACAAGACTTTATAAGATCCTATACACATTATAAGACTATAAAGAGTTATTCGCCTTAAGGGTAGTTCTTTCCCATATAGTCGCTTAGAAACCTTTCACCAAGGATCATATATGACTTTTCCCCGTCTCTATTGTCATGTTCACTAATGTAATGTGCTCTGAAAACCATGAACGAGCAAGGAATGGGTCCCCATGGAGCTCCCGATACCATCTGCTCCCGACTCGCTTCTATCGCTCGGAAGCTCTGGCACGCTCTGAGTGACGGTGCACGGTCGATTTCAACTCCTTGAAACAGCTAAACAAAACATGTACATTTTTATTCAGTCTCTGAAATTTGCCTCTGTGGTTTAGAAATGTCAGGCATGATGTGATGTTTTAAGGGATTCCTTTTTATATAGGCATAGGCCTATGGACGTATTCATTCAGACAAGACGGCAAATAATACGTCTGTTTTGCAGTCAAGCCATATCATGCAAACACCGTATTGACCCAACTCCCGCCTGAAGTAATTTGCGTGTTACCTACCTTTTTAAAATTGACTAAGGCTATTGAAATGAATGTCTGATTATTTCCTTTCCGTGGCAATATAGCATTATTTGGGTACCATGTACTATATTTTGTCCTAAAACAAATGAAGACCTTGATCCTCACTATTTAAAGAGCCCGTTATATACACTTTTCAGAAATTACAAAAAATTAATAAATAATAAAAATCATCCATTGGTGTAAATTATTTGCAGTCCAAATATTGGTGACATGTTAAAGTACACGTGTCATTCTGCCTTGGGTTGAAA
Source organism: Zoroaster sp. YZ-2022 (assembly GCA_029582265.1). Lineage (NCBI taxonomy): Eukaryota > Metazoa > Echinodermata > Asteroidea > Forcipulatida > Zoroasteridae > Zoroaster > Zoroaster sp. YZ-2022. The sequence continues at coordinate 13,682,923 of CM055821.1, read as the reverse complement.
AAATAAATAAATAAATAACACAAAAACAAACCTTCTGTTGTTAAATTTATTCATACAATTTGAAAGGCCTATAGGCCTATATACACTATCGATAAAATTTCGCTAGCCCATTTGTATGAACACTTTACAGGAATCAAGAAATATGGACACACTAGTGCGAGCTATCATTCTGAAAACATTACAACTATTTAAAATTTCTGACATAAAATTATGGAAAAAGGCATTAGAGAGTAAAGTAAACGACAACTTGTGAACTTTCTCTAAAAAGGAAAGCACTTTAGACATTGGCTTATAAGATGTGTATGGCTCAATCAGAGGAATTATAGGCCAATACTTTCAGTCACCATGTGTTTCCATTTCACATTTGGTCTACTGCCCTTCATCATAAATCCGCCATCTTTATGATTTTCAAGAGCATGTGAATCAAAATGGGGAATAGTAATCTAGTGCCTTTCTTGATAAGCAGACAAGGGACCAAACATAGGCCTATCATGAAATGTAGTATGATAGGTTCTACAACGGTGTAGATTAAGGGGAAACCCACACATACATGAATCGGCAATCAGTGAGAATGAATTATACGAAAAGATGTAAAAGAAATCGATTGAGTTTTCGTCCGTCCATCGTGACCGCTGAAGCTGACTTGTGGCAGATGTGAAGCGACATGGAAAGTGCATCTTAATAAAACTATAGCGTACGGGGAGGCATGCCAAACAAAACTGATATGCTATAATCCAATACCGCGTTGGACGGAGAAGGTCTCTGGAAAGGTCGAAATATAATACAGAAAAACCAACTGGGTTTCAGCTATCCCCAAGGCTGGATATCAGATATTCTCATCAACCCAAACATGCACGCAAGAGAGAAAGAAAAAATAGAGAGTGAGTGAGACTGTAAAATGAAATAAAAAGGACTGCGTTCCGGGGAGAAAGCGAGCATAGTCGTTTGTCTTGCTCACGGGCAACTAGTGAGCACCGAGGCAACGCTTGTATATCTACCCAGAAATCACCCGTTGCGATTTGTGCCTTTTTGACTTGATGCGGAGAGGTGTTTTTTCTTCTCTTCCCCGCGCTGTCATTTTTATTTTCCATATTCTTTGTGTCCTTGTCCATTAACGACACGGATGAAGACCCGCGGGAAGAAGGGGACATGCATTAATTTAATACGCAAGAGATCAGGAGACAACGAAAGCGAGAAGGCATAACCTTTTGTCCGGGCATTTAAATCAACATCAATAACATGCCAACGTCAGGGCATCGACTCGTGGAAATTAGGCAAATAATAAAATTACATGAAATAAAAAAGGAAGGGGCGGGGAGGAGGAGGAGAGACAAACTCTCAACTAATTACTTCTCAATTGAGAATTTCACATGGTGTCACTGCAAACAGTCTTTACTTATAATTGTCACCATGCAAAGCTACATAATTAACAAACTCAATATTACACATGGACATTCATGTTGTGCTTCTGGAGTGATGTTGGCAACTCTATATGGTGAATGGGGAAAGAAAATCCTTCAAAAAGAAAACATTGTTTTCATTTACTTAGTGCACAATTTCAATTCATATTTGTTTTCTTGTCTTATTTACATTTGGTGATACAAAACAATACAACAGGAGAATAATACTAATAGACGAAAACAAAGACTTCACCGAACTCACATTTGCTGTGGGTGTGTGGAGTGCTATGTCTGTGTAGGTTGTACCGCTGTATAGATCCGAATAAGGCACACTTACGAAATTTGGTCGCACTCGTAAAGAATATTAAAAACGGTGTTCTCGATTTCCAATTTAAAATACATGAGTCTGTATTTCCTTTTGTTTTCATTTAAAATAAGCCAATCAAGATTATGTAACCACAATCGGTTTCTATGACAGCTTCATATTTTATCATATGGAATATTCACATCTGGTTTTCAAAGAGTTCACGGCACCTCTGACAAGGCTACTTATTTTTCATCCTGGTCAAGTCTTAATTCAGTTTACTCAGGAATCGTCGATTTCGACGAATAAAGCCGACAATAATTCAGTTATAACTGGGTTATAAGATTGCTGGCACGCCAGCCAGAAGACGACGTGAGGCGACGAGAGGATGGCTAATTGAAGAGGATGGCACGACAAGATATTGGATAAGATAACCTCCTACAAGGCGGAAATGTATCACGAGAGGGTGTGGAGGGGAGAGAAGGAGAGATAAAAAAAAAAAGCAACCACGGACACCGATCAGGGAAGATATCCCGAGCCGTCTGCATGACGATGTCTAACCGGTAGGCGAACATGTCATGGCCACATTATTGTGAGCCAGCGTGCTTGATGGAACATAATGCTATTCAACACTTGTTAGCCAGCAGGCAAGCGAACATTCAAACAAGCAAGCTGGCAAACAAGGAATAAAACAAGCCGGTAGATTAGCAAGCAAGCAAGCAGCAAGCAGGAAAACAATCAATCATGCAAAGCACGTTTACAAGGAAGCAAATAACCCTCATAAAAAAGTACCATACATACCATGTCCAATAACACCATTTATATAAATGGTGTTATTGGACATAACGAATGGTATGTATGGTACTTTTTTATAAGGGAAGTGGGTAGGGTGGCAGACACTTTAGTACGCAATAGTAAGCATGATATGCAAGAAAGCAGAATTTTAAAGGTGTCTTAGCCCTATACAAATGTTTTCATTAGCAAATTAGATTGACTTGTTTTAATTAGCTGCTCAGTGCATATGACAGTTTGCATGATGCGCTTTATAAAGCTACGGAGTTGTTTATTTCACCATTAGATATTGTTTTTATTTTTTTGTATGATGATATTACATTAACCATTGTATTGAATAAGACATTTTTACATGCTATTTATATATGCAAAACAGTAATTTGTGACTAACTGTAAGAATTTCGTCTGATTTCTAAACTTGTACAATCACGAAGGTTTTTTTCTTCTGTTCTTTAGAAATTGTTTACAACGCTGATCTTTTCTGGACACAGTCGACATGTTTACGGTACAACGATTCCTGAAACGGGCCCCAAGGATAGCACGCCAGTATGCGCAACGGATTATTGGACACGGGCCGCTGGGCATGTCATCTGCTGTATCGTGTATATATGCCACCCCCACTATCAAATAGAGATTTATCACCAAGAAGATTCATAACGTATGGAAAAGGTTTTGCCTCAACTTCCAACCCCTTGACCGACAGTGACCTCTGTGATACCAACAAAATAAATTCATATGATTAAATAAACACTAATCTGGGTTGTCAATGATTTTAATATTCAATTTTTGTTTCTTACAGGGATGATATCCCCATTGCATTGGTAATATTAGCAAAGCTGCTTCTACGAGAATACATAGGCATACTCGCTTTGAATCAAGATATACATATAACAACCATCTTGAGAAAGTCTCAGCTTATTACACGATTTCTTAACGAGAATAATATCAAAATGCATTCAGATGGTTCGTATTCAGTCTAATGTACTCTTTCCAGAATTCGAACTAGAAATTATTTCACTTTTTTTTTAAAAGTGACAGCACCTAAATAATTTCTAGGGAAGATTGGTACACTAAGTAAAATTACATAAACCAGTTTGATTATTTTTGAATTATCAATCCTAAACCTTACTTTTAACCGAGAAGTTCAATACTTTTGGGCAACTCTTTATTGTTCATCTTTTGCTATTTAATAGCTGTTTTCCCACTTTATTAACTAGACTATTGTGTATTCATTTTGTAACAAAACTGTATTTCAAATTGAATAAAAACGTGCCTCTCATGGGCCTTCATTTTCTTCGCCATTTTAAAAAGGAAGACGTATGCTTGAAGAGAGGACAGAGCTGTATCGTTAGCTTTTTCTGATGATAAAACAGGTAATTAACGTAAGTAGGATTTAAGGCTTTGCGGTAGTACCATGTTAATAACTCTAATGAGTTGTGAATGTGTTGGTTCTGTTAAGAACCAGTGGTTTGACAAATCAACGTTTCGATCAGTATAATCTGATCGCCTTCAGTAGAAGACGACCATATTGGGTATAATCGTTGTGGTGGGGGTCTTTAAACGTAGAAGGTTTGTACAAAGAGAAGCTAGAACACTCCATTACAACCTATGTAATGATCAGCTCAATTGTATGACAGGTTTTTTCTGCATCTGTATGGTAAGTCATCCAAATCATTATATCGAGATGCGTTAAGATAACATCAACAATTTATACTCAGGTCAGTCGTATAATAAGAGCAGAACAAAGTCTTAAAATAGCCTCACACTATGAATTCACGGACCTGGAATTATGGGATTAGAGAGAAGACCGCTCCAGACCACGGCCTAATGACCCAAACACAAAGCCCAACGTCAAAATCATCTTTTTGTTCATGTGACAGTTATCACACTCTTGCACTTTATGCAATTACTTAATTAAAGTTGATTTAATTGTCGACAATTTAGACAAAAATATTGAGGTGGCTATATTTTAATCCGCTTCTCTCGTTCATTGGATGAGGGAGACGGTCATATTTATTTTACTATCTTCCCTTAATTATCGACCTTCGAATTGTACCTCTTGCCAATCTTTGGTAAGAAATAGTGGATTGGATTTTTGTACCAGCTTAGCAATTACCAATTAGTTTGACTTTCAAATAAAAATACCTCAACAGGGGATTGAAAGTAGACGCCACAAATTAATGAAACTTGTCTGCATTAAACAAAATGTTTTTGGGAGGGTTTGTTTGTTTTTTTTTTGGTTTTTTTTTTTTGGGGGGGGGGTGTTTTTGTCAATGAGGAAGGCATTTCAGTGGAAAAAAATAATATGAAACGGTAATTTTTATTATATTGTAATAATTTCCAATGGAAATATGGTAATTTTACAATGACCTGAACACTTTCAGATTTCCATGACTTCGATATTGAAAAATTAAGTAAAGGTGTTTTCTCAAGCTATACCGTGGGTTCGTCCCAAATTTTGTTAACATTTCTGCTTAACTTCGTGCACCTGGCAAGAGGGAGAATCACACCCTTTTTATACTTCTATCAATCTGTAAAGTGGTGACATTTTGGGTGAAAGGGTTTGAATTTGTTGTGACCTTTTGGTAATTTTTGTAACATTTTCAAGTTTTTTGCGACACTACGGTTTTGGATGGAAAATAAAATAAACGGGCCTTTGGTTTATGAGCAACACGGGTTAAAGCAAAGGAAAATATCTTGGTAGGATTATTAAAATGTCATCCGATATAAAGGTGAAACAGAGAATGCAACAATCAAAAGAACATCACCAGCTGATGAAGGATTCAACCCAAGAAAAAAACCTCTCAAAATTAATACAATGAGCAACGAACAGCGTAACATCAATATGTCAGTCAAGTCTCTACGGTACCCGATACCTACAACAGATAAAGATAAGCATATGTTTCATCCCACGCATCAGATCATAGAAGCGCTGTATATCGGACATACAATCAGGGTATGCTAAAGCCTGGAATATAAATACTAAATATACGAATCGAAAAAACAACTGATTTGAGTCCAAAGTATAATGCATTCAAAGGTCATTTACTCAACCCAATGAAAGGTGACATAATTCACCGGTGCATAATTTGGGCTGGCTGTTAGGTAACACATTCTACTAAAAAGGAAAATGTATATTTTGATGCGACGGCAACGCGGCTCGTTAAAGACTAATATTAATAAAGCTACGTAAACATGATCATCTTTCTTTAACTTTAAAATCCCTATTTAAAGAGTTACTAAGTACATAACACGATCCCTAGGCAATCGAATTCTTCACATTTCTACCAGATATATTACTAAGACAATTACTATTTTAAAGATGCATCGTACGTGTTTTGACCAGTAATTTCTGGATCTGTTTGTTTTTAAAAAACAAATTCTTGAAAATTAAAAGCATGAAAGTTAGAAGCATGGTTTTACAGCAATTAAACTCCAGGATGCGTGGTGGGCTCTTATATTAATCTATAGATGTATGCCTATGTTTAAAATACAAAACAGCAAAACCAAAGCAAAATAAAAACTGTCCGATACACAAAAACACGGACGTTATATTGTCAATGAACGTATAGGGCCCGGCTTACATAATTGATGGGCATATTCAAACAAAATATAATTTTACCTTCTATTGTTAAGTATGTAAATGTGATGAACATGGACATGTTAATGAATAAAGTTCTTTGTTTGAAAAACACGTCAAATGCCTCTACATCTACAAAGTTTCCTATATAACGAGTATAAAGCGAACTAGGCAAACGTATTTTTCAAATCCGTTTCCCATAACGATGCATGCACATGAATAGGGTGTCCGAAAAATGTCCACATTTTGTGTTCTTACATAACTTAAACACTACACAATTATCCACAATTATCTGTCAAGGAATATGATTCTTTTGTTATGATCTGCGAATCTGTGAATTGGGTACATCTGAAATAAATGTTTCGAAGTGAGAGAATAACTTGACAATCAGTTCACACATTGTCATTCAAATTACATATTGTGAATGAGAGACATGGCACGCGATTACCCGTTCTCATTGTAAAACTTGGAACAGTGAATATTACACTATTGGTGTGTAAGGTACGGACATTCGTTGAGCACATCCACTACGGCATTCTATCTTATTTTCGCTTGGATTAAGTCCATGTCTCACAAGGATCCTTTCAACACATTTCACACGTACTCATAACATAATTGCTTGTCTTCCGTGAGACATAAAAAAAGAGAATAAATGCACTGACACCGAGCCTTTCCTTAACGCATGGCCGCCTTTTAATTTTAAACGCACACTAACTATACACTTGGAATAAACTGATGGTTTTAATCTCGGATAATGATTTAAAAAACCTTGGTGAGGGGAGCGTTGTAGTAAGGGCCTGGTCCAGGATTAAATTCTCAAGGATTTTCTTTTTATCAGTATTTATTGTTTGATTATTTAGCCAATAATTATTATTTCCACAATTTATACTTGGTACAGGTGCTAATTGGGGTTAGGCCTCCAAAGTGTTATGTTTAGCGAATTAGGCTTAACGTATGTTTGAGATAAAATAACGTAATGCATTTTACTAGTACGAATTAATCAATTATGTATTAAAATCTGTGTGCTTTCCCGGTTCATTTGTATTTTAAACATTTTATGAAAGGATTGAACAACTCTGGGATCTTTCGACATCAGCAACATTAGCAGCAACATCAGCAGCAACAGCAGCAGCAAAAACAACATTTACACGGTCAAAACACTGTAATCTAATGTCTGTGTATGCATCTATTTTTTTTAATGCAAGTTCGCCCCAAACAAGGCTAAAAGCCACTCTTGGTAAGGGGCTACAAGAAGAAAACATAGAAGATGAAAATAACTCAGGGGGACTGATAGTAGGAATTGATATTCCTCTTAAACCCATCTAGATTGTAAGATGGAGGGAAACATGCACCAGGCAAGGAGTTCCAAAGAGACGCAGTACGTGGAAAAAAGCTGTTGGAATAGCTCTTTGTTCTACATCTCGGCAAAGCTAGAGTGTATGGGTGAGAACTTTTAAGAGACATGTGTATAACTCCAACATGAAAACGTTTCAGCTTATTTCATTGTTTCGTTAACGAGAAAATAGTGAATAATGCATTAATTTTTCAAATTCTTTCTAACGTGGAATTTTAGTCACATGAAGTCGATAATATATTAAAAAGATACATAGCATCAGACTGAAAGATTTCAAATTATGTCTACGATCATTAACTTTACACCAAGTAAGTTTTACGTTAAAGTGTACACATTTGTAATGTTGAGGTAACAATAAAGCGTGTGTGTGTGGGGGGGGGGGGGGATACAAAGTAATAATAATTAGGACAACATCAAGAAAACGGCAGGGCTTGAAATGCGGTGACATGTCAAACGTCATATTTGTTTTCGTGCCCGACGGAGCCGGCGGAAGGCCACTAGGCGACTGGCTAACTCAATCTGGTTTAATTATACCATAAAGTGATTAATCGCCGATTAAATTATCTCCTCCTGACCTGGCACGCGTAAGGACAGGTCTAACACTCCTCCACACGTCCCCAGTGAGGAGACACTCCTTCTTGAGTATTTAAGAGGTATTAAAGTCACCGCCTTGAAAATAAACACAAGCAGCTCAGTGCGCGGTATGAGGGTCTCTCCCGTCTGAAGACACGCATGTAAGGCAGCAGACCGTATGTAAGGAATTAGACCAGAAATCTGGTGTGAGTGCACGGAGAACAAAAAATGCAACCCGAATAGGTTATAATTAACAGGGTGGTTTTTCGAGAGTTATTGTATATTTGACAATTGCTTTTACGGGAATAGGCCTAATACTTAAGTCACTTTAAAACCAATAATTTTAATACACTACTTTTCATCTCGAAAAACATAAATGATCACAGGTGTATATAAAACTTACTTGGTGTCAAGATAATGATGGTATTAAACATGTCTTGAAATATTTCTGTCTTATGTGCTATCATGTTAGTACAATTAGTGAACTAATTTCCCAAATGAAATTTGACAGAAATCTCATTTTGTGAATACGAACACGGCCATAAATGCATTCAAAATGAATTAAGTTGATTTTCTTTCACAGATTAGCTCTTGGTTTTGTTATTAAGAATGGATGCATTTACAGACATTTTACCAAACGTATATACTGGTTTTGAATGGGATGGCTTACATTTAAATGTTATAATAACTACGGTACGACTGAACACTGGGATTATTATTATGATTTTCATATTAGGCCTGTATACATACACTTTATACACACTTTACAAACATATAGGCCTACACTTTATTTCAACCACAATGACTTGCCTTCGCATGGATTTTTTTGAAAGTACACGAAACATTATAATTCAGCCTCTTTAAGGTGAAATACATATCAATTTATCAATGGCCTCTGGACAACTCAATGACACAATTTCCCGTTAATTCTGTCAAGATCAACACGCACCCTTACCCTTAATAATATGTGATGCTCGTTTCAAGATATAAATAATACCCCGGGTATTTGTTTTAAATCTTGCCCCAATACAATTAACCAAGTAAAACAAAACAATTAGTATATAACTCTTCCGAGCTTTTCCCTGTGAAAACATCCCAATCCTCTCCAATCGGGTTTCCAGCATCCTACGGGGTTCCCCCCTCGCCCGGCGTGTTTAGTCTGGACCCAACCCATGGGCAGGTTGGGTAAACCGGCTAAGGTTGCCGCTGGGTTGTTTGGCTTGTTGACTCCTTAAGGCCGGATAATTGAGAAATAACGAGAGAAGATGGTGTGAGATCTGAAACGAACACGGGGGATGAGGATGTTGCGATGAGTGAGTATACCAGCTTTTGGCCGTCATCGAGGTGCCGATGATGAGTGGCAAATTTGTCTCCCTTTCTCCGCGGTTAAGTCCGGCACGCCAGCCAGCAAGTCAAGCAAGCGGTCCCGCGATCCCCGGTCGCCCGTAATCCCCCGCCCGTACGGGGACTCGACGGGCCGCCGTGCAAATCAAATAGCGCTCCCCCGAATATGATTGATTAGGGTTGATTTCATTTTGTTTAGATTGGCTTTTTCGCTGGGCCGGGATTCTCCCTGGGTAGTTCAACGACGGGGGGAATCTAAGAGGTAGAAATATCTCGGTCTATCAAGTGTACTGCAGCGGACCGTGAACTGTGGCTCATCAAATACTCAATCTTACAAATTGAATTGCAGATCCACTCACGCCCAAGGTATAGGCTTTCTCCCGAAAGCGCGCGGTCGGCTGTAGTTTTTCTTCTTCCTGTCTGTAAAAATTCGGTGAATTTGATAGTCGAGAGGCTTTGACACGCTCGGCTAAGCATTAGAGAATCTTCCGCTATATGTCAACTTGGAAAGACAGTTTGCCATGGTGATAATTTAAACACAGAACTCAAATTATTTGTCTCAAGTGCAGTACAAAATTATAACGTTAATCTATAAACAGTACTGCCAATTGCTAAAATCCTTTTATTTAAGGGAAGATACAACATTGATAATGTTCAGGCACAGGATCTAGGGTCTCTAAAGGGGCAGGGTTACACGGGAAATAGGCAGGGTTACACGGGAAAGAGGCAGAGGCACACTACCAAAAAAGAGGGGTCATTAAAAAAAATAGGCCGATGGGAAATTTACATGCATGGCAATAAAAAGTGGGGTGGGTTGGGGCACATATCCTCAATTGCCTTCTGACTCTGCCAATCATAATGTTGTCGAAAGTGTTTTTACGAGTAACGCTTAGGCCTATATTCTCTTTAAATCATTTAATTAACAACCATCTCGTGTAACGAGAACAAAAGTGAAAATGCATTAAAATGATATATCGCCCGTGTTTGGGCCAATTTGAATGTAACAAATTATTTCAATGTTGAATTGCTATTTTTCTGGGGTTAAGGAAGTTATAACTAAGCTTTCATTTGAGTCATTGAATGAAAAAACCCATCAAAGATGAGTTATCCATCAAAGATGGAAGGAACTTAATTAACAGTAGGAACTTAATTAATAAAAGGCGGGTCCCCGCGTTTTAATCATCAGGTTGCACTTATAGTTGCACAATTTATTGTACAATTCATTGTACAATTTATTGTATGTAACGAGTTGATATCGTGTACAGTCTTTCCACGATTGGCCAGCGAGGCTGTCAATCAGAATCAAGCGTGTTTAAAGTATCGTTTTTTATTTAGCCTATACAGCTTCTGATATGAATTTCTTAATTATTGTTTTTATCGTTTAACAAAGATATTATCTTTGAAAATGTGTTCGCTTTATAAATTATACAGGCCTACTCTGCATTGAGCTGAAATTTGCGCAGAGGTAGGTTATGTACCAATCTTTTACCTCATGACATATAGATTGAACGGTGTGTAGTTGTTTAATAGCTTTTCTATATACACGACATTTTGGGCGATTTGAAGAAAACCCCGCTACCAATAATTCAAAGATCTAAATATATAAAACAAATAATAATAACAGGGCCTAATCAAATTAACCGCAAGGAAATTATATGGCTAAATGATATATGAAAAGTAGTAGAGCGCCGGCATATTATGGTAAACCGTTTGTTGCTGATTCAAATCCCGCTTAAGTTATGTTAATAAATCAGAGAACTTTTAATTGCCTAATTTGTGCAGTAATTTTTTCTTCTTTTCAAAGTGACTACGGCTCTTGAATTATACGTGTCTTTTCCAGTGATATATACAGCTATAATTATCAAACCAATTAGGCCGTTGTTGACAACGAACCCACAGGTGATGGCCGTTTGGACTGAAAAGTACAGCACAGCCCCGTTGCCGCTACATAATCCACACCGCTGGCTAAAACCCGGCTAAAGAAGAAAAGGAGAAAGATTTGAAAGAGAGGAAACCCTTTCAGACATTTGTAGGAATCTCAAGGATGGTCGGCCCCAAAGAGGATCCATTCTTCCTTATGGAAGGGTTACATCATGGTTTAGCACGGGCTCGAGGGCTTTATGTTCTCTTTATTATCAATCCTTATTGCTGGAACATTAAAACTCTTTCCACTGTCGTTCTCTAGTATAATAGCAGATGTTCAATATTGATAGTATAACTAAAGGCTCGTTACTCCTTACCCCATTCATTTGTCCTAACATTACTTACAGTAATATCAACACATGACTCTCTCGCAGTCACGCGAATATGTGAATGAATTTTCTGCTAACATGCCAATGTTTAACATCACCGGGTACGGTCAGTTTGACCCGGATTCCAGATCACTCTGACTCCAAAATGGGTCTGGCCCTCTGGTACCCATTTCCGGGTCAAATCTGCACCGGCAGTTTTAGATATTAGAGATATCAACGCAGGACTCTCGTATTCACTCAGAGATGCGTTTGAGTAGAACTCTGCTAATATGCTCAATAATTAGCCAATGATAACGTCACCGGTACTGGAGAACATTATTTCAAATGAGACCCTCTGTGATGAGAGCCTGCATTCATGAGTCTTAAAACTATAATCTAATTTACAACATGGGTAAATCCAGATTTCAAGCTCATTTGATTGATACTAACCCGAATTGGTCACTATGAAGATCTCTTGACCACAGTAAAGAGGAAATTGAGATGGTACGGGCACGTGACTCGATCAAACGTGCTCACCAAGACCATCCTCCAGGGAACAGTGCAGGGGAAAAGAAGACGGGGCAGACAGAAAAAGAGATGGACAGACAACATTGAAGACTGGACCGGAAAGACATTTGCTGTGACCCAGTGGCTTGCTCATAACCGCCAAAAATGGAATGAGCTCGTGCAGCAATCATCTGTGCAGCTACCCTACGACACTGGTGGGTTACGGGACCAGTGACAGTGACAGTGAACCCGAATAAGCAACAACTATCCACTAAGTAGGATTCAAGTATAACAATACTTACAAGTTTGCTGCATTCTGCAGCCCAACTTGGTGCAATGTTTCTCCGTTATAGTATAGACATTGCACCCATTGAGTTGTACAGTCATTGAGTTGAATTGTTAGTTTCGAAGTATTCTGTATAAATTTTGGCCCAAGGATTTCTCCCTGATAGCTCACGGTGTATTTCGGAAAAATTCGTGTACGAAATTGTTTATTGGTAGAAACATAAAGCAATGACTACTTGGTATGTCAGTTGGTGTAAGTAGTTTATGAAGCAAACTTTGACTTGGATAAACTACATTTTGTATTAGAGTCTACGATTAGTCATCATTCCATGATTTTGTTTTACTGATTGTAATACCGACACAACAAGTTATTTGGGGTTAGGGCGGGACTTGAATGTAGAAAGGGGGATGTTAATGTTGCGATAAAATGCCTCGCGTGAGAACGACTTATCTACATTTTGTATGGCAAGATTTGACACTTCCAACAAGTGTAATGAACAGGAGTGTTCTCCTTCGAACACACTCGGTCTACAATCACATCAGATTGCGAGCCCTGGATGTAGGAACGAGATGGACAACCCCGTAATCAGGAAGTTGTCATCTCTCCCGAGCTCTCGTATCTGTATCCGTTCCGTCCTCACTCCCTCCTTCAGCTGGGAGATGATACGGGGAGCGCGGACACACACTCTCTTCTCCTCCCCCCGGCCCCCGGGGTGCCTGTACTTGAAGCACCCGACTGCGAAATGAATCGCAAGATGATTATCTTTCCACACTCTATCTCCCCGCTCCTCCCCACTTTCCCAGATACTCCAACCCCCTTGGTGCCTTATCTTGACGGGAGAGAGAAGACTCAAGATGTTGGGATAGGAACATTTGTAACTGTCAAACAGGTATAGCGTGTAGTATGGCCTCCATGCTACTGCCTGTGTACTATCTCGTAGGGCAGGCCGTACTTTTCACTGAATGAATGACAGTGAATTATGATAAAACCAAGATGGTGACAAGATATCAACATGTTAACATGCAGACAAGAAAACACTGACGAATTGTTATATTTGACAGGCTATGACACAGAGTAACAATAAAGCATGCATGTCGGTGTAAGCTCTAAAACCTGAAATAATTACTACACGGAACGCTATGTATCATCTTATGTATGCCTTGCGGTCGCCTTTTTTTAATTATTATTTTGATTTGATATAATTACAGTGATATTGACACCATACAGCCTACGTTAATGCAATAATATTCTACATCCCGCTTATGTCCATCACACGCAAGGGCTACGTACACTAAGAATATTTGTACAGTTTGATATACCCTTCTGGAAACTAACTCATTGTGGCAGGATAATTATGCCCCTATTAATACATGAAAATGACTTGATAATAATGGAGAATGGCCCATGTTCAGTGATACTTTCTGAGCTGGACAAATCGCCTGTGCACTTCGCTTCTTTCCACGATACACGGGACGTGTATATATCGCGCAAAGTCGACGTGCACATGGGACCCGGTCCCTCTGGATTCTCCCAAATCTAAATTTGATTTGATTTCTCCCCTCTCTATCTCAAAGTGAAGGGTCTTAAAGCGACACGATTAATCAACAATACCTAGCAATTTCATTTCCCCTCAAACACAGCAACAACAATTTTCACGGCGGGTTGACACTTGGTCGCAGCGGGAGAGAGAGGGAGAGGGAGAGAGAGACGACAAAAAAGCCGAACGCATCATCGGACGGAGCATGATTATGATGGGGACACAATTAGAGATATTGCCCGCATGCAGGACGGCCGAGGTCCCGCTAGGGCATTTTGGTGTACGGGGCCGAGACGAACCCAATCTACCGATCTTCATTGGAAAATGAAGTGGGTTTCTATTCCGCTCTCTCTTATTTCCCAAAGTGTTCCACACCCGGGAATAGCGGGATGACTATAGATTATAACCTGGGGGTACTTATTAATTTCATTGCACGAAAAGGCAACACACATAGGCACCGCAGTTGCCATGTGTTTTAGCTGTATACGTTTTTATACAATTTGTGCTACAGCTAGGCATTCGCATATCATCGACTACCCAAAATGGCCGATTTTTGCTCTCTCTCTCTTTTTTTTTTTCTTTTTCGGGGGGGGGGGGGGTTTGGTATAATAATAATTAATAATTAATAATTAATAATTAATAATTAATAATTAATAAATAATAAATAATAATTAATAATAATTAAATAATAATAATTAAATAATAATTAAATAATAATAATTAAATAATAATAATTAAATAATAATAATAATAATAATAACAATAACAATAACATATGTCTTAAGGTAGTCTTTTACATAATTCAAATTGATAGTTGATAGATGAGGTGTTATTACTAATTTACTATATAATATTATTCCATCAAAAATATATGGGACAAGTATAGCTCAAATGAGCGTTGGAAGTTAAGTTAGCAAATATTTAATATTTTTGATTAATTAATTAACCTTTTATTACCGGGAAAATCAAGAGAAAGACAAAATGGCAATACTTGGTGGGGGAAATGTAAGAAGCACATGAATTAAGGGTTTACGAAAGAGAAACAAAAATCAAAACTTGAAATGCCGTAACTGGACAAAATCTTCACTGGACAGTATGTTAGAACAGCTAAGCAAAATGAGACAGAATTATCTAATATTCCTTAGCACACTTGTCAAAATCAAACCTGAAGGGACATACCACTTCATAAGTACAATTCAGATTAGTCTGTATGTGTACTGACCAATAATCCTGTCAGCAGAGGCAGGAACTAGAGCATGCGATCCACAGACTATCGGGAATATGGTCATGTGGGCATGTTGTGAGCTAGCGAGTTTTACTCTGCAAATTTGGAACATCCTTTTTTTCAAATAATTTTGAAATAATTTACGCAAATCTTACACTTTTTTGGCGGCAAAATATCGTATTTACAATATTAATTTATATTTCCATTATTCTGGTGTTAATAACCGAGTTGCTTAATTGTGAATAATACATTTATAATTATGTGCATCTTCATACAGCTTGTGCTATAGTTGTTCGCTTTATGCGGCGGTTGAACTCTTAAGTTTTAGTTCCGTTTCACAGGAAGACAATATAATATTACACACCACCACAATATGTGTCCAAAATATATCTTTAAATCCACGTGTAAATTGTACACGGTACTCAATATAAGTATATACACCCTAAACACCTTAATTGTCAATCATTCCCCATTTATCTCCAATTTATATCATATTTATACCTTACTCATGCGTGTTACGTAACCCTATCTTACTTTTTCCTCCTTCTAACATTGACTCTGCCTGTTGTCATGGGTTACACGCAAAACTTCAACATACAAAGGCACTAAACTTTACTCTGCATTATTGGCGGCAACATTTGTTACTGTCCGAAAAAATATTTTTGTTGACATTCATTAACGCAAACAAAACAGTTATCTTACCATCGAATAGTATATACAAACGATAATGACTGGCAACTACAGTGGTTAGTTTTAGACACAGTAACTACAACATAATTAAGGGTCTTATCCCGTGGGACGAAAAGGTACCATAATAAATCGACGAATCACTCAATAGGTGTTACCAAAAATATACAACATTGTGTTTTCACAAATTCGACTTATTATATTATTAGTGTTGTAGCCCAGATACTGAACGAAATTTCTTCTCAATAATTATATTATTACACATCTGTTACAAAAAATACTAAATATGTATTGTTTGGTTTCTGTGAACAAGATAAATCCTGCCGCGTCAATTTTGATTTCAGGGGATTTGTAACATGAGGAAAGAAATAACAGCCAATTTTAAACATAAACTCAACCAAACCTTTAATGAGACCGAGGCCTAAACGATACATGTGCGCAACTTGACCAGATAAATCAAAACCTTAGTCTGTGACATACAAATAAACCTACATCGCTTGAACTAAAGGACTTGTTTTCACCGATGCACTTTTTCAAACATATTAAGGATATGTTGAATTCGGTTTGATTAGTGATTTATTGTGGGGTCAACCACAGCGGTTTATCATAACAATATTGTCACTGAAAGACATTTTATTCCATAAAGTACACACTTGCATCATTCAAAATCTACACATATATACACTCACATACTCCAACGCACATAATCCTATTCCTTCCAATACAAGGATTTTCAATAAATAATACCATACTTTCCATATAAGCCAGATTTCTACAGTCATTCCCATTCAAAAGAAAACAAAATCTAAATAAAAAAAACAACCAAACAAAACATCAAAAATAATAAGATAAAACCCCAAAGTAGACCCTCAACCCAAGCCTAATTCATCATATAACAGTTACAAAGGAATCCACACTCTAATCTCAATTAACCAGTAACTGCTTGAAAAACCTTGTGAATGGGGCTTTTAATTGTAGAGCAGTATTATCACAAACGGCTAGAGTTCTTAACCTTAGCAACAAAGAAGAAGAGAAGCATAAAAATAACACTCATAATTTTTCGGTCCGTAATCCCTCCCAAAGGGTTGGATGGAATTGACGAGCGAGCGCTGTCCTCAGTATTGTTGGTAAAATAAAAAAAACCTTGCGTTCAGCTGTATAGTTAGAGAGATAACATTTCCCTTAACTAATGGCTTGCCTATTCTTCCCAAAGAATACACCCCAAAGTTAGACAGGATGCCCGGATGTATTAAGGAGAAAACAAATCCAGTGTTATGCTATTGTAAGAATGAGAAGAAGAAAAAAAAATCACTCAGCGAAAAATACATCTTTTCTTTGCATTTGCATGAATAGCAAATCCTTGATAAACCCTAAGTGCTTTGGGACTTGGAAAAGGGGGAAAAAGCTGTCTTTTAATGATTCACGGTGGCGAATGTTCAGCAGTGTGGAATGAGATGGACAGAATGCGTAAAGAGTGAGTGTCAATTGAAAAGCACTAAATGAAGAGAAGAGGGGGATATGTGACTTGTCATCCCCAAATTTAACATCAATTCAGCAAATTAGAAAAAACATACAAAATGTATATTTTTAATTTTTTATATTTTTCTTCCAATTTTTTATTTAGTTGACTTTTTATCTCTGTTATCATTTGAGTGAAAGTATAATTGCTCAAGCCACACTTGGTTTATTATTATGTCAAATTTCTGATTATTAGCAAACATTTTATTAGCAAAAATGTCGTTTAAAACTATTTATTAACATAGGATTTAAGGCTTTGCATGGTGGGAAATGGTAATTAGGAAAGTTTTAGGAAACACCATGTAACAAATTTGTTACAGTCCGAAAACTTTCCTATTTATTAACAGGTTTTGATTGGACCTTAAATCAAATTATGAATGCTATCATTGTCAAAGATAATATTCTATTTCATCAAACAGATGTGTGTGAAAAAAACATGTGGATTTAATGGGGAATACATTGTTTTTAACTACAAAGTTAACTACAGTATATGATTCGACCTCATACACAATCACACAAACACAATATATGATCGACCTCACACACTCTTTCTAACATGTCAAGTTCTGTATACACCCACATGTAATTGGCCACATTTCAACTGACAAGAGTTATTATTATCTGAAAGAACACATGCTGTAAAAGGTGATGACAATAAAACATATCCAACCAAATGTTACCACTCGGAGGAAACTAGTCAGCAAGACAAATCAAAGGATGCTATGATGTTCTCTGGTCTGTTGACATTGGTTTGGGGGTTCTATATTGTAAATCATTTTTATTTATTACTTATTTAATTGTTGGTTGAGCTGAAACTTTCACAGGTTGGTTCTTTTGCATATTTCTTCATATGAGAGAAAGTACGCATACACAGTGGCATTGTACCATTATATGGTATATGCCTGTACAGCCTTCCATCATTGGTAATTACTCAAAAGGAAACTCATGTAATTTTCATATAAAATATTAATTGATTGTAAGACAGTAACAGTACCAAACATCCTGAGAAGTTATTCCATCTGACATGTTGTAATTTTCGAGAAAATGTGAATAAAAGTTCAAATCTGGACTGGATCATCAGCTGATGAAAGATTTCATATTACTTTCATATAACTTTCATATATATATATCTTGATTCTTATACAGTATGGTTGAATTTACAGGCATTTTACCTTCAATGTGATACATAATTTTCTTTCAATCACAATGACATATGGTTATATCTTCCTCTTTTTGTGTACAGTTTGTTGTCAATGCCCTTGCCCTTGTTAAGATGACGCTGGCAATAGCTTTCTAAACCTTACAATAAGTTTCCTGTTTCTGAGACAAAACAGCAGTTTGATGGCTTTCCCAGACTGGTGCCTTGACTTCTTGTGCTACCTGGGTTATTACTGTATGGAGCATTTCTCCTCCTTCCGTCTACGCCGTTTCTGCAACATGTTGTCCAAGTATTCAGCTTCCTCCTCGGCTCTGTAAAATTATAATAATAATTAAAAGCATGATTTCTATCTTCTTAAAAATTTTCTCCAGAATCATTTTAATTAAAAAAATTTAATTTTGCAAAAAAGTGTAAACAAATAATTACACTGTTACATCATTAACCAGCTCAAACAAGACAAAGACAGATAGTTTAGATATGAGACAGGACAATACAAACTGAATACCAAAGGAAATGTTCCTACTGGAAAAGGTTGCCCCACTTTATTTGCATATATTTCTTTTCTTCTCATGAATCTCAGCACCTATTAACCCAAAAACTTACACCATACAGTCAGTGCATTTCAAAGATTATGTGGACTTGTATCAATTAAAATGATTGCCTCAAGACAAACTACAGTATGCATGAATTATTTGACAGTTGCTTTTTAAGACCTTTCTGTTTGAATCATTAGCTGTACTAATGGGCAGAGTATTTTCCAGAACATCTGAGCTTCAGATCTTGTTGTTAAATATTTATACTAATGTGCCTGTAAATTGTTGGATGCACGGCCCACATGGTCCCTTACTTCCAGAACCCACTCTCTCACATCCAACTGACACAGGAGGTCGCTAGCCTCTGCTGGTCAAGCACTAAGCCTTGTAATCACATCCTTCCCTAGTGTCCTATTTCACTGATGCACCGGTCCCCATCAAAAGACTCAACAATAGGAATCAAAGTTAGCCTGTACTCGCTGATGAAAAATTCATTAACTCTCCTAATCCTCCCGTCATTAAAGTTTCACTGATGCCACTGACTGCTCGCATTTGTATCTTATTTTTCCCCCCACAATAACCTTTTCGGTTGGAAGACTTAGGGGAAGTTCAAGGAATATTTTAATAGCTGGGATTGAATTCTTCAAAGTGTTGCCACTGCGAAAACACCTGATGTTTGGTGTGTCAGGTAAGAAAAAGAAATGGCACTCTTTTGTTGGGCGATGTTGGCAGTGCAACATGATCGATGTGCAATGGATTTTGACAAAAATTTGTATAAATTTGTAGAAATTTGCAAACCGATGTTTGAAGGAACGGTGGAACTATGTAAATATGTAATGCAGGGGATTTGTGAAAGACAAATTGCATTGGAGATTTGTCAACATGGAAGAAAAAGAAATGATGATGGCAGAATTTATTCTCATATTTATTTATTATTGTTTTACACATTTCTTGCAAAAAAACAAACATCTCCACCACTGCCATCATGAAACATTTACACACTGTAACAAGACGGTATTGCAGGACTGGCCACTAAGTGTAAACGTACTAAAAAGAAAAAAAGGGTTTTAAGAGAACCATGATCAATGGGTGTGGCACTAATCTCTTCAGGACAGACCCACAACTGCCCCCTATGCATAGCACTAACCTCCTTGGGACAGACCCACAACTACCCCCCGTGTATAGCACTAATCTCCTTGGGACAGACCCACAACTACCCCCCGTGTATAGCACTAGTCTCCTTGGGACAGACCCACAACTACCCCATGTGTATAGCACTAGTCTCCTTGGGACAGGCCCACAACTACCCCCTGTGCATAGCACTAACCTCCTTGGGACAGACCCACAACTACCCCCTGTGCATAGCACTAACCTCCTTGGGACAGACCCACAACCACCCCTGTGTATAGCACTAATCTCCTTGGGACAGACCCACAACTACCCCCCGTGTACAGCACTAGTCTCCTTGGGACAGACCCACAACTACCCCATGTGTATAGCACTAGTCTCCTTGGGACAGGCCCACAACTACCCCCTGTGTATAGCACTAACCTCCTTGGGACAGACCCACAACTACCCCCTGTGTATAGCACTAATCTCCTTGGGACAGACCCACAATCACCCCCTGTGTATAGCACTAGACTCCTTGGGACAGACCCACAACTACCCCCTGTGTATAGCACTAATCTCCTTGGGACAGACCCACAACTACGTGTACCCCCTGGGCATGGTACAGATCTCCTTGGGACAGACCCACAACTACCCCCTGAGCATGGTACAGATCTCCTTGGGACAGACCCACAACTACCCCCTGGGTGTGGCACTGTTCTCATTATCAACTCACTCTCTCTCCTGCGCATCTAGCTGCTGGACCAAATCATCTCTCTTGTTGACCAAGATGACCAGATCTTCTAGGAGAAGCGTCTCCCGGTGTTTCTCCTCTTCTGTCTTCTGCCAATCTGTCAGATGAAAGTGAAAGTTTGGGGTTACCTTTTTCTATTCCTCTTCAATCAGTGTACTCTTGGATTTTGTTTTACAAGTTGCATAGTACAATGCTCACCACAGTATGGGTTCACACATTTTGTATGGACCCCACGATGTTGCCTTGTACTTCATGTGATATATACCCCACACGATGTCTCTTGCCATGATAAGGTTAGGGCAGGGTGACAAATTCAGGGGAGATGGGTGGGATGTTGTGATCCACCCAACAATTCCCCCTCCCCTCCCCCAACCCTGAAACCCCTACCCACTCCAAAAAAATTAATTAAAAATAATAATAATAATTAAACAAATCAAAATTATAGAAGCTGTTTAAAAACATTCCAATAATATTTGTTTACTTTCTTAAATGTAATGCTTGCAGTTTTTGTTCTGTCTTAGAAAATTCTTTCCATCCTTAACTCCCTAGTCTCCAACCATCATACCCAACATATGCTACCTGTGAGAGTTTCTCCCAGGTTTATTTATTATTTTCTTTCATCTACTTACTTTTTATTTAGGGAAGACTAACTAGGTATATTATAACAAAACAACAAATATATAATTTCATTCTGAAAATCATTCCATCTCTCCAAACAAACTATTCATTAAAGACATCGTTCTGATGGGTCACGACAAAGAGATGCAAATACATCTACACCTAAACCCATACCTTCAATCTCCATCATCTTCCGCAGCTCCCGATTCAACATCTCATATTTCCTCTCCAAGTCATGCTCCTTCTCCCTGGACAGCGGAGAAAATAACAAGAAAACGATAAACGAAAAAAAGAAATCAGAACGCAAATTGATTAGATTGGTAGGGCATTTAGGGAGACGCAAGAAAAAACTAGAAAAACATAATTTCTTCAGGAGAGAAGTCACTAATAACAATTTTGAGGGACTCCCTTATGTAATTATATCAATTTGACCGTAGGGTCTCAGTGGACGGTAGGATGTATACATGCCAATTCTGTTTATTTCTTCTTGGGACGACACAATCTGTTACTCTTGTATGAGGTGGTTATATACAGCAAAGTGGAAATTAACTCTTAATGAGATCTGAAGCCAAATATTTGTGCTGTTTTTTGTAAACTAAGGAGGATGTGATGAGTTAATAGCTTTTTTGGATGAGGATGCAAATAACAAATATTTGAAATGTGGTAAAATCGGAAAATTTGGAGGAAAACAATTGGATTTGGCTGGTCATTCATTTCAAACATGTAAGAAAATGAACTTTTTTTGTATTGTTGTTCATTTGTTTAAAGGAATATCATAATTAAAAGTGAATATAATCTTGACCAAATGTGGTTTAATTGTCAAAGATTTTAAATATACTACTCAAAACAATTTAGGGAGCACCGCATTTTTAACATCAAATAGGTTTGAAATGTTCCACGAACCGGGATTTTGATTTGCAACCCCCTCTCTTTCAGTAGTCATGTCATGAAATGTGTAATCACTACATGCATCCTTTATCATCTGTTTCATTGTGCAGTTGTTTCTCATCAATTCTGTGAAACATTGTGTTTATCTGAAATAAATGATCTTGCTTTAACTGAGATTATTCCGGTGTTCCCTAAATTGTTTTGAGGAGTATATTTAGAGAATTTGTTTTTTAAATAAAAGTTTGCACACATGGATCTGTATAATGTAGACACAACTCGAAGGGTAAAAATATACTCAAAAAATGTTCTGTATATGTACATTGTATTTTCTTCTAACTTTGGATATTAATTCCTTTTTTGGAATTGTACAACATTGGTAAAATGTGTCAATGCATCCATACTTTATAAGAATCAAGATATATATCTACAGAAACCAATACAACCTGTGAATGATTCATCAATTTATAACATTGTGTCATTAACAAGAAAATTGCTTTGCATTCATTCTAATGGGGAACATGGATCACGGCCGCGATCCATTTAAAATTTGTAATATATTTACATTTTCTCAATACTGACATCATGTCAGAAAGAATAATATCTCAGGATGTTTGGTTCCATCATCAACTTCACACCAAGGTAGTTTTTAGATTACAACTCAGTAGTTTTGTACTCGGGTAATCACCAAAGGTGTAACCCTCCCTTTAAAGCAGTAGACTTCATTTTGTATTTAGACAGAGGGGGGGATAGGGCAGTTGCTACAACTGATACAATGTGGCAGTCTACCTATCTAATATTAATGGGAGATCTCGTTAGCGCCATATGGGCTGTGTAGTTTGGCATGGCCATATTCCAGCTGAGACACTGGCCTTCCTCCTGGCAGTGTGAGCTTGCTGGGATGTATTACAGCCACTGGAGAGGGTTTTTTCCCTCTTCATGTGGAAAGGCCCCATGCTGGGCTTTAGTGCCCAGCGACCTGCCAAGTACTACACCCATGCTATTCACTCTAGCGGACAACTGTGGCTGGAGTGATAATCCATCTCAATTGAACCGCGTACAAAAAGTCACTAACAATGTACTGCGACATTTTTTTATTTCTGAGGGCCGGTGCTTGCCAACGATACAAAATCACTCCGGTTGTGTTACTGTTTTTTCTGAGTGCGTTAGTGGATGCCCTCGAGCGGAAAGCTCTTATTCATGAGAATCGCAAATTGAATATTGAGATTTTTTTTACTGCTGTCAAATTGGAATTTAAATATAGTATAAAAAAATTAGGAAAAGTGTTTTACAATAGGGTAACAAGCTGTCAAATAATCGCCATAATCATAACTACATCTCCCAAAGAATTTGACATGATTAAAGCTACCCTTCCCGAAACTCAATACAAACAAAAATTGAAAAAGGAACAAATAACTGCCTATGTACTTTGTGTCGTATTTACTTTCAAATTAACATGCACAATGACAGATGTGTGAAGTATATCGATCACATGTTTGATTAACCCACTTCTAGACCACAATACAATGATTTGCAAACATGTTGCTGTTTATTCTTCATATTATATGTATCAGTTTGGACCTATGAATGGGGGTGAGCATACGGGACTGTTAAGTAGAGAGCTGGCCCTTCACTAGCAATTATTCAAGACTTGTTTGAATCATTCAAACCCCCAGGCAATAGGGCAACATAATACTAGAGATGAGTGCCTCGATGAGAAGGCAATACATGTTCCAAATTCATTCTTTGTGCACATTTTTGATAAATTTACACAATTTTACTGATTGTTGTTTTGTTTATAACCATTTTAATACCGTTTCAACCTTTAGCCTATGAAATTAACTACATGTATTTGTGACCTGCTTCCATGACATGAACTAATTAATGTCAGAATTATTTTTAAAATGGAGGTTTTCCTAGTTCAGACTACTGTGGACTATCAGCTTTCAACTTTTTAGGGGTGCAATTATTTTTAAAATCTGTCAAAGCTTGAGAATGGCAGACATGCTAATGAGCCCATTTGTTAATTGTTGACTTTGTGCCCATTAACAAATGAGCCCATATGTTAATTGCCATACTGGCAATCCAAATGGAAGTTGGTCAGATTTGTTTTGTTGTAATATTACCTGAATGTTCATCTTTAAGAAATGCAAATAATCTGCCATTAAATCAGATTTGGAGTGTAGAACAGGTGCGTACCTAACTTTTCTTTTGTGTTCTTTAAATCCGGTATACACATTTTGGTAAAATGTCTGTTTGATGCATCCAACTTTACACCAAGTGTTTTTTTTGTTTTGTTTTTTTGTTAAAACCATGATCACAGTTTTCCATGGTTACCAACATTGTGCAGTGGCTTGAAGAAAGGAATGAATTTTATATATATATATTTTTTTTATAGATTTCCAAGATTATGGGAGGTGCTACCAGCAGATGTTAAATACACAGTTATTTATAGTTTATCTTTATTTATTAATTCACTTAAGCCGTGTTCGCATTGGACTTTTTTTGGTTAAGTTTCAGCCACGTCTTGTCAATTTAACAATATTAAGTCCAATGCGGACGGACGGTAATCTTCCGCGACTACTAACTTACCGCGACAAAATTGTCAAGTTAACAGGCCGAATCGAGTAGCAGTAAGTTAACAATGCTAACTTGACAGCGATGAAAAGTCCAATGCGGACAGGCTCGTTGCGGTAACTTAACAATGCGTTCACGTGACTTCCTGTGTATTGCTGTGAGTGACCTGACATCTGACTTTCGCGCGTAACTGTGTACAGCAAGCTGCACTCGACTCATGTTTCACGGAAAGTTTCACTGAACTGCTTCAGGATGGATGCCCACACCCGGGAATTGTATTGCATCCCGTCGAAGCCTTCCTGGTGGCCTTCTTACCCCCATTGTTGCTATCAAAACTGATGTCTCATTTTGAGACCAATTGGGGCTCCTTTTTCTCTTCTTTTCGCCTCCTTCCTTGGCAGATTTTGTGTTCTTCTCCGAACTATTTTTCTGCGACATGTTCGAAGAAAAATGAACGATAAATCGAAAAAAAGGTACGCTGTTATTTTGTATGGCACGAGAGTATGAAATTGACGTGACGCGTTTGTCAGAGTTCCCGCGTAAGGTCAGAGCCGCTTCCGGAAAGGTCAATGGAGAGCGCCCTCTAAAGAGCGTCCTCTCGAGGTTTGCCATGCCGAGCAGTTAAGTTACCGTGCCTTGAAATAATCCAAGTGCGGACATTGATAACTTAACAGGAAGGAATGTTGACAATCATCCGCAGTAAGTTACCGCAGAATTTAGTCCAATGCGAACACGGCTTTAGAAAACATTTATTAGTCCCTGGTCTAGGAGATGCCCTAACTCAAACTGTGTAGTATTAAGTTTTTATATTTTGATTTTAATATTGTTTTTATATCTCAAAGTGTGCCTAAAGCCATGTTGTTTATCGTTCTTTGTGTGATTCAATGTTTGTTTACTTCCTAAGTGGGTAGCATCAGGAGATCAACTCGACAGTAATTTAGTTTACTTTTTTGTAATCCTACAGGGGTGCTACCTTTGTTTCTGTTTCTGTTAATTTAATGTAAATTTGTGTGTATTTGTTTTTCTACCTGTGAAATCAATAAATGAAAATGAAATGATTCACATATTCTTCTAGATGTGTACATGTACATGTATTAATTCAACTTTGATTCTGACTATAGTTTGCTGTAGGTTTGATGATCTATGGTTACTTACATGGCATTCAGTTGTTCTTCTCTCCGTATAAGAGCATTCTTCTTATTAACAAGTTCAAACCACTCATTCATTAACTGGGCCTCATCATCTGTACCTGTGACAATAAAAGAAACAATTTACTTCATGTTTTATACGGTATCAAGAGCTTAAGTGTTTGTTAGTATACCTGATTAATTAACAAACAATTAACATGTAACAATTAACAGGTAATAGCAAATAAATGATCTTTTGAATGAATGAATGCACAGACAAAGAAACGAATGTAAGACAATTTCCCTTGTCATCAACTCCAATTTTCACCTTCATCATAAATATTGAACAAGTTATATTTTAAATATCTGGAATTTCACAGATCTTAATACTTGTAAAAGGGAAGGTACAACACTGGTAACGCTGGTAAAACTGTTCTTATAAGTATGCTTGCTCTCTTTGAATCAAGATACACATTACCAAACCAACTTGTGAAAGTATCAGCTTAATACATTAATAATAATAATAATAATAATAATAATAATAATAATAAAGATTTGTAGTGCGCACATATCCACCCTGCTGGGCGCTCAAGGCACGGAAACAAAGAAAAAACAAGAATACAAACAATATACAATGATAGCATAGGGGAAAAAATTATGTACCGAGATACATGTACCTACAATGCAATTACAAATATACATCATCTTTGAAGAATTGTGACATAAGATGAGTTTTAAGGATTGTATCATTAACAAGAAAAAAGTGAAAATGCATTCAGATTGATTGTATATATTCTAACATAGAATATAGGAAAGAGTAGCGATGATGTGATCAATGACATGTTTACAAAACAGCCCCAAAGGTCAAAATGTGCCAGGCACAAAATATACACTGGCCAATGACAAGAAACCATCAAATCTGATATTTTAATAAAAAATTCTTAATTTGATTTATTTTTAATAAGGCACTAACATTACATCTCAAATCTTATTCATCTGAAAATTAAAACAATTCTTGATGTTATGTACAAAATGTACAAACTCTGCATACAAATGCACACACTTTTGCCCGTCGGGTAATCACCCTCGTACTCTAAAGGTCATGCAAAGTGTAAACAAGTCACATGATGTATTCTTTCCTAAAAGCTGAATTATAATCTAAACTCTTCTTTGATGTGAAGTTGGTGATGATACCAAAAACCATGAGAAATTACATCTGAGATGCAGTCATTTTTGAGAAAACGTAAAATGTAATGAACTGGATCACAGCTGTGATTCATTTCCACATTTTGAGAATGCATGCAAATAAACCAGCAAGCATTTACTATTTTCTCATTAACCCTAACTCCCTAGGCATTGTACTATAACAATAAAAATCCTTCAAAATCCTCTAATTGGCTTTGTTGTCTAGGGAGTTGGGGTTAACCCTAACCTTCCCAAATCCTCCAAAATCCTCTTTGCTAAAGTGAAGGATTTTGAAGGATTGAGGTTACATGCTACATGCTCTTTGCTAAAGTGAAGGATTTTGGAGGATTGAGGTTATTAGGCATACTTGCCTTTCCATGGTACATGTACATACATATTTGTTGTAGTGATTGCAAGGTCAGTGCTTGGGTCAGTGGACACTGTTTATTGCTCCATGCATGCAGGGAGGGTCCCTGGCTATGTACTATGTCTCACAGATTAGAAACACATGTGTGCATACATGTCATGTGCTTGCTTTACTGCTGAAGGATTTTGGAGGATTCAGGTAATGTGTAAGCAAGTGGGCCAGGGAGTTAGGGCTAATGACAAGAAAATAAACTGAATTTTTCAAAGATTGGTTTCTATGCACATCTCTTGATTCTTGTAAAGTAAGGATGCATTTACAGACATTTCACCAAAAGTGCAAAATTAGCGATGTGGAATGAATATCCAAAGTTATAGAAACACAAATTCACAGAACAATTTTCAAGTACATTTTTTTACCCTTCAATGTGTGTCTACAGTATACAAATATATTTATGCAAACTTAACAAAATATTTCTCTAAATATTTCAATTCTTTGACTGGTAAGCCACATTTAGTAAAGATTTCATATCTTTTCAAATATTATCCAAATCATGTATAATTTTACGTCAAACACTACATTAATGTTCACAGAAAGAGCATCCAACAAATGCTTGTATACTGGAGGGAGAATGTAAATAAAGAAATAGATAGCCTTGGCGGACATAAATAATATCAAGGATTTTAATGCGGAATAGTCTTTGGTATGCAGTTGCTGGATTCATTGTGTTGACCGAGACTGAAGGGACCACTCAGCACCGAAGACCCATGCTATTCACAATGGGCCCGAGAAGGCTTCTTTAGATACCAGTCGCTTTCAGTGCCAGATAGATTGAGTCATGTCAGGACTGACGCTACCAAGGTCCCCATCGGTGTCTTACAAGGACATGTCTTAGCAATGTCTCATGGGCAGTCCTATATTACCTCAAGTCACGTACATGTAGCATTAGGCTACATGAATCCACAATGAAAACAAACAATTCACTATGAGCAATCCCCTCCACCCCTACCTTAACAATATAAATAAATAAAGAAACTCACCAAAAAAATAAAGAAATACAAATTTCAAAAATTTAAGATGCATATATTCCGTTGTTATTTTTCGCAGTCACTTGGAATCATACTCTGTATTTTGCTAATTTTTTTAATTTTTTTAAGGGACGGTACAGCATTGGTACTGTTGGCAAAACTGCTTCTACAAGTATGCTCACTCTCTTTGAATCAAGGTGTACATTAATAAAACAACCAACCTGTGAAATATTCAGCTTATTTCATTGTGTTGTTAACAAGCAAATAATAAAATTGCATTCAAATTTAGTATCTTCATTCTAAAGAAAAGAGTTCTCTTTCCTTATTTCAAACTAAAAACTTTTTTTTAAGGATAGATTGATACCAATAATTATCAGCTTTACACCAATTAAGTTTCACATTCAAATCCAACCATTTTATAAATGATTAATTCTATACCTTACTATTAATTGATATTGTTTCCTAGTAAACGGGAAAGTAAGTCAATCGGAAGAGACACATTACACATAATAACTGTCCCATTATTCCCTGGTCAGCTCTTTTGTGTCATGACTCATTTTAATGTAATCTACCTGCTTTTCTACTCGGAAAATAACAATACATATATAAAGATTTTTAAAAATATTACGGCAAAAATTCACACTCACATACTCACAACTTCCTTGGGCACCTTTGAAAAACAGTGTTTCACTGAAAGGTATCCCCGGGTTAAACAAGAAATAAATAGAAATATCCCTTTAATCTAACCTGTCAAAAGTTCATCACAATAGTTTTTTTTTAAACAGCGAAAAACTGTTGCCGGGCAGTAACTTTTTTGTCAATTCAACATAACAACTCTTGTTTTCTCTTAGATGAAAGCACTTCAGATGGAATAATTTCACAGGATGATTGATACTTCTACTAACTTAATACCGAGTATGATTTCAGATAATCTGGTTTTTAAAGGGAAGGTACAAACCTTCCCTTTAAGAAGAATGCTTTGGGAAATTATTTTGATAACATGCAACTACATGTATAATCTTTCATCTAGTATCAATGGTTGAGAAAAACAGGGCCAATTTGTTATGGTGAAAACGTTTTGGTTAGAGGTTACAACCAGACTTCTTACGTACCATCTACCATGGCTTTTCTCAGTGCCTTCTCCACGGTAGAGGCTCTTTCATCAATCTGCTTCTGTTCTCTCTCAAGTACGGCATACTCCCCAAGGATGTAATCATTGGTGTCCATCAATTCCTTGAGGAAGGAGTGGAGGGTATAATCATACAATTACATAGAGTGAATTCTGGCAAATATTTTTTTTGAATTATTAGAAGGAAGAAACCCTTTAATCTGATCTAGAAGTGATAATTACAATGAATATCATAAGTTATGTAATTTGTCTGTTCATATATTGTTTGGTGTGAATAAAAAAACATTACTATAGTAGGATTTGAACCTGTGATTGCCATGTTGACATGCTGGCGCTCTACCAACACAGCCATCTAGCCATATGTTGGCAATCTCCCTATTTTGTCAATATCTTTTTTGCCAATCCTTTTGTCAATCACTTCCAATTCCCCCAAGAACCTCCCCCCCCCCCCCCCCATCACACTCTCACAAACTACTGACAAACCCATCCAACATCACCAACAGACCCTTCTAAAGACATGCACATTACCTCTTCTTCCAATGTATCGAGGGGTTCCTCCGTCGGCGTCACATCCTCACTCGGACTTGCCGCCGCCTCCTCCTCTTGGATGTTGCTATCTTTTGTTTCATTCTCCTCTGTCTTGATGTCTGGTTTAGACTCCGATTCAGGAGTTGATGCTGACTTGTCATCTGACGGTATTCAAAAATAAGGTTTTAGTATTTCAGTTAAAATAATAACAATAACAGTAACAGTTCTTCAGCCGTATGAGCTGGAACAAAAAATTATAATTTATCAATTTCAATACAAAAATAAATTGGGAAAAACCAGGAAAAGTCTTCAAGTGGTTGGTTATGCATTTTTACCCAATTCATAAATATTTCAATAAATATTCAAAAACATCTCACTGAATAAAAGCCAATGCCAGAATCTTATGATTCTTCAGAAAGGAAGGAGAGAGACAGAAGAAAATTTTATTTAAAAAGAGAAAAAAGAAAAGAAAACAATGAGAGCAAACAGTCACAAAGAACAGACAGCGGTACGGACACGAAAGATGATGTAATGGATGGGAAAAAAAGACTCGAACAGTCATATACATACAAAGACAGGCAGGACGTATCAATCCCAGGATAAACAAACAAAAGACAGAAAAAAAGACAAACAGACAGAAATACAAGTACAGAGAGACAGGGATGACAGAAGCAGCAATACTTGACAGAAAGATCAACAGACAGACAGAATCAAAGACGGAAAGAAAGACAAACACACAGTCAGAAAAACAAGGAGAAAAACAAGGATAAAAAGAGGAATGACAGCAGGAGCAATACATATCAGAAAGATCAACCTACCAACAGAATCAAAGACAGATAGACAGCCAGATAAACAGACAGACGGACAATACATGGACACAAAAGATACAATGGAACTGGTGACATGGTGTGGAAGAGAAGCCAACCTTTAGGTTTACTGGAAGGTGCAGGCTGTACAAGATCTGAGAAGGACTGGAGTGAGGTCTTCTTGGCTACGCTGCCTCGCGATAATCTCTTCAACTGTTGGCTATCCGTTACATCGGCTACTGGTGGCTTTAGTGCTTCTCGCTTCTTTGGTGGCTCAATCATGTCTCCTGTGAAGGAATAAACAACAATTTGAAAGTAGGTCTGCTTTGCTGTAAATTTATATGTGGGATTACTTTAAAGACCATTTTAATGGAGCAACCATCTTGGATTTATAATGCACAAGTATCAGGACTCATAGGGAGGCTTGTACTGAAAATAGACTGGTGTCTTTTAATGGATCATTTTTTCAGGGTGACATTTGTATGGAAGTTAGGGATCAAGACAGAGATGGATGCAGTGAATTAGAAAAAGTTAGAAAAATACAGGCCTGGAATTTCACGAATACTACGGAGGCCGTGCCCTGGTCTTGGCCATGCTGCTCTTTACAACCATTATCATAGATATTCTGGCCTTGCACCTACATGAATGAAATGCCAGACCTGAAACAGTCAGTGATGATGGTATTGGTAGAGTTAAAAGTCATACAAGCCTCTTTTTACACAAGTGAAATTTCAAGTTGTTATTACTAGTGTGAAGAAACAATAAACATTATTAGATGTAATAGATATGTTTGTTGTATACATTCAAGAAAGAAAGAAAGTAATTTCTTGAATGGAATGGCTCAAAACTGGTTATTAATGACAATGCTCCCTCAATGTTAACTTTGGTATCAAAAACCATGAGAAAAGAAGTTTTTGGACCAAGATGCTCTGAATTTTGAGAGAAAAAATAAGAAATAATGATCTAGAAATGTTCATGAGGATAGTTTTGTACATTACATATTTTACATACATCTTTCTCATACATGTACAATTGTACATGTAGAATAGCGATTTCAGTTTTTTAATGTGAATCAAAACGAGGCTTACATCAAATGAACTGTGATATTTGTTATGGTGGTTTTTATCAATATTCTGTGAGCCAGATTCATGTAAATGGTGGAGGGTCTTCACATTAGCATTTGTTTTTCCACAATTTAAGGTTCTGTAATATGGGCCTTATAGGGTTAACCTTTGCTGTTACATTAGTTGTATAAAGTCAGTACATATTTCATCAATACGCAAATCATGTTTTTTTTTTATTATAAAGAAACAATGGATTATAGTATTATACATAATTAAGATCAGTTCTGCTCTGATCGTCTTCAGGAGAATCTCCTGAAGACAATCAGATCATACTGATCGAAACGTCGAGTTGTAACCTCCAGTTCTTTTCAGAACTAATTACTACTCAAAAGAGAATTTTTCACATGGTGTCACCACAAACAGTGTTACAAGTTAGTAATATACATGTACATGTGGAATGTCAAGTTATTACTATCAGTGTTAATTAAACAAGGAATAGGTAATTAACCACTGTTGATTAATTACAAAATAGCAACAAATTTCACAGCATTCAAAACTTTCACAAAGTCTTTGAATACAGAGTTCTTGCTGATTCTGGACAGGACACACTATACACATGTGAAAATATGCACAAATTTGAGGCGTTTTATTATGATACTCTATAATAATAAAACTTTTGTATTCAACAAAAATTAACTGTAAGTCCTGATTTTATAATATTTATTAAATATCTTCAAACAGTTAATTTGCATTATGGTACCAATTAATTTAAATAATTACATTAAGAGTTAATTCACATGCTAACAGTTAATTCACATAACAAACATCATCGTATTCTCACAATATATTCACTATTGTTATCATTTGCTCCAGTGAAAGTCAGCTGCAATGCTAAGACCGTAAGTGGGAGCCAAGACTCAGGATAAATATAATCAAAATGTTCATTATGGTGGTGTTTGTTATAGACACGCTAAACTTTATATTAAGAGTAAAGTCACATATATGGTAACAGTTAATTCAAGTTTACAGTACATTTTCATGTTCAGTTAAATCCAAAGAATGGAATCATTAATGTTCACTATCCGAGTTCTACAATTGCCCTGTAAGATCATCTTAAAGGAATGGCAATTCTATAGATTGAGCAAAGAAAGACTGCTCAGAAAGAGCAATCACTGCCAGTCAGTTCAACCACACTCTTAATGGTGTCAGACTAGGAACTATGATAATATCATAGAAAAAGGTCAGTAATGAGAAATTGTATGCATCATTTTACACCGAGTCTGTGGATAATGGATCATTCATATGTTTAACAACTTTTTCATGGAATAAGCCAAAGTTAAGCATCGTTGACTGTGGTTGGCATGGTTGCGTTGCTAGTCCTGGGCGTGGTACATGTAGGATCTTAACATCATTAGGGTCTGCGTCCTTCAGATGGGACGTGTATTAGGTAATGTAAGTAAAAGAACCCAGGACACTCAACATAAGAGGAGAGGCATGCCCTAGCGCTTCGGAATGGCAGCAAAAAGCGCTAAATAAATGCATGTTTTATTATTATATTATTCATAAAGAAAATATTGAATGTTAAAAAAAATAACCCACTGTCATACCCATTTGGGCTGACCATTGGTGGGCTGGGACTCCCCCTACTCCTATAGTTACATGTATAGTTACATGTGTTACATGTGTGCCAGTCATGTACTAACTTAGTCCACAGCATAGTACTCCAAGAACTATGGATTTGGGACGTTCATGACATATTGTTCCACATATTGATGCGCAAGGTCTCAAAAAGAAGCAATGTAGTCTGGGAAACTAACTGGAGTGTGAGAGAACAGCATCTTGTGAGCACACTTTAGCTCATTCGCCCCCACAGAAAACTGATGGTTCGTCTGCATCTAGTTTAAGATTACGTCTAGTTCTAAGAACTAGTTTCCCACATCAAGCGTCTAATCCCATGATGCCTTATGGCGGGTCGGGCAGGGTAGCAAAACTTGTGCGTACGCACATTTTGGAGTACAATGCCATGGAATATGTTACACTTCATCTAAACTGATCTACACTGATGAACCTGCAGACACATATCTATTGTGAGCACTTTTCATTGGATCCAGAATATCTGACAAAGATGACTGTAGCATGATCAAGTCCAATCCAAGTATTTTTATTTTCGACATAATACATCAAGCCAAAAATGAACTTCTCCAATCATCTGTTAATAACTGTTATAATTACAGTACACATGATCACAAGCAACACAGTTCTAAGCAGTATCAGTTGTGTTAATTCATTAGTGCGCTTAAAGGGTAACGTCAAATGTGTGTGAGGCTCGCAGTCATGTGATCACACTGATAGATCACACAGGAGGGATGAGAACGGGGAGGGGGGGTATGCGGATTAGGAGTTGGGGATTATGCTCCATCAGTGCAACCTAACAGGCAGCTTTACTAAGATTCGGTGCAAAATGAATGTCAAAAGCCAGGGATGTGAAGTGAAGAAAACATTGTTTTAAAGATGAATTGAAAAACAGTAGAGACAGGATGGACAAGCAAAGTATGGGTGCACTTTATATAAGGGATGCTGCAGTGATTTAGATAGGGATCCATGAACACTTTATACAAGGGATGCTGCAGTGATTTAGATATGGATCCATGAACTGGGCAACTAAGAAATAGCATGTTTTTGGTGAATTTTGAGAAATTTTGAAATGCACCACCCTGACTGTGACGTCAATCATCACCAAAG
Organism: Zoroaster sp. YZ-2022; assembly: GCA_029582265.1. Lineage (NCBI taxonomy): Eukaryota > Metazoa > Echinodermata > Asteroidea > Forcipulatida > Zoroasteridae > Zoroaster > Zoroaster sp. YZ-2022. The sequence continues at coordinate 13,647,979 of CM055821.1, read as the reverse complement.
AGTGTGTTAATTTGTGCATACAGAAACAAATCACTAAGGTAGCCATTTAGTTTTTGTTACCATGGTTAACCTCTCTAGTAAAGGTAGTAAAGTATATGTTTTATGAGTAAATGCTGTGATGTTGGGTATGATTGTTTCATATACATGTACTGCTCAATGACAATGTCAAAACCGATAGGTTTGTGAAAAATGTTACATGAACACAAAAATTGCTATGCAGTAAAAACTTAATTTGAAAGTTTTTAATCCAAAATGTTTTTAATTAAAACTTGAGTTACTTTCATTGAAAGAAACTATTTTCAGCTTCAAAAAGGCTATTGACATTTTGCTGACAATTCCATTTCATTTTCATTTCATCTGTTTTATTTTTTATGTTTTGTACTTCTTTGTGTACGGTGTTTCAAACATGGAATTATTTTTTGGATAGGCTTCTCTTTATCATGATTTTCACAACCTTGAACACTTTGTTTTTAAAATGAAACTCAAGGGAAGGTACAACACTGGTAATGTTGGCCAAACTGCTTCTGCGAGTAACCTTACTCTCTTTAAATCAAGAAACATTAAACAAGCGACCTGCCAGAGGTTCAGCTTATTACATTGTGTCATTCACAAGAAAGTGAAGACAGTTGTATTCACATTGTTTGTATTTTATTCAAATGTGGAATTTAGGAGAGAGTACACCATCCTAAATTCAAACTGAAAATTACCAATCCTATACCTCACCACCAGTAGTTTGTTACATAAGAATCTTTTATTGTAAATATTCATTCCAGTTCATTTGAGGTGATCTGCTCAGAGTGGCACCATGCTTCTTCAGTGATTCTTTTAAAAGACACTTGAACTAAAGCCAAGCCACAATATAACCAACAAAGCACACATGCTGCAACACTGTCCTTACCAAACTGGTAAAACTTGAACTTGGGCCCTGTTAAAGAAGTACAGAAATTAAAGGAAATAAAACCAATTATAGGAAAGAAACAGAAAAGAAAGAAAACAGAAATAATATTTATGATAACAATTATACAGTATGTCCCCAAAAAAGTGTCACTCAAACTATTTCTGAAAATATACCAAAACCACGAAATAAATTTTGGGACTTTTTCAATTGCACAGATACTCCTAATCCTTGGCCTAAACACCTGTGAGTTTTATGTAATTTCTGTCACGTGTCACTGCATCACATAAAACTCACAGGTGTTTAGGCCAAGGATTAGGAGTATCTGTGCAATTGAAAAAGTTCCAAAATGTATTTCGTGGTTTTGGTATATTTTCAGAAATAGTTCGAGTGACACTTTTTTTGGGACATACTGTATATACAATGAAATTCACACTGACAAAAAATGTAGTAAGTTGCACTTAGACATTGGTAGACCATAATCTATTAATCTACCTTACAATTACCTCAGAGTAGTTCATACTTCACATGAACAAAACAATGAATTGTATATATGATAATTGCACAAGTCTTTGCAGAGCTTCCAAAGTTACTACTAACTTAAATGCCAGCAAACACCTTAAGAGATTGACCTTATTACAATTACTGATCTCTTATTACTAAAATCAATCATAGAGATGATCCTGCCACACACTCTCAAACAGTGAATTCTTTCAATTATTCAGTCTTCATTTAACTTTCCTAAATCTTTTTTAATACAATGAAACTGGGAGGGACCATCATTTTGAGGGCCAATTTTATTACTTTTGCTTTAACCTGGACAGCTCCTGCTCAAAAAACTTAATACAGAATGCTTATCTTTAATCAAAGGTGTACATGTATGGTACATGGCCAAAGCTTGAAGTGTATCTAATTAGGATTCCGTGCCAATCTATTTCTGTAGTTTGGCAGTTTGAAGTAAGCTTCAGACACCGAGAGCCACATCTAAGAAACCCATTCTGGTGATCCTATGACTAGATAACGACACTCAACAACGCTGTTCTCATAAGAAAGCAAGCTCCCCGTTATGATGAGTAACTTTAAACAGTATCGCCATTAACAAGCTACACAATCTGCTTTGGCACGTTGCTGTAACAAAACTGGTGCCCTACTGTTCTATTGAAATCTGAAAGACCTTTCTGAGAAAGACCCCCTCTCGTTAATAATAGCCACATTTTACATGGTGGGTAATTTGGCTTTCGAATTTCATGCAGCCTGGTGTTATAAGAAGGCTCTGAGAGTCTGTGGTCTGCATTGTAGGTCTGCTTATTGTTGAAAGGTAAGCAAAAATGGTCTGACAAGGTTTTGGATGGGACCAGAAGATGGGTGATAATGAGGTAAAGATAATAGGGTAAGAAAATGGTTTACTAATGAAGGAGTGAGAATGAAAAGGAGGTACACCACTGCCTGAATATTCATTTGGGGGCTGAATTGGGGGTGTGAAGCTATAGTGGTTACTATTTAATAATAATAATAATAATAACATGTGGACTTATATAGCGCACGTATCCACCAACTAATTGGTGCTCAAGGCGCATTATATTATTACCCCTGCTCATAAGGCTCATAAGGCTCATAGATCATTCCTGAAACCATCTCAGTTCCCTGGGGAGTATACAGCTCAATTGCTGCCATTACAGCGCATATAGGGCTAATCAACCAACTCTGCCCTCACAGGTACCCATTTAACCCCTGGGTGGAAAGAAGCAATTATGGTTAAGTGTCTTGCTCAAGGACACAAGTGTCACGGCCAGGATTCGAACCCACATTCTGCTACTAACACCAGAACTGGAGTCCAGTAAGCTAGACCGCTCGGCCACGACACTCACAGTTTACTGTTTACATGTACAGCTCACTGTTTACATGTACTGAGGAGATCACGTAGGCTGGATCAATATTAAATCCACTAAATCTCATGAAAATTAGAAGGGATATATGTGTGTCTCTTGGAAATCTGCAAAAAAAATCCATACACGTTCAGCACCTTCAAGGTACGTTCTGCGGAGTAATGGTGCCCTGAAAATGATGCTTTCAAGTCAAAGCAACTACTGCTGATTTCATTGGAATTTGATTGGTTCAGATTCCGAGACCACATTTTCATACAATGAGCAATGATTTTTCTCTGGGGAGGAGAAACCAACAAATACCACAAATTCCTCCAATCTCATTAAGCGGCCATTGTTTCGCAATGAATTAATCTTGCTGAAAAGGCAACAGTACAGTGTGAAACGAGCGTGTTAATCAAGTTTGATGTCAGGGAGATGAATGGGCTCCCACTTAGGGGGAACTCAAAGAACCCTGTTCCCCCTTTATGTGCTGTACTCTTTATCACTCAATGAAAAGCCAATGTACATGTACTACTGCTGCTCAAATAGCCTTTTCCATTCAAGGTAGCTCTGTAATGGATGCCTTTACATGTGCCCAATGATTGGTCAGCCAATTGAATTGAGTGGCCCTAGGTGCTGGATCTCAATACCATTGTTTAGCCCAATGATGTGGATGGACAACTGCCCAATGGCCATTTGCATTACACACTGTGATTGATGTCCAAGAGAATAAGGGATTATCACTTGGTGATCTTTGATAATAGAGCAGCAGCAATGGGTCTTAGAGAATAAGCAATGAAGCTCCATAAGTAACCCATTATTCATCCTCTCCTGTACCTCACATGTCCCCTCAGAAGAGCATGCAATTTAAGAGATTAAGGGCTTATGTAATCTGCTTCAGTAGGATGCTTGTAGTTCATGTGTAGGCATGCCAACCAGCTATTGAAGGACCCTAGATACTCTTCTTTTCATCCCCACCACAATGGCCTTGGTTGACTGCTTTACAGGGCTCTCTTCAGGCTTTACTCCAGATGATCCCTGCAAGCAGGCAATGATAGACGTCAGTATTATCCAAGCCATTGTGGTTCTTCCATGTCTTAAGAAGCTTGTTGGGATTGAAGGAATCAGTTCAGTGTTCTCCCAGGCAGCTAGGATCCTCCATGTACACAGTGCAGAAGAAGAAGGGGGGATTTCCCAAGAGCATGTGTGCTCTGTACCAGCAGTGGATAATGGGGGCATGCCGAGTCAGAGGAGAGATTAGACAGGAGTCAGGAGATGCACAGTTGAAGGGTGACAAATGTAAACCAAAGGTTAAACATTGAATTGTAAGAGTCAATCTGATTATCAGTAGATTCCATCACACTGATGTATGGGATTACTCTACACAGTTATATGAACTGTCATATGAACTGTCATATGAACTGTCATATGAACTCTCTCTCTCTCTCTTATCCCCCTTGTATAGAATAAGAGATTTCCCACACTACAGCAGATAAATGATGATTGTCATTTCCCACTGTTTCAAAATGCAACAAGGGATTAGGAGAAGAAAAAAAAAGACTTTAAATTATCTGGTAAATGACAAAGCTTGGACTTGTTATACATGTAGACCCGGCAAAAAATCTGACAGTTTAAAAAAAAAACACTTTAAAATCTCAGATATTTTTTTTTCATTTCAAGATTGCTATAAACAATGAAAGTTTTAAATCACTTCTCACTTGAAATTGTTGATATTAAACTCTTCAAGGTACATGTATTGGTAATTCATAACAAATTGTTTGAATTTAAAAAAAACTTCTCTGGTACAAATCTCCCCTAATAATGATGCATGCTGTGGGTACACACACATACATGTACTTACATACATCCAGCTGTACATACGTACCAGCTAAGCAATTGTGATACACAGGGGCGGATCTAGGATCAGGAAAAGGGGGGGCACAAAATGATAAAGATGGGGACACAGCCAGTAGGGGTGCACAAGACCCCAGCATTTGGAATTAGATGGTAAATTTTGAATTTTTGAACCTGGTTGATTTCCAAAAAAAAGAAAGGGGGGGGCACTCCAATTTGACCCCCCCTTAGATTAAAAAACCCCCTTAGATTCAAAACTGGTGATACATTTATGGCACATGCGCACCGCACTTACTCCAACCAATGAAATACAATGATTGGTACAGCAAGAGCCTGTCTACATGCATATCCTCTTAAGATAGGTACAATTTATCCAGTCTAGCCCTGTGGGTAGCCCCATGGCCCGACTAGAAAGGTCATTGAACTTTCAACAATCAAGGGGCAAATTGATCAAAACTTTGGAGGTCTGTTTTAAGTCCAGGAAGGTGTTAAAATTAAGAATCCAGGCCATAAGGAGTACATGTTTATGTATTTGCTGATAATTTACCAATGAATTTTATGAAAATATGAGGGAGACTAATGGGCTTGGAGGGTCAACATTTTTGTAGGATGTGTAGCTCTAAGACTCAGAAGAGCTTAATTGTTTCTCAATGTTTCACACAGTCTTGGACCAAGATGTCTGTAAGAATGTGATCTCTGCATGTGACCACTTGTGGTTAAGTTTTTGTGTTGGCAAGTTACCTTTCGCACAGAAGTCTTCTACAGCTTTTAGTTTGGGATATCAGGCCACATACAATATTTGTTTCATATCCACAACTTGAAATGCCCACTTGACGTTGAATACATTTCACTGACACACGTCTATGTGTACATGTATGCAACATGATTTAAAATTGATTGCTGATTCATTCCTATGGAAAAGAAGAGGGATCAAAGCTAAGTAAAAAGATAAGAAATGGATAACAAAATATCCAACATGTTCCTCTGTATCATAAATGAAATATGGCAAGATGAAATGGTCATACCAAATATCTTGACACAAGATTACATGTTTCAGTATGTAAAAGCAAGTTGTGGATATGTTTTGAGTCACTGCTGAAAGATATTTTGTATTTCCCTGAGGTCTTCTGATAGGTAGTTTCACAGCATACATTAACCCTAACATGGACCCAGTACTGTCATGGAGGAAGGGGTTTTTATAGCCCAGACAGGGGTACTTTGCATGGGGTTGGGTATCCCAAATCCCAATTCTATCTAGCTCCAACAGTTGGGTGGCAATGTTACTGTATAGTGTTGGATTTTGGTAGATTCAGGAAGGATCTAACCCAAAATGGGTAATTCCATAAGGTGGCATTAAGAGTGAGCCTAATACCTCAAAAATGTAACGTAATCATGGAATTGCCCTTATTCATGAGTTAGCTATCTTATGTCTTATTCCCTGACTACAATAGGTTGTGTACCTGTACATGCTCATTATAGTAACCTGCTTAATTTTGTCTGATTGCAGGGGCAACCTCGCTTTCAAATGTCATTGAATTTTAAGTAAAATAGTAGTTATTGGCCTTACATTTCGAACCTAGCAGGTTCTTTCTCAAAGGCAAAAGTAAATTAACCCTCCTACTGTTTGACCATTTGAAACCATTCAAAATTTCCACTTACCAAAATGCCCATTGGTTTTGTACACACATGGTGATACCATTTGAACAGTGTTAGTAGCAAGCTTTACTACCATTCAAATCCATTCAAATGCATAGAGGGTCCATTGATTCACCACTTAGAAGTATCCAAACAAGGTTTTGTATAATTAGCTGTACTACCATTTGGAAAAATCCAAACAAGGTTTTGTATTAGCTGACCTACCATTCAAAATCATTTGGGGGAATCAATACTGTACACAGTTACTTCACCATTCAAAACCACAAAAGCGAATGGTTTCAAATGGTGGATCAACTTGTATGAAAAAGGTACCAGAAGTAGGAGGGTTAATGGAAAAAGCTACATCCATTTATTTATTCCTAATGTCAGGAATTTTTCTTTGGTGCATGCAGCATATAAGCTACAGAGTGTGGTTATGAGAATTACAGCCTCACTATTATATTTGTCATGAATAAGGCAAATGGGATTTCGCTTAAAGAGCATACATTCAGACTCGGGCATGCAACTGACAGAATTTCATTTTTATAGGGGGAAACTGTTCAGATTCAGACTGAGAGCACAAAGCTAATATGGCAGTCAGGCATACGGTGTGGGAGCAATTTGTATTCTAGATGCAGGTGGTGCATTCTTTCTGGGCATGTTTTAAGGGAAACTTAAAACAATTAATTGAAAACAAAAAATATTAAAAAATAGCATATACACATGTATGGGATAGTTGCGTGCCTGAGACCTTGACTTTTTAAATGTTTATTTCCTTTAAAAAAAAATTTCTTCTTCTCATTTCCCCCATTTTCATCTATTTTACTTTTCTTATCTGTTTTATTTTGAACTTTATTTTATTTATATTATTTCTTTCTTTCTTTTTTTGGGGAGGGGGGAGGGATTGGGGGGTTATGTTAAAAGCAAATTATTGAATTTGCTTTTGCCTAAAATAGTGGCTTACCCACTCGCAAAGATCTGCCACTGTCTAACGTAGTGAGTCAAATCATATGTAAGTGTCAAAGACAGTGATTTTACTGTATTTATAATCAAATATATACACATTACACCCACAGCCAAAATATTACTTACACATTCATTTTCTTTGGCCACCTATAAAACTCTCTTCGACACTCATGAACAATGATTCGTTAATCTGCTGATGTTTGCAGACTTTTTAATCCAGGGTCCTCAAAATTCAGCTCTCCCTTTTCCCAGGGTCCTAGAATACCAATACCTGTGTCACACCTGGCCGGGCTCTCTCTCTCAGAAGCCCGCATGCATCTTTTGTTCCAACTCCTGAGACTACACATAGCCCTTAAAACTCCAATCAGTCAAACAGGAATTGACATAGGGACCCCAAAAATTAAAGCACTCCCGGAAAGAATTGAGAAGGGACACAAATTTGAAAAGACTACCGGCTTATCGATGCATGGCACAGATTGAAAGGATTATTGATTTTTCTTCCCTGTCTTTGCTTTCATGTCGCTATCTTGATAGAGGGGGGTTACTGTATCCGAAACCATCGTCTTTCACACTCCATTTCCCATACTATGGGATTGCTGCTGTTTGTTTTGAGTTTGCATTGCATTGTGTGAGCATTCCCTCTCATTGAGGAAATATTCAGTGGCAGTGGAACGGAGGAAAAAACACGACTCCCACAATTTGCTGGTGTCATTCACTTGGGAAGATAAAAATCAAAATGGAGAAATCAATATTGGTGGAGAGGTAATCCAATAGGTGGATTTCATCCCATGATTGGGTCAACTGAACCCGAAGTAAAAAGATTGTGAACTATATTATGCCGGCAGAGCCACAAAAGGGAGACTAATTCGACGATGCTGACTGAAATAGGTCTATCAATTCTGAAGCAGTGTTATTTGCGCAAGATCCGTACATTTTCATAGGATACATGTACTTGAGTATATAAAACAAGATGGGCAATTCAGGAAATGTCTCAAGATGTATACAACTCAAGTGTACATGTATGATTTACCAATTAATGATTCCATGTTCATTTATTTAGCAGCTACATACAGTACATGTAAATTTCATATGCTGTTTCACTATTATTTTTATCATTATTATTCATTTGCCATTAAAAAAAACAATACGTTCTGAGAGAACATGTACGTTGTCGCCAGGAAGAGAACAAAATTAGCAAAACCCCTGAAATCCAATGGCCATACATTTTAATACCGTTGGTTATAACTTATACAGAACATTTACTGAAATGTTATATATATATATATATATATATATATATATATATATATATATATATATATATATATATATATATATATATATATATATATATATATATATATATATATATATCTAAAAAGAGTCTAGGATAGAAATGATTAAAATAAACTAAAGATGGGTCATCTTTAAGGATACCACTATTTTGACCACATACATTGTACACAAAAATACCACAATGTACAGCTCTCTATGTACGTATAGCTGCAACAAATCATTTATGTGTGTTACTTATCATAAGATAAATTTAATTAATATAGAATGAGATATACATGTATCATCTCAGGTGTGGAGAAATACTGCTAAAAATATAGAATAAAATATAAAAAATTTTAAGGAAAGTTTAAGTGAATGAAGATCCATGAAGACAACAAGATGAAAGAGAGGTAACTTAAATCCAGTATAGACTTCTGGTAAAATGTCTGTAAATGCATCCATACTTTGTATTTATGTATAAAAACCAACTTGATAAAATTAAGTTCATTTCATTGTGCTGTTACCAAGAAAATAGTGAAAATGTGTTCATATTTTTCGTATTCGTTCCAACAGGAAATTTACGTCTCCAGAAGACAAAAATTGATTTGCCAAAAAAATTCATTTACACAATTTTTTGATTGATCGTACTAAAATGATAGCACTTCAGACAGAAATATTTCAATGGATGTTTGGTACCATACATCACTAACAGAAGTAAGTGGTGTAATTAGAATACAGACAATGTTTGGAAATCTGCACCCCTGCAAAATATCAATTTGATCAGATGAGTACAGAATTGGGCTAACGTGGGCATTTGTGACAGCAAAGTTATGTAACATTTTGATGTAGTTCTCTAAACTCCATGGATTTAAATATGCATATTGTGTGTGAATTCTATTTTTTCAGAATGTTATTATATAAATCTGTAAGTTGTTCTTTTCCTTGTAGAAAGAAATGTAATTCAGTAAATAAATGAATTTATAAAGCAGTATGATAATTTCCTATGCAAAGTATTCTAATGCTTAAGCCAATAATTGTATGAAATATCTCATTTGAAAGTGATGGCTTCCCTTTTACTAGGAAAATAAAATAAAACCCGACTATAAAATTGCCCGGTGAATAGCAAAACCAACAGAACATCCACCTTTAATACTGGCAGCAGTATTAAATGCATGTACTGTACAATTAGTGTTAACACAGTTTTAACTTGACAGAATTGCTGGGATGGGGGATACAGCCTGAATACACTGAAGGGAATAAGTGTTGGCATTATGTGGGAGTCTAGTTACCAGCTTACCTTCAGCCTGGTCTTTGGCAGCTTGAGACATCTCCTCGATGCCCTCTATTTCAGGTTTGTTTATACCCTGTCTGGCCTCGGCGATTAGCCGCCTCGCTCGCAATCTCAACTCCTTTTGTCTCTCGCTCTCATCCTACAAAGGAGACCAATAGACCATTTTATATCATGGAGCAGCCATCTTGGGTTTTGTAAATGCACAAGTCTATGGGAATCAAAATGAGGCTTGTGACCAAAATAGACTGGTGCATGGCCATCTTGGTTACTAATGCACAAGTCTATGGGATTCAAAACGAGGCTCATGTCTACAATAGCCTTGTGCCTGGCCATCTTGGTTTCTAACACACAAGTCTATGGGAATAAAAAATAAGGCTTGTGACCAAAATAGTCTGGTGCCTGGCCATCATGATTACAATGCTTTATTCTAAGTAGCTGTATGTAATTGGGTCCTAGTCCACACCTCATTTGACACCTTTTCTTCCACCTTCTCCTTGGCAGGTCGTCGGATGCTCTGCTTAGTGGCCGCATCTCGTCTTGCCTGATCAAGAAGCTTCCTTGCTCTCGCCTTCAGTTGTTCCTCCCTTGTTAATGATTTCTAAAATAAATAAAATTCAATAAAAATTCAAGAAATCCTTCAAGTTGTGGTAAAAATTTGATCAATTGATCCACCATGCCATGTCATATACAAAAACAAGTACAAACAAAACTGAGAAACATATTTTGCCAGCAACATTCTCAATATGAGTTTAAAATGGCATTCCTTTAAGGGACGGTACAACATTGGTAAAATTTTACATTTTAATCCAAAAGCTGATTTGATGTGAAATTTGTAAAGGTACCAATCATCTTAACAAATTCTGTCTAAAGTGCTCTCAATTCAGTGAAAACACAAAAAATATGCACATTTTTAAAAACTTGTTGCTCAAAAATAGTTTGCTCCAAGTGTTTTCTGTAATAATTGTAAATTTTTCCAATTTTCTCATCATATAGACTTCACATTGAGCTGAAACTTTCACAGGTTGGTTGATGAATGTATATCTTGATTCAAAGACAGTAAGCATTCTCACAGAAGCAGTTATATCTTCCTTAAAACCAGCAAAATTGTGCTTTATACTTACGTCCAAGTTTTCTGACCTAACAAGTAAACTGAGCAAAACAAAATGTTCATCATCTTAGAACCCACTAACCAATATATGTATGTTAATTCTTTACCACCTACATGTACAATGTATTTTACAACCACAGTTTTAGTTTCCATTCAGCACATTGACATCAACTGCTACAAATCTTCAAACATATGCCTTAAATAGCTGTAAAACTTCCAAAGCTACCCCACTGATTAATCAATGGGTACACCTCAGTGATAAACCTAATTACCAAGCACTACCTACAAGAAGATCAACACACAACCCTCAAAATGGGAGTTTTTTGTTAGCTGATTAGATGATCCACTTGTTTAATTACACATCCATGTGGTTTAAGCGTCTTAATTATCTAAGAATTTGATCCCAATGCTTTGGCTGATGCACAGTAAGATCATCCACAAAGCTATAACTGTCATCTTAATAGGGTTTCGAAAATCTTTAAACAAAATACTTTCTTCTTAGATCTATGATATGAACATTTTTAAACTGTTTTTTTTCTTCTATTAAACAAACAACTACATGTACATGTAAGTCTTGTAATACTATGACAGATTGACTTAGTGTAAATTGCTTCTTTATGGTGACATGTCTTTAGCTAGATACTTAGGAAAAACATTCCTCCCTTCCACGATCATGCCATTTGGTCCACAGTCAGGCCAGATTTACTGACAGATTTTTTCTCTATTGTGCTGTACCAATGTTTTTTCCAAGGTTTATTAACCCTAACTCCCTAGGCCCATTTGCTTACAGCCTGAATCCTCCAAAATCCTTCAGTAAAGCAAGCACATGACATGTATGCACACATGTGTTTCTAATCTGTGATACATGTACATGGCCAGGGACCCTCCCTGCATGCATGGAGCAATAAACAGTGTCCACTGACCCAAGCAATGACCTTGCAATCACTACAACAAACATGGATGTACATGTACCATGGAAAGGCAAGTATGCCTAATAACCTCAATCCTCCAAAATCCTTCACTTTAGCAAAGAGCATGTAGCATGTAACCTCAATCCTTCAAAATCCTTCACTTTAGCAAAGAGGATTTTGGAGGATTTGGGAAGGTTAGGGTTAACTATAAAATGACAGTTTCAGTAATTACAGAAAAAAAATACAAGTTCTTATCAACAATACAAGTGCTTTATCATTATTATTGTTGAGAATATGACTGATCTGAAAGATATCGCCACCATGTTATTAGCTACTTTTACATCAATTACTGCCAGTATACACTTTTAGTGAAATGTCTGTAAATGCATCCATACTTTATAAGAATCAATATATTTACATGAATCAAACCAAATTCAGTCAGTTTTTTGGTATTCATTGTGCTGTAAATGTAGACCTTTATCTTGTTTAATTCATCTTTGTTTGTGTTTTTAAACAAACCCACGACTAAACTGAGGTTAAGAAGGAAAAGGAAAAATAGCCACAGTGTAATCAAAGGCTTTAGTGCAGAAAGTACATGACAGATAGACAGCCCGACAGATATAGACAGACAGACAGACCGACAGACCGACAGATACAGACAGACAGACAGCCTGACAGATACAGACCAACAGACAGCCTGACAGATACAGAGACAGACAGCCCGACAGATTTTTTTTTTTTTTAATTTTTTTTTTTTATGTCATCTTTAATGAGGGTAAACTCCGATCAGTGCACAGCACTGCTTTCCATGGAGGCCCTCAGTACAAATACAGTAATAACAACCAGATGTGGGATTTGTAAAGGAGGAATTATAATGTGCATAATATGCAGATACAGACAGCCCGACAGATACAGACAGATAGACAGCCCGACAGATACAGAGACAGACAGCCCGACAGATACAGAGACAGACAGCCCGACAGATACAGAGACAGACAGCCCGACAGATACAGACAGCCAGACCGACCGACAGATACAGACAGACTGACAGACCGACAGATACAGACAGACAGACTAAAGCCAAAAATGACAACCAAAATTTACCAGAAGTACATGACCAAGGGGAGAGAGACAATAAATGTACTGTTTACTGAACACTGTACCATGCTTCATGCGATTAAAGGTTCAGCAAGCTTACACTTAGCTTGCAAAGTTAAATCTTTCAAAAGCAGCTTGCTCCATCAAGTAGGCTAATAGATATATGCCATTAAATTGTAATGGTGCACACAAGAAATGCAGAGTTAAACAGCTTTTAATTCATCATTAATGGGTCCGAGTTGAAAATACTTTATGGCAGATCTACATTTTTTGGACTGTTTGTTATTTGTATAATGTTGGTTCTTTTTAGTCCAGATTTCGGCCCTCTCAGATACATTTCTTTGAATGACCAAATGTGTTTGGGAGGCCTGAAGTCTTGTCTAGTAATTTTTTATTTAAGTGAAGTGTTTTTATTTAATGTTTTTAATAGTAAATGTGTAATTTGTGTGTATTTTTGAGACCAGTTAATAATTAATTAACCCTCCTACACATGGAGGCCACTCCAATCCACAAAATTCTGTTCTTGAGCAACCTTCAGTACATACATGTACAAGCCTGCTGTCCTTTCCAAGTAATCTTACAAAATCAACTGTGTGCCACCCAAGGCCACTGTAAATGTTTGAACATATTAGTATGGCCTACAATGTATCGATGGGAGACCACCTTACCCTGCAATCTCAGTGGTGACAGTGCACAGAAGGGTAACCATAGGAGGCCACTGGCAACAGCTAATGGCTTGGAGTGGCCTGAATGGGTTGTTTCAAAAATTGCACTGATTGTAGGATTGTATAAATAAAATACTTCAGTTTTTATAAATCCGTTTATTTCATTTCTAAACAAATTATTGTAGCAGTATTTAGATTACAACAACATACATGTACATTCACTTGCAGGTATTTGAGTTTTACAGTGGAAGGAATACATATCATCACCGACACCACGAAGTAACACTCATGTTGATTTTTTTACTGCATACGGCAATGGTCGGGTATTACTTCGTGGTGTCGGTGACGATATGATATCAACCAACTGAAGTAGAATTGCATCAAACGCAACAAAAGAAATAATGCACAAAGAACTCAACACAACAAACTGCTACACTACACATGTATCTAAAAAAAGCAATAGGTCAATGCCTCAAGACATTTAGAAAACTTAGTTTCTGCTTCAAAGAGACGACCATCAGAACATTATCAAAACTAGTTCAATGCCAGCATCAATGGATTTCAATGTTTAGTTATTATTATGTATGTTATTTTATATATATATATATATATATATATATATATAACGGGTAGCGAGCAAAGAAAAATTGGCTGATGCCGGACTCGACCCGCGACCTCTCGAATACCGTACGAGCGCTCTACCAACTGAGCTAACCAGCCACTATGTTGGTGGGCGGTCCACTTATGCCAATTATCTATTGCTCTATGGGGCCAGGTCAGAGGCCAAACCATATCTGCCGAGTAGCCAGGGATCAAGCCCCGGTCAGATGCAAACAACCTATATATACTACTCAAAACAATTTAGGGAACACCGGATTTTTAACATCAAATAGGTTTGAAATGTTCCATGAACCGGGATTTTCATTTGCAACCCCCTCTCTCTTTCAGTAGTCATGTCATGAAATGTGTAAATCACTACATGCATCCTTTATCATCTGTTTCATTGTGCAGTTGTTTCTCATCAATTCTGTGAAACATTGTGTTTATCTGAAATAAATGATCTTGCTTTAACTGAGATTATTCCGGTGTTCCCTAAATTGTTTTGAGTAGTATACATGTATATATATATCATTTGTTAGGAATTGCACATTATACTTTGTTCATTGTTCATGTCTACTGATCAGTTATGGAACTGAAAGATGAACTATATAAACTGTATTAGGAAGATATATATGCTGTATTAGGAAGATGAGGTTTACGGGTTACACCATGTGTGTAATAATCTCTTCATGGAAGGAACTGGTAGTGAGAACTCTCTTCACTGCTTGTTCTTTTCTGAACCATGGTGTTATCCAATCCACCATACAACGCTTCAAATCACATTTAACGCTGTCTTGCTATATAAATATTGACTTGTGCTCAATAATTTGCATGTACACAAATTCTGAGCAACATACCATTCCTGTACTCCACTAGAGTCAGTGGTATTTATTAACTTTTGTAAGACAAAAAGAGACAATGAAGAGGAAGATGCTCACCGTTTCAATCTCATCATCCTCCCTGTTTTCCTCTGTTGCATTTTTACTGGGCGCTTCTCCGTCTCCTCTCGTTTCTGGCGTTAGATCTGAGTCCGTGCTACTCCGTCTAGAGTTAGTTTTGGAATCACTGTCCTTTTCCTCCTCGTCCTTATTTGCACTTAGGTCCGACTCCTTCAAAGCCTCCTTGGAGGTTTTTGCATCACCTAGTTGTGGTATATCAATGTTGGTTTCTTCGCTGTTGGATGAATGTCTGCTTCCTGTTGATGACCGCCGGCTTTGGTTGGTCGGGGTAGAACTTTCCGATGTTCCGTTCACAGTTACTTTGTTGCTGTCTACACTATCCTCAACCTTCGGGAGTTGTGTGGGCTTCTCGCGGGAACTCAGTACCTCTTGCGTAAACAGGTCCTCACTCAGGGCAGTGTCCGTGCTGGACTTGCCGACAATATATGTACTCTTCTTGGCCGTGTCGCCAATACGCTGCAGCTCCATCTGTTGACCTGTGAAATGTGCCCTGATTTGGAAGAGGTAAGTCATGACGGCAAGCTTGTCTGGGACAGCCAGTAATTTCAGGTCTTTCGGATCAAGGAGCTTGGGGATACCTAGGGAGGCTGCAGCCTCAAATGCCTGGGAGGAAAGAATGAAATGGATAGACAAATCTTGGATTCTGGTATGCCTCTCCTGAAAGTTTGCAAAAGTTGCATAATCTTGCTAAAATTACATTGCAATTAAAAAATCATTTTAAATTCCAGTGAAAAGCCGACTGAAGGCAAATCATTGGGAATAAAAAAAAAAAGAGGATTTTTGGTGATCAGTTCAAAATCAATCGAGCAGAAATAAACCAAGAACATGATGACACGTTTCCATGACAGCATGGCAGCTGGTTCTAAACATTTTGTGTAATTTTGTTTTATGACGCACCACTAATCAAAAATAGTTCTTAATGAGATGTTATTACTTCAGCCTTCTATTAACTTTGTAGACACAAAGGTAGTTTAGAGTACACATATTGAACATTGTGATAATTCACAAGATTTTGCTCATACCTTTGTGTTGTTATCTTTAATATCATGCGGAGACAATGATGAAAAATCTCTGCAGAAATGGAAAAATCAAAACAAATTGGTGATGACTAATTTGTTTTATTACAATGGAATTCTTTAAGATAGTTCAAGGAAATGCGTTCAAGATCAGATGAAGATCCAGGATTTGGGCTAAGAAATTTGAGGCCAAGATTCTTTCTATGAAAACAAACAAATACTTTTCATTTTATGAAGATTCTGAATTGAACAAAACTTGCCGGTAAAAAAATAATCAATAATTTGTTTTTAAAGGTGTGGGAATCCTACACTTTGTGTAAAGCTTGTGAAGTGAGCATCCAGGAATTGAAATTTCACTTTGAAAATATGATTGGTGATACGTACAAAAGGTCCGGTCTGAATTTGTGGACAAGAGCACAGAATGCCATGCCATTTCTCCAGGATGTCGTCAGGTTTGTCACCCTGACTCCCCGATAGCCTTTGGTGTTCTCCTTACACCACTCCAGAAGCTCCTGACTAGGGGTGTTCTTGTTGGTTTTCTTTGGACTTAGCTGTGGATGAGTAAGTTTTCTAAGAGGTCAAAGCCAGAATACACACTTAGTAAAGGTATCAATCCACTTTTGATGCTATCAATCTTCCCTGGAAATAATCTTACCCGAGGGGCTGTCATTATTAAGTTATTGCTATTCGAAAAAAAGAACTGGTTCCACATTAGAATGAATATGAATAACCTGAATGCATTTTCACTATTTTCTCATTAACAACACAATATTATAAGCTGACACCCTTTCACAGGTTGCTTGTTTAATATGTACTGTACCTTGATTCAGAGAAGCATACTCGTAGAAAAAGTTTTGCCGACATCAACAGGGGTATGATTTGACAAAAGTAAAAAAAAAATCCTGAAAAATGGGTAGCAGGCCTGGGTCTCCCTTTGGTCTAGAGGGGAAAAACCCTGTTAAAAAATATGTTACCTCCTGCATGTTTAATTTTGGAGGATTTACAAGAAACTAGAGATTTGGACACAATAAATGCTTTTTTCCTTGGTGGTTCAAAGAAAATTTTGCGGCAAAATGAGATTTGAAAAAAATCCTGAAATAAAAAAAAAATCCTGAGAAATCACAGACCTGCATCAAATAGCTTTAGGGATGCATGAAGAATGGCAAAACGCATCAACAGATGTCCAAAAATGTCACAAATATTATCAAAGCCACTGTCAGTTTTGTTTTTCCCTGCAATCAGGAGATCACACTCACCACATTAGGGTTGACAGTCTTAACAAATGCTGCCTGTTGAATCGTCTCTTGTTCTACCTTTGTCACGGGGGCCGGTACTTCGATTGTCACTGGTGCCCCTTGCTTCTTGAACTCCACAGCATTAGCATGGGTCTTGGCTGAACTTTCGTGGGATTGGCTTTGAAAGAGTTGGGCAAGACTGTTTGGCTCTGGTGCGCCAGTATATGGCGGCGATGGTGCTTTCCGCTTGCGGTAACGGTTCCTCTCAGTCGGAGAATTCCTGGATGACAGAAACCAAAATATATATGTTACCAAACAGACTAACTGTCCTAATTGTTTAATTTATTGGTGGTCATTCACACGATAAACAGATACAACCCTACCGGTTTTGCTTATTTGGCCTGACCTTGCACTTTAACCCTTTGCACAGGGTCAGTTTCAGATTCTGCAGTGATGAACAAATTTTAAAGGTAAAGTATATAAATGATAATTTAGAAAATAATCAAATTGTCCAACTGTTAAGGTCAAACTTACTTGGTGTAAAGCTGATGTACCGTACATATAGTAATCTTATCCGAGGTGCTGTTATTTTTAAGAAAAGTGAAATAATTTCCAATTCAAATTTAGGAACTAAATTCCATTTTAGAATGAATATGAAAATGCACTTTCAATAATATCCTGTTAATGGCACAACGTAATAAGCTGAAACAGGTAGGTTGATACAATGCGAGTAGGCATACTCGTAGTAGTTGTTTCACCAACATTACCAATGCTAACATTTCCCATTAAGTCATACACTGTAATCACAATCTACATTCAACATGAATTTTAGGTAAAACTTGTAGCTTTGCATGGTGAGGATGATAAGTAAGACTAATTGCGGTGACACCATGTGGAATCTCAATTGAGTAGTAATTAGTTCTGAAAAGAACTGGGGGTACAACTCGACGTTTCGATCAGTATGCTCTGATCGTCCTCAGGAGAATGAATTTTATGTTTCAGTTATTATGTTTTATATCTAAACCCATTATTGTTTGTCTATTTGACAGCTTGAGCCTCATTTTCACATTAGCATACAGATACTGCACATAAAAATCAAAGCTCTCTGGGACATACACGTACTCCTAACATTCAATGCAAAATATCTTGAAAATAGAAATGTAACCCAACAATAATCCTACATCAAGCAAAAACCAATCTGAACCTTCAGCCAACACCACTCCTAAACCTCAAATATTTTACAACAATTGTTAATTAGGGCAAAATGTGTCATATGAAGGTTAAAACCGTCATCAACTTGTCTTTGTAAAGACTGCAGTAATAGGAATACATTATTGTCGTTACTTTCACATATGCTTCAAATTGAAGTCAAGCACTTCATTATTAAAGTACACTTTTATACAAGAAATGCAAATTTTTTTCCCTAAAATATTCAAAGTAACTCTCTCCCACAAGTTTTCAAAAACAACAAAATTGTAATGAACTTGGATAATATACTTGAATTGTTCTTGAAATTTATAAGGAATAAAATATATTTTCAGGACTGATTTCCAAAGCATTTTCCACAAAAGCATTTTCCACATTTCCACAAAATATTTAAGGACAAGAAATGAAGTCGGATAATAATATCAAATGTTTCTAGAAGTTATCAATAAAATATATTTTCAGGCTTTTTTTCAAAGCAGTTTTATGGACTTTCCACATAAGATTTGATATTGCAATATTGGAGGTTCGTGTATATAAAAATAAATATTTAAAATGAAAGTGGAATATACACACAAATACAGGAGGTTGAACTTACTCATCAGAATCTCGTAGCTCCCCAACTGCCTCATCGAACATTGCATTGTTCTCTTCCAGGACAATTGGGGGGACCGTGCTTCCCTGCGCACTGAGGGGCTCTACGGTGTTGTAAGCGGGGTCAGGGTCTGCTTCATCGAAGGGGCTTGCTGGGTCGCTGGAGAATGAGACATTGTCACTGTGGCTGTTGCGCTTCCCACTCTTCTTGAAAGGTTCTGGAGGTTAAAGGTCAAATATGGGTCAGTTTCTTGCATGATTTTAAAATGAACAGTCATTTCAACCCTGTACTGTTCATAAGACATACATGTATATCATAAAACGACCCGATTCACCTACCGGTACCAGTCACCAGTAACTAGCGGGGATGGTGAAATGTTTTGGTCACAGTATAAATGGGCCGGTGATATATCACGCTATCACATGATACATCAGTGTGATAATGGCCTGGATGACTTGACCAGCTGATGGCGCTTTACAACATGGCTGCCCCCATGTGCACGCAATTAAGCAATGCTGATGTATCATGGGATAGTGTGATACATCACCGGCCCACTTATACTGTGACCAAATGGTATCACCTTCCCCGCTTATTACTGATGACTTGTTATCGGGTGATAAAACTAACTTGTGATAGTTTTGTCACAATAGGTGCTCACATTTGAAAAAAAAATTCTTCAAACAAAAAGAGTTTTCAGAATGATTGATATGTGCACCAAATTTACACTAAGTAAGTTTTCAGATAACAATTTGTTAATTTGACAATCTGGTATTTACCAATGTTGTACCTTCCCTTTAAATGTGCATTTCTCACTGTTAACTGTTTTGGGTTTAGGGGTGACCATACATGACCCACCAAAGAGGTGGGGTCAGGATCCCTCGTCCACCCCCATGGTACGACCATGTGCCGGAAAAGGTTGAAGAAACGGACCATGTCAAGATTCTCTGGGACTTCAACATCCAGACAGATCATGTTATAGAACATAGACGGCCGGATGTTGTTGTCTTGGATAAGCATGAGAAGATGTGTCATCTTATTGATATAGCTGTGCCGGGTGATAGTAGAGTAGCTTCGAAGGAGAAGGAGAAGGTACAGAAATATCAGGATTTAGCGAGAGAACTCCACAAGCTGTGGCAAGTCAAGGTGAAGGTAATTCCTGTGGTAGTGGGAGGACTGGGTACAATTCCGAAGGTGTTGGAGAAACATCTCAAGGAGATAGGAACATCTGTTAGAGTAGAATTACTACAGAAGGCGGCACTCTTAGGGACAGCAAGGATTCTGCGAAAGACACTCGAGATCTAAGGCTACGGGACGTAGCTTGACTCAAGGTGTAACCGGCAGAAAGGAAAACAAGATATTTCTTTTCATGCTGTGCTAATGCGAAATAATAATAATAATAATAATAATAATAATAATAATAATAATAATAATAATAATAATAATAATAATAATAATAATAATAATAATAATAATAATAATAATTTGTAGCGTGCACATATCCACCCTGCTGGACGCTCAAGGCGCGGAAACAAAGAAAACATGAATACAAACAATAACGCCATTGATCAGTCATGTTGCTACAGTGTTACCACAGACTACTGGACAAGAGAGTTAGGGGGGGGGGGAGGGTATCCTCTAACATGTCTAATACCACAAATTTGCAAATACCCAATTGTGGCCAGGCCTCAAAGCAGGGAGCATAGTGGCATATCAGGGTTGTCTCAAATGGTGCTGGGTGACAATTGTATCTGCCGTTTTCCACTTATGGCCCTGTTAAACTTCTGAGAGGCTACTGTGGAAAGGTGATTTGTCATATCAGAGAACAAAAGGAAGAGAAACAAAGATTTGGCCCATCTTTTTTTGTCCCCATTGATACAGTGGTTGTACTTCTTGTTGGACTGATTCTATTAATGCAACTTTAAAACCCTCCTATAGATTTAACAATCAAATTAAAAGACACTCAAAATTTGTATGTCACTCCCAACCCATTGACTTTGTGCAGTGCACTCAAATAAATGCAAGCACATGTGGCTATGGTAGGAGGTCAAACCAAAACCACTCGACTGTATATGAGTCTGCAGTACATACACAGCTCTGTGTGACTCTGCATATAACTTATGTAGGACATACACAAGTGTGTTTGACTTTGCCACTATCTCCAGCACTCTTATACACATGTGTGAACAATTGGCAATGCAACCAAAAATACTCAAGTGACTGTCTGTGGGTGCGGTGCTTACTGGGCCAAATTTCAGCCTGGGCATAGGAGGGTTAAAGCATGCACTGGTTTCCTTTTGTGCATCACATAAATCCAAAAGAAGAAAAAAAGTCAGGCAAAAGATTGCTCTGTAACGGTTACATAAGCCCCCTCTTGACAAGATCCCATTCTCTTATTTGACTCATCTGATATGGGGAAGAAGAAAAATCCCAGAGAGAATTCTCCCTCTTGGGCACTACTAAGGATATGAAACTAGACATACCCAGGTAAATGCAAGAGGAGTTGACATTAATGGAATGACAAGGTTTTCTTGGAGGGAATCAGGAATCAGACCCTAGTCACCCTTGGTGAGAATTAATTAGAAACCAATAAGAAAACTCTCAATGCTCTAATCATTATGTCCTTCTAACAGGGCCAATTTGTTGTATGTATATATTTCACACTGAAATGCAATGTTTTCATTCATAATTTCCTTCATAATGTTGATTTCTCACTCAAATACTTTAACAAGCAAGCACAACAGACATCAAGTGAATTTAAACATCCTGTTGGTTAGGTAAAACTTGGATAAGTAAAACTTGTAGCTTTGCATGGTGAAGAGGATAAGTAAGACTAATTGCGGTGACACCATGAGCATACTGATCGAAACATCGAGTTGTAACCTCCAGTTCTTTTCAGAACTAATTACTACTCAATAGAGAATTTCACATGGTGTCACCGCAATTAGTCTTACTTATCCTGTTGGTTGATCATTCAATATCATCCTGATGATGACTAGAGTATACTAATCACACTTAGCGATAGTTGAGAAATGAGTTGCCTAAACCATTATCTCACTTAGCGACAAATGAGATACGAAACGAGGTTCTTTTCAGAATCCTGTACCTCACTTACTGATAGTAAAGATAAACACATCGCAAACCGAAACAATACTCAAATCTTATATCACTCAAATGGTTTTGAATGAGAAAAAATGTTGAATTTTTTTAAAATTTTAAATTTTTTTAATAATTTAATTTCTGCTTAGAAGCTCCATGATATTGGGCCCAAACCCAATTTCATGGCGCTGCTAAACATGGAATTCCACGCTTATAAAAAACATTTTCTACTTAGGGCAGAAATGTTGGCTTAGGGCAGAAATGTTGCTAGCCAAGTACATGTAAGTATGAATCCTTAGTGATGCAAAGAACAAATGAGCACAGGCAGAAATTTCCTTGCAAATCCCTGAAATACGAATTGTCTGCTTTAGTAAGCGTTGATTTTTGGCTTACGGTAAGCAGAGCCCTGACAAGAATGACAGAGAGCTACATGTACATGTAGGCTAATAATATACTTGGATTTTGTTCTCAGTTGATGCAATGAAGAAATTATCACCCATTGTTTCTAAAATAAAGCACGGAACAAATATTTTATTGATTTTTTGTGGAGGATTACTTCCAAAGTGGAATGCAAAGAATCCACAAATTGTTTCTAACCTGGCATTAGCGCGATACAACCTGGGCTCACCATTCTGGACAGATTTTATTCCTCTGAATAATTATAAGATATATATGATTTGGGATGTCTGCCGAGTTGTCGCTAGGTTACCCAATCGCAACAGCGGCATAAGACAAATCTACAATTCATCCTATTCAAAGTGTTTTGCAACTGAATACCATAAATGAGTTTGAGATTTTTAAAAAACTTTTTATTCTATTGTGAAGACAACACTTAATTGAGCAGAAACTTTTAAAGATTGATTTCTATAATATAATTCTTGATCCCAAACGAAGCCTAAATGCACATTAAGTGCATTTGTGACCGGATCCTACAAATTGAGTCTTCAGGAGATATTTCTGGAGCTCAGTATAACTGTTATTATCACATGCCGATATCTTGTGAACTAATAATTTTATGGAGTGAAATTCATTGACATTTTCTATTGATTCACATTATGTAAAAGGCATGCTGGTATTCATTTCAACCTTAACTAGTTTTTTTTTTAAATTGAAAAAATTGAAAAAATTGAAAAACTTCAAAAATCATGAAAGTTTCATCATAATACATGTAGGTGCTCACAGATTTTGAGAAAAACACAAAAACTGAAGACGATCAGAGAATACTGATCGAAACGTCGAGTTGTAACCTCCAGTTCTTTTCAGAACTAATTACCACTCAATAGAGAATTTCACATGCTGTCACTGCAATTAGTCTTACTTATCCTCTTCACCATGCAAAGCTACAAGTTTTACCTACAAAAACCGGTAAGTTCCGTTTTTTAATGTTTTTACATTTAGCATAAGTTTTCTTGAAATACATGTATGACAAAGGTATGCTTTAAGATAATAATTTGTTAATTTGCTGATCTGGTAATAACCGATGTTGTACCTTTCCTTTTAAGGGACCATGACGCAAATTAAAAGTCAAGTTATTTTTTCAAATGTTGTGCATTTTTAAAGGGCACCAAGGCCAATACCAGGATAATGGAGGTCACTGTTCCCATGGGCTCTGTGAAATTCCAGGCCTGGAAATTACTAAGCATTTAAAGATATTGACAAAGGAGTAACACTGTGATTTCTCGGTTCTCACCATCATCCACCTCAGCAAACGCCTCCTCGGACAGACAGAATGGGTCCTCTTCATCGTTCTCTAACAGCTTGTATTGACTGGCCAGCTCTGAGATCTTGGCCGAGGTCAACTCCCGATCAAACTCTTCGTCCTCGTCATCGAAGTCATCCAAGTCTGCGATGTCCGGCTGCTGGTAGGACAGTATAGATGCAAGACTCTGCATGTCATCGTCGCTGTGGAATGAAAAACAAGAAATGTCTTCTTTCTCACATTCTTGACTTAAAGCCAGTATATATACCGTACTACTGGTAAAAATGTATATAAGGCCCCCCCCCCCAAAAAAAAGGTGTCTGGTTTCTGGTTATAGGTCAGCTTCAAAATTGGTGCTGTGACGTGCTGTTTATACTAGGACTGTGCTGGGTATCCGGGTATCCGGATACCCGACCGAAACTGTCATTACCCAGTTCCATGTTTCGGTTCCAATTTGAGTGGTGTGAACAATGTAATGTTTACACTTTTACAGACAATTATCTTTAAATTCAAGACATTTTCCATACATTTTTCTCCAACTGTTTGTGATACATTGTATCTAATTGTTAAGGCTGCAAAGGGCCTGGCAGCGGCTGCTTCAAACAACTTATCAAACGAGCAGCACAGGAGGGAATGTTTGCCTAATTGTTTTACTTTAATAAAAACGACACAGTAAAGAAAAGATCGATTTAAGTATGGTATCCTCTGTATTATAAAGGTCAATTTTGTTACCATTTACAGTACATGTATTTGTGCACCACCGTAGGCATGTTTTCAACAAAAATGAAAACGGGTATCCAGGTATCCGAAGTTTCCTGATGTCGGGTATCCGGTTCCAAAAATATCCGAAAATGCACAGCCTTAGTTTATACATGTACCCCTATGTGAAAAAGTCGTTTAAAGAATTCCAACCAATCCAACAATTTTGGCTGTAATTGAACATTGTTTCATAGCAAAAACAAATCAGAAAACTAAAAATGCTAACGTGCAGATTTGACATGATGCACGCAGAGAGCAGAAAACTGCAGACTTGTTTTTTTGGCCTAAATGCATCTATACTTTTTTATAAAAATCAAGAGATATATGTACAGAAACTGACCTGTTAATTTTTTGGCTTAAATAGTTCAATTTCATTGTGTCATTAAATTAAAACAGTGATAATGCATTGAAATTTGTCAAAAAATGTTTGCATTCATTCTAACATGTAATTTTTGTAAATTTTGTTTGGAAATTAATTTGGCAAATTATTTGACCAATTATACAGCGCCTCATACAGAAATATTGAAATATTTCAAGGGATATTTTATAGTATCATCAACAAATAAGTTTCATGTAAAACTGTCATCAATTATGTTTAAGAGATTAACAAGTATTGGGGGTGAGAGTTGAGTGTTCGTTATAAGTCTACCTCCCCCCATTTTAATAAGATATAAAAAGGCCATTAATTAAGCGGAACAAAACCATACCCTGTCAAATATTTTTACTGAAATTAAATCCAAACTATTTTAAAATAATGTTTATATTTAGATTATTCCTTAAATGTAAGGTATAGAATTGGTAATTAAAATTGAAACTCACTTGGTCTCATGTTAAACAAATTAACAAAGGAATCGCTTTTAACCCAGCTGGCCCAGCCCCAGTGAAATGCATTTGGCTGGTACACGGTATCACCATAATGCAATAATGAATGGCTCAAGTGGGAAACTTACCTCCCTGGTAACCTTGAGTTGAAGTATGGTCTCTTCAGATAATTACAATTAACAGTCTCCCCACCCCTCACAAAAACCCATCGTGGGTCCGACTGTGTAATACCCTGACAGCTTTAGAGTTTTAACAGAAACAACCATGTTTTGGATATTTCATCTCTTCTACTTTTTTGACAATTACAATCTGATTAGCTGCAATACATGTAAGTTTATCTTTATGAAGAACAAAAAACTGATTTCGTTTGGGCATTAAGATTTATGAAGTGTCTGGGAGGCATTTTTTGGTTGTTTGTACATTGTGATCATTTCTCAGGACAGCAGGGATTGAAGGACGTCCAAGGGGTCAACAATGGATGTCAAATGAAAGACCACTTGATTGGAGGATAATGGCATAACTAAACTCTGATTAATAGTTGCACCAGGCTTTATTAATTTTCTTTTTAAGAACGTGGCAAACTGGAAGATGTTTAAATTAATATTTCTGTCTGAGTGATTTTAACAAGGTTCTCACTCAGAAAAATTCAACAGAAAGGAAGTTCCTATTTTCCTTTTTTATTTGAAATTGAATTTTTTCCCCAATTGTTAAGTTTATATTAGATAATTGTTGGTATGGAATTTCTCATCTTGCATTTTGTTTTCCATTTTTTCTCTCATGCAATGTACACATTTATCTTCTAGAATCCTAAATATAAAGATATTTGAGCAGGAATAACAGTATTTGCCAATTTAAAAGGGATGGTACAACAATGTTTGTTTATTTATTTATGCAAATGTACGTAGGCTTGGGCGATATTGATTTTTTTCATCCATGATATATCGTCAAACATATATCGCGATTATTTTTTTTTCATGCATGAGTACTTTAGAGCCGATAATAACAATAATGTACCCATAGGCCCTATACACTCGTCACAATAAATTGCCAGTGCTTACCTGAGAGACACGTGGAATCGCGCCGTTCACGAATGCACCATGGCCATTGGCAAATTCGTTTGCGTAATAATTATGTGGGACGGTTACTGTGTCGTGCGTCCCAATCAAATCATCAGCCCAAGTTCACGTGACTCGCATTCCACGTGACTATGTCATAGTATAAACACGTGACTAGGTTTATTCCTGCAGTCTAGTACCGTGGAGAATAAAACCATGTGATTCTGACACGTCATTTGCACTTCGAAAAATGTAACCGAGCTTGGATTGTACTCTATTGTACACTATTTTAAATAAACGTCACATGGTTTATCAAGAGTAGTGTATGTGTTTTGTCACTAGACAAGAGTCCCAGTATGGTATAATATAGAATAGTGTCTTAATTCCCCAACTTTGATCAAGCCGCTGTCGATCCATGCTTTGATTTATTTCATGTCTAATGTGAGCACAGAGCACCTGCAATTACTGCAAATGTTATTTTGTTGTCGATTTTTAAGGTAATGCCAATATTCTACATATATTTAAATATGCATTATATACTGTACTCACACGTGGTGCGCCAGCCAGAGTCACAGACCAACATGGCTAGACAGTGACACGTAAACATTGTCTACACATTGTTGGATCAAATTCCCCATTCAATCCCAACACTTAATCCGTCTGAATAGATTTCTTTGAGTAGCGGTGGATTTTAAACAATGCCCTGTCAGGCGGCTCCTTTGTGAAATGACAGTCGGCTTACATGTACCACAGAAGTAGTTCGATTTTGTTTCTCACTTCCGAAAGCTGAAAAGACTTTTCAAAAAGTTTTTTCAATGGAATTTCTGACCCGACTGACAATCGAGGAATTTTTTTTAATCGCGATATATTTTTTTCTTCGCGATATATTTTTTTTCATCGCGATTTGCCGATATCTCGATAATTTGAAAAGTTCTTGATATCATAATCGAATAAAAAAAAATATCGCGATATTCGATATTATCGTGTCATCGCCCAAGCCTACATGTGCATTCATTTCTTTCATCTTGTTGATGAAAAATATATCATAAAACTATCCTTTTTGTTAATTGGACATAACATTTCCTAATAAAAGCACTTAAGACAAAGTCATTTTCAGGATGAAAAATATGTGTACCAACATAACACCATGTAAGTTTCAGTAACAATTTGTTAATTTTATAATGTTGTAATTTACCTTTAATTCTGACATAAGTCTAGTTATTTCGAGAAAGAAAAAAGAGGGGAAACAAAATTTAAATGAAGAAAAGAAAAGAAAAAGTGTGACTTACAGCGCTGACCCCTCACGTAGTAACATACAAGATATAGTGAGAGTCATAGTTGCAGACAAACACTTCTTGCTGACAGGCCGCAGTGTGAATTTCCGCTGTGCTTGAACCGGAACCAGACTGGCAAAGTCCTTCATGTTGATGGTGAACTGGCAGAGAGCACGACGCTTGCCTTTCTTGGCCTCCTTTAGAGGGTGCAATGGGGTTGTAGGGAGAGGGGGTGGAGCAAGAATGAGAGGCATGTGGAAAGGGGGTCAAATGCAAAAAATTTTTTTTTTATATGGATTGTACACCATTGGTCAATACATCCATACTTTACAAGAATCAAGAGATACATGTATATATAGAAATCATTCTGGAAATGATTATTAACCCTTTCACTACCATTGGCCACTTTCGTCGACAACACACATACATGTACATGTACCCCCTGTTGCTTACCATTGGCCACTTTCGTCGACAACACACACACCCCCTGTTGCTTACCATTGGCCACTTTAGTCCACAACACACATACCCCCTGTTGCTTACCATTGGCCACTTTAGTCCACAACACACATACCCCCTGTTGCTTACCATTGGCCACTTTAGTCCACAACACACATACCCCCTGTTGCTTACCATTGGCGACTTTAGTCCACAATACACACACATACCCCCTGTTGCTTACCATGGGCCACTTTAGTCCACAACACACATACCCCCTGTTGCTTACCATTGGCGACTTTAGTCCACAATACACACACATACCCCCTGTTGCTTACCATTGGCCACTTTCGTCGACAACACACATACCCCCTGTTGCTTACCATTGGCCACTTTAGTCCACAACACACATACCCCCTGTTGCTTACCATTGACCACTTTAGTCCACAACACACATACCCCCTGTTGCTTACCATTGGCGACTTTAGTCCACAATACACACACATACCCCCTGTTGCTTACCATTGGCCACTTTAGTCGACAACACACATACCCCTGTTGCTTACCATTGGCCACTTTAGTCGACAACACACATACCTCATGTTGCTTACCATTGGCGACTTTAGTCCACAACACACATACTCCCTGTTGCTTACCATTGGCCACTTTAGTTGACAACACACATACCCCCCTGTTGCTTACCATTGGTCACTTTAGTCGACAACATACATACCCCTGTTGCTTACCATTGGCCACTTTAGTCGACAACATACATACCCCTGTTGCTTACCATTGGCCACTTTAGTCGACAACACACATACCCCCTGTTGCTTACCATTGGCCACTTTAGTCGACAACACACACACCCCCTGTTGTTTACCATTGGCCACTTTAGTCGACAACACACATACCCCCTGTTGCTTACCATTGGCGACTTTAGTCACTAAAGCCCTTTTCACACGAGCACTGATAACAAAGGTCCTTGGTAATGGGCGCCAGTTGTCTGTCGCCTCGGCCGTTTGCGATTTTTTAACAAACTTTCACACGACTTCCACTCACACCAAAACTAACATCCCTCGTTTTCCATGGAGGGTCAAAGGTCATTATTGTGCAATCCAATATTTCACTGGTACCGCACGCAGAGCTTATTCACTGAACGCTTTTGTCTACATTACCAGTTATTTTCCTGCAAAGATATACCCGTTGTGCGAAGTCAAATGTTACTTTCTCCCACATTTTGTTTTCATTTCCTTCCCATTTCCTGACAATTTTATTCTCATTTTATTATGGATATCGAATCAAGTATACTTGCAACAATTCCGACGGATTCACAGAGCCAGATTTCTAACGTAAGGCCATCCAACGAGAAAAATAAATGTGTCCAGGCCAAGAAAGTCTCTTTGAGTTACGATGAAACCGTTTCATTCACTGATCAACGTGATGGGGGCCGGGCGGGACGTACAAGTTGTTTACCAACACACATCCGGGATTTATTGCAAGCTGATTTAGTGACGCGTTCTTGCGCATGCGAAATGATACCGCCAAAACAAGGGTCCCCTGTTTGGGCGGACGAAGCGTTTCACATGACCTATCGTGGCAATTTTAACATCGTTGCGATTTTTTGGAGGTCTCGATCTCTGTTATAAATAACGAGGGTCCATGGTAATTATTTAACAAGGATAGCTTTCACACGACTGGGATTTGCTATTTTTTAACATGGATGCGATTTTTAGTCAAGGTCCCTTGTTAAAACGGTCTTGTGTGAAAGGGCCTAAAGGTCATCACACACACACAGCACTTAATTGGGAGTATCATGACCAGCTTTTAAAACAGTTGTATTTTTTCCCTTCTTCGCAGTCCATACCCATGCTATATATGGTTGGAAAGACTGATTCCTTATCTTTCTAATGGTATAGCCCAACCTACATGTTGCTATTATAGAAATCAGACATAATACAAGTCAATCCTTTCAATAGCCATTTGTGCTATGGAACGCCATACACTTGTGTACAAAATGCTCTCTGTGTTTGTGAAACAAAGTCAGGGGAAGTAAAATAAATAACACAATAATTTTATATGCAATGCCAATGATTTTGGTATCATATGAAAGGGAATTTCGTAAGCAACAATCATTTCATTGAATACCGTATATCTATCTCCAACAAAGTTTTCATGTTGAAAAACGAGTTTAGAAAAAGTGCCTACTGTATAAATGGATGCATACTGTTGTGCAATAATGTGTGAATTCATGCATGACTGCACAAACAATTCGGTATCCAGTGAGTGGGACATCCTGTTGAAACAAATCGGGAATGAAAGGGTTAATGTTTTACCTTTCCATTATATTTTGGGAATGTTGGCAAATCTGCTTCTGAATGATATATACTTTAAATCAACGACCAGTGAAATAATGTTGTGTTGTTATTGAGAAAATAAATCAAAAATTACTTTCAGAATTGTTTATATTCATTCTATCACTGACTGACTGTGCTCAGAGGATTAGAATTCAATTGAATTTGGAAAATTGATTCACTGATTTTTACTAAAAGGATATCAAGGAATGATTGATACCATACTTTACACAAAGTAAGTTTCATGTCAATCTGCAATCATTTATGCTTTTACAACAAAACATTTACCTGTTGCAAAAATATTTGCTCTTAAATGGTAAACAGATGTTCTGACTATTAAGGATAAAGATCCGCTTTTATTAAAGAACAATTGATAGCCTTGTGAGTTCATCTTTATTCCAAAGAAACATCGACATGAGCAATAACAAATAAGGCTTAAGAGTGTTTAAAATCTGACAGCTTAAAAACATGCATGCAATATGATTAACTACTTGGCTTACAAGTGAAATCCTCCTAATACTAGCAATATACTTCCTGTTATATTCAGAAGAAATTAAAACATCTTCCTCTTCAATAGCAAAAAACCTCTTGGTTTCTGACAATCCCTTGGGCAGTAGTCCCATGACACACTGCTAGGTAAACCCATTACTAGAATAAGCCTTGTGGATCTACATCACAGATCAACTGCATCCTTGTGTAGTTGCCATTTCGGTGATCACTCTTCACATCAAATTGCACTCCTTGACTGTATGACGTTACTACGCACACATTAAGTGCAACAACTTAGTCATCTGTTCCAAAATAGGGTAATTAGGGCAATGTATTATTCCCATTACCAGGTTAGCTTTCAACATTTACATCTTGAGCAATTTTGGTATATGGTCATGATACACTGACTAATAAAGTAAGCGATTCAGTGTGAAACACCAACTAAGTTTGTGAGCCATTGGACGCAAAAGAAACTTAAGCACTCTGTTTGAATCAATGCTACGTCATGTGTTGCTCGCCGGCTAATTGTAACAGCTGGCACACGACTCACATATATGCACCGGTCAACAGTTAGATGATCTAGTGGTCACCAAATGATTGCACATGGTCTGATTTATCAACTATAAAGGCTGTTTCACACCAGACCGTTTTAACAAAGGACCTTGGCGATAAATCGCATCCATGTTAAAAAATATGTAAAAATAGGAGCAAGAATACTTTGAGCCGATATTCATAGTAATAATTGTTGACTCGAGAAACGAGGAGAAAATTGTTGGGAAACTAGGAGTAAAAATTGTCGGGAAACTAGGAGTAAAAATTGTCGGGAAACAAGGGGAAATTTATCTCCGGAAAACAAAACTTGAGAAACTTACATATAGCGGTGACTGATTTTGCGGAACGATATAATTTTTCGAGGAAACTTAAACCATTGGTAACTCATACAAGAGAGTTCAGTGAATGGGCACTGCGCGCAGTACCAGCGAAATATGGATTGTACAACTGCACATTTCCCCCTAATAAGAAAAGCTCTGAAACGAGGGACGTTGGTGGTTTGGACTTGGTTTGGAAGTCATGTGAAAGGTTGTTATAAAATCGCAAGCTATCGGGGTGACAGACAACCGGCGCCCATAACCAAGGACGTTCGTTATCGGTGCTCGCGTGAAAAGGGCTTAAGTCTATATAAATTCAAAAACACAGCCATGCCATGAAACCAGCTACACATTGTCCAAGAACTAACAGAGTCAAGTCACTTGGTACTTTGTGCCATGATAGTTTCTGGATTCACAGGTCTACATAGCCAGATAATTCCACAAGTCATTGTATTCAGAAGTTATTACAGTACCAACAATTAAAAGCAAGTCTAGCTAATTGACAGTTACAAGACTAACTAAAATATATCACTTTAATCTGAAACAATTTTTAGCAAGTAAGTAATAAGTAAATAATTGATTTGATGCACAAACTCAATTGTGCAAAGTTCACAGATGTTATACTTACATCCTCAATAATGAAGGTCCACT
Source organism: Zoroaster sp. YZ-2022 (assembly GCA_029582265.1). Taxonomy (NCBI): domain Eukaryota; kingdom Metazoa; phylum Echinodermata; class Asteroidea; order Forcipulatida; family Zoroasteridae; genus Zoroaster; species Zoroaster sp. YZ-2022. Next base: position 13,615,305 of record CM055821.1, on the reverse strand, counting down.
CTTTGTCTTCAAACGGTGCATCTGGTCTATTTTCCTGTTGAATCAAAACAAAGAATTAAGTATTGACAAGCATGGCAATGTTAGAAACATCTTTTAGCAACATCTCCCCCATCTTTTTGTTTAAATCAACTGTAGACAAACATTCAAAATGGACCATATTTCCAATGCTGAGCTGGTATTTTATTTTTTCTTTAAATAAGAAAATCTAAACATCATGGAAATAGCATTTGAAAGCTTCATCAAAATAGGTGCTCAAACTGTTACATGTTTTATCTTTTACAATTTTTTTTTGCTATATCAATTCCTTTTTTCTTTAAGATGAATGCATACAAGATGCAAGAAAGATGGAATCATTTCTCAGGATGACTGATAAGACAGCTTTAAAACTGAGTAAGCTTTTAGATATAAAGTTGCTAATTTGATAATCTGGTAAAATACAAATATTGTACCTTCTCTCTAAATGTTAACAGTATTTAAAGAGCTATTAGAATTAGTAGGCGTGATTAGGTGCTAACAATTTGAAATGATAACTTAAAACAAAAATTAAAACCAAGGTGCCTTAAGAAGTGCGCATCTTTATTCTCTCCTAACAAACTTAAAGGGGGACTGACATGGATTTAAATCAAACAGTTAAATATGTGATCGTTTTATTCTTTTATATCAGTAAAAGATCAATAAAATTTTTGTTTTGTGTTTTTATTGTTTTTGAGAGTGTTATTTTACCATTGTAAAAATGCCCCCCACTTTTACACCCTGCACGGAGGAGCTGTTCGTGACGTCATGTCGGGAAGAGAAATTCGGCTCAAAACTCGGCTCAAAATGATCGCTGCACAAAACTATGTGAGCCGATGGACCTGACCACTTTACTCTTGTCAGTCGAACTTTGCTCGTCCAAATACGGCGATTTTTGGGTCACTTGGGAACAGATGAAGGCTAACACCGTCTTTGGTGGTGTTGCTGCATCCTGCAGAAACACATCTTCCCGGCATTTTATTAGTTCGGAAACAAAAATCACGGAAGAAATGAAATCGACGCTACGTGTGTGAAACGTTTGTATGTATATGTACATCATGTACACATCGGATCTTCCCGACCTTACGTCACATATCTTATGCAAATGAAGCTTCCACCATGGGGCGGGGTTGCCTCCCCCAAACACTTCAAACATTGTTTTAAAATACTTGTACTCAGAAATCAATGATTAAATAGACACAGGTGGGTCTCAAAAACAATGTTTTATTACAAAACGCCACACACAATAAAGGATGTCAGTCCCCCTTTAAAAAAAAAAAAAATTTAAAAAAATAGAGCTCAAGTGTTTGTTGGGACAAACACACGGTGTTCGTGTGAACTTCCGGTTCAATCAAATTATCATTGATGACGTCACCATCATATTTTTGGAAATTATCCAAAATTTTGTATAACATATCAATTTCAGCTTCAAAACACACATCAATTTTTCATTAGCATAAATGTTAAATTTAAACTTCCTGTTTTGGCCCGGATAGCTACATAATTTCTTTGAGATTAATGTTAGATATTTCATTGTTATTACAATCATGAACAAATTTAGATCTATTATATTTTCTTTGTTCAGGATTTTTCGTGATATTTGATCAATTTTAAAAAATAATTTCAAATTCTCCAAGCCGTAACTTCTGTTTCAATCAGATGTTTGCATTTTATTGTATTTAATATTATTGTTCACCTTGCCAAATTTCATAAAATTTCTGTTTTGCGTTTTTCTAGATAAAAACTTAACCTGCCGCTAGTTTTTTAAAGTTTTTTTTAGCACTAATGATGATTTTTGAAAAGTTGTGGCCTCACTAAATAAAATTGTACTTATTTATTATCCGCCAGGGTCATATTAAAGTTGTGTTTATTATTTGTCTGCTTCTACAACTACCGGTAGAACGTATGCTTACTTTAAACGTGTTTCAATGTGCGTTAACATTCTTTGAATTTTACTACACGTCTGTATGAAAAAAATTCACATAATTATGAATTTTCCATTCTTGGTTCAGGAGACATGATTTTCTGATATAATAACCTTTGTTTTAGTGTAATTTGACACCTGATGGTGTAATTATGACATCATTGCAATATCATGTTTTTCCAGATATCATTCTTTTAGCACTAATGACATTACCAACAATATATTTGAAAAGGTCAATATACCGTAAATTCCGGAATATAAGCCGCGGCTTATACGTTGATTTTGACACGGTAAAAGTTGCCTGCGGCTTATACGCGGTGCGGCTTATACGCCGAGGTATGAATCTTGAAGAACAAAACACAATGCACAATTAAGCAAAAATCGTTGGTAAACAGACAGAAACAGAAACCTAAAAACCTTTATTGTTCGTAGCGAAAATGGTCTGGTCATTGTCAGTTTTAGTGAGCGGACCTCGATACACACAGATTTATTCAAAACTTCTGAAAAAACCGTTGCAACGTTTAGCGCCAGCGACATCAGAATCCACGACGTAGATCGTAGTCTATGCATGCCATGCGTGTACCAGAGAGCCAATGGGAAAATTCGTTATATCGTAGTCTATGGAAGGAGCCAATAGGAAAATTCGTTACGCGTGGCAGGCGATGAGTCATCGTTTCGTTACATGTACGTTGTGCAGAAAGCAGGCAACCAGCGGGACTACGTTCGACATTCCCTAATGCCGTAAATAGTGATACGGGAACGGAACAGCAAAATAAAAATGTCGCAGAAAGCTGCAGTGCAGAAATTTCGAGATAAATACTCAGAAAGCTACCCAGTTATTGCTGCCTCCAAACTTGGGGAACTTCACGCATTTTGTAAAATATGCAGCACGGATTTCTGCATTAGCCATGGTGGCCTTAACGATGTCAAGAAACACGTGGAATCGAAGAAACATCGATCCCACAAGCAGTGCCGTTGATTCCTGTACATGCACATGTATTTTAGACATGCGTAAAATGTGCCAAACTTTACTATTAGTATTAGTATTACGAATTTTCACTTGTCAAGGTTGGCAGGTATGCTATTGTGTCTCTTTCAATACATTTTGACTCAAACGCAACACAATGACCCCCTTTGTGGCGATGTACCGACAGTGAGTGGCGTCCGGCGGGCCTCTGTGTGTGCGGCTTATACATGTACGTTGACGCATGAATCTTGTTTTGGTGATTTTGGGGTAGTGCGGCTTATATTCCGGAAATTACGGTAAGTACTAATTCATTCTCCGTGCGTTGTATCAAATGTGTGTTATAATTGCATTCAGAATGTTCGTATTATACTTAATGTGTGAAATCGTAAATCAAACATTCATTTGGGAAATTGTTGTTCCTCCAATGGCGATATCGGAAAGCTCACGGTGTCTTCTATGCACGTACATCATGATCAAAACCAGAGAATGAAACTACCTCATGTTAAGGAACACACGACATTGTCAGACATAACAAAGTAAATGCCCCTTGACCTGTCTAGATAACCAGTCAAGACACCAAAGGGCAGTATTTAACTTTCAAGGTCGTACCACAACATGTTTTCGGGCATTGTATACTAATTATGTGAAAGTGTGTTACATCATGGAGGAAGAAAACAGAAGGAGTCACATCGCCCAGCCTCTTATCTCATAACCAATTAGCACTTCGGAGTGGCCCATTGGAAATACGTTACGGCCACCCGCTGCGCTTACAAGTTTAACGACCGCGATAATCCCCTTGTGTACAATGTCTTTTGCCGCTCGGCTTGCTCGCGACCAGGATACATAATTGGAGGGTAGAAATCTGAAGCAAACGAATAAACACAAAACGTATGCGCACTACTTTTCGCGGGCTTTTTATATTGCGCAATGCATTGTCTTCAATAGCGATTTTTCCACCGAGTATTTTGGTGTTTTGATCGTCGAATTTGGCGAATCCGGTTGACTTACGCTTAAATATAACATTCAGATGTTACAATAAAGTGTCTTTGTAGCAACTTATTTTAAGGATATTTCCGTGATCTCCGAAGCCAACCAATTGTCAAATTCAAAGACGTGTTGTTTAGCTTTTTATCATTTCAATCCTCATATATGTACGATGCTGTACACTGAAGATATTGCAGTGTTGGATTCAGTAGGTCGAGTTGGATCGAGCCAGCCTTCCGTGTAGTGCAATAGGACAACGCGTCAGCAATGCGCGCAATGCGCATGTGCAAAGAAAGCCTGGCTGTAGTTCTCCTCGATAATCGGATTAAACGATTAGCGCTGGCTTAGAAATTTTACGACCGCGGCAAAAGACATTGAACCTTTGATATGCCTTCGTTATGACTCCTTCTGTTTTCTTCCTCCATGGTTACATAAAGCAACAGCGTGTGGCTGTGTGGCCAGCGACCGTGTGGCCAGCGACCGTGTGGCCAGCGACCGTGTGGCCAGCGCCCGTGTGGCCAGCGACCGTGTGGCCAGCGACCGTGTGGCCAGCGACCGTGTGGCCAGCGACCGTGTGGCCAGCGACCGTGTGGCCAGCTACCGTGTGGCCAGCTACCGTGTGGCCAGCTACCGTGGTGTATAGCTGTAGGCTTGTGTACATGTAATACATGTAGGAATAGTGCTTCATAATATTTTTTCACTTTAAACTTCCGGTTTTGACTGGAAGGCGGAAGGAGAGGTCAGATTGAGGTCATGTCTGTGAATGAAATGTGACATAATTCAAGATCTTTAAGATTGTGAAAATATCTTTTGTGGTTCATTAGATATGATTTTTTGAAATATTAAACTCAATGCATGTGTATACGTCCACGTGTGGCACACATGCATAACGTCCGTTCAGTCTAGGCATTGAGGGCGCAATGTATTTAATTACTAATAATTAAACGAAAAATCAATTAGTGATGATATTCTTACATCATTGGTATTAGACCAATCTAGGAATTCCATTGTAATTGCAAAATATGAAGTCATTCTGGGCTTGGCAACTATGACAGAGATGGAAAAAAAAAATCAAAAATCAAAGAGGTGTTCGTGCTGTCGCACTAACACCTAATAAATAAATCATCAGACTTACCCTAAATAGAGTACATGTCATCTCAACGTTCTCTGGTACAGTCCAGACGATTGTACCCCTATATGGGTCCTTTATACCTGGTACCCATTGATGTAGCTGAAAATAATCAAGACCGTTGATTTGTGTTAAAAATTGGTAAAACAAATCTAGATGTTATGAATACAGTTGCTAGTGACAGCAAAGCTACTTGGTCTTTAACCCAGAGTTTGTATCCTTATGATTTTCCTTTAAACTTGTTTTTCCTTTAAACTTATTATTAGGTTAAACTTATTATTAGGTTAAACTTATTAGGTTAAACTTATTATTAGGCTAAACTTATTATTAGGCTAAACTTATTATTAGGCTAAACTTATTAATAGGCTAAACTTATTATTAGGTTAAACTTATTCACTTATTCAGTTACACTTATTCAGTTGAACTTATCAAAGATGTTTTTTTGATGAATGTTAAAATAAATTGGGGAAAAAAATCCCATTTTCAAAATTCTGGCTGACGCTATGAAAGGCAGTTAAAATGTCACTCAATTAAAAGTTCAATAATACAGCAAACAGGTGGATTTCAGGCACTAGTTGCACTGTGTGTGATGTAACTGACTTTGCATCTGTGAATGTATTGAAAGGTAAGACTTGGGAAGGAGGAAACAACTCACCAATTTTATTACCAAAATATATAAATATGTTATTATTTATCATTTTTGTATTATGATACAAAATAAATATTTATAATTTGTTTTTATATGTACCTTTGTATTTCCTGATCTTAACAAATTTGCTAAAAAGAACAAATTTTGATTGTTTTTACCTCGGTTGACTTTTTCCTTCCCCGCCTTGTCCAATGTATACATAGTTTATCTGGCTGCCTATAAATATAACCACAGAATAAAACAGTAACGGTCAATAATAATGATCAATGTTATAGTTTGTAAGTTTGTACTAGGTTTTCTGTGTCCATTGCTGCATACATGTATATTTAATGTATGGAGAATAGTTGTACATGTACTTGGAATATGGGAAATAAGGCATTTATGCCTCAATATAAGAAATGAGGGATGTCAACCAGCACATAGAAAAATGTACTTTAAGGGCAAAGCACAGTATATGATTGATAATTAAAGAAAACAAAAATGATTGAATATTAATGTAAAACTTACTTGGTGATGATGGTTTACATTTTCCCCAGAAATGTTTTTCCGAGGGTTCTGTGAAAGTTTCAACTTATTGCATTGTGTCTTTTAGGAGAAAATCGTGAAAATACACTATGATATGATTTTTTTTAAATGTAGCATTTGAAAACATTTATTCAATTTTTTTGTGTGTACACGTGTAAATGTTCCAACCCCGTTTTTTTAGGATTAAAAATTCAGAACACAAAATTGAAAAAAAAAATGGAATATCTATATTAACTGCCAATAATGGTACTGAAATTGCCTCAGAACCTTGCAAGACTCTTTCCGAGGCATTTTCCTCTTTTAAACCCGGCTACTACAAAAACAACAACAAATACTGAGTGTAATTTGTTCATTTGTCTTTTTCCCCCCATTTTGCACAAGGCCTCCATTCTTCCAGTTTGACATTCCTTGACTCCAATTACACATGGAGCGTAAGAAATCTTGCACTTGTCTGGTTCTATTCATTGGACTTCAATGCTCCCAACACACAATGGAAGAGAGAGAGAGGTAGGGAGAGAGGGGGGGGGGGGTGAACACACAATGTTAAGAGAGTTGGCAATGCTTTGGATTTTTTGGTCATTGTGTTCATGCCGGCTTTCTTGCCAGAGTACTGCCTGGAGGTACCTCTGAAGAGGTCCATCAAACACCTCCCCCCCTCTCCTTTTTAACCACTCAAAAGGCTTTCAGTATTGACAACACAAAAAAGGTGGATTGAGCCGATGTTAAGGGACTGAATCCTATTCAGATTGGGACCAGAGAAGGTTCTCATTCATATGTCCGTTTTTCCTTCTTTCGTTGAAGTGACCAGTTTGCGCTGGTCAATTACAGAACCTCTGGCTTCTGGAGTATTTTTTTTTCCCTTCATTAACTTTCGGAGAGACACAGTAGTGGCTATTGGGAGTCGACAGAGCATGCAAATGATGCCTTTGGCGATAGTAACAAGGTAAAGTATAACTATGTCAATAGTTCACAGAGAGCCGCCATTGTACCAGCTCCATTTGTGGGTTTCCCTCTCAGCGAAAAAGAAAAAAAAAAGGGGTAAAAAAACTTTTTAGGGAAAAGAAAAACTTGCTCTCCTGCTCGGGTCCTGTGTCAACCAGGAAAAAGTAAACACAGGTGTTCACCTCCACCGTCCATATGTAAATACAAGCAGGGTTAGTGGAAAGAAAACGTTGAGAACAAGAGTGTAACAAGCATCGCTACACCTTTCTTCCTCCCTTGTGTTAATTTAGACACGTCTGAATAGCAATCCCGTCCCCTGTTGGCGTTAAAAACATAAATGACTGAATGGCATCAATACAGCAAACCTCCAAGGTATTTTTTCATGATACATGCCTTTTCTTTGGGCAAAAGAACTTTCTTCTCTTTATAATTTTGGTTTTACACCACCTGAGTAAAGGATATCAACGACTTTGAATTTTTTCTTTATGTAAACCAATCATAAACAGCCCAAGTTATTCAACTTTGCCGAACCAATGGTGACACAGCCCATTTTTTGCATCGGGTTACCCAACTCAGCATAGCCGTCCCAGTAACCCTGGCCCAGAAACCCACAAAGGCAGCCGCCAACCTTCTAAATATGTGCAATATGATACATGTATCGAGGGGGGGGGGGGGGGGGGGGGCAATGGTTTTTTTTCAAAAACCACTTGCTGGATTGCAAATATCTGCTGGGACTGCAGACTTAAAAAGGGTCTTATGGTACAAACAAATTGGTTCATGTACCGCACTGTATTTCAATCGTTTTCATTTTGCTCATCTACATGTAGAAAATGGAAATGCCCTCCTGTCATTATATTGTTTGCATTATAACTCTGTGTACTTTGTGCTTTCTTGTCACATACTTCTAGTTGTTTGCTTTGGTCTGTATTTTTTGTTGTATTTGTTTTGTTGAGGTCAAATAATTACTCACTTTAATTTACTTGCAAGTTTACACACAGGTTAGCTTTTAATGCTTGCTAATTTCAATCACCCTGGCTTTCAACTCTTTTGCCAGTAATTGCAAGGCCTTGTTGCACAAGGGTCTAATTTGTACACTCAACAATCCTGTCATGAAAGGGGGTTGGGAGAGGGGGTTGGGAGTGGGGGTTGGGAAAGGGGGTTGGGAGCGGGGGTTGGGAGTGGGGGTTGGGAGTGAGGGTTGGGAGTTGGGGTTGGGAGTGGGGGTTGGGAGTGGGGGTTGGGAGTGGGGGTTGGGAGTGGGGGTTGGGAGCGGGGGTTGGGAGTGGGGGTTGGGAGTGAGGGTTGGGAGTGGGGGTTGGGAGTGGGGGTCTCTGTTCAGGGATGCATATACATGTAAGTACCGTAGTGAAAAGGAGCATTATCTGATCTTCCCATCAAATTTGGAAAGAGTCAAAGAGAGACGGTTTTGCCTTCTCTTCATAAAATGAACGGATGTTGCTAGCTTAAATATCTATTGAGTGAAGGAATTAGGACTAGTTAGGACAGTCAAGTATTAATCCAACTAACACAAACCCAAGAAGAATAGGAGTTAAAAGGTATTTTGGGTTAGGCAGGGTAAAAGAACATTCTATAATGTGGCTGGAAAGTGGAACCATGGGTAGAGCAATAACATGGGCGGGCAGTGGGTTACGATTGCTATCTTGTAAGTGTCATCGAGGTTCTTTGTGAAATTGGCAACCTACATGTACATGTCCTGGTAGGCTCTGGGACCGGCCAGTTTGTCAGCGGGCCTGGTAATCTGGGTAAGCATACACAGTGACCAGTAAACCCCCTTGTTCAAGGCTAATGGGCCTTCTAAATTGCATGATGAACTTGGTAGGAAGGGGAAAATGGGATTGGGGGTGGGGTCCTAGCTGATCATTTTAAGTTTAGTTTTTAAAATAACACTCATGTACTTATTCAGCTGTTCTGAAATAACTGTTCCTGAAGTAACATGTGTTGGCAGTTAGTTTCTTTATTCTCACATAATCTTTCTCTCCGGTATTTTCACAGCGACAGGGTTTGTTATTTTGTTTTTTCTATTCGTAACGTTTCGGAAACGACACCAAAACATTGTGTTGTCATTCAAAATGGGCGTTCTCTATTCATTTTGAGACACAAACTTGATGTACGTACTTGGAAGGGGGAAGGGAGTACTACAGGCATTGGAATGAAATATCTGAAGATATGTCAGCGTACATCAGCATCACCGTCAATGGTGTTATCACAAGACTGTAATATTCTGTATTTTAGGAGTAACCTGACTTGTCAAGTTATTATTTCAACTGTTTCTTTAACCTCACTCTATTGAAATTATTACGAGAAAAGGCGACAATGGTTAGGGCAAAACTCTTGTGCCTGGAGTCACACTCAATTCAGCTCCCTTCTTTAGCCAGGATATGAGGGGGGAAAAAAATTGGCTGCACACAGTGCCTGCTTTATTATCATGTTCTATGTGTTATGTGCTGGCCCAAAGCCCAAGCTAACATGTACTTGACAAGTACCGTAAACAGAAAACACTGGTGTAAAAACAGCCCCGGGTTAAAAGCTCTTGCCCGTTTGAAAAGGAGCGGCCGGGTTGAAACGCTGTCCCGCCACATGAGTCAGAGTATGGTTCGATGAAATTTGGGAGGCCATTTTGGACAGAGTGCCCATTTGTTAGAAGAAGGTGGCTTACAAAGCTTGGATCATTGGGTTCTTTTGTTGTGGTCAGCCTTGTCCTGACTGCTATAACGCTACACTTGGTTACACTGGGTTTGGAGGGTGGCTTCGTTCATTTCTTGACCTGGCTTTAAGCAGTAAATCCTTTCACAGTGATCTGCAGAATTTTTTTTTGTTCTTTCTTTTTTCTACTTTTTTCAGTGAGGGACAATGCCTGGGTGTTACCTTGATATTGTCTTGCTTGTGTAAAAATGAATCAGAATTAATGAGGTTTCATGTGTGACAGCATTCTCAGTAGTGCATAACAATATCCTCCGTTGACATTGAACTGCTGGGGGCCCCTTCTTGTCAAAAAAGTCAAATTTTAAGTAAACAACTTAATTTGTTTCATTGTTCATTGTGTTACCTGTACAACATTTAACCATGGAAAAACAATTAATTGTTGTGAGTCAAGTGTTGGCACTCTCAATCAAAGAAAGTAAACAACTTATTTACATGTATATCAAGTAAATTTCATTGGATGGTATTATTAATAAATAAAAATAACCCTGTAAAGAATGTTTTTAGTTTAAAGTCTGGTCTGTCTAGTCTGTTTCATTCCACTGCAGGAGAAAGTCCTCTTCATAAAAATAATAATTAACAATAAATGTAAGCATTGATGCATAACAAACTGCAAAAATGTACCTTTACAGGGACATTTTTCGGGACAAAAAGTACAAATTATCAGACACAATTTGAATTACATGTAACATTTAATCAAAATCAAATCAATTGTTTATCACCCGACGCATGAATTTCATAAATCTATAAATATCATGGGACCCACTGCTACATATAAGATATATGTACATAATAGGATAGTAAGCAGGAGGCTGTGGATTCAAATTCTGCCCGAGTCGTCTGTGGATGTTTTTTTCACAGACACTCAGAAAGCACCGAGTATATATACAGTGCTTCATACATTTATTAGTGTAAGGGTAAAAATCAAATCAATTGTTTATCACCTGAGGCAAGAATTTCATCAATCTATAAATCCAAAGCTATGTCCTGAAACCGACTATTGAAAGTTTGAGCTTATTTCATGGTATCATTATCAAAAAAATAATATGAAAATGCATTCAGATTTATTTTCATTCATTCTAATGTGGAAAATGGATCACAACCATGATCCATTTCAAAATTGTTATTCTTGTTTTCTAAAAAACGACAGCATGTCAAATGGAATCATTTTCTCAGGATGTTTGGATTATATTTCAATAACTGTGTGGTTATTACCAATGGTGTATACACTTCCTTTAAAACCAAGAATGCCTTCAGATAATATTTCACTCAGTTGTGTATTCAGGGTAATTACCAACGGTAAAGGCACCCTTTAAGAAAAGTATAGCAAGTAATCAATAAACTAATCACTTAAACATTAAACATGTACAGTGCACATACATGTACATATGCCATTCCCAAGAGTCATTTTTGTAATTCCCACCACAGACACAATGTATAACTGATTCCATCAGGACCTTGTCCAGAGAAGATTGTGGACACAAGAGTGATTCAACAGGGATCTCTGGAGCATTCAGGCTGGACAATGCCCTGGTTTAATAGCAAGACAGAGTCACAAGGAAACTCTTTGAATACATATGTACATGTACAAAAAACAATTTTCTTAGGTTCCTCTGCTGGCACTTGTTTAAATTTCCTCCACAGGTAATGGATGCAGCTGCCATTGTGCTGTCCATTTCAATTCATCGGGTGATGGTGAGTGCAGTTACGCTGAACAAATAGCTCATTTGTTATTTTAGATTACCTACATGTATCTTGTTTTCTAAACATGCTACATTTCATCTGTGGGCCTCTCTCTCTCTCTTTCTCTTTATGGAGTACGGTTTTTGTGTGGGTAAATACAATGAAGGGGGCTGGACAATGAGCAAGGAGGGTGAAGAAAGAAAAAAAACATGTTGAAATGAAACTCTGAATGGGTACACATTAAGAGATTTGTTGGACTCCATAAAGTAGAATTAAGTAATTATACGTAGGGCTTAGTAATGATAACATGTCATTAGTAACTTCAATGCCTAAACTTCCTTGACTTTTTTCTCACTGAATGCATAATTACAGAACCCAATGGCAATGGTGAATGGTACATACATGTAAAAGATTCTGATAATAAACATCGAAAACAGAACAGTGGGTCAATTACAATATACAGAGTCTTACTTATCATCCTCACCATGCAAAGCTACAAGTTTTACCAATATACAGAGTGATTTGATTCTCCATAATTAGAGCAGGCCTTGAATTTTGTTATAAATGTGTTTTTAATAAGGTCATCTCTATTATATAAAACAATATCTATGGGAACATTTGAAGGTGCCCCCAAGCAAACTGATGGTGGTACATGTATCTACAGCATATGGCCTTCATGCCTTGCCATAAAGCTGTACATACATGTACGTGACTCTGAATTTGGTTCAGACAGAACTAATGTACATGTACACATGTACATTTATATATCCTATTATGTATTGCATAAACTGTGCAGACTGAAACAAACTCAACTTCAATTTCAACTTCAATTTCAACTCTAGAATATTTAGCTTTCTCAGAGTATCCAAAAATACCACTGTGTGAACAAAACATGTCGTACTTTAGCATCTTCATAAACCACAAGAGGGCACTACTCAACTTTTACAGTGCATACCCGGGCCAACAGGTTTGCCAATGACTCAAACCACATTTTGCATAACAAAAAACCAATCCTCAAGTAACCTGACTTCAACTCTTGAGGGCAGTATAATACTTTAATGGACCAATTTTTCAACTTTTTCCTCCTAGTAGAATGATTAATTTTTCTTGACATTCTGCACATTCACATGCACAATATACGTACATATAAATATCAAATGTAGAATGCTCTTTATTCTTATTCTGTCAATAAATCAACATTTATTAGCTAATTTGCATTGGAAGTACATGACCTCAAATTCTTATTGGTCAATTGTGCGCTCGGTTGTCAAAACGAGTCAAAACTAGACCCGTTGTCAGGTGATGACGTTTGAGCCTTTTAAAAGGCTTGTCGTCCATACGCGGCGCACCCGAGCCTTTTAAAAGGCTTGCCGTCCAGAAAGAGTTGAACATTTACAGTGGCCTTGGGTGGCACACAGTTGATTTTGTAAGATTACTTGGACAGGACAGCAGGCTTGTATGTACTAAATGTTGGTGAAGAACATATTGAAAATTAGTGGCCTCTATGTGTATTAGGGTTAATGAAAATGTGTACAAAAAGTTTGATACATTTGTTGTTTTTTCCCAACCCAAGTCAATTCACAAGTCACTTTTAAGTCAAGTCACAAGTCATTTCTTTCCAAAAAAAATCAAGTCAGAAGTACAAAAAAACTAGACATTTAGTGTTTGTCCTATATGGACGAACACAAAGCTGTTCCGTTGTTGTTGGATTAATACTGTTAAAACGCGACCCTCAACCTAAGTTGTAGGCCTAACCCTGATCTTGACATTGACCATTGGGTTCAGACCTTAAAGATGCATTGCCCGATTTTAGGTCGATTTGACGGTCAAAAATTAATTTACATGTTAAAATACTATTTTTACGGATTAGGAAAAGTTATTAGCTTTCATTTGATATCTTGAACAAAAAAATCTGTCGAGGATTAGTGAGAATAAATTAAAAACGAAAATTAATAAAAGGCTGGGGCAGCCTTTTAATCCTCAGACTTTCGACGTACAAAATTTGAATGTTGCAGCAGTCCAGTTATAAATATTCATTAGATATAATTATACACGCTACACACAGTGCGTATCATATTATACGTGTGTGGAGGTACAATACTTGTACATGTACATGTACATATACATATACAAAATGCGCTATATAAATGATGTCATGATGACGTGAAACAAAACGTTTTAGGCCAAAAGGCACATTTACAGTACCCCACAAATGCTTTCAACTTTATCAAAGTTCATCCATGATGTCACGGTGACGTATTAAAATGTTTTAGGCCAAAATGCATAATACAGTATCCAACAAGTGTATAACTGACAAAAAGTTTGAAGATCGGATATTATACTTGTTGAGATATTGAGCTAGCAATAAATTAATGCACCATAGCAATTATCTGTGGAAGTCATCATTTATCAAAATTGCTGTTATATATACATACATACCCATTAAACAAAGCATTGATTACAAAACAAAGCTCAGTTTTGCAACTGCCGAAAATAAACATTTATGACACAAATTTCATTTCTGAAGTACTCCTTTTTTTTCTTTTTTTTTTTAGGTTACCGACCCAAACACCTTGATATTGTGTGATTTTTAATTTGTATTCATAATCTTCATGTGCACTTTTTATCACAGGTGATTTGAAAGAATAATGCTATGAATTGTTTAGAAGTTGTACTTGAACATTTTGTATTTTCTCTGAAAAGCGTGGACAAATTGAGCAGGATCTTTTGACTGTAGGTTTGTATTGGCTGTGGTCACTGCCTAATGATGGCGCTGTACGCTCATATAAAGGATACCACAGGACCATTGCTATTGAATTAGCAAATCACTGATTCATGTGCACTATTTATTGTCTATATCTATGTAAAGTGTTAATGGATAACGTAACACTGAAGAGTTTTTCCACTGTAAATGGAAACAAAACAAAATGATGGAATAAAAACCCATTGTTCAGGTACAAAACCACCTCATACTCAATGAGAAATCCAGAATACATGTAGGAAAAGGTTTGATACTTAGAAGGTTGGTAAGACGATGGAATACAGCAGTGAGCAGTGAGATTGTATAAAATGACTTTATTGCATCATTCGAGCGATGGATGAATTTAGAGACAATTTATCATGAGGCTTACATGTAAAAGGAATTGTGCACCATTGGTAAATGTTTTATGATAAGAATGAAGAGACATACAGAAACAAACCTGTACAAATTTCAGCTTATTTTGTTGCGTCATTCACATTGTGAAAACACATTCAGATTTGTTTGTGGAAAGTGAGTGGAAAATGAAAGGCCATGATCTATTTCATATTAGTAATACATGTACATGGAGTGCCATGGTCGAGCGGTTTAGTGCATCGGATTTGTGTTCTGATGGCTGAGTCGTCAGCATGTGGGTTCGAATCCCAGCCGCGACCATGGTGCTTGTGTCCTTGAGCAAGACACTTTACCATAATTGCTTCTCTCCACCCAGGGGTAAATGGGTAACCTGTGAGGGTAGAGTTGGTTGTTGTGTTTGATTAGCCCTATATGCATTGTAATGGCAGCAATTGAGCTGTATACTCCCCAGGGAGCTGAGATGGTTTCAGGAATGATTTATGAGCCTGATGAGCAGGGGTAATAATATAATGCGCCTTGAGCACCAGTTTGGTGGATACGTGCGCCATATAAGTCCACATTATTATCATTATTATTATTATTATTATTATTATTATTATTATTATTATTACATTCAAGTGTTCTCAAAAATGACAGCACATCAGACGGAATGATATCTCAGGATGTTTAGTAACATCACCAACTTCATATCGAGTAACTTTTTGGAATGTAATTCAGTAATTTTGTATTCAGGAATTAAGGTGTACACTCCCTTAAACAAAAAACGAACTGTAATTGATTCTTTCAACATAATTGAGCAGTAAAAGCTTTCAGTTTCACTGCTCATTGTTCATATCATTCAGTTCATGGCTAGTAAAGGCATAACCTCAAGGCTACAATGGTTTCACAAAACATCTATCGGTTGCGACGACACACATTGTATTGCCTTACTTACACCGAATATCAAAGCGTTAACTTGGCCAACATGTACACTTAAGAATTCACAACATGAACATTGTACACTGTACAGTTTTGCTTCTTTTTTAGTGGTAGGAGGGGGAAGTGGGAGGGGGAAGTGGGAGGGGGAAGTGGGAGGGGGAAGTGGGAGGGGGAAGTGGGAGGGGGAAGTGGGAGGGGGAAGTGGGAGGGGGAAGTGGGAGGGGAAAGTGGGAGGGAGAAGTGGGAGGGGGAAGGGGTCAACCAACATGGCATCTATAATTCACTGTTGCAATCTGCCATCACTAACATCAAACTTCCCATGAATATACATGTACGTATGTAGTATCACAGGTGTTACTGTCACCCCGATTGGGACTACATATGTACAAGTTGTATGTATGTACATTGTACATGTACATATATTAGTTTACTCATTAGGAGAATTTGGCTTCATTATAAACCCTAACTACCCCAAATCCTGCAAAATCCTCCAAGGTGCACTTTTTTGGAAAAATTCAGCACTGTTGGAAACTGGTACTTTCACCTCTTCAAATGGGACAAAATTACTACCTGACAAGAAGTACAGGCCATCAGCGCTGAATATGAAAGATCAACAAAAATGCATGGTGCATTTTGAAGATACATGTAAGGGCATGTTTCCAAAAGTGCACTGATGGATTTTGGAGGATTCAGGAAGGTTCCTAGCCAGAATACCTAGGGGGTTAGGGTTAATGAAGGTTCCTAGCCAGAATACCTAGGGGGTTAGGGTTAAGGAAGGTTCCTAGCCAGAATACCTAGGGGGTTAGGGTTAAGGAAGGTTCCTAGCCAGAATACCTATAGGGGGTTAGGGTTCAGGAAGGTTCCTAGCCAGAATACCTAGGGGGTTAGGGTTAAGGAAGGTTCCTAGCCAGAATACCTAGGGGGTTAGGGTTAATGAAGGTTCCTAGTCAGAATACCTAGGGGGTTAGAGTTAAAGGATCACAGAAATAAAAACCATTATGGCTCTTAATAAATGTGGTTTGCATAATAAAACAAGATATTTGTTACTTTTTTTTCATAATTGAAGTTTGTTCTGTTCATTTTGGAGATTTTTATGCCATTTCACAAGCCCCCCACTTTATTGGCAATTGAGTGATGTAATACATCACGTGATACTGTGACGTCAGTTAAAGAACGATTTCCTAGCAATGCACAGCTGTTTGTTTGTGTGTGTATGTGTCCGATGCGCTTACATGTATGTCAAAACTCCAATATATGTGTATATAAATTCATTCTAATTTCCTTGAAAATATACATCATGCCTACAAGATGTGTCGTAGCAGGCTGTAGTAATACTCCTAGCGAAGACCTGTATAAGCCTCCATAGGTCCCTAAAGACGAGGCACTACAAAAAAATTTGCACCACAAAAGTGCGGTTGACAAGGGCAAAATGGTTCGGGCTGTCTCCAACCAGCGTGATACATGTATGTAGCGATCATTTTACCGCTGAAGACTTCGAAACGAGCCTTCGTGGGGAATTTGGGACGTCAAAGGCACCCAGACTCAAGAAAACTTCGATTTCGATGAAAATAAAGAAGCCTGTGAATCCTTCAAACGACAAGCCAAAGTGACAAAGTAATTACTAACATTAAGTCAGATCCGACATGTCCGATCTACAATGTACATGTATGTATGTACTGTGTGCGCCACCATGTTGGGTTTTGGACATCGTTAACAATAAATATACGGCGTAGTTCACAAATCATACATGAAAAAATACACTATAACGTTAGACTAAAAAAACATAAATTTTTACAACTTTTAGAAGAATTCGATGATGATAACTGTGACCAGATTTTCCGGTAGGCGGCAATGAACACCAACGGTGCTTTTTTGCGACCTTGGTGTTCATTGCCGCCTACCAGAAAATCTGGTCACAGTTATCATCATCGAATTCTTCTAAAAGTTGTAATGAACACCAACGGTGAACACCAATGGTGCTTTTTTGTGACCTTACAATGCTAAATGTACACAACGCTAAATGTACATGTACCTGTGATCATGATGACCAGACTGTACATCACATCATTCATGACTGTATTATTTACAGATGTGATGGAAATTTAACTGAACTTGACCAGTCTGCATTAAACTCGATCCATAACCTAACCTTGTTATGTTAACTTTGTATGAACCATACGATAGATAAATAAATAAATAAATAAATTTGCGACCTTCATATTTTGATATTTTCGATTTTTTTCGACCGAGTTTGGGTCACTAAATGATCGATTTCTTCATAAAGATAGCAGTTTGGTGAATAAAAATTACACATTAGATAGTTTATTAGTTACTTATTTATCACAATTTCATCTGACGACGATTCAGCCATTTCTATGTGAATGAATGCGTTCGCTGTTGTGTATGTATGTGGCTGGCGCCCCCGGAAGCAAACCTTCTTCTTTACGTGATGTCACACATAGAGACGTTCAGGATGCAGTCCAAATGGCCCCTTTTAGGGGCGTGTTAATCGGCGCCGACATCCTCTTCGGAAAAGCTTCAAATTATAAGTAGCTCAGTAAGACTAATTGCGGTGACACCATGTGGAATCTCAATTGAGTAGTAATTAGTTCTGAAAAGAACTGGAGGTACAACTCGACGTTTCGATCAGTATGCTCTGATCGTCCTCAGGAGAATGCCGGACTCTGGAAAATGCTGCTGCTTAAGTAGACTGCTGGAGGATCATCCCATGAATGGATGCTGGAGGATTAGTTCGTTGAGGCGCGCAGGCGGGAACTGTTGAGACTAGGATCCTAGGGGTTGGGGGAGAGGAGTGTGTGCTCACTGAACTGAATCAATTGTTAACAAGCACAGGGGGATGGAGGGTGGTTGACTTAGGATATAGGAGATAATAATAATAATAATAATAATGTGTGGACTTATATAGCGCACGTATCCACCAACTAAGTGGTGCTCAAGGCGCATTCTTTTACGTGCATTACACAACACACGGGACCTACGGCTTTACGTCCCATCCGAAGGACGAAGCAATTATGGTTAAGTACCTTGCTCAAGGACACAAGTGTCACGACCGGGGCTCGAACCCACACCCTGCTGCTGGCAACACCAGAACTTGAGTTCGGTGCGCTAGACCGCTCGGCCACGACACTCAGTCTGGGGTGGGTTATGGACTTTGGATATAGAAGATCCTTCAGTCCGTAGTAGTGGTCGCCAAATGTCGCTGATGTAGAAGCCGATGTCCTGTGGCACAGTGTCGTGTTTGACGATCTCGATGGCCTCTCTGATGCGTCTGGGGTGCCATGTGTCGATGGGTGTGATGAGTTGGGCTGCCTGCCAGTCGATTTGGTGGTCCTTGATGTGCAAGTGCTTGACGATGGCGGACTTCTCGAAATCTCCTCTGCGGCCGTGTGCTCGGTGTTCTTTCAATCTGATGGGGAGGTTGCGTCTTGTTTCGCCGATGTACACCTTACTGCACTCACAGGGGATCTGGTAGACTCCCGCTCTGTTGTTTGGGTCCGGTTTGTCCTTGTGGGTGTGTAGAAGTCCTTGGAGTTTGCTGGGGGCTGAGTGGAACACATCGATGCCTGCTCGTCGGAGGATGCGCTGTAGTTTGTGAGACGTCGAACCTAGATAGGGGAGACAAGCAGAGAGGGTTAGATTACTTACCTTGCTTTCGGGGTTTGGAACCGGCTTCGCTGTGCTGATCTTGCTGGGTTTGTAACCGTTGCGTTTGAGGGTGGTTCGGATGTGCTGTAGTTCCTTGGGAAGGCTGTCCTTGTCACAAATGTTGTAAGCGCGTTGTACGAGGGTACGGTTGACCGATGACTTGATGCTAGGGTGATGGAAGGAGTGCTGGTTCATGTACCTATCTGTGTGCGTGGGCTTTCTGTAGACGTTGTGGTGTAGGGAGCCGTCTGGGTTTCTGGAAATGCCAACATCAAGGAACGCGATCTTGCCGTCTTCTTCTGTTTCCATGGTGAACTTGATGCTCGGGTGTTGCTGGTTGAGATGTTGTAGAAAATCCTGGAGTGTGTCTCTGCCATGTGGCCAGCGACATTTGGCGACCACTACTACGGACTGAAGGATCTTCTATATCCAAAGTCCATAACCCACCCCAGACTGAGGGATCTCCTATATCCTAAGTCAACCATCCTCCATCCCCCTGTGCTTGTTAACAACTGATTCAGTTCAGTGAGCACACCTCTCCCCAACCCCTAGGATCCTAGTCTCAACAGTTCCGCCTCATGCGCCTCAACGAACTAATCCTCCAGAATCCATTCATGGGATGATCCTCCAGCAGTCTACTTAAGCAGCAGCATTTTCCAGAGTTCGGCATTCTCCTGAGGACGATCAGAGCATACTGATCGAAACGTCGAGTTGTACCTCCAGTTCTTTTCAGAACTAATTACTACTCAATTGAGATTCCACATGGTGTCACCGCAATTAGTCTTACTTATCATCCTCACCATGCAAAGCTACAAGTTTTACCTATAAGTAGCTCGCTAAAAATTAATGAGTTTTTTTTTATCATTAAAAATACCATATTTTAGTATCTCCATGGCATTTACGTCTCTATTTCTGTAGTCCTTTAAGGATAAAAGTGCATGTACAGTGTACATGTATCTCGTAATCAGGATAGTTTAGTTGACATTTTCCTGTGAGCTCTAGTGGAATAGAATGTGTCATTTTCACACAAGGGTTTCCCGATTGAGGCCAATTGGTACATTGTATATATGTGTATCTTCATAGGGTTTCAATCAGGATAGAAGCACATGTACCTCTCTAACGAGATAGTTTGACAACGACCCTTCATGAGCCATAGTATCCGTTTGTTCAAGGTTGGTTCTATGGTTGTGATGTGGTTCTAAGGTTGTGTTTCTATGCTCGCATGGCAGTACTTTTTTACAATACATCATTGCCAGTCCAGTAACATTTAGAAAGAACATGAACACCCTGTCCACTATACAATGGGAACAGATTTCTGGTGGAAGACATTCCAAGGTTTCAGTGTAAAGGATCGAGTAAGGGTGGGCAGGGACTTGGGCAAGATCTGGCTCAGCCTACAGTATACAATTCAATTGTACGGTTTGTTCTGAAACATGCATGTATAATGAATTTTTTTTTTGGTTTCTAACTTTCTTCACAGATTTCTTAATCCTCATGAGTGGTATGATTTCACATGATGTAGATCTTTCACCAAAGTATACTACATGTATATTCAGGCACTGCTGTTATCCCCAATACACACATTTCGTAACAAGTTATGTTAATTCATACCTTATGAGGATCTATAGAAAAACAAATCTAAGCTATGTTTATCTCAAATAGTCTGCACATTTCATAGATTTTGATCTTTCAATTACAATTTTGTACTCGAGTCAACAGAGGGCAATGTTCTTTACCACAACACGCATTACTGTCCAAAACACTTTGGGAAGTTGAACTTGTATTTCTTATTTTCTCTAATGAGAACATTTTGGACATAATGATTTCTCACAATGTTACGATACCATCCCTCAGTTTACAACAAGTCAGCATTCCAGTAACAATTGTCATTTTTGGGTTTAATAAATTGCACTGTAGATCACATTTGCTTACCATTTCTTAGTAACTTCAACCATCAGCTCGTGAAACGATGCAGTAAACTTGAATTTAGCTGCCCGCTTGCCGACCCTCTGTAGCCTCTTCCACACCAAAGCCATCGTGAAGGATCCTGAATGTTAGCTTTTCCCACTGCCGAGAATCCCCTCGTCTGACTGCACCACTACCACGACAGACCAGGAAATCAACAAGTTGGTTCAAAGTAGAAAGTGTTGCCTGCTACGTCTTGAAACTCTGCGGGTAATAATGAAGGAAGTCGGTTATAACTTACAATCGGGAATTTCCTGTATTGGTTCATGTTTAGGATAAATATATGCAGAGACACTAGCAATACATGTAAAAAAGTTAATTCAGTGACGTTTTGTTAAAGTGGCATGTAATACTTTCATTTCATAGACAAAAATTTCACCGATTTTAATATCACCTGAAAATTTCTTGTTTTAAAGGTAGTGATTATACAAAACATTGCAAATAATAACACCATCATGTGAAATAAGATTAACACTAACTACGGTACATGTACTGTATGCTGCATGCAATAGAATTCCTTGGGATCTTGTTGAAATGAACAAAACATCACGCCCAAAACTGGTTGTTAAACTGCAGTAAAGACCGTGCGACAAACTGTTATTCCCTTAATCAAAAGATTATGAGCTGTATGGTAATTTTTGGAAAATGTGCATATTTGTTCAGGTTTTCTCTGAAATGAGAGCACCTCTGATATTGTTTTTCTTTTTTTTTCTCCAGGATTATTGGTACCTTCACATAAGAGTTTTTGGTTAATTAGGAAATTTTGCAATCAAAAACAGGTTAGGATCTAATCTCTTCTTTTGATAGTTTTTAGTACGAGCTGATGAAATAATTACATGTAAGTTCACAGTGGCTCAAACCATTCTCATAAAATAGGCATATTGAACGGTCACTGGCATTACAAAAAAAAAGGATCAATGAAAATTTGTACTTGATAATTAAAAAATATCTCATGTCTGTGAGGTACATTAAGCATGAGCTTTATGGCACCAGATACCATGGTAGTACACCACATGTGTGAAATGTACTTATAAATGTGCTCAAATATTTCAGAAATTAATAGAATTTTATTTGAATGTTTTGGTAACTGCAGTTACCCCTGTTTAGGCAATGGGCAAGTTGCTTTGAAAAAGTCTTTTCAGAGTGCAGTGACTGGGAAAGTTACCTTGATTCATTTGATCTTGTTTGGACTGCAGTGTCAACGTCTTCATTACACAATTTTAGTCCCGGTTTCCACGTAATTTGCGTGGAATTACCCTTAAATTTCATAATTTACCTATCAATTTAGGTGAAGAACCAGGAACAACATCCTACCACATGGGATTATGTTACATACATGTATGGTGGTTTCAATATCCTGTTCTGAAACAGGAAGTTTAAGGGTTCATCCAGGGAAAGTTTGTTATTAAATCAGTAACACTTTATACAGGTCATCTTTAATGAGTGTCTCACTTGGGCCAACCATCAAAACAACCTAACAGTATGTCAATATCAAACCCTGACTACCAAATACAACATTTATTTGAAAACAAATCATTGTTTGAAAGTTACCAGACAATTTTTGGACACCAGCTTCATTTTGAACATCATGGACTTGTGCATGAGAAAAGCACCACTTTCTCCATTGATCTTTGTAATTATTTGACTCCATCAAGATGTTCGCCATGAGACACTACATATACAATGTAGGCATAGCTGCCAACAATTCAAAATTCCAATTAGTAATGACACTTTTCTCACTTCCGATTGCACGTTTACACAGTGGCGGGCCCCATGATGAAACCGTAACCTCTTCGCTGGTTCCTGTTTATTACCCATTACTATCACATAAATTGGTACCCCGACAAACAAGGAACCGATATTACGCTAATTGACATCTATAATACTTTTCGGTAATTCAGAACTTATTTATTATAGCACAATACATGTATAAAAAAAATTTGGTATGGGTACCGATTCTGATTTTTACCCGAATGCTCATAAAATGGTATCAAGGGCTTTTTTTTTTGTTGGGCAGAAAACTTGAAATTCGTAATTTTTAAAGAGCAATTCATACATGTACTTTCGTAATTCCTAATTTTTTTTAAAATAATTACTAAAAATTTGTAATAGATGGCAACTACCGTTAGTATACATGTAGGTGTTGACGACATATTTTAATAATGGTGTATCTCTGTTTAGGGGAGGAGGCAGATCAGAACTTACATGTACAGTGTACCAACAGTTTGCAATGACAACTATTCCACAATTCGTACAGGGGGAACAATGCAGTATGCATTTTAGAAGTCTACCAAGAGTAATTATAACGGATGAAAAGTGATTGGTCGCTGTGCTGCTTGTCCACATAAATTTAACTCATCCAAGAATTTGATGGTGACCCACTCAGTGAAATAATCTGTACAAAAAATACCAGTCAATTACAATGGATATACCACTAACCAGTAAATGTATACATGGTACTGTACATGTATTGATGTACTTGTGTAAAATCTGACATCAGAGAATCTATATTTAATCAGATTGGGCACACCCATGTGTACGTGTACACACATGTGTCCTCTTCGTAAACACCACAGTGCGCATACGCAAGCCAATTTGCATGCTGGTCTAGCTAACTACAAAATATTGTAAAACTGACCTTACCTCCCCGGATGTTGTCGATCAATGTTACAACTACACTGAATAACAGTTCTTTGATTGTTAATATTCAGTTTAACCCTCCTACTGTTTGACCATTTGAAACCATTCAAAATTTCCACTTACCAAAATGCCCATTGGTTTTGTACACACATGGTGATACCATTTGAACAGTGTTGGTAGCAAGCTTTACTACCATTCAAATCCATTCAAATGCATAGAGGGTCCATTGATTCACCACTTAGAAGTATCCAAACAAGGTTTTGTATTAGCTGTACTACCATTTGGAAAGATCCAAACAAGGTTTTGTATTAGCTGACCTACCATTCAAAACCATTTGGGGAAATCAATACTGTACAGTTATTTCACCATTCAAAACCACAAAAGCGAATGGTTTCAAATGGTGGATCAACTTGTATGAAAAAGGTACCAGAAGTAGGAGGGTTAAGGAATAGATGGTTTTGATTATAAACTATACATGGAAATGTGAACAATAATCAGCAGCTAGACTGAGATAGAACACATGGGTATATATATATTTGCTATTATGTAGTCTATGATGGTGATTGCCATCCAGTGTTTCAGGGTGATCAGCTTAGTGGTACATTCCTCGCCTTTTACCTCTATTGACCCGGGTTCAAATCCCACACAGAACCGAGATGACATGTGGATCAGGTTTTCAGTCCTTAATTGATCGTTTGGGGTTTTTCCACAAAAAATCATTCACTTTGATTTGTCTCCATACTGAAATTTCTTCCGTGTCGTCTTCTAAATTAAAAAAAAAAATGGTTCCCTGAGAGAGCACAGTGATAATCATTAATCAGGTCAAGATAAATAAGAAGAAACAAAGAACAAAAAATTAATCACATCGAGGTCAAATATTGGTTGAACTGTACTTCGTTATAAGCTCATGGAAAGCACAGCGAGGGTTTCATACATGTACATGTATTTAAGAGGTTTTTTTTTAACGTGTAAAGGAATATTATTAGTGTTTACAAATGAAAGTGAAATGATTTGCTAAATACACATATTAATGACACTAAATTCCAATAACATAGATTAAATTGGAGAAGGAAGTGATTTCTGATTATTTTAACTGGATTCATTGAGGCATTTTTCCCTTCAGGACTGTACAGTAATCATTAATTGTAAACAAATAATGTGATGTCTCAGTCATACATAAATAATTTCTTCATTACAGCTCACAACAATTGTATTTGAACAGGGTTGGAAGTGCTGCTAAAAATCACACACAAATATGTGTACATCAATGATGGCTCCAGCCACAATTAAAAGAAAACCAAAGAGAATGGAGGGAGAGAAGGGAGGGAGGGAGAGAAGGGAGGGAGGGAGAGAAGGGAGGTAGAGAAGGGAGGGAGGGAGAGAAAGGAGGGAGGGAGAGAAGGGAGGGAGGGAGAGAAGGGAGAGAGGGAGAGAAGGGAGGGAGGGAGAGAAAGGAGGGAGAAGGAGGTAGAGAAGGGAGGTAGAGAAGGGAGGGAGAGAAGGGAGGGAGAGAAGGGAGGGAGGGAGAGAAGGGAGGGAGGGAGAGAAGGGAGGGAGGGAGAGAAGGGAGGTAGAGAAGGGAGGGAGGGGAGGGGGGGACTCATCAAAATATCTTAGGACATGTACATGTACATGTACACATGTATGGTACAACATTAGTATTACACAGCACAGTGTGCATACACTGAAATGGATAATTCCTAAGTTTCAAGGTTTTGTCTATCTTTTTCATTGTCAAGATCCATTTCTTCCTGTTACAACTTCCCTGATATAAACACAGGAACTGTTTTGGCAATATGTTTCAGGCGATTCACTGTCAAGGATTTTACTATCATGTGTTAAAGCCATTATACACAATGGTAAAATATCACAATATGCACAATGTACAAACCATACATGTACGGTAATTTTGTTGTTGTCTCCATTAGAATTAAGACACTGCATAGAAATCAATCTGCGCTTGTGTCGGCTCAATGTGTTCAATGGAATGTTTGTTTCCAATACATGTATATCTGACACAAAATCATGGAAGCCACGGCCTCTGTTTCCCTGATCTGTAGTTGGCGTACATGTACATGCCCATTAAAAATGTCACCATACCATACTAATGGAAGTGCCTTTTACTTAGGAAAAGTGGCCTTGCCCCTACAATAAAAAAATAAAAAAAATTAAAAAAAATGAAATTCCAGTCCTAGCACATGTACTAGTATACAGTACATGTACATGTAGTATTAATGAATATCATTATCATTATCAGCCAAGAATAGTTTGGATAAAATAAATCTATCACAATCTCACTTAATAGTGATAGTTGAGATAACCCGCATGGTGCTTACACAAACCAAACCTATAACGATCTACAATGTACAAACAATGTAGTTACTGTACTGTGAGCACAATTTTCTAATTTCTTACTTAGCCCTAACTCCCTAGGCCCATTTGCTTACACATAACCTGAATCCTCCAAAATCCTTCAGTACTGTAGTAAAGCAAGCACATGACATGTACATGCACACATGTGTTTCTAATCTGCGATACATAGTGCATGGCCAGGGACCCTCCCTGCATGCATGGATCAATAAACAGTGTCCACTGACCCAAGCACTGACCTTGCAATCACTACAACAAACATGGATGTGCATGTACCATGGAAAGGCAAGTATGCCTAATAACCTCAATCCTCCAAAATCCTTCACTTTAGCAAAGAGCATGTAGCTTGTAACCTGAATCCTCCAAAACCCTTCGGTAGTAAAGCAAGCACATGACATGTACTGTATGCACACATGTGTTTCTAATCTGTGATACATGTACATGTACATGGTCAGGGACCCTCCCTGCATGCATGGAGCATTAAACAGTGTCCACTGACCCAAGCACTAACCTTGCAATCACTACAACAAACATGGATGTACATGTACCATGGAAAGGCAAGTATGCCTAATAACCTCAATCCTCCAAAATCCTTCACTTTAGCAAAGAGAATGTAGCATGTAACCTCAATCCTTCAAAATCCTTCACTTTAGCAAAGAGGATTTTGGAGGATTTGGGAAGATTAGGGTTAATCAAGAAAGAGGCTTGTAAATGTACATTGTGAATCATCAGGTGCTAAAAGGCATAAATACATTTACATTCTCTAGTAATCAATAGCTATCACAAGAAGTACATAAAAATGTGCATCTTGCCATTGAACACACCACCATAAACACATGTATTGCAAAGTGCTTGACCAACATAGCAACAGTCGCCATGGCAAAGCTTAATCCTATCAGTCAATCCTTGCCGTTTGATTGACAGGGCAGATCAGTCTATACTGTACACCCAATTACTGCACAGGAATTAACCCTAAACAGTTCAAACGAAATAGTCAAAACTAAACAGTTATTTGTATTATCACGAGGACCTCTGAAAAGTGGGAAATATTTACCTGTTAGTTTATAATTCAGGGTAAAGGTTGCACTTTCTGGTGTAATTCAACTTCAGCCAATAAACAGAGGGAAGCTGACAGAAACCGACATTTTTTTATGCAAGGGAAATAAAATTGCAAGAGTTTTTGTGTGATGTCACGTTCAGAAAGCTTCCATAAGAGTCAGTGACAACACACATAAAATGATGTTTGCAAGAGAGTGTGAACATTTCATCATTGCTTGTCAGTGAAGCAACTTTACAGAGAAGAAAAATGTGAACGCTTGCAGAAGCTTACAGTTGGTTACAAATTCATTGTTTTTTGTGAATGAAAACTAAATTTGAGATCAAACCTACATGTAACCAGTGGATATTGTTTAAAGGTAAGGTACATGTGTAACACAATAACCAAATGGTTTAACTGTAATTTAAAACTAACTTGGTGTAAAGCTGGAATGATGATAACAATCTTCACTGAAAATAAAATGTCATTTTTAAGAAAAGAGGCTGTCATTTTTAAGAAAAGAGGCTGTCATTTTTAAGAAAAGTTATTCTTTTCCTTAATTCATGTTAGCATGCAATGTAGCCAAGAATTATACAAGGAACCAAATACGCTACATAAATCAGAATGATGTTCACTGTACAGTACATATTCTTGAACCCTCCTACTGAAGCTGAACTTTTGTGGCAAGTACTGTAGCTATAGTGGTCAAAATCATTCAACTGACTGGTTTTGACTGTCATTTTGACCACCCTCAACAATATAAGATGATGCTTTTACCAGTCAAAAACAGTGCAGTGTCGTGGCCGAGCGGTCTAGCTTACCGGACTCAAGTTCTGGTGTTAGCAGCAGAATGTGGGTTCGAATCCCGGCCGTGACACTTGTGTCCTTGAGCAAGACACTTAACCATAATTGCTTCTCTCAACCCAGGGGTTAAATGGGTACCTGTGAGGGCAGAGTTGGTTGATTAGCCCTATATGCGCTGTAATGGCAGCAATTGAGCTGTATACTCCCCAAGGAGCTGAGATGGTTTCAGGAATGCCTTATGAGCCTTATGAGCCTTATGAGCCTTATGAGCAGGGGTAATAATATAATGTGCCTTGAGCACCACTCAGTTGGTGGATACGTGCGCTATATAAGTCCACACATTATTATTATTATTATTATTATTAGTTGACTCATTTTGACCTGTAAATGTACTTACTGTACGTGTACATGTACATATATACGTGTACTACACATAAGGTTTGACATGTTTGGCATGTACATATCAAAATTTTGACTGATTCTGACCCTTCATAGAAGGGCAGTCACAGAAGGGATGACAAAAATCATTAAAGCTGAACTTTCACAGGTTGGTTATTTGATGAAACTTGATTCAGTGAGAGTAAGCAATTAAACAATGCTGACATGATGAACAATGCTGACATGAACAATGCTCACCTTTCATTCAAGGCAGGAGTGGCCAACCTGTGGCCGGTACCATTTTTCAAAATCGGTCTATCATGAGGTGTATTATGTAGCTTTAATTAACCCTCCTACAATCAGTGCAATTTTTGAAACAACCCATTCAGGCCACTCCAAGCCATTAGCTGTTGCCAGTGGCCTCCTATGGTTACCCTTCTGTGCACTGTCACACCACTGAGATTACAGGGTAAGGTGGTCTCCCATTGATACATTGCAGGCCATACTAATATGTTCCAACATTTACAGTGGCCTTGGGTGGCACACAGTTGATTTTGTAAGATTACTTTGAAAGGACAGCAGGCTTGTATGTACTAAAGGTTGGTGAAGAACATATTGAAAATTCAGTGGATCGGAGTGGCCTCCATGTGTAGTAGGGTTAAATGTATGCCTCGACAATTAATGAACTTATTCCCTACAGCATGCCATAACATTTTAAAATTATAATTCGGCCCTTGGTTAAAAAAGGTTGGCCACACCTGCTTTAAGGCTATCTGACATGCCTGCAGTAAACCCATCTTTAATCAAATATTGACATAGGTTTTTTTAAATACTTCTGTACTAAAATTAAGCAACCATGCATGAAACATGATTTGTGACAATTCTCGCTAACATGTCATCTTAAAAAAATATAATGTCATAAGGTAATGCCAGTCAATGGGAGTACATACATGTACATGTATGTGTACACATGTTATGCATGTACATTATGTACGGTGTAAAGTTATTTAAATGAAAGCAATCAAAGACAATAGCCAATTGTATTAGTCTGTGGGCTGGAGGGGTCTACTGTGCTGCGCCGCCCATAACACACCTCCACTGATATTGTTTTGTTCTTTTGGATGTCCTAAACAAGAAAAAAGATGTTAACATTGAAAATTTTGGGTTGCACTGTTTTGGCCCACTATTTGTTTGCCCTTATAATGAGCCGATGGAAGGTCACTCCGGCCTGGTTTTAGGCACAGGAAATCATCAACCGGCTTGAAAGGGTTCACATGGGCTACATGGTTCTCTCCAAACATAAATGCATTTTATCCACAGACTTTACCTACAGATGTGCTCAATTCATCACCTTGATAAGTCAGCTGGATTCACCGTTTTCCTGCGAGGCTGTGTAGGCTGGGTACTTCTTCTAGGGGTGGGTCGAAGGCACCCGGTGACTGTGTGCAGGGTATTTATTCAGGTTCCACCACAGGAGTACGTTTGCTACTGCACCACACAGGAGAGCAGAATTCAGCAGAAATGTACACAAAAACTATTTTGAAAGTGCATAGGATGACACTAGCTCTCCTAGTTCTGGCCATACAGCACAATGACGGCACAAAGGCACTCCAGGGAGCAGGAAGAAAACAACAACAAAAATCAGAAAGAAACTCCAGTAGAAACAAACAGTAGTTCAGATTCAGAATTAGAAATAATGATACACTGTAGTTAATGCAGATAATTCTACTTCTAATGAATTAACTGACATACATGTAGCACCAGAACCTAAACTACCACTGCGACGATCAGTAAGAACGACAGCAGGAAAACACAGTAATCCTTTTAGAGAGCCTCGCTCGGCTGTAAGTCGAGAGCAGCATTCACAAAATATTGATCAAAATCATACAATAACCATTAATGTGGAATTAGGAGTTTTACTCTTGATGATCACAAGTCTCAATTAGTTTTTATTATGGGATTTGGGGATTAGTCAGTGGATCTGTTCACAAAAATATGATAGGATTAAGTTTATTAATAATGTTAATTTTTCCTAATCGATGCAGGAAAGTAGTTAAAACTGTTGGGCAATTACAGTCCTACATCGACTCTTAAACTTGGTAGCAGTGCAGCGTCTTCGGGTTATCGGCAGCTGAAGTTCAAGGTTACTCACTAGTATTGGCAAGCCAGTGTTTTTACTTACTTTTTTCTGACAAATTGTCTCTGGAATAACGAATGGAACAACCGATTGACCATGTTGAGTTCTTGCTCTATCTTTGGGTTCTTGCCCAAGACATGGGAGGTATCGGGATGGTAAGTTAGTGAAATTTATATATTTGGTGAGCCAATCGAAAGTGAATAACACTTGTAAGTCAGCTGTATTGACCAGAAGGTGCAGGGAATTTGTAAATTTGTAAATAAGTAATGGGATCGGAGTATCGTTAGACTTCCTGAGGCATATTTGGGAAATTAATAAGGAAGTGTGATTTCCAGATTGTTAATGTACAATGTAATGTATGTGTTTAAACAGGGAGATTATAGTTATTAAGCAGGTCAGGTTATTAAGGGAGAGAACAAATTTGGATTTAGTTTAAGTTTTGGAAAATTTTGCTTGGGGGTGTGTATAACTAACTGACCTCAAGACTCGGTCATTTACTTAGGTAACGATAATTTACGTTAATTTATTCTTCAAAAAATACTTAGTTAATGACGCCTACGAGGAAGATTATTCCTTTTGGTAGTGTAACTTCTTGGGCTTTGTCGTCCAACAGGCACCAACATTTGAATACGACTGGGTGAAATACTTGTGGCCAGTCAAGCGTGAGGGCGTGTTTTTTGCTAAGATTGTGCCATTCCTGCACTTGCCGTCATGGGGAGAGGTCGCTTGTAGGGAGCAGTTATGCTTTCATTCTCTTAGTTTGAGTTCAGCCCATTTTTTTTATATCCTTTACATTATTAGTGTTCGTGAAAATAATCATACTAGAATCGACAAGCTTTTGCTGATTTCCGTTTGCAAATTCAATTGCGTTTGAATGGCAACAGTAGCGTGCAGAAACTTACTCAGTGAGTTAGAAAGTTAGCACATTAACAGTTGACATTATCATGGTGAGAGATTATGTGTAAAAACTACATGTGTGTTATTTTGACAATTGCCAGAATTCAAGCATTTCTTCAGAAGTTTTGGGATATTACTCCTAAGAAAAAATTGTATTTTGTGACTAGACAAATGGAAAGAATAGCATCATGTGGCAGTACTGAGGGCAACCATCTCGAAATATCTGAACAATTTTGTTTATCCTATGAGTGGTTATACATTTATATGACATTGACATTATTAACCCTCCTACTGTTTGACCATTTGAAACCATTCAAAATTTCCACTTACCAAAATGCCCATTGGTTTTGTACACACATGGTGATACCATTTGAACAGTGTTGGTAGCAAGCTTTACTACCATTCAAATCCATTCAAATGCATAGAGGGTCCATTGATTCACCACTTAGAAGTATCCAAACAAGGTTTTGTATTAGCTGTACTACCATTTGGAAAGATCCAAACAAGGTTTTGTATTAGCTGACCTACCATTCAAAACCATTTGGGGAAATCAATACTGTACAGTTATTTCACCATTCAAAACCACAAAAGCGAATGGTTTCAAATGGTGGATCAACTTGTATGAAAAAGGTACCAGAAGTAGGAGGGTTAAAGTAAAATTTAGTATTAATTTAAACAAGTAAAATTATTTATGAATTTGGTTAAATACTGTCTGAACTTTGATGTAAGTTAGGTTAGTTGAGACAAAGTATTTTCCCAAATGATTTACCTGGACTATAGGGTTATTTAAAGTGTATAGAAATTCAGTGTTCGGTATATTTATAAGTGTGTGTATTGAAATATTTTTTTTACAGCCATACATCATTAGACATCATATCACAAACCACAGAAGTGTTACTTTCCTAAAAGGTACAGTGTAATTGTTAGCGAGGTTTTATGTAACTTTTATAAAACAGTATTAGCAATACATGTACATTATTAATTATCTCGACTGCATTCATTTATTGTATTCTTCACAAAACAAAATTATATGGGATTTTAGAAAATGTATTTCTCACAACACAAATTGGACTATTGTATCTTGGAGAAAAATGTATGACATATCATTGTGCATTAAGTTGGAACACTAGTTAGTAAGTGATTTATTTGAAGTCGCATATCTGCATTGTACGACCTAATGTATAAAAATTGCAAACTTTGGATTAACTTATGGTTTGACTTAGGAAATTACAAGATGAGGTCGATCACTCTTGGGTAATTTTCCCGAGAATAGTAGCCATTTAGCCAAGTGCGAAAATTATAGTACATGTCGTGTTAATTAGTGTAACAAATAACCTACACTTTTACTGGTTGATTAGTTACCAAATTCTGTATCAAATAATGTAATTTATATTTTCCTTGTATTTTATCTTTTTACAGACTTCCCTTATTGTCTGGTAGCCTTTATTTAAGATATGGATTTAAGCCGATTCAGGACTTTACAATATAACCTTAATTTTTGGTATCCTTAAGACATGAGTTGAGGCATTTCATGTACATGTAACCTAATTAATACAACCTTTGTCAAAAGGAATTTTATATACAAATCTATTTTGATGTCCAAATAAATTGCCAACTTTACAAAGATCAGACTGCAAAATCCATTTCCAAGCTCATTTTATTTCTCGCCTGGTTACAATATCCTTTTGGAGAAGTTTTGAAAAGTCCTGAGCCTTAATGCTTTTTATCCATTATAGGTGTTACCAACAGATTACTTTATTAGTTTGTTCACCTGCATGTCCCAACATGTACATGTACATTGGTATGAAGTTAGATAGTTTTGTTACATGCCACCAAAATTTGGCTGACCAGTGTGATATTAAGGTACATGTATTAGCTTATGACACGCAGCGCCCTATGCCAGCTGGCCTGTTCTGGCCTGTGCTGGCCTGTACTGGCCTGTGCCGGGCAGTGCCAGTTTTTGTCTAGCTGTATGGCCAGAACTACATGTAGGAGAGCCAGTATCATCCTGTGCACTTTCAATGTACATGTATGTAGTTTTTGTGTACATTTCTGCTGAATTCTGCTCTCCTGTGTGGTGCAGTAGCAAACATACTCCTAGGTAAAACTTGTAGCTTTGCATGGTGAGGAGGATAAGTAAGACTAATTGCGGTGACACCATGTGAAAATCTCAGAACTTTGAGTAGTAATTAGTTCTGAAAAGAACTGGAGGTTACAACTCAACATTTCGATCAGTATGCTCTGATCCATTCTCCTGAGGACGATCAGAGCATACTGAGCGAAACGTCGAGTTGTACCTCCAGTTCTTTTCAGAACTAATTACTACTCAATTGAGATTTTCACATGGTGTCACCGCAATTAGTCTTACTTAAACATACTCCTGTGGTGGACAGGAACCTGAATAATACCCTGCGCACAGTCACTGGGTGCCTTCGACCCACACCTAGAAGAAGTAAAGAGCCTACAGAGCCCCTGAGGCAAGCAGTGAATCCACAGGCAAGCAGTGAATCCACTAAGCAGTGAATCTAAGATCGCATCTAAATGGAACATCTATGGATGAAATGCATTCATGTTTGGAGGGAACACATATTACACCCCATTTTTCAGGATTTTTTTTACTTTTGTGTACCCATTTATCACGTACATATGCACACCATACTATACCAAAATGCACACACGAATACGTACAGGCGTACATGTACTTTCACACGTATTACCACACTAAATGATTTCAGCACCTCTTGGTTACTGAGGTTCATTTGAATGTCATGTGGTGATATCGAGTCTGGGGACTACGAAGATCTGCCAGATTTTTGGCAAAGAAAATGGCAGAGCCATGCATGTCTGAGCATCCTTGCATCATCCAACCTATATGCATTTATTAAAAGGTGAAGGAGGATTACAGGAACAGGCTAGGGTGTCTGACAGAAGGAATCATTGGTATGATCCTGACATGTACCGGTGTAATGTAGAATTCAAAGTGCTGTACCTTCGTCTAGATGTGAAATTAAGAAATAGTGCTAGTTGCCCCAGGGTAACCACAAACTAAATCTCAGGTTGCTCCCTTGTTAATTCGGTTGCCTATGAAACTTTGAATATATATGTTTGCCACCATTGTTTTCCCGTAAACAGCAAATTTCACGGTTTCAAATTGGCTACATGTACATACATGGATACTAGACGATGTTTTAAAAATCTTTTAAAAATTCTTCAGAATACCTGTGCTAGTATTTTAAATGTTTATTTGATTTGGGAACAAATTAGTTCAATATGTTACGCTAGTGAATTTTAGACTGCCCCAGACAATCTTTTATTTTGTACTCTGACCACAAGACAAGGGAAACGCTATTATTTATGAATTAATAACAGCGTGACAGAACAAGATATTTTTTATGTAGAGATGTTCAGGCAAAACTGTCTAGACATGTCCTCCTATATGTACATCATGGTGTAGCATGATGGCCACAATTAGGCTTGGTATGAAAAAATTAATTGTGAAAAGAAGCAAAATTTTAGATAGATTTTGGTTTCACTCTAGCTTTCACTTTGTATTAAAGGGTACTATTTTCCCTGAGATAGAAAACAGAAAATTGTTAATAGAAAATAACAAAATTGTACCTCCTGGTGGGAGGGGGAGTGCTCAAGGGGAATGATGAACAAGTACCCCCTTTTTTAAGGCGGGGGGGTTCAAAGATTGCATTTTTTTTATCCCCAAAGCCACTAGGGCCTACTTTCAGGGTGTTGATTAATTCAGAATTCCACACATAATAATCTGTGATATATACATACGTTAAGCATCTAGAATGTTCTGCTTTAAAAGTTAGCAGTGAGCTTTTGTTTTGAGCTATGTGAGCTATGTACATGTACGTACATGTAATTGGGCCAAGGGGCTTTGCACATGTACATGTACGCGTTCATTTATACATCGGTGTATTTAAAAATGTATTGACAAAAACTAACTTCTTGAAAATAATTCTGGTGAATGGCTACATGTGTATATTAAGTCTGGCAAATAACATACATTTGAAGCTGGTGATATCCTGGTCATTTAGGGATGTCACATACACAATCTCCTCAGGTGAAAAGCATAATCGACATCATGAATTTCATCTGTAATCTGTATGGTGATGCTCCACTTGAGGATTGAATTCAATGGCAAGTTATGACACTCTTTCATCAAGTCAGGAGAAAGCAATAAATTTATCAACTACTGTGTACTCTGTATAGCTTGACACTTCACACTGCAGAGCCGTGTTAATTAAGTCTGGCTCCATATGTTAAATGTTTTATGTCAGGAAATGAGTCTAGCCAGTAGCCATGGTACTGTACATTATACATATAGTACAGTGTACTTCATTCTATATATACATACATAC
Source organism: Zoroaster sp. YZ-2022 (assembly GCA_029582265.1). Lineage (NCBI taxonomy): Eukaryota > Metazoa > Echinodermata > Asteroidea > Forcipulatida > Zoroasteridae > Zoroaster > Zoroaster sp. YZ-2022. Next base: position 13,579,467 of record CM055821.1, on the reverse strand, counting down.
ATAAGTTTTACTGCTTCTTCAGTTACTGAAGAGTTGCAGAGTGTTTCCACTGATCTAAACTTTACACAGTTCCGCGGCTTTAAACAGTTCGTATTCGTTTTCATACCGGGATTGAACTTGTTTGAACGTAGTGTTGATCATTTTACCACGTTTTTTGTTTTTGTCGGCGCTTAGCATCATGCGTTTCATGATGAGATCATTTTCCGCGCGAATGAGGTGAGCAACGTACTTTTCCTGTTGTTTAGAAACAAAATCTGAAATTGATGGTACTTTGCAGAAGCGGTAGAGATCGGCGGTAGTGTACCAATATCGAAAATCTGGCTTACCGCTGTCGTGATCTGGATGTCTGCAAAAGCCGTTACGAATCATCTTGCATAACATGATTTGATAACAAGCATTGAGTTTCGTTTGTTGCGCTTTGGTGAGTGATCAGTTGGCACAGTTGTAGCAGAGTCTTGAACGAACAAAAGAGTTAAGAAATTGGATACGAATCCACAGGTGTATCTTTCGGTTCAGGAAAAGGTTTTCATGGAATTGAATTTGATATCAGCACAGTCGATGCGTGCGTTAATTTCGATGTCTCCAGTGGTGCACTCGAAGTGGTTTATCAACGAGCCTAGGTAGCGAAATGTCTGGCACGACACAATCGGGACATTTTTTATACATATTTTGCTGTCTTTGTTTTCATCTTCTCCAGTCGGATCAATGGTCATAAGTTCCGTTTTCAATTTATTAATCTGGAGTCGGTACTTTTTGAAAATATCATCGATGAGTTCAGCAGCTGATTGCATGTGACCTAGTTCAGTGCAAAACAGGATAATGTCGTCTGCGTAACCACTCCAAGGGCACCAATTGTCGCCTCTACTGTAGGTGGGTAATTTCTCCGTTGACTGCGATTGCAGAATGTGCCGGTATCGTACTTGTGCTGAAAAAATTATATTTTTTGTTGGGCTGCTTGGAGGAGAAAGACACGCATCACCCAATCTAAGAACAAGTTAAACAGGCAGGGGCTCTCGGATCCTCCCTGTCGAACCCCTGCTGTTGTCGGAAATGTTGCGTCAGTGCTGTGGTGGTAGAGCGACATCGACGTGTACAAGCTTTCCAGGATATCGATGAGTGCATTGTCGGTGCTACGGAAACGGAGACGAACAGTCTTGAACATCCATTTGCGTACCAGTCCATCGAATACCGCTGACAAATCGATGAAAAGGAGGTGTATTTTTTGCTGACGGCTGATTGAAATCTGTTGAGCACGTTTTGCAATGAATACGCCGTCCGTGCATCCACGACCAGTCACGAAACCATTCTGAAATTCTGAGATTTGAGCGTTGTACCATTTCTGAAGCCGTTTAAGAATGATCTGGATTAGAACCTTGCAAACACTTGAACCAATGCTGAGACCCCTGTACATGTCGGGGTTGAGACGACTGCCCTTGTTTTTGAAGAGCGTTTCAAGTCGACTTTCTCCCCATTTTTCTGGTACTGTCCTTGTTCGCCAAACGTCCTTGATCAAGTCGTGGAACGTGGAGACGAAATCGGGGCAGTAAGATGCAGCCTTGAGCAACTCAGGAGCAACTCAGGAGCAACATCGTTAGAAGCTTTTCCGTTTTTCAAGCAATGAAGCGCTATAATCAATTCGTTAACTTCAGGACAAGACATATCAATGTCAAGTGAGTCAGTTATTGATCGCAGCTCCTCGACAAAAGGTGGTGGCTCGAGAATTTCACTTGGTGTGTCGTCGGGTGCTGGTTGTTCTGGATTGAAATGCGACTGGAATTTGTCACGAAATCGTTCTGGTTCGCAAGCGTTTCGACGGGAGGGCTTCAGGGTCGTTTGCTGTTCTTTTGCTTTGGTGAAGGATCGTTCAACCTGACGTGATATCGCGAGGTGGTTGATGCTTTTCGCCTCAGATTCGTAAAAATCGGTTTGGAGCGATTTTGCCTTTCGCGTAACCTTTTTTGAAAATTTACGAATTTCTTTTTCATCACTGCAGGTTGCTCTCAAACAGTCGCGTTCAGGCGAAGTTTTTGGAAGTCGGGTCGGAACGCCATGGTGCGTTGATATGCGATTTTTCGACTTTTGGTATCGTTGAATCTGCTGCTTTGCAACACAGTCGAGGATAAATGAGTTTTGTTCTTTGAGTGAGGTGTTTTTGAGTTTTGTTTGGAGGAGTCTTTCAATTTCAATCTTGTAATTGTCATGAATGTGTGGGATTTTTTTGATTTTTTTGACGTCAGGTTTTGGTTGTTGTTTTTTCATGCGATTTTTCACACGTGCAATTTTTGATCTCGGCGTGCGTAGGGTGCCTACAAGGAGCCGGTGATCACTACTGAAATCAAATGAAGAGCAAACACGGACGTTGGTGAAAAATTGGCGGGTAAAATCGTCACAAAGGATAAAATCGATGCATTTCCGCGTTGTTCCGTCATTTGAAACCCATGTAATTTTTCGGTCGAGCTTGTGCTGATAAAATGTATTCATGATGTTGATCTCATTGTCCCGTACAAATTTTATCATTTTTTCACCGTTTTCATTTGTTGTTTCGCCAGTTGGAACAATGCTGGTGGAACGGAAGGAACAAAGTTTGATGAAGAGTGTGCTCGTTGTGTTAAAATCGCCACAGATAAGTTTTTTATTCTTTTGGCGGAAGGATGCGGAGGTGAGTTTCTTTAGTTCGCTATAGAATAAGATTTTGGAGTTGTCAGACCCAGTGTTTGTGGGTGAATATGCGGATACAATGCAGACCTTGTAGCCATGAAATACAACGTCAATCGCCATGAGCCTAGCGTTGACGTTGATAACATCGAGGACCTGTACATTGGGATCTGTTTTAACAATAATACCGACTCCTTGCTCATGTCGTCGTTTCATACCTGAGTAGTAGACTTGGTATTCTTGTTTGCCTACTTTGAAGCAACGTCGCCAGTGCCAAGACGTCGTACTTCTTGCATCATGCATATTGACAACTTTGCCCTGTCCATTTGGCGGATAGCCTCTTCGAGGCGCCAGTCTTCTCTGCCTGTGCGGATGTTGATTTGGCCGATTTTCCATTGATGGAAGACTTTGGAGCATTTTTTGTGTTTTTGTGCGGCAGCGGTAGCGTTTACATTTAGATTTTCCATCGTCGTCATTTCTCTTGATACCGAGTGCTTGATGACTGCTTTCTCAGTATTACCTTGATGGTTGTACATACTCTTTGCTTGCCTTTCGGAGTTAATAGCCATCTGTATGACTAATTCACTTGAACTTTACACCGACGTCGTCGTCGGCGGGGAAGACCTGTCGTTGTTTGACTTTGGTAGTCCGAAATTGGCATGTACTGTCGACCCCAGTTACATACACATTGGTAATAAATACAAGTAAAATAAATAATAATAAAAACTATTCTCTCTATTATTCCTGAAACCAGAAACATAAGTTATTAACAGTAATTTTGCACGAGGTGCACTTTTTTAAATAAAGAGAGTGTACACGTTTGGTAATTAAATTACCAATTACAAAATAACTGAATTATAATCTATTTAAAAACTTAAGCCCTTTTCACACTACAGAGCCAATTCCCGGGAAAAAAAATTCCCGGGAAATTCCCGGGAGTTTTTAACCCCACCAACACCCCAGCGACCGTTCACACTGTACCTATCTGTTCATTCCCGGGAACATTATTTCCCGGGAATATGCACGATCGTTTCACACTCGCGATCAAATCCCGGGAAATGCGCTAACTGTAATCGGCCCATACGGAAGTTGAAAATGTTGTGGTAGTCAATCCCAGAATGCCATGCTCAAGCACCCGCCGGGCGGTGACAGACATACATCGTGACCAAAATGGCTCCTTCAAACGTGTCATCACATCATTTTCGCATGCTATTATTATTATGTACCAATATTTGTGTATTTTATGGAGGAAAAAACCATGCGGACATTATAAATACACGTAAATGATACGGATGCTTAACATGGCCTTGTCCGCGACAATTCTTTTATTCAATTCTAAAACCATTTATTTCGTCACATTCTAGAAAACTAAATATACATGTATTGTGTTATTTACGTAGACATTTATATTTTAAGAAGGAAAGTTTCAAAAGTACTGAAATACAACACTGGATATTAGCATGCGAGCTATTTGGCGCGCTATTTGTGACCTCGCTGACCTTTCAAGACATGTTGACGTCCCAACATCCGCGACGTGAAAGTGGGTAAGTTAAACCCGTTTTCGTTTCACACTAGTTGCTATTTCCCGGGAAAAACACTATTCCGGGAAAAACTCGCTTACCCCTACTCCCGAGCAGTGGTAATTATTTCCCGGGAATAAGCTACTTCCTGGGAATTTCCTGGGAGTAACTTTTGAAGTGTGAACGAATTTCCCGGGAAATACGTCTAGTGTGAAAGGGGCTTTACATGTACATGTAGTTTAAATTGTGAAGTTGGTGATGGTACATTTATACCAAACATCATGAGAAATTAATGTCTGACATGTTTTTTGGAGAAAACGTGAAATGTATTACATGTATTACAAATTTGAAATGGACCACAGCCATGATCCATTTTTTGCGTACAGGTACAAACGAATCTAAATGCATAAATATTTCTTGTTAATGGTGTTAGGTAATAAGATGTACAATCTCTTAAAGACCAAACAAGTACATGAATCAATAGACAACACTGTAGGAACTTACTTTATAATCAATGTAATGTAGTCGATAATGAACACAGCCAGTAGAAAATTATAATTAATTTGTCAAAACACGTTTCTCAGAAATGTGTCAACAGATTGAGCTTAAAGGGAAGGTACACTGTACATGTACAACATTGGTAATTACCAGATTTTCAAATTAACCAAATGTTATCTAAAAACTTACATGTACTTGGTGTAAAAGTTGGTACATGTTCCTGTATCAATCATCTGACAAATGCTTCCGTCTAAAGCACTTTTATTTTGGAGAAAAAAAGGAATCGTTATGTTGAATTTACAAAAAAATGCAGGATGGCAAGTTTTTGTTAAACATACATATATATGTACATGTATGTAAAAACAGAAAAAACGTGTAACAGTTTGTTGTGATGAAACTTTCACATGTTAGTTTTGATGACACAATTCTCAAAAACTAGATTGCTGAAATGAAATTACTTGTACATGTTACCAAAACCAAAATGTTGTACCTTCCCTTTAAACATTCACATGTTGTATTGATCCTAATATTAAGGTATGAACGAATGAACACATATTTTACTTCATGTACATGTATTTAACATACACCGAAGACTGCCTTTAGATGTTCCCATGAAATTCACTGAAAATTTCAACCTAGAAACTTAATGATACACCCTCAATGGAAACTGGAATTAAGCAGAAAATAACAACACACATACAACCGTCCATTAACTGCCAACATCTGCTAGTTGGTGCTGACTCAGCTCTGGATCCGTGCTTCAAATGAGATCAATAGGTGATCCTTTTATACTCGAAATAGCATGATGAAGCCAAATGCCATAGCTTCTATTGTACAGTGTATATGGATTCATTGTGGGACAATTAAGACCCCAGAGATATATATAATTAAGGCTATATACATGTACATGTGTGTTTGTCAATGCCGACGCTGAATATTAATACATGCTGGTCTTTTCTTTATTGAAACACAGGTCATTAAACAAGGCTAAGTGTATTATTAAAGCTATAGGGTCTGCATCATGCAATTAGTCAAATGGCTTCATATGCAACAGTGCTCAGCTCTTGGGATCGATGTCAGCTTCACTATCCCGATTGGGAGATATTTTTTATCCTGATTGAAACCATATTCTCCTGATGAGAAAACCAATAGGCCCCGATCGGGAAACCCTTGGGTGAGGACAACTTCTGCGATAGGACACTATACTGTACATTGTACACTAGCTCTGCTAACAGTAACAGTAGTGTTCGATTCTCTACAGTTGCAAAATGTACATTATTGAGAAAAATTTGATCATTTAAAAATTGAATGAGATTTTATCACTTTTGTTTTGGCTTAAGTTTAAAGGGGGACTGACATGGATTTAAATCAAACAGTTAAATATGTGATCGTTTTATTCTTTTATATCAGTAAAAGATCAATAAAATTTTTGTTTTATTGTTTTGAGAGTGTTATTTTACCATTGTAAGAACCTCCCATGAATTATCCTCATTCCTGCAGGGCTTAGGAGCTGTTCGTGACGTCATGTCGGGAATAGAAATTCGCTCAAAACTCGGCCGGCTCAAAACAAATCAAGCTTGCACAAAACTATGTGAGCCGATGGACCTGTAAACACTTTACTCTTGTCAGTCGAACTTTCAGGTCTGGAAAAATTGCGGATTCTTCAAGAAAAGGCAAATCTTAAACACAAATTGTAACCATGCATGAACAGCGTGAGAGAAGTTTAGGAAGAAAATATATTTAAAAAAAAAAACATGAACTATCCTCATTCCCAGTGAGTAGCCTCATACCCACTGCTCATGAATGCTTATAAGTAATACACAGATGACACAAGGATGACAGATTTGACTCTGCAAATGAACCTCCTGAACAAAGAATGGAGACATGTACATCATGTACACATCGGATCTTCCCGACCTTTACCCAGGTGATATCAAGTCCACTTATGCAAATGAATTTGCTTCCACCATGGGGCGGGTTGCTCCCCAAACACTTCAGAACATTGTTTTAAAGATACTTGTACTCAGAAATCAATGATTAAATAGACACAGGTGGGTCTCAAAAACAATATTTTATTACAAAACACCTTAAGTACACACACAATAAAGGATGTCAGTCCCCCTTTAAGTGTATGATGAAATATTAAAACGTTTGTGTTAGTCAATTAAAAAACAAAATTGACCTCGGACACGTCATAGTTGGGAGACGCAAACCCGGAAGTAACTTGTGTTTTCATAGTGAAGCATCGGGAGTGCTCGGTGTCATTTTGATTTCGGTCTATTTTAGCTGAATTCTGCAAGTATTTATTGAGATTTAGATTTACACATTATCTAATGCCACTATATTGTGTTATCTAGTGGATGCACACGCGATTGGGTAAAAAAAATCCGTACATATTTGTGTAGTTCCGCAAAAATGTGGTGACTCGACATAGGGAATAGGTTCGTTTTGAGAACTCCACTGACTGGTTATGATTTCACTCTGTTGGGAGTCATCAACAATATGTTCAGCCAATGTTACTGAAGATTCAATTGATAAGACTGTTCGAATGCAGAAAAGTCTGGGGATTCAATCCAGATTAAGGTGAAAGATGGAGCAGTTCCGACAATGGTGAGTTGACTACATGTACATGATAGTCCGAATGCTTCTTCCATTCAGTCTCCTATTTTTAGAATAATTATGTAAAAAGTGACAAATTACATAATTACTCTAAAAATAGGAGACTGTGAACGGAAGAAGCATTCAGACTAACTACATTGTACACGAGTACGACGTCTATAGTTCTACATGTACATCTAACGTTACCGAGGAGCCCGGGCCTAGTACCAGCACCGCAAGACGTGCCAAACCACTGGTCAAGACGGTTAGCGATGATCGCAAGCAATCTGGAGAGGAATTCCTTAAAAGAGAAAGGGCCATGGTACAATGTACATGTATGTGAAAGAACATAATCTAATTATCTAAAAAGACAATAAACCATTTCAATGTAAATTTGGGGCCTGTTTTTTATTATGAATCAGGATTTTTTTTTCACTTGAAGTTGATAAAAAAGTGCACAAACATTTTTACCAGCATTTTTACAATTATGAATTTGCCAGCCATGTCAATAATTAAAACAGGATTGGGACTAAACAACCCGATAAATATTTTAATATCAATCATACAATTGTATTTATACATATTGTATTCTCCAGTTTGTCCCATGTTATGAACATGTACCGGTTCTGTAAAACATGGGCTGAATTTTGTTTTCATTATGTTGGTACATAATCCATACAGCAAACTCAATTATATTACACACAGTGGTGGACATTTAACCTAAAATGTAACAAACAAATTCACAGATATTACACAAACACTGTACCAGTCTGTAGTGTGGAGGCGATCGTCGTGCGCTGTCGGTGAACGAACATTCTAAATCGATGTCGTCGCCGGCCTGTGTTCTTGTGAAACTACATGTATGCGAGGCCCACCAGCTCGGTTTGGCTGCACCCATCTTTTCGTCTGATTTTAGATTTGACGATCGATGCTGTGCCGCCTCAGGAAGAATAATCTGAATCAACGTTGAAACTGGAACTGTCGAATTCTGGCATATTTAACTAAACTATAGTCTAAACAAAATGGGCCTCACTTTGTCAACAATGTAAATAACGCACAGATTTGTGTGCGTGTGTAGGGGTGAGTGCAAGTACCAGACCTAGTCAGTTGAATCGTCTCCCAACTATGGCGTCACACGGAAGCATCGGCTTGGGCATTGTGACCTTTGTTTTTCAGAATCGTGAAAACGGGGCTTTAGAAAAGATACTAATTTTAGAGTTTTTTTCAGTTTTAAAATTCTAAAAAGGTATTAAATCATTAACACGGATATATAAGCTACCGAATACCGTAAGTAGGTTGAATACAAACTTCATATTCTAACCGGACTTTAAGATATTCAGCTTTGCACACTGTATGTAGTTCTAATTATATAAACCATATCTCCTGAACCAAAGTTATTTTTTCATGAACATGAGGAAGTTTTACTGTGTCAGATGTATGACCTTCAAATAACCTGATCTGACCTTTACTTCCGGTCCACACAGGAAGTTCAAATTCAACACATTCTAACGCAAAATTGATAGGTCTTTTGTATATGAAATTGATATTGTTATAATAAAAGATGTTACACCTTTGCAAAATATGATTGACATCATCGACGATAATTTGATTGAACCGAAAGTTGACATTTTTATAATAAAGATGATCGACATTTTTATAATAAAAGATGATCCACATTTGCAAAATATGATTGTGACATCATCGATGATAATTTCATTGAACCGGATGTTCTCACCATGTGCTTGTCCCAACAAACACTTGAGCCCTAGTTGCAATTGGAATTCTCTGACACAAGTGTTCGCAGCCCCGGAATACATCAATTGTAACAGCTGAATCAGGTCCCTGGGGAACCCTGAAGGTATAATTACATGGTTTAACTTGATGATACATGTACATACATGTATGAAAGTGTAGTAAACAATGTACTTTTCTAATTATGAGTAACAACATACAGTGTACAAACATGTACAATATGTACATTGGCTGAGGGAGAGGGGGGGTTGCGAGGGAGGGGGGAGGGAGGGAGAGAGGAAGGGGGAGAGAGGGGGAGAGAGGGAGGGGAGAGAGGGAGGGGGAGAGAGAGGGAGAGAGGGGAGAGAGAGGGAGAGAGAGGAGAGAGAGGGGAGAGAAAGAGAGGGGAGAGAAAGAGAGGGGTGAGTGGGGAAGGGGCAGGCTATACATGTAGATGATTATTGGGAGTGGGTCCACTCAGTTGAAGTTTTGAATCTTCTGAGTCAACTTGGTGAGATGATGAGATGGTTCCAGTCGACATACGTGTACTGTATATGTTTGATTGCTCTGTTGGTGAAGGAAAATTTTAGTTGATCTGTATTGTACAGTGGCACATGTACAGTTTAAACCTAACCATGTTGCCACACAACATGTACATGTAAACATCTGTTGGATCTTGTTTAAGTGAGCAGAGAACAAAATACATGTAACTTTTGTACTTGCTGATGGATCTTGTTGCACTCAGCAGGCTTCACACTTTGGCAACTGATGGATTATTACATGTACATTGAGCAGGGTGTCTAGCCAGTTATTGAAGGGGGTTAGGGTTAAAGCATCTTGAGTTGACAGCAATGGAAAATGAATCAGTAGTTGTCGATGAGTATTGTGTTCAACCTACATGTGCACATGTAGATGGTTGTAAGGTGTAGAAGGCTGTGAACATACATACTGTACACATACATGTACATGTATATTAGGGTGGAGGCCATCCTAAAGGGTGGAAGCCATCCTAAATTTGGGCTAAACTTTCATTTATTGTCAGTCAAAGAACATACATGGTTGTATGGTTTGTGTTTGGTACAATGTACTTGTATTCATCTATTCTCCGCCTCTAGTCATGTGTGCAAATGAAGTCTCTACAATTTGCGAGTTAACGGTGTCCAGAAAGTGGCAGCAGCACATAACACCCATTTTACTCCGGTGAACCATGGGACAGCTGAACACGACTGGTTAGTTGTTGTGGTTGTGGAGACTGCAGTCGCTTCTTAATGCAATGCAAAAAGCATATTGTATACAACAATAGCAATCGTTCCAAAAATACAAAAAAACAATGACAACAGCTGTCACTCAGACCACGTAGGCTAATTCTACCTCAATGCTCAGACATGACATGACACGACATGTATATACATGTACAGGTATGTCATAATTTAATATCCACTTGACAGATGCCACTTCACTCATTTGAACACTATGCCCATGCTTCAAATGGCCTTTGATATGAATAGAAATAAAGAAGGTGGCTGATAATATGATGAATTCAGCGTCACATATGAGCAAGGCTGCGATCTTCTTTTCACGAAATTTCATTAGGAACGAAACTGTACATGGAAAGTACTAGGTCTAGTGTTGATGTATAACACACAGCTTTTCTACATTCGTATAACTACGTACATGTATGTACAGTACATACAGTGTAAAGCCATGCTGTACATTCACATACAATGTACTGTGTACACTGTATACACACACACACACACACAAAATGAATATAAAACAACAAATGTTTTAAATTGATATTACATATACGGTTTCACATTCAATTTTAAAACATAAACTGGCAATAAAGGCTCACTTTTACACAATGTAGGTATTCTGACAAAAATAATGATACATGTATTTATATGACAGAGTTCAAATTCATGGTATAAATCGCCTGTGTTTTTTCTTCTCTATTTTACGGGCAATTTTTCATCAGAGAATAACTATTTGACTTGAGGGCTACTTTAGGCAAAAAAGTCAGCAGTTTCTGGTAATAGGGCGTCTTCAAAATCGGTGCGATGACACTTTTTTTTGGGGGGTAATCTATTTTTTGCCAACCAGTGAAATACATGTACGTGATTAACCCTAACCTTCCCAAATCCATAAATTCCTCTTTGCTAAAGTGAAGGATTTGGGGGATTGAGGTTATTAGGCATACTTGCCTTTCCATGGTACATACGTGTACACTGTACATCCATGTTTGTTGTAGTGATTGCAAGGTCAGCGCTTGGGTCAGTGGACACTGTTTATTGCTCCATGCATGCAGGGAGGGTCCCTGGCCATGTACATGTATCACAGATTAATAATAATAATAATTATAATAATGATCATTTGTAATGCGCCGGTATCCGTCAAAAGAGACGCTCATGGCGCAGTGACACATCAGTGTAAACAATAAAACAAAATACATGGTAAGAACAATGCAATATAAAATTACAAGGAACAATGATTGTAAAAAGGCTGACTGGCCCTGGTCAGGATATGCTAGGCAAAGACGATATTCTGACAACAAGGAAAAACCCTGCATACACAACCATGCAAACAAGGTTGATTTGCAAAAAATATAAACACCGTAGCGATACTCTTGACATATTAAACAAAAACAAAAGGTATAAAAATTATACATAATCATAAAAGTCAATAGTTAAACATAAGTAAATTATACATTAATTTTCATCAAATGAGTTTTGAGAGCAGTTTTAAATGAAGCAAGAGATGGAGATTGTTTGACATGCTCAGGTAAATCATTCCACAAAGAAGGAGCAGCAGCAGCAAAAGAACGTTTTCCCCAGGATCTCTTTGTCAATTTCTTACTGAGAAGAAGTTTATGATGTGATCTCATGAAATCACGATTTGAGTGATACGGTTGAAGTAATTCTGATAAATATGATGGTGATATATCAATGGAAGAGTGGTAAACATACATTAAGATTTTGAAAACAATCTTGTCCTTAATCGGGAGCCAATGAAGATCTCGCAATATTGGTGTAATGTGTTCTCTTGGTTTAGTCCGGGTTACAATTCTAGCGGCTATGTTTTGAAGACGGGACAGACGATAAATTTGTGTATCTGGTAGACCATATAAAAGTGAATTGCCCATGTCCAGGCGGGAGGTGACATTCGCATATAATGTACAAGTTGTTCCGTAGCCTCTTGAGAGATGTATTTTCTGATGAGGCCGATGTTGCGCAGATGAAATGAGGAACATTTAGAAATTGAAGAAATATGATCATTAAGTGACATGTCACAATCGAATATAGCGCCCAAATTGCGAACTCTAGTAGATGTAGATATCTTGGAGGTGCCAATACGTAGATGAGGAATTTTGACTTTTTCACGCTGCTGTTTTGATCCAAATATAATAAACTCAGACTTGTCATCATTTAATGTTAAGAAATTAGAAGACATCCAGTTACGAAACACATGTGTGCATACATGTCATGTGCTTGCTTTACTACTAAAGGATTTTGGAGGATTCAGGTTATGTGTAAGCAAATGGGCCAAGGTAGTTACATGTAGGTTTAATGCACATACTGGTATGTATATGTACCGTATACATGGTTATTGGCACCGTATACGTGCTTATTGGAACCAGACAAAATTTGCCATACACAAAGTACATGTACGGTGGCTAAGAGAGGCCTCACACATTGAACAAATGTTCATACTGTACATGTACGGTCTCTATGAGAAAAAGTCACTTAAAACACAGAGCGGCAGAATTCCAATCAATCCACCAATTTTGATTGCAATCGGGCATCGTTTCATAGCAAAAAAGGAGGAAAACTAAAACCGCTGATGGGCAGGCCTGAAGCGACGTGTGCGGAGATAAAAAACAGAGACTTTTTTTTTGGGGGGGGGGGGACCTTAAAATGACATGTTTCACAAAATAATCTGGATAAGTATGGTTTTGTCCCAAAATGGATTCATGGCGGGCCCCATCATTAATTCATTTAGCCACTTTCATGTAATGACTCATGACTGTTAAACCAAGCCTTTCTTAAAGTGAATTATTATTGGAAAGTGTTTAACTTAATGATAATATTCAATGAAAGACATCCTTCTGAAACTCTATAATTGATGAACATGATAATCCTCTGACATGAAGTCTCAGATGTCCAGGTGTTGCTTATCAATTTCTCCCATCCGAAAACAGAAATTCCACTTAAAAACAGAACGAATACGAACAATCTGAATCATTTCCACTACAGTTTATCATTAACCCTAACTCCCTAGGCCCATTTGCTTGTAACCTGAATCCTCCAAAACCCTTCAGTAGTAAAGCAAGCACATGACATGTATGCACACATGTGTTTCTAATCTGTGATACACAGTACATGGCCAGGGACCCTCCCTGCGTGCATGGAGCAATAAACAGTGTCCACTGACCCAAGCACTGACCTTGCAATCACTACAACAAACATGGATGTACATGTACCATGGAAAGGCAAGTACATGTACATGTATGCCTAATAACCTCAATCCTTCAAAATCCTTCACTTTAGCAAAGAGGATTTTTGAGGATTTGGGATGGTTAGGGTTAATGATATTATACAATTAAGCTGAAACTTTCAGATCTGTTTTTATAATAAATAATTTGATTCTTATAATGTAATGAATGGATGTTACATATATGTAAGTAGTGCTATGCATCCACAGGTAATTTTGGAACTGGGTACCTGGCCACTGTATTGGAACTGGGTACCTGGCCACTGTATTGGAACTGGGTACCTGGCCACTGTATTGGAACTGGGTACCTGGCCACTGTATTGGAACTGGGTACCTGGCCACTGTATTGGAACTGGGTACCTGGCCACTGTATTGGAACTGGGTACCTGGCCACTGTATTGGAACTGGGTACCTGGCCACTGTATTGGAACTGGGTACCTGGCCACTGTATTGGTACCTGGCCACTGTATTGGTACCTGGCCACTGTATTGGTACCTGGCCACTGTATTGGTCCAGTTCCCGAGTACCAATAAACAAACAATTAAAACGGGGACAAAACCAGATTGTCCACCATGCTGGTGCACTCGATACATCTAGGCTTAAATCAGCACAAGACAGTGTCCTCCATTTCCAGTTGTTCATTACCATTACGTTCATTACCAAAAATAATAACACAAGAAAAAATTATAAAAAGAACAGAAATAACAATTTATTATTGTTATGAATTTTACTAAATAAAACAAGGTACCTGCATGAAATATTATTATAAACATGGAAGACCGGTTCATCAAAGACTGGCATTCAGTTACATCAGATTTTCAAAAGTGGTTTTCTGGTACCCAAACCAGTAAAAAGTAACCAGGTACTGAACTCGATGGTTGGGTACCCACAAACCCAGGTATCCGTCACTGGCCTAATGTAAAGTAATTTTACCAACGGTATATACCGACTTAAAAGCACTCACCTTCACGTGCATCTAGGGCCATGAACCTAAGCATCCCATTATCTACAGCTCCGAGTTAAATCACACATCAATGTGATCATGTGACATACATATGTACGTCCCTCATGTAGATGAGCGACATTCACCGGATCACCTCTGGATATTTAAGCAATTTCCAAACTGGCAGGGCCGTTTGAGCTTCACTACAGGATTCACGTTGCCTGTACTAGCATACAAAAAAAGAGGAAATGTTAATGACGATAATGTTATAATGAAGTAAACGTTGTTGTGTGAGAATGACCACCCAATGCACAGGATTTACAGAACAACCTGTTTCTCACACTCTCTGCACATGTGACTCATAGAGACATGGTAATTAGTTACATTCAACCTTGCTGGGTTGTCCTGGCCCAGTGCTTCATTCTGTTGGGTTACCTAGCTTGGAACTCTCATTCTGGGGTCAGATGAATCCGATGAATCAGTCCCCACAGAGTTAAACACTTCTTCCTCTCTGGATTCCCATATTAAGAGGTAGAAATTAATAATAATAATAATAATAATCATTTATATAGCGCTCTTACACAGGAAGGTACCACAGCGCTTTACAACATAGCATCAAATGACAAATTAAATACAATAAGCAAAATACAATTTACAACAATTTACGATTAAGCAGCACATTGACTGTTCTGAAAACAGTTTTTGTATCTGCCGTTGAAAGTTGATCAGTGTAATATTTGGCCTTTTCTTTACGCACCATTTTGGAAAAAACATGAATTTGTTCAAGATACTGATTATGATCACAGTGGTCATTGGATTTGTTCCACTTACGCTCAAGTTTACGCCGCTCTCTACGTGCAAGATGAAGTTCATGGGTGTACCAAGCTGGTTTAGATTTAAATGTATGGGTACGTGTCACACTAGGACAGTGACGATCAAGGACATCAATAAGAATATTATTATAATAATCAACTTGCTCATTAAGATCGTCATCATATGGGAAAAACTCAAAAAGCTCAGTAAGATTACTTGTGAATGCCTCATGATCAAGATCACGATAATTACGAGAGTTGGAAACAATAATGTGTGGTTTAGGTTTACAAAAGTCAATATCAGCATTTATGACAAAATGGTCCGAGTTAAGAATATTGCGAACTTGGTGATTCTTTATGATTGAATCTTCCAGTCGTGAGATGAGCAGGTCCAAGGTATGTCCACGTTGATGAGTGGCTTCAGTGATGTGCTGTTTGAGACCCATATCAGCGAGTGTAGTAAGAAAATTGTCTCCATTGCGTTGAGATTTTTAATACCTGTCAACTGATTTTGATACTTCTCATCTGAATTCATCGTTTCTGTTGAAGGTTCAACAAATTATTATCTAAAAGCTTACTTGGAATAAGTTGGCACACATACAGTGTAGATTCTGAGAAATGATTGTGTTACTTGTAAGTGCTTTCATCTTAGCGAAAACATAAATTATTATAAAATTTAAACAATGTTGTCAACATAAAAATGCAGTTCCTTGTTTTCTGAATAACTGAAACTTTCACAGGTAAATTTTGTGATTATTTCTTTGAATCTAGAAGATTAAAATGATTGTCAGTAACCAAATACCAATGTTGTACCATCCCTTCAATGTAAAATGTTCCCCTCTCAATAAATTCAAGTTTCAACTGGGGGTTAGAATTTGATGATGAACAAGGGTAATATAATTTGTATTTAATGTATAATCTTATTTATCCCGGGTAACCTGATCTGTGATTATTACTGGTCTTCCTCAGGGCCGAGCTTTGAATTGGAAGGAATGCATTTTAGTTTTAGAAGAGAATGATTCTTTTGGGAAAACATGCCCGATAAAAAACCCAATCCACATGTCGAGTCAGGTGCGAGTGGGCATCAAGCCATAGTCCACAGAGGTAAAAGACAAAGAAAGTACCACTATGCTAAGCTGACCTCCTGATCATGCACAGATGGTTTTCATATTAAAAACAAAAATGAAAACGGGTATCCGGGTATCTGAAGTTTCCTGATGTTGGGTATCTGGTTCCAAAAATATCCGAAAACGCACAGCCCTATTGGCAATACTTGTATTTGTGTGCCATTGTGAGTTGACCATATCGAGGGCGCACGCGGACCTTGTCAGACATACATGTACATGTGTAACAGAAAGAAAATTATGCATCTTGACCTGTCTAGATAACGAGTCTAGATAACGAGTCTAGATAACGAGTCTGGATAACGAGTCTAGATAACGAGTCAAGACACGAAAGGGCGGTATGCAGTTTCTACATTTTTTCGTGCATGCGTATGCTATTATGAAAGTGCGTTGTTAAAGTGCGTTATGTACATGTAAGGCAACAGCGTGCGGCCGGTGACCTTGGTGTATACATGTAGCTGTTGTGTGCACATCTATATTGCATACAGTACACCTGTACACATACACGTATGGTACACGTGTACATGTATGTGTACACGTGCATAATGTCTGTTTAGTTAGAGGCATTGAGGGCGGAATGTACATGTACATGTATTTAATGACATGTACAGTACTAATAATTAAATAGGAAATCAACTAGTGATGACATTCTTACGTCATCATTATTACAGCAATCTACATGTAGGAATTCCAAATATTATAAGTGCAAATTATGAAGTCATTCTGAGCTTGGCAACTGTTTTTTTTTTGGTTCGATAAGTTTCACGAGGAAGAAGCCAAAAAAAAAACCATTTATTTATTTCAAAGAGGTGTTCGCGCTGTCACACAAACACCTAATGAAATAAATAAATACAACTAGATTCTCAGTATACCAACATGACGAAATAAAGTACAAGTTGCACCATAATATATATTAACCCTCCTACTGTTTGACCATTTGAAACCATTCAAAATTTCCACTTACCAAAATGCCCATTGGTTTTGTACACACATGGTGATACCATTTGAACAGTGTTGGTAGCAAGATTTACTACCATTCAAATCCATTCAAATGCATAGAGGGTCCATTGATTCACCACTTAGAAGTATCCAAACAAGGTTTTGTATTAGCTGTACTACCATTTGGAAAGATCCAAACAAGGTTTTGTATTAGCTGACCTACCATTCAAAACCATTTGGGGGAATCAATACTGTACACAGTTATGTATTTCACCATTCAAAACCACAAAAGCGAATGGTTTCAAATGGTGCCTCGACTTGTATGAAAAAGGTACCAAAAGTAGGAGGGTTAAAGGGGAATTTATATTTGTTCATTTTCAAAAAATGTTTTCTTTAAAAATTGTGATTTCTTTATCTCATGACTCTGCACCGAGCTGAAACTTTCTCAGGTTGGTTGATATTGTATTATTTAAATAAATCCCTCCTATTCTCACTTTTAATTGGGTTTTGAGGGATCAAACTACAGTATACAAGGGTTAATATTTTGTTTCTAAGAGAGTAAGGATACTCAGTTTTGCCAACATTACCTGTACCTTGCCCTTAAACAGTTCAGTCATACACGTATCTGAATCATAAATGATCTTCAACAAGGTCATTTGCATAATTGTTTCCATATG
The DNA here is from genome assembly GCA_029582265.1 of Zoroaster sp. YZ-2022. Classification (NCBI taxonomy): domain Eukaryota; kingdom Metazoa; phylum Echinodermata; class Asteroidea; order Forcipulatida; family Zoroasteridae; genus Zoroaster; species Zoroaster sp. YZ-2022. The sequence continues at coordinate 13,561,479 of CM055821.1, read as the reverse complement.
AATCAATCAATCAAATGTACATCACGTGTGTGTGCACCGGTATCCAAATACACATACATGTACATACAGATTGTTTACTGCAATCTGTCTTCTCATGTTCATTATACCATCATGTCATGTTCACCTGGGGTTCTTCATTTAAAAATCTATGGATATATACACATGTACAATGATGAATTTCAACCATGTTTCATCAATATTAATGCAATTTGGCAATGCATGATTGACTTACGTGTATCGCTGATGCAAATTGCAATTTGGTGACTACCCGGAATACACATGCACTACACATGTATGGTTTACTCTGTTATTAAAGGGACAATACCGTCACGATCAACAGGGCATGGAATCGGAGTGCTAGTTTTAGATTAACTCATTGACTGAAAATAATACCGATAAGGTCATATTTTACCATTCCTGCTGCATGAATGAGCCAGTAAATTTCAGTCAATGTGTTCTTAAACTAGGATACCGATTCCATGCCCTGTTGAAAGTCTGCTCTGATTGTGATGATACTGCCCCTTTAAGAAGCCATGACCCACATTTTCAGTATTTTTAAACGAGTATTTGTACATATTTTATGGTTTATAATTCCACTTTATGTTTGCCTTGCAGTCTTGTGTGACTGGCCACATTATGAGTCACACATCATTCAGAACATACATGTACATAAACACACATGTACAGTATATGTGTATCTTCCATTTATTTTTGTACTGAATTGCTTTTTAATATGAGGAGCAGGATTCTGGATACATGAAGCGGCTTTTTAAAGCCTTTTTAAAATATAACCAGATTCGTAAAACTTGTAGCTTTGCATGGTGAAGAGGATAAGTAAGACTAATTGCAGTGACATCATGTGAAATTCTCTATTGAGTAGTAATTATTGAGTTGTAACCTCCAGTTCTTTTCAGAACTAATTACTACTCAATAGAGAATCTCACATGATGTCACTGCAATTAGTCTTACTTATAACCAGATTCAGATAATTCATTACAGGGTTTTTATTTGGCTGACTTACACTGTTTTAATAGATAGTCCCTAAGACTCCACATCGTCACAGTTTTCATGAATTGACACGAACGCTCAAAAACGCTCAAATTTTTCATGAATTTTAGTCAATATTTAAAAGGTGTTTACAGACGACATTTTTAAAAGTTTTCATGAAGTGACGCGAATGGTCATGCCACACGTGTGTTCCACAAAGTTGATGTGTGTCACTACACTATTGTCGAGTGGAATGTGGGTTTGAATCTCGACCACGACAGTAGTACTTGTGTCCTTGCACAAGTCACTTTACCATAATTGCTTCTCTCCACCCAGGAGTAAATGGGTACCTGTGAGGGCAGAGTTGGTTGTTGTGTTTGATTAGCTCATATGTGCCGAAATGGCAGCAATTGAGCTGTGTACTCCCCAGGGAGCCGAGATGGTTTCAGGAATGATTTATGCGCCTGATGAGCAGGGGTAATAATATAATGCGCCTTGAGCACCAGTTTGGTGGATACGTGCACATTATTTTTTGAGAAATGTCACTTTGAGATAGGGCTGTGCGTTTTCGGATATTTTTGGAACCGGATACCCGACATCAGGAAACTTCGGATACCCAGATATCCGTTTTCATTTTTGTTGAAAACATGCCTCCGGTGGTGCACAAATACATGTACTGTAAATGGTAACAAATTGACTTTTATAATACAGAGGATACCATACTATCGATCTTTTCTTTATTGGAGTGCAATCTCTCGAATTTAAAGATAATTGTCTGTAACAGTGTAAACATTACATTGTTCAAGAGTCACAGATTTCTGTTCGCACTGCTCAAATGTTAAGTCCGAATTTTAAAAAGGCGTTTACGGGTAATTGGAACCGAAAAATGGAACCCGAAAAATGGAACCGGGTAATGACTGTTTTGGTCGGGTATCCGGATACCCGGCACAGCCCTACTTTGAGAAAACTTGATAACAGCGTGTTCCGATTTTTTTTTAGCTTTCACGAAGTGACGGTTTGGTTTATAATTATGTTACTCGTTATTTTCCTCTACAAAAAGCATACAGTTACGGTACGTGTCATTCGAGATTTTAGCTTTCAGTAAAAAATAATGATCTTCAAGATTAAAATGACATCGAAACTTACATCTCGCAATGCGATTTTACCACTACGTGGACAAATGCGCCACTTCGTGAAAACTGCGACAATATGTACATGTACACGTACATGCACAATGATGATGCATGACACTTTATGATCTATATTCTACCAATTTTGGGATAATTTGGAAAGTCAACCTGTCCTCAGATATACATGTACATGCCTTTACAGGTATAATAGGGCCCCCCCCCAAAAAAAAAAAAAAACCCAAACAACAAACAACAAACAAAAACAAACAAAAAATGAATAAATAAATAACAAATATTACCCAAACAGTGAAGGAAAGGACTATCAGACTACAGTCTTGTATGAACTTGTTGGATGAGTGCTTTCGCAGCTGGCACATTGAAGTTGAGGTTTTAATGCATCACCTGTCGCACGAACACCTCTTCTCAATGAGACTTATCAAAAAAAAAACATAGTTCCAAAGTTCACAGAGCCTTCAAACTTGACACATACTTAGACCATGGAGGAAGAAAACAGAAGGAGTCACAACGAAGGCATATCAAAGGTTCAATGTCTTTTGCCGCGGTCGTAAAATTTCTAAGCCAGCGCTAATCGTTTAATCCGATTATCGAGGAGAACTACAGCCTCTTATCTCATAACCAATTAGCACTTCGGAGTGGCCCATTGAAAATACGTTACGGCCACCCGCTACGCTTACCAGTTTTACGACCGCGATAATCCCCTTGTGTACAATGTCTTTTGCCGCCGCCTGCTCGCGACCAGCATACATAATTGGAGGGTAGAAATCTGTAGCAAACGAATAAACACAAAACGTATGCGCACTACTTTTCGCGGGCTTTTTATATTGCGCAGTTCATTGTCTTCAATAGCGATTTTTCCACCGAGTATTTTGGTGTTTTGATCGTCGAATTTGGCGAATCCGAAGCTGACTTACGGTAAATATAACATTCAGATGTTACAATAAAGTGTCTTTTTAGCAACTTATTTTAAGGATATTTCCGGTGATCTCCGGAAGCCAACAAATTGTCAAATTCAAAGACGTGTTGTTTAGCTTTTTATCATTTCAATCCTCATATTTGTGCGATGCTGTGCAATGAAGATATTGCAGTGTTGGATTCGTAGGTAGAGTTGGATCGGGAGCCAGCCTTCCGTGTAGTGCAATAGGACAACGCGTCAGCAATGCGCGCAATGTGCATGTGCAAAGAAAGCCTGGCTGTAGTAGTTCTCCTCGATAATCGGATTAAACGATTAGCGCTGGCTTAGAAATTTTACGACCGCGGCAAAAGACATTGAACCTTTGATATGCCTTCGTTGTGACTCCTGTTTTCTTCCTCCATGCTTAGACCATAACATGTAGTTGATAATAACGTTATGACATATAGTTTCAGGTAAAGTTGTGACCTAGTTGTGACGTCGTGGTGACATCATCAGATATCGAAGTACACTAAAATACAATTTCAAAAAATCATCTCATGAACCACAAAAGATATTTACACAATCTTTGCATCATCTTACAGATCTTGAATTGTGTGACATTTCGTACACAGACATGACCCAATCTGACCTCCCCTTCCGGTCGAAACCAGAAGTTTAAGTGAAAAAATATTCTGAAGCACTAATATAGAGTCCATGATATGGTATTTGGGTGTGCCTTCTGTGGACATGTGACATGTGACATTTTCAAAAATGTGACTGATAATGTCACAGCGCCCTCTGGTGGCGGGTTTAGAAAAATAATAATTTTCTATTTCAAAAACCATAGGAAATTTGAATATGACTTCTGTGAATAAAGTGATTAGTGACATCTTATCTTTTAAAAAAATATGTTTGATTATGTCATCAATGTTCAGAGCGACCCGACATGTATCTCAGATATTGAACCAAAACAGGTACTAACGTTACTTTTTTATGATCACGAGGAAGTTTTATTGTGTCATATGACCTTCAAATCACCTGATCTGACCTTTACTTCCAGTCAAATTTAACACATTCTAACACAAAATTGATCTAGGTCTTTTGAATATGAAATTGATATTGTTATAATAAAAGATGTTACACCTTTGCAAAATATGATTGACATCATCGACGATAATTTGATTGAACCGAAAGTTGACATGAACACCGTGTGTTTATTCTAACAAACACTTGAGCAATTTCCAATTATTTTTGTTTTTATAACAGTAACTCATTACATAATTATACAAATTTATTTATGACGTGACTCAGTCAATTTATTTTTGGACATGCTGTAAAACCATGCTGTAAAACCATGCTATTACTGATTATTTTAACCTTCATACCCTCAGTACAGTTTACAGGGACTTGACTGACTCATTTAAAACTTAAGCCCTTTTCACACTACAGAGCCAATTCCCGGGAAAAAAATTCCCGGGAAATTCCCGGGAGTTTTTAACCCCACCAACACCCCAGCGACCGTTCACACTGTACCTATCTGGTCGCTCCCGGGAACATTATTTCCCGGGAATATGCACGGTCGTTTCACACTCGCGATCAAATCCCGGGAAATGCGCTAACTGAATTGGCCCATACGGAAGTTGAAAATGTTGTGGGCGGAAGTCCAATCCCAGAATGCCATGCGCTCAAGCACCTGCCGGCGCGGTGACGGCCGGGTTGTTGTTGTGACTGTTTCCCATGCATCGCGTCATGTCCAAAATGGCTCCTTCAAACGTGTCATCACATCATTTTTGCATGCTATTATTAGGCCTATACCAATATTTGTGTATTTTACGGAGGAAAAACCATGCGGACATTATAAATACATATAAATGATACAGATGCTTAACATGGCCTTGTCCGCGACAATTCTTTTATTCAATTCTAAAACCATTTATTTGGTCACATTCTAGAAAACTAAATATATTGTGTTATTTACAGATGTAGACATTTACATGTATATTTTAAGAAGGAAAGTTTCAAAAGTACTGAAATACAACACTGTTTATTAGCGCTCAAGCTATTTGGCGCGCTATTTAATTGTGACCTCGCTGACCTTTCAAGACTTGACGTCCCAACATCCGCGACGCGAAAGTGGGGTAAGTTAAACCCGCATTCGTTTCACACTATTTGATATTTCACGCGAAAAACACTATTCCCGGGAAAAACTCGCTTACCCCTACTCCCGAACAGGGGTAATTATTTCCCGGGAATAAGCTACTTCCCGGGAATTTCCTGGGAGTAACTTTTGAAGTGTGAACAGATTTCCAGGGAATTTCCCGGGAAATACGTCTAGTGTGAAAGGGGCTTTAGAGAACTGACTTTATGAATGGTGGATAAACAATACCACGTACAGTTTAGATGCATTCACCACACAGTACCATTTGGCAAGCATTATACACACACCGACAGGGCACATGTACCTTTATCATTCCAAACTATTTGATTGATATTGATTGATCAATCAATAGCAGGGTTGAAACATTTGTTTTCCTTTCTTTACGTATGTAACAGTGTTCCAAAGATAATTTCCGGAAATTACTGGTAAAATAGTGAAAATCACAGAGGATGCATCTTTAATAAGCATGTTTCCAGAGTTTAGGTAGAATTGTAAAATGTGTTCACCAATTTACAGTGAGGTGCATTCTGACCTACATTTACAGTATACATGTATGTATCTTAAATTCAGCCTTGACCATCATAACAATTGGGTTGGATTCATCCTTGACTGAGTGTGACTTGAGTTAAGTCACTTGCATATACATGTAATACCGACTCATGAAGGCTTAGTACATATGTACATCATGGTACAAACACCGGAAAAGCTGGAAACTAATTTTGCGTAATTTTACACAAATTCCATTTCAACAAGCCAAGAGACCTGTACATGTACATGTACATGTACATGTATACAGCGACGGGTAACATCTGAAATAAGTACAAAACTGCTACAATGGTATAGTGTATACACAAAAACATACATAAACATACACATAGTAAACAGAAAACATACGGTTAAGTGATTAGCCAAACCATAACATTCAAAAGATAGTAGTAATAAATGTACGTACATGTATGTACTAGCACGTACATGTACATGTATGTGCTAGTACGTACATGTATGTACTAGCACGTACATGTACATGTATGCACAAAAATGGTAGCATTATTTTTCTATTTAAAAAGTAGTAATACATAGTGTACATGTACGAGTAATCGTATAAACATTTGATTAACCCCAATCTTCCCAAATCCTCCAAAATCCTCTTTGCCAAAGTGAAGGATTTTGAAGGATTGAGGTTACATGCATGCTACATCTTTGCTAAAATGAAGGATTTTGGAGGATTGAGGTTATTAGGCATAATACTTGCCTTTCCATGGTACATGTACATCCATGTTTGTTGTAGTGATTGCAAGGTCAGTGCTTGGGTCAGTGGATCACTGTTTATTGCTCCATGCATGCAGGGAGGGTCCCTGGCCATGTACATGTATCACAGATTAGAAACACATGTGTGCATACATGTCATGTGCTTGCTTTACTACTGAAGGATTTTGGAGGATTCAGGTTACATGTATGTGTAAGCAAATTAAATGGGCCTAGGGAGTTAGGGTTAACGGAGTACCAACTACTGAGTAATCATTGCAGAAATAAATCTTAGCCAAAACTACATGTAGTAGGGGGTAAGGGGTCATGCCTATGTTCCCTCAGCCCTATGTTCCCTCAGCCCTATGTTCCCTCAATGCCTAACATTTTTTTAAATCCAAATTAGGCCCTATGTTCCCTCAACCCTATGTTCCCTCAACCCTATGTTCCTCATCCCAAAATAGACCCTATGGTCTATTTTGGGATGAGGGAACATAGGGCTGAGGGAACATAGGGTCTATTTTGGGATGAGGGAACATAGGGCTGAGGGAACATAGGGCTGAGGGAACATAAGGCTGAGGGAACTTGAGTACGGTCCCGGGGGTAAGGGCTTTATCACTAACATTGTTCCCATGGTAATGGATCTCTCAAATCAAAATGATACAACAGCAAATAGTTTTGTTTAGATGAAATATGTATTCATGATGTTTAGTGTTCCATATTAAAATGTTGGTTAATTTTAAAGAAACTAAGGTAAAACTGGACCAGACAGAATTTACGGACTGGCTCAGTGGCTTGAATTTTGAGAGACTCGGATTTTGTTGGATATCAAAACCACTTGTAAGATTTACTTACATGTATATTTAAAAAAATAGTATCAAGATTTATCTGAATGAGTTTTACATGTAACTCAACTGCATCCATTGGCAATTTAGTCTTTAGTTGTAAACAGAAAATTGGCAAGTCCAGATTTAAGGGCTCTCAAACCTAAAATATGTAAAATATGATCTAGTTGTTGTTGTGTACTATGTTAGGGGACTCCATAATCCTGTTTGTATGTCGATACGTAATATACACGCATTATTTTCGCTGGCATAACGTTGTATGTAATTTAACCCAAATTCCTTGATTTTAACATTCAAAGGTGATTCTTGAGGCAGAATTTGACTTTGTTTTAAATAATAAGATTTTGAATCTTTACAACACATATTTTATATCGTTTCGGTTTGCGGTAACACCATGTGTTTATCTCAACTAACGTGAAGCTGAGGTACAGGTTCTGAAAAGAACCATATCGCACAACTCGTATCTCAACCTTCGTTAAGTGAGAAAGGTTTAAGGGAGAACCAATTTCGGGCAACTCATTTTTCTCTACTGTCGCTAAGTGAGAAATATGGTTCAGGGAGAACCATGGGGACTTCATGGGTTAATATGGTTCAGGGAGAACCATGGGGACTTCACGGGTTATTCTCAACACATATTTTACGTTAAAGGTAAGTCCCAAGCTTTCTAATTTCTTGCATAAATCCTTCAATAAAATGGTGGTCAATGCATTTCCAATGGGCTTCTGATGAACATTGGAGCCAGTAAGTGCGAAGTGGACGTGGTTTTAGTTGGAATTATGTCGCACTTACCAACAGGATATAATGAGGTTATATAGACATGTAACCAATGACATCACATGTTTACAAAAAAGGGCTCCCCAAAGGTCAAACTGTGCCGGGCACAAAATGTACACTGTCTATGACAAGAAACCATCAAATGTACACTGGTCTATGACAAGAAACCATCAAATGTACACTGTCTATGACAAGAAACCATCAAATGTACACTGTCTATGACAAGAAACCATCAAATGTACACTGGTCTATGACAAGAAACCATCAAATGTACACTGTCTATGACAAGAAACCATCAAATGTACACTGGTCTATGACAAGAAACCATCAAATGTACACTGGTCTATGACAAGAAACCATCAAATGTACACTGGTCTATGACAAGAAACCATCAAATGTACACTGTCTATGACAAGAAACCATCAAATGTACACTGGTCTATGACAAGAAACCATCAAATGTACACTGGTCTATGACAAGAAACCATCAAATGTACACTGTCTATGACAAGAAACCATCAAATGTACACTGTCTATGACAAGAAACCATCAAATGTACACTGTCTATGACAAGAAACCATCAAATCTGATATTTTCAGATTATTTTAATTTGATTTATTTTTAATAAGGTACTAACATTTACATCTCAAATCTTATTCATCTGAAATTTGTTTTAATGTTATGTGGAGAAGTACAAAATGTACAAACTCTGCATACAAATACACACACTTTTGCCCATCGGGAAATCACCCTGGTACTCTAAAGGTCATGCAAAGTGTAAACAAGTCACATGGTCTACAATTTCTTTCATAAATGATTTGATATCATGATAATCATGTTCATGTCTATACTTCCATATTAATCTTATTACATGTACGTATGTGCACAGTCGACCAATTTTTACCTAACCGTGTTCAGTGCAACAAGATGCATCTTATTAATCCTCAGCAGAGGACAATTTAGCTACCAGTGGATCTTGTTGTATATTGAGCTGGATGCAACCTCTTCTGTTGTTGAATTGTGTTGCATTCAGCAGGGTGCATGTGAAATATCTGTAGGCCTGTAGGGATACAAGACTGTACAATAACTTCTGAGGACCTATGTATGTATTGCTGTGTTCCTTCCTCCGTGAGTCACCTACGACTTGCCAACCTCTAAGGCCGCCATGCCACCATCAAAAGTAATGATGCTCAAGTAACTTCCCATTCAAGTAAGTTCAAGTACGATGTGTCGCCCTGTTTTTCCTGTTATTGGTAAATTCCTGCAATTACTGTTACATGTTTTAATCCGAACATTGCTACATGTACATATGTCCTACAGTGTATGATTTAATTTCCTTTTAGAAAGTGCTCACGTGAATTTATAATGAGACTGACCATAAATTAGTTTTGAGACATTTTATGAATTATCCATGTTTGGCTTGTGACTATTTTGTTGTGAAATAGGCTAAACTTGTTAAAGTAATTTGTATTCTTAAACTCCCTAGGCCCATTTGCTTATTTATACCTCCATGCTTACACATAACCTGAATCCTCCAAAATCTTCAGTAGTAAAGCATGCACAATGACCACTACCATTGTATGCAGATGACATGTATGCACACTTGTTTCTAATCTGTGATACATGTACATGGCCAGGGACCCTCCCTGCATGCATGGAGCAATAAACAGTGTCCACTGACCCAAGCAATGACCTCTTGCAATCACTATAACAAACATGGTTGTACATGTACCATGGAGGAAGGAAGGCAAGTATGCCTAATAACCTCAATCCTCCAAAATCATTTTTTGGACAGACCAACATGTGCCATGTAACCTCAATCCTCCATTTTCATCCAGTGTCAAATATAACCTGATCAATCCTCCATAATCCACCAAGCAAATAATCACATCTGCCCTCAATCCTTCAAAATCCTTCACCAAGCTGCAATTTCCACATAACCTCAATCCTTCAAAATCCTTCACTTTGCCAAAGAGTTTTTTTTTAGAGGATTTGGGAAGGTTAGGGTTAATAATCACACGTATCGCCTGTGTTTAGTTTTAATTTTTTTTTTAAATTAAATGTTGAATTGCTATTTTTCTGGGGTTAAGGAAGTTACAAGCTATTCAATTGAGACATTGAACAAAAAAAATCCATCAAGGATTAGGACTGGCAGTAAATTAACAAACTCAAATTAATCAAATGCTGGCCTACTGTTTTAAATGCACGTGACCACACAATTTATTGTATGGTCTTCTGATTGGCCAGTACAGATGTAAATCGGAATCAAGCGTTTTTGAAGTATCACTTTTATTTACAGTTTCCAACATCCAAATTTCATAAATTTTATTATCTTTCAAAATTTGTTCGCTTTATAAATATTTTTTGGTGGGTTATCTCTGCCAAAAAAGGGCGATATCTTTCATTAAATAACAATGATGTTCTGATGATAAGGAACAAAATTCCAGAAATAACCAATTAAAAAAATTGAGAAAGAAAAACAAAAAATGTGTAAAGACTTAAAGTGATCGAATGTTAAATTTTAATTCTTAGAAAAAGTAATTAATGTTTACCTTGTCCTTGTCTTGCCTTAACTAACATTAAGCCGTGTATAATAAACACTTTCACGGTAATATGCACTATGTCTGGAATGTGCGTGAGGCTTAAGCCCTGTGTCGCGATGGCAACGAGCATTCGAAATAAACAATTTTGCCCCGTCAAAACATGCTTGTTTTCGTAACAATGTTTGTCTTTTTTTTTTTTTTAGGCCAGAAATCCAAACAAATTTCTACCACGTCTACACGTCCTTCACAAACACCAGTTAAATTCCAAAATATACAATTTATTTTTGATAAGATACACTTGTTAACAATTCTTGTAATATTTATCACGAAACCAATAATACACAAATCAATGTAAATTTAATGGCCTGAATAACACTGGAACTAACAATAACATTAACACAGATCATCATCAATACTATGAAAATTGAAAATCGAAGTAAGATATTTTTACGTATATGATTTCGAAGGTAAAATGCTTAATTTTAACTTATCACTTAAAATCAAGAAATGTTTGGAAAATAATCTCATTATTACTAACCTTATTTGACGGTACACAGTTGGACTATTTTAACGGATCATTTATTTACTTCGCTGGCTATTTTGTAATGTGTGGGACGTGCGTGCAATGTGTACATGCAGTGCCAGTGTGCATGACCAACCTTCTTCTCATCATATTCTCGTCTTTTCACGCTAAAACTCACGGCATTACGGTATTTACCTCAGTCCCAAGCAATATAAAAATATACCCAAGCAATATAATATATATAGAATATATTTAAATTTGAAATAAATTAAGAACAAAATGATACCTTCATTATTGTTTATTATTGCATAAATAGAAATAAAGTATTAAATTTAGGCAATAAAATGTAATCATGTACGTTTACCATTACTAAGTTGTATCGGTGGGTGTAGGGGTACATCTAATACCCAGGTAAAAATGACGTTCATCACGCAGCAGACGACGCCATCATATGCTTGCAGAAGCAGACGCATTTTTTTTTACGATGTCTTCGACTCGTAGAAAACAAAATAAGCCAGTAAAATCTGCTTTTATTACCGAGAATGAAGGTTTGTTGTAAAATGTTCAATTGATATGTTTTCTGAACAATTACCAAAAGTGTGTTTAAGAATAAATTGATTTGTAACCGGTAAAAGTGTTCACAAAGATTTGCAACTAAACTTTGTTGCCGTCTGCTGAACCCGGTACCCATTTTTTCATGTTTGTAAATTCCATTTCCCTTTCCCCCATTCATTCTTTTTCTTTCACGTGCTTACTAATGATTGATTATAGAATCTTCCACTCTTAAAATTGTTTAAAATGACAGGGTCCAGCAATCACCTTACAAAATTATATAAGCCTAGAATAGTATTTACTGCATACTGTGGCGTGGGTATTATTTTGGAAGCTTTTGTGTTGGTTTTTGTTTCGACTATTTCTATTTAATTCTAACATTAAGTTTCTCAAAATCAGTTAATAACGTTAGGGAGGAAAGAATGTCGTATCCGACTGCCACTTTTTCTCCTTCATTATAACAATAATGTAATCTTACCTGCTCAGTAAGGTGTAGGACAATAGATGATGATGGACATATACTTCAAATTATTCCAGAATTATTTGTTTAATGAAACATCAGGCATTTTTGGTAGCCTACCTATACGATGACTTCCTCAGTCATGTCAGTCTGATCTTGTCAACTCCCCCATTTGTGGCCAACAGGGTCATCGTACATGCACAGTGGCAACTACATATAATATAATTTTTCTATTTTCTGATGGGGAAAATTTGTTTAGAATGGAAATAAAGTCCAAAAACCATCATAAAAATGGATTTTAGAGATAGTTTTCACTTTCTGTACCCCCAAAAACCGATAGAATCATTCGTTAACTGGTTAGTGGTTGCAAAAAAACAATCCAAAACAACCCTTAAAAAGTGGCGGTTGGATACGACATTCGTTCCCAATAATTATTGGAAACACAAAAAAAGAGTTCAGAAATTAATTACTTTACAAATCTGCACAACTTTTATTTGGGAAATTTTATTGGATGCCTACCATTTTGTCGTCTGCTTCAGTTGAAGCACACACTTTGCAAACAAAAAAATCAAAAAGAAGTCCGGCTTACAGGAACAAGATTTTTTTCGGGGGAGTTATACAAGTTTGTGACCGTAAATAAAAATGGAAAATCAGAATAAACAGTCCTTGAGGCAGTAATAATGTCCAACAAATAAAAAACGCCAACCAAAGGTGTTTATCCTTGTACTTTATAAGTGAACACAATTCTGTCACCCTAGATGTGGAAGCCATCAGTAAGGTCGCAAATAAAAATGGTTGAATCCTTGATTTTGATATTTTCCTGATCTATAAATCGTTATTGTAAGTTGGAATAATTAGTTTGTTCTGAGAAGAAGAACCGGTGGTTTGATTATAATACTCTGATCATCTTCAGATTGTCTGTATTCTTCTTAAGATTTCCAGAGTATATTGATCAAACCATTGATTTGTCAAATCACTAGTTCTTCTTAGAACCAACACACTAGAGATAGTCACAGATGTCACATAATGTTACTGCAAACGTCCTCTTACTGTTCTTCCACCATGCAAAGCTTCAAATCCTACCTACTGTATAAGTTGTTCAAAATCTTGTGTATCGTCTACAGCACAAGGTAAATCGGGCACAAAGCAGACAGCTTCCAAGAGACTGAGAAAAAGATCAACCACGTCCAAGCGAAGAACTAAACAGATCTCAGAGCCAGCAGAGCCTCTGAGACGTAGCACAAGGAAAAGGAAAAAGAAACAATTCTTTTACCCAACAAAAATCAAAAAGGTGTGGTTTATTATTCCTCAAGATTTATAAACGTATTGTAGTTTTTTGAGCAAATAATTTTATTATGTAGTACAACACTGACAAAAGGGCAATTCCATGATTGTTACAGAGTGACATTTGACTCAAAATGAAAATGATTAAGTGCACATTTCTTCATGCAATCAATAAATTCCTGATTATTTATGTATTATTTATTACACCCATCAAACTCCAATGGCTGGTTTGATTGTATTTGGATGGACTCATTATTTACTGTTATGGCCCAGCCATGGATACTTTGCACAATTCCAGGTGTCCCATTTCTCATCTAAGTCCAACAGTTGGGTGGTAGGGTGTTAGTGCATGGTGTTGGATTTTTACAGATTCAAGAAAGTTCTAAGCCAAAAAAAGCATCTAGTATAAAATCTAGTATAAATCCCTACACAATCATTGGTTAAATAAAGTAACCAAATTGTTTCCATAATTAACTGATGAATTGTTTGTTTATACGGAGTGATGCAGACTTTTACCCTTTTTCAGACAAAAGGATCAAATGGAAACTCTGCTCTCTGTTATAAATCAATATAGATACCTGTATCACATACACCAGGATATGTGCTTTATAATACAGTGACATTCTTAAAATGTTGACATGTTACTCTATTGGACTCTATTGTGACGGCAATAAATCTATGAAATAATATCAGTATGAAAAATTTACCAAAAATCACTTATTTTTCATAATTAAAGACAAACATTTAATTTGTTTCTAACATTTCTTCAGAAATTGGTGTATTACCATAATCTTTAAGTCCAGACTGGATTATAATGAACTGAACATACATTTGAGGGTAGAGTTGGTTGTTGTGTTTGACTAGCCCATATGTGCTGAAATGGCAGCAATTGAGCTGTATACTCCCCAGGGAGCTGAGATGGTTTCAGGAATGATTTATGAGCCTGATGAGCAGGGGTAATAATATAATAATAATAATAATAATAATAATAATAAAGATTTTTAGCGCGCACATATCCACCCTGCTGGGCGCTCAAGGCGCGGAAACAAAGAAAAAACATTAATACAAACAATATACAATGATAGCATAGGGAAAACAAAACAAATTATGTACCGAGATACATGTACCTACAATGCAATTACAAATATACATCATCTTTGAAGAGTTGTGACATAAGATGAGTTTTAAGCATCGACTTGAATCTGGTTATACTATGACAAGATTTGAGTTTAGTTGGAAGATGATTCCAGAGTCTCGGAGCTGCGACAGAAAACGACCTATCACCCCAGTTCCGTTTTGAAGTTGGTTCCTTGAGGAGTGACATGTTGCTGGAGCGCAAATTGCATGATGGAGTGTAGACTTTAAGTAGTTCAGAAATATAAATTGGAGCAATGTTATTAAAAGATTTGTGAACAATTAGCATAAGTTTAAAAACAATTCTCTGTGAAACAGGAAGCCAGTGCAGTTCTTTCAAGATTGGCGTGATATGGCATGACTTTCTGGACAAAGTCACAACACGAGCTGCTGTGTTTTGTATGTGCTGAAGACGAGATATTTGATTCTGCGGAAGACCGTAAAGGAGAGCATTCCCGTTATCAAGCCGTGATGTGACAAATGCATGTATAATTTGTTCAGCAGCACTTTTATTCAAGTATTTCCTAATTCGGCTTATATTTCTGATATGAAATGATATGTGGTTGGAGATATGTGGTTTTAAAGTCATTGTCGAGTCAAATATAACACCCAAATTACGTGCATGTAATGAGGGGGTTATCTGCGGGTCACCAATTGTAATAAATGGAAGAGAAACTTTAGACAATTACGTGATCCAAATAGAACAAATTCTGTTTTTTCATCGTTCAATTTCAGGAAGTTTTGTCTCATCCAACTTCGAATCTCTTGAATACATTTCTCCAGTGTTTTAATGCAGGAATCAGCAGGTTCTTGAGAAGATTTAAAAGTAATGTAAAGCTGCGTGTCATCAGCGTAAACATGGTAATTTAGATTATACTTCAAAATGATATCACGAACTGGAAAGGTATAAACAGTAAACCACTGTGGGCCGAGCACAGAGCCTTGGGGTACAGAATAGTCAAGAGTAACAGGCTCGGAGATAGCGTTACCAATACAAACATGCTGAGGCCTATTTAAAAGGTAGGACTTACACCAATCCAGGGCTGTGTCATGTATTCCAAGATGATATTGAAGGCGGGAGAGAAGGATTTTATGATCGACAGTGTCAAAAGCGGCGCTTAAGTCTAACAAAACTAATGCAGTGATTTTCCCCTCATCCATGGCAGATAAAATGTCATTGTTGACGCGAAGAAGAGCAGTTTGTGTTCCATGACATGATTTGTAGGCTGATGACTGAAATGTGTCTGACAGGTTATTAGCACGAACATGGTCAGAGATCCGTGATGAAACAACTCGCTCGATTGTTTTTCCAAGGTACTTTAAATTCGCTACTGGTCGGTAATTTTTGAAAACTTCCTTGTCCAAATTGGGTTTCTTTAGGAGTGGTTTAACATGAGCAACCTTCTGGCTATTAGGGAAACAACCGGAAGAAAGAGATCTGTTTACAATAATTGTGATATACTTAGCAAACACATCAATATTTTGTTTTATTAGCGAAGTTGGCACTGGATCAAGTTCACATGATTTTGATGGCGATTTCATGATGAGTTTCTTGATCTCCGTAACACTAGTAGGCTCAAACATGGACAGTCTACATTGTGGATCCTTGCGTGATGGTGTTTGTGATAGAATGGCAGGTACTGAGGGAAAAGAACGACGGATATTCTCAATTTTTGTGACAAAAAAGTTTGAAAAAGCATTTGCGTAGGTCCTGATCGGAGTGTGTAGATGGAAGCACTGGAGCTTTGGGTTTATGAAGCAGCTTTTCAACAATGTTAAAGAGTTTTTTCTGATCACCAGAGCTATCTTCCACAAGAGATGAGTAGTGAGTTATTTTTGCCTGGTTAATCATGTTCTTCACAATATCACGTTGGTTACAGTATTCTTGCCGATGTACTCCAAGTTTCCCATTGTCACGCCATCTTCGCTCAAGTTGACGGCGGATTTTCCTTGCAGCACGGATATCATCATTGAACCAGGGGATTCAGATTGTAGTTTAACAGTTCGAGTTTTTATGGAGCATGATCATCCAAGATGTTACGGACAGTAGATTCAAATAGACTGACACAAGAATCCAGCTCACCATCTTCAAGGTTTACATTTTCCAGTTGAGATTCAATATCATGACATAAATCTTTAATATTTACTTTTTTCCAGTGGCGAGTAGTTACAGAAATGGTAGGTATGGGAGGTTTTTTAAGGTTCAAATTTACCATGATTGCATAATGATCAGATAAGCCAGGATGAATAGTTATATTCGAGATAAGAGGTGAAGTATTTTCACATGTTATCATGAGGTCAAGACAGTGACCATACCGATGAGTGGGTGCTGTGATGTGCTGTATAAGTCCATGAGCAGAGAGCAGATCTTTAAACTGATTTGCATAACTGTTTGAAATAATGTCCATATGAATGTTAAAATCGCCGGTTAAAATAATGTCAGATGGGTGTAAGAGATAATCGACAATTAATTTTTCAAATTCCTGCAGAAAACTGGAGAAGTTTACATGTTTACCATCAACATCCCTTTCTGGTCGATAAATATTAACAAGGCGAACAGATCTAGAGTTGCACGTTACCTCAGCATGCAGAGATTCAAATGTTAGGTAGTCAATGTTAACACTTTTCATACTGACAGATAAACTGGACCTAAAGAGTAGTGCAACCCCTCCACCGGTCTTTATTGGTCTGGGGATATGATGGAGAGAGTAGCCAGCAGGAGTACACTCACGGGGTGGCAAGTCATGTGTTTAAACCATGTCTCGGTTATGGCAACAAGATCCAAATTGTTTTGAAGTACAAAGTCAACAAATTCATCCGATTTGTTACATATGGATTGAGTATTCAAGACACAGAGCTGAAGTTTAGACTCATCGTAAACATTTGGAGTTGAAGTTATGCCAATGTCGCTTGTTGATGTGGTTGAGTTCACTGCTGGGGGTTGGTAAGGCTGGAGTGCTAGTTGTGTATGTCTGTCCATTCTACGGCGACCAGCTTTTTTACCTCTATGTGTGCGGCGGTATGTTTGGGGTTGATTAGCAAGTATTCCAAGACAGTTCAATTGACTCAATCCTAAATAAGATAAAGCTACATCAGTACATGGAGCATTGCGAAGATTGAGTAGTTCATTACGGCTGTAGGAAATTTTATGGAGCTGAGTGGCGTTTGTGGGTGTGTTGATCAGTGTTTCAGGTCCAGGGTTTGGGTTTATGTCACCAGAAATTAAGAGTTCCAGGTGAAAGGTGGCAGATGAATTATCATAGTATGATATAGGACGCCTCAAGAATTTAAGATGGCGGATTTTAGTTGAACAATCTGTAGATTGCATCTTGTAGCCATCTACTGATGAGTCATTGAGACACCATGGTCTGGATAGCAGGAGTAGAATAAACAGGATGTAGACCTCCATTGTCTGATCACAAAGTTGTTGATCCAAACAAAAGGCTTGTGGTCAAGCTACAGGTTATAATCTCTAGCTACAGGTTATAATCTAAATCAGAGTTGACTGCACAAATAAAATGAAGATCCAAAATGTGTATACACTCAACAGTAAATTTTTACTGCACAGACATACAAAAAAACAACAGTTTTTCACTTATAAGAAAACAAATGTACAAATACTCACATAAAACGTCCAGTAGATTCCAGGTGTAATAAGAAATCCACTAGTATAAAAATGAAGACAAACTTGTAGCTACAAAACACTTACTTAGCACAAAAACTGGAGAGCTGTTATGAGTTGCTGCGTGTAAGGCGCTCACTCATCATTGAGCACCAGTTTGGTGGATACGTGCGCTATATAAGTCTACATTATTATTATTATTATTTTATTATTTATCCGAGTCAAAAGAAAATCAAATCCCCACATCCTTAGCAACACTCAATCATGCCACTCAGGCCACCAAGTTCAACTTGCCATAAAGCTGATGGAACATTTCAAAGCTTGACTGTAATAGCAATAGTCGTCATGGAAGGTGTAACGTCCATGCTGTTTGATTGACCGATTGGATCAGTCTATTGTCAAGTCTTAATCCCAAGGACCAACAGTTTATAAGCACTGGTTGCCAGTGACATCGCATAACAATTGTTCTGCAATGTTTTTCTGAATGGTAATCTCATTTTATAGGTACATTTGACTTATAATTTCAGTCCATGCAATTATTTACTTGTATTAACAATGTTGATTAACATGTTGATTAATGATCTGTAAAATGTTTTACAGAAACTTGACAATACTATAGGGCATGAATGGGAGACTTTTTTTAAGATACTAGGTAGCAGCAGTTTTACTGGTCCTTTTCCATTGTTCTTGATTTCATGCATATGCTCGGAATAACATAAATAATAGAAATAGACCAGGAAGTCGGCTGCCATCTACTGTAGCATCTGAAAAAATCTCCCATTGTCTTAGTCATGGTGTATATCCAAGATTCTTGTGAGGAGAGGATTTAGATATTCAATCCTGTTTGGTTTTTTACCTTTTTAGAGAAAGGCCTCATTAACTGAATCACCATCTGACAGCAAGAATGTCGAGAGTGTGCATTCATCACAATCAGATGAGCTGTCTGATGTGGAGCCATCCAGCGGACTGGCTCTCCTGGCTGAGGTCTCCAATGCTGACCAGGCTCTGCTTAACACTAAGGCCAAACCGACCACCCCTACAAAGAAACAGCGACCGGCGGGGAGAACTAAAAAAGACCAGTCGGCAGCGAGCGACTCATCAGCCAGACGCAGACGAGAGCAACCGGCCAAATACAAGGGATTCTCCATGGGGAAGAAATCTCTGCAGAAGCAGCGGAGGATGGTTCTGGATGTGGACATGCTCCGCAAGCTCTCCATCGCAAAGCTCATCAGTAAGTTCTCTGTCTACTCCTCCATCAAGGTACCCAAGGATGCCTTCACCACCACCATCCGGCACTCGTACAGTTGTACAATGTTACCCGGCATATGCAACGAGAAATTCTGCGGTTTGTTGATCGATACCAAGAACCAGATTAAACGTCATCTGTTGCGCCACATTGGTGAGCTTCTGACCATGACCACCCAGAACAGTCAAAGTGAGTATTTGAATTAATTCTTTTGTCATGATTTTGTTCAGATGGGAGTAGGTTTTCTGATTTGTGGGGCTGTAAAAAAATTGTGCTTTAACGCCACATTTTGATCGGTATGGTTTGACTCGTCTCGGGCCTGTTCATACTTCACAAGATCTGGAAAGTGAAGCTAAGTTATGATTTGAAAGATTGATCTGTGACAAGCTATTTGATCTGGTCGCCTGAAGTACAGATTTTTAAAAAAAGAATGGAAAATTTTCATTGGAAAGTAACCATCGAGTAAACATTTTTATTTCATCATCAAGGTTTCACTACAGATACCAGGAACAAGAAAGACGAAGAGCCTGAGAATGACACATCCGACACAGAGGACACCTTGCTAGGCAAAACGGCTGAGCAGGACATGGTCACCTATGCCATCCCATCAGGCACCAGACACGTCACTGTCAATCTTCCCAAATCCATGGACATCAAGGAGTCCACGTACACGGTAATCCGCTCCTCCACTGGTGGCAACGAGGTGGTGCTCCTGCCCAAGGGACACCTGCTCACTCTTTCCAGCATGGTCGAAGAATTCAAACCACACCAATTTGTCCAGTCGCCATGGGGAGGAAATTCAGTCGTCAAACTGGAGAAGGATTTGACTGGAGTTGAAAGCTTTCAGGATTACTTTGATGAAGGTGATGAGGAAGGTGATTTCAATGATGAGAACAAAGATGACAACACAGATGAGGACAGGCTCGTTGAGAACTTCTTGAAAGAGGAAGACAAGGATGACAAGTACAGTCTGCGCAAGGTGCTTTGCAACACGACTCAATTTATGGACTCGGTTGTCGAGACGAATGTCATCGCGCCTGAATCACAGACTGTTGAATGTGACATCGAGATCCGGACCAAAAGGAAAAAGTACACCAAGAAATACGACCTACCTCGAGAGGTTGGCAAGTGCCAAAAGACATTTGAGAAAAGTAACACCAAATATGTATCATTCAAAAGCATTGAGGCCATAGAACCTCCACATGCTGACCATAACTATGCATTTAACCTATATGAAACTCTTGAGGACAGGGACAGAGTAGACATTCCTCACACTGACGCCACCGGTCGGCCGGTATCAGAACCGGAACTGTCGGTGGATGAGTTGACGTATTTACACACTCGGCACCGGCCAAGCGCCCCAAAGGCCAAAAGAGCCCGCAAGTCAAGACCCCAGGGTGCCAAGACTAAGAGTAAGATCAAGAAAGCTGAGCCTAAACCCACAACAGAGGAGGAGAAGAGAAATAAGGTGAATCCATGATACGTTTCTGGAAAATTTGTCCACTTGAAATTTAGGAAAGTGAAACTTGACTTTGTTTCAGTTTATTGTTTGAGTGTTATTTATCACTTTCATTTTTTTATGATCTCACTGTTCCGAAAGTCACTCCAAAATTATTGCCCAGAGGATACACATAAAACATCATAGGCTAGCAAACATAAGGCTGTAATAGTTTCCATCGTCATGCCTCAAAGCTTATCACATCTGGATGTAGGGTCAAGTTTTATGACTCGCTCCTCTTGAGGTTTGGGAATACACGCTTGTGTACATTGATGGATACAATTTTCATGCACAAGAGAATGAGGAATAACCACTCACATCCTCTGTGTGCAACATCCCCAAAGCATGTATTAGTTACTGTATGACACTGAGTATATTCAATAAATTGTTGTATACATTTTTATGTCATTCTGCTCTTTTTATGTTATTACATACATAATGTCAGATCTGATTTGAATCAAAACCGAGTTTAAATTTTGCTATCTTATTTTTATTTTAATCACCATTATTTTCTGATTTGCATATTTCTTGCAGAAGAAAGCCTTGGAGTTACTAAATATATTAGGCAAGAAGGCAAGAAACAGGAAAGGACCATTCACATGTGAGATATGCAGTAAGAAAGTAACTGCTGCAGGGACACTCCGAGCTCACTACCGCAGCCACGCAGGTAAAGTAACCAGGCAAACATCTGCAAGCACTTCATGTCTAATGAACACTGCCATAGGTTTTTATTATGTACATGAACTTTAGCTTCTGTTTTGATGTTGCTGCCATTAATCACTAAAATATATATTGCCATGCTTGTTATACAGCAGTGTTTTCTATATATTTCTGAAATAAGTAACTATCATATATATACACTATGAACATCTCCTCCGTGAATGCACCGTGAAAGCTCGGTGAATTGCACTTTTTCCGTGAATTTCACGGCGCTCGTTCCCATTTCACGGTGTGAGAGCACCGTGAATGCACGGTGAACCAATTGCGTTAAACAAATCTTTGTTTGGTCCTCGGTGAAAGCTGGGTGAAAAGCGCGTGAACCTCGAAGCTCAGTTGAGGCCAGCTCAAAGGTTATCCTCTTGCCCATTGTTGACGCTTTTGTGCATGTGATAATCCCTCTTGGATGGAAGGTAAGACACTAAACATAACGGCACTGTTGGTATTTTCTTCCTCCAGCAGCTCCATGGTTATAGGTTGCTTGAAAAAATTCTGCTACGACTTGGACGGGCAGGTTACATTTTTCGCATTGCAATTTCGCGAGCTGATCGTTGCAACGATACAGGGGCCCATTGCTTTTTGTTTGGCTTTCTTTAGCAGTAGAGGAAAATACAGTAGGCCTTGATGTCCGTTAACAATAAATGTAACTGTGAAATGATTAAATTCGCTGCCAAAGGCTCATAGAAACACAATTCTGGCAGCTACAACAATCCTCTTTAACCCCGGCAGGACTTTGGCGAAGGTCGGTCTGTTTTGTATGTTTGCAAATTTATTTATGTTATTGTTTATGAACCCGGTGAGGTTTATAGTTTTGCGATATATGACTCGATTAACGAGCGTCGTTTATTCACGATCGGCACGTGACTTGTGTGAGGAAGCGCGCCGCCGCGAAACCATTCACGGTGACCTCTAGTACGTTCAAAATGCATGCCGCCCGATTACCAGCCGCGACCATGTGCTCGCGGCGGGAACCCAGTAACAATTACACACTTGCTTACCACCACACGCAGTCCTCATTTATTTCCAGGATCGTGTAAACATTACCAACGTCGAAGTGTCATTATCTGGGTTCCTTCCTCCATGATTCATGTGTTTCTACTTTTTCCGTGCTATGATGTACTTTATGCTTTACAAGGAATCGAATTGTTTTATTCAAAGCAAATGGATTAATAATGA
The DNA here is from genome assembly GCA_029582265.1 of Zoroaster sp. YZ-2022. Taxonomy (NCBI): domain Eukaryota; kingdom Metazoa; phylum Echinodermata; class Asteroidea; order Forcipulatida; family Zoroasteridae; genus Zoroaster; species Zoroaster sp. YZ-2022. The sequence goes on along the minus strand of CM055821.1, from coordinate 13,538,673 downwards.
TACTTGGCTTGTCACTTGAAATAATTTATTTGGCAATAGGCCTATGTATTTGTAAATATAAACAGGAAACTGAACATCAACAAGTTACCTAAATATAAAGCTTTGGCCTAGTCATGCACACGTATCAAAGCGATGCGCTAAATAGTGTTTAAAGTTTATATTGATGATTTATATGTAAGTTTTAATACCTTGACGGTTGTGCCTACACTTGTCATTGATAACAGATCAATTATTACAAACGGCTTTAATTTGTTCTTCTCCATGGAACTGTCGCTTTACAACATCTTAGTCTTACAATAATAAAACTAATCCTTACTCAAAACATAGTGCCATCAAAATTAGAGTTTTTCGTTACATGAGATGAGAAAAAGGGACATCAAACCTCGGATCAATAGCGATGCTCATTGATTGTTGATTATATCAATAAAATAATAATCATGAAGTTAAATTATCAAAACCGTGAGAAGATGATAGTCCATAATAAATTGGTTTCACACATGCAGCTGCTTCATGTCATGTCCCCTGACGTGCTGATACAATTACGTGGGTAGTACACTTGGAAGGAGCCAGGCTGAAGTGCGCCCTCTTCGTTTCAAGAATTGTTTTCTTAAAAAAAAAATTTCATTCCCAACAATTCATTTATTTATTTATTTCAGCTTTCTTTATTCAGGTAGCAACGATTAAACTTCACAAAATTGTGTTATGATAGCTGAGTTCAAAATCGAATCATGCCTTGAATTTTCAATAACATACATAACCGCTAAGAGAATAATGAGCAAATTTGTTGACAAATTTGAGACTCTTTTAACTGGCACGAGGTGCCCAATATCGATCAGTGAACCACAGAGTTGCCCGGCGAGCGCTGTCATGCACGTCGGCCTGGGGGTCGACTGCAGCGTGTACCAGATTCAGATTCATTCCTTGTGTCTCATCGTTAAAGATTTCTTTCTTAGAAATCCTTGCCAAAAATCACAACGCTTTTATTAAAGCGTCACCAAAATTGTCTCATGATATCGGACCATAAGTTCGAATCATGTCTTGAATTTTCAATGACCTACATGAAACGCTTAAGAAATAATGAGCAAATTTGTTAACAAATTTAAGACTTCACTTTGCACAAGTACGACTGACTTCCACTGTAGAGATGTTTAAGAAATCCTTTCAAAAAATCCTGGCAACGCTTTTATTAAACGTCACTAAAACTGTCTCATGATATCGGACCATAAAGTTCAATCATGTCTTGAATTTTCAATAACATACATGAAGCCGCTAAGAATAATGAGCAAATTTGTTGACAAATTTGAGACTCTTTGCTCAAGCACGAGGTGCCCAATATCGATCAGTGAACCACAGAGATTGCTTCGACGCCAACGCATGCGTCGGCCTGGGGTCGACCAGCGCAGCGTATGCCAGATTCAGATTCATTCCTTGTGTCTCATCGTTAAAGATTTCTTTCTTAGAAATCCTTGCCAAAAAATCACAACGCTTTTATTAGCGTCACCAAAATTGTCTCATGATATCGGACCATAAGTTCGAATCATGTCTTGAATTTCAATGACCTACATGGAAGCCGCTTAAGAAATAATGAGCAAATTTGTTAACAAATTTAAGACTTCACTTTGCAAGTACGACTGACTTCCACTGTAGAGATGTTTAAGAAATCCTTGCCAAAAATCACAACGCTTATTAAACGTCACCAAAACTGTCTCATGATATCGGACCATAAGTTCGAATCATGTCTTGAATTTTCAATAACATACATGTCAGCTAAGAATAATGAGCAAATTTGTTGACAAATTTGAGACTCTTTGCTCAAGTCACGAGGTGCCCAATATCGATCAGTGAACCACAGAGATTACCCGAACGCCGAGCAACGCACGTCGGCCTGGGGTCGACCGTGTGCAGTGCGTGTACCAGATTCAGATTCATTCCTTGTGTCTCATCGTTAAAGATTTCTTTCTTAGAAATCCTTGCCAAAAATCACAACGCTTTATTAAACATCACCAAAATTGTCTCATGATATCGGACCATAAGTTCGAATCATGTCTTAATTTTCAATGACCTACCGGTACATGAAGCCGCTAAGAAATAATGAGCAAATTTGTTAACAAACCACTTTTGTGCCACTGTGTAACAAAACGCCTAATCTGCATTTTTTAAAAAACAGAAAAGTAGCAAAATTTACCGCTTGTCTTCAAACCGGCAAAAGGCAGAAAGCTGAACTTGTTTAAAGACAAAGAAAAGCGGAAAAGGCACTTGCAACAACGTTCAATCTGCTTTTTCAATATTTAGAAAGCTGAAAGCAGATATCCACTTTCGACCTCCACAGCTAGTTGGCACCATTCTTGGATTTAAATTTTTGCGTGCATCTTGGAAAATAAATAAACGGCCTGCATCTTCTTTCTTGTGAAGTGTCATTGGCGAGCGGTCTCAGATTACCGGACTCAAGTTCCGGTGTTAGCAGCAGAATGTGGGTTCAATCCTGGCCGTGACAATTGTGTCCTTGAGCAAGACACTTAACCATATTTGTTTCACTATAATTTTATTTCTCGTAACAAGCATGACTTGGATAAGTTTATGCAACCAATACCGCCATAGTTTTGTAAATTTTCCGAGAAATGCTAGCCAACAGTAAGTGCGTAATTTCACAGTGCGTGAATCACGCATTACATGGACGTATGTTGGCCTCATAAAAACAGTATTGCAACACTTACAGTTTATGTCACCAAATTAAAAACAATAAATAAAAACACAATGTTAACCCGAAAAAACATCAAGTTTTATGCATTTGGATGTGGTAGTATTCAGTTCACTTTTTTATATTTTTTATTTGCTAGTCGCACCTTTGACAGCATGTTGACGACCACCAAAGCTAAGCCTAGCCCTGGCCACGTAATGTACATTTTATAACATACACGTTGTGTATGCGGTGTACATGACATCGGAATCGGACGATCAATGCGTCAATGTTATATATCCGACGCACACGCTGCATGCACGCCTATGTACAGACTCGGCATGTATTATTTACGTTGCGTGTTTTGACTAAACTAATCCATTCATCCAAGATAAGCGCACAATGGAGAGGTTATTACTACTAAAGCCTAAACCATGCCTTGCTTTTGTGTCAGTGCAATAGGATTAAATCCACTGTATAACAATAGAGACATACACTGTGAATAGGGTGAAAACACCGTGAACGAAACCACTGGGGCGTAAGCACCGTGAACTCGCCGTGAAAATGCATTTTCACGGAAAAAGTGCAATTCACCGAGCTTTCACGGTGCATTCACGGAGGAGATGTTCATAGTGATAGCTGCCTTGATATTTGTTTATAAATTCTCATTACCATTTGACTTTTATTCCTCAGGAATCAAACCCTTTGAGTGTAGCAAGTGTGCAGCCACCTTCACTCGTCTCCACAGCCTCAAATATCATCTGATGATTCACAATGAGCAGACACGTTTCATGTGCGACCACTGCGGCCGCGAGTTCCGCCACTCCAGCCACTTCAGGGAGCACCTGAGACGCCACACAGGTGAGGAGCCCTTTGGCTGTACGGACTGCCCGCTGCGCTTTAAGACTAGGAATACATACAAGAGACACCTGAAGGCCAAACATCAGAAGAAACTCACGGCAAAGGGGATTTCGCTGATCGTAAAGAAAGAATGAAATCTGAATGCAAAAGCTACCTCCCCTTGTAATACCGGTATCATGCCACAACTATCTTGTTAGTCTCTCGTAAAAATCCATTGGTTTGTAAACTTTGAAATGCCGGATATATATCGCCTGAAAGTGAATAACAAGTGGTGATCATGCAATACATCCGTGGAATGCATTCCAATCACATTGGTTTCTCATGTTTAGGACATGTACTTCCCTGTCAGCCATTTTCCAAGTTGTGAACTGGATTTAGTGTTGATCACTTCCAATTCCTGACTCATAAACTGGGATTTATACAAGGTGATTGGAATACAGGAATGCAGCATTTATGACTGTATGAAGTGCTTCCAATTTGATTCTGACAATATACATTGTTTCTGGGATAATCTTTTACTACCTGATCTGTTTATGTCGCTGAAACATTCATGGATCAGTTTCATTAAATATTACTTTGATTCATATAAAGTAAGCTTGCATATACAATAAATTTGTACAAATGATGTATACGGCATTTAGAGACACCTTTGGAATTTTAATCTTATTTCTCTGAACCATCTCAAAAGAGCACTTAGGTCAGATTATCAGATTTTTATTTTTTATTTCATAATTTACAGTGTATATTCTATTTATATTCAACATTGAAAGTAAGCACCTATACACTTTTGGTTATCTCAAAAAACATAAATGATCACAGTTTTACATAAAACATGGTATCAAATATCTCTTGGAATAATTATTTCCTACTCAGGGGCTATAAATTTCTGTCATTGAATTTCTGTCATCCGAAGATAGGTATTCCTTGTTGGAATGAATACGAACAATCTGAATGCATTTTCACTATTTATTCATTAACAACACAACGGAATAAGCTGAAACTTTCACAGGTTGGTTTTATACGTACATGTTTATATCTTCATCTTAATATTAATGTATGAATTGTACCAACGGTGTTTACTAGCTTCAAATGTTATGTGGAGTGTGTGTGTTCAGCTTTTTTAAGATTTAGACTCGAGCAGTTTCAGACTCAAGTGGATTCTATTGGTGGAAAACTGTGTTAAAAACCAATGAAATCTACATTCTTATAGACCATTTGGTGATCACTAGATTACCCAACTTCGTACTGGTGCATATGTGAGTCGCGTGTCAGCAGTTAAGCGCTTGGCAGTGTCTCAAGCATGACATTGATCTGTGACATAGTTGCACAAGGTCTATATGTAAAAGGGGGTTTTCATACCAAAATGCTACCAACTGGAATTATTTTGTTAAACTCAAAGGAATCTATGGTTATTGCATTGAACTTTTTAATTGATCACAATTACATTTGGTCACACTCATCGTATCACTGTGCAGTTATGATGAGCTTCAGTGAGTTGTATGGTTCCTGCTGCACATGAATTTACAATGAAGGTTTTGGCTTTTTACACTAGATGTCAATTGTTGTTATATTAGTATGAGGCATTCACATTCATGATCATGAGATGAGAAGTGTAGCTCCAAGACTTGGTCATACTTATAACCATGCATGAAAGTCATACACAATATCTGTGGTGACCCTTAAATAACTCAAATAATCAATTTATTACCCATTCTAGAAATACCACAGCTACATGTAATTTTTCATATGTTAAGATGACTATATGACATAAAACACAAAAAAGGGGGCCACTTTCCTAACGTCACGTTAGCAGTTTTTCTTATGGTTGTAATTTTTTTTTTAACATCTGAAACCACCAAAAAAGAATTTCAACATTTGAATAGACATGCATGCTTATCCTAAAGATAATTTGAGTTGATTATTACTATTATTTTTTTAATTACCCTAAAATTTCCATCAACAAATGGACGGAAAAGTGAGGAAACTTTTTCCGTCCAATTTTTATGGAAATTTGAGGGTAAAAAAAACTCAAATTAGTTCTAGTATAAGCCTGCATGTCCATTCACATGTTGAAACACTTTTTGGTCGGTTTCAGGTACTTAAAAATAAATAACCATTGGAAAAACTGCTAACGTGACGGATGCAAAGTGGCCCCCTTTATTGTGTTTTATGTCATATTGATTTGAATTGTATATATTTGTAAATTGTAAATAACAAAATGATATCTAGCTAGAAATAAATAAAAGGTTAACATTATCTCATCTTGGGGTGCAGGCTCTACCTGTGGTAACTACTTGTACATAAACTGTAAGCCGATTCATACTTGCTGTGTGTACCCACAGTCCATACGCAGTCAGTTGTGTACAAGATGGAATGCTAGTTCATACTTCCCTGGTCAAAACAATTGATTCATGTCTCCAACTGGAAAATGTACATATATTATAAATATGTCCTCTCAAAGAGCGCATTTATGTGCAAACTTTCTCTGCACATTTCCATGCACTGCGTATGTAGTGAAAATGTAGAGAGTATGAACCTACCTTAAAGCTTTTTTGATAAGTTCTGTCTATGGTCAAGCATTCTAGTGATATGGGGTCAATTTCTTAGAGCTGCTTAGCAGAGAAATTTTGCTCAGCAATTATTTTGCTATGCAATATAAAATAGGCTACCAGTTGAAATGCATACATGTACATATTGTATGAAAGGTTGGCTGGTTATCTAAAGAAATCTGCTTAGCTAATTTGTTTGCTTAGCAACTCTGTGAAATTAGTCTGTCTAGCTGGGCTATTCCTGGATTGTGGTTACCGTAGATCATCCATCTGCAATCCTATGCAGCAGTAAAGACAAATATGACCATGAGGGGTTTAAAATATAACTCGGGAGTTGGATTTAGAATGTGAAACAATTAAGTCTGGCTATTACCTGATCTGCATACTGTAATATAACAAAAGAAATATGCATTTTTTTTATATTGATATTTTTAATTTCAAAGGATTATTAGTTATGAGTAATTGTGAAAATATGGTTCTGTATCCAGGTCTAGAAAATGCTGCCCCCCCCCCCCCCCGAAAAAAAATAGATAGAAAAGAAACAAGAAGTCTCGTAGTATTTTGTGAACTTGAATGTTAATCCAGCCTCTGTCCAAACTTGCTACTCTTTTCTACACTTCTAAAGTCATTTTGTTATTAAATCAACCAAAGATATGTGAAGTGTGGGCCCTACATAGTGTTATTTGGGTTTTGCAACATATTTGACGGAATTTATCAGTACATAAACAAATGGATTTGATTTGAATGCTTGTCAATCTGTTCAATATATGCAACTGATTCATAAGCTGAACAAGCATGACCGACAAAAGTATTTCAAACTTAATTCTCGGGATATATTTTAAAAAGTGAAGGTACAACATTGGTAATGAAAACAAATAATGAAATTGTTTTTACCTCAAACTTACTCAACAATAAAGTATATGATGTATCAAACATCCCTTGAAATACTTGTGTGATCTGCTGACATTTCTGCAGAATAGTCGAATATTATTTCCATTTTTTATACAGTTCTGTACCTACAAACAAACCATGTTAGAATAAATATGAAGTTTGAGCGTGGTGATTTATTAAATACACTTTTCTCTGTAATAAGCAAACACAGGTTGGCGGTTAAATTTATATCTTGATTCAAAGAGAGAAGCATACTTTAAAAAACAATGTTGTACCTTTCCTTTAATATTGATTTTATTGACCTAAATACAACAAACCCAAATATACTTTTTGTTGGTTTATGCTTTGTATGAATCAATGCAAATATTGATTTCAAAAGCTGAGGTTTGATTTGTTTCACTTCGCATTAGATTTGAACCAGCATTTGAATATTTAAAAATACTGAATATTAATTGTGACCACTGTACATAGAATGTTCCCTTTATTACCAGGACTCCTTTTTTTAGCTTCTAGGGATCCCTTTTAAACCATTACTGCTGCAAAACTTAATATTTATCAATGAGAATGCATTACAGCTATTTTATGAACCATTTTCCCCAAAAAATGTATTTAAGAACAGTTTGCCATGTAAAGAGAAATTATTTATTAAAATTGTCACAGAATATTGCTAACCCTATTCATATGTTAGAGTGAATCATTTAGGTTATTTTTTATGGGGGTCTCACTGTTTTGAAAACAGGCCTATGCAGCCACTATCTGCAGAAATGATGGCAAATGTTTGAAATGACTCTTGGTCATATAATTTGGAAACATCATAATTTGCTCAAAATCTGAATTTTTGACAATACCAGCTAGGGCAGAATTTTCCAAAAATTAGGTCCGAAATTTTTTATTTCCGCATAATTTACACATGATTTTTTTAATAGTAAGAACTCACTGACCCTGATCAACTCAGAGGTACATATGTAAAGCCATTCTGAAACATGCCGTCTTTCTTTCCTCATTTGTCAAGTGAATGGGTGCCCAATATCACCTACAGAATGACATCACGAGAGGTTGCATATTGAGTGCTTGGAGCACAAACATTTTTGTTGATTTGGTGGTTTTAGCATAATATGATGTAATATTACACTCTAGATGATACGCATTGATGGTGAAAATAGCATTAGAAAAAAGTGCATATTTCCATTTCCACATCAACAGAAACCTGACTTTTTTCTCAAACTACGCACTTAAAAAAATATGTGTACTTAACATGTTTGCGCTCCAAGCACTCGATATGATGTCACAGGCTGAAGGGTGCCCTCACTACATGTATACAAAAGTGTGTTCCCATCGTTCAACTTCAACCACAGCAACGAATACAAGCTCTCTATTCACACTCAACAAAGGTTATTAAGCACCCAAGGTACTAATGGCTGAAAACAATTTTCTTGAAATTAAAAACAAGAAGAAAACTGATAGTTAGTTTTGTTTTTTAATGAGGCACTTGCTCTCTGCCAATATGTACATATGTGAACAATGCAAGCAAAAATGTGAATTAAATTATCAACTATTTCAACTAGTCATGTGCAATTTATTTCTTTTTGGAACAAAAGAGTTGCATTTCTGGTAGTGAATACAATTTGGGAGGGCAAATATACAAGGGGAGTTGGTTAAAATATATATATTCAACATCTTTATAATTGTAATTATACTAGCCACACACAAAAATTATGTGTGAACTTTAGAATGCATTGCTTATGGTATAATTATCGCTTGTAATTCTGTTAACAATTAAATGCAACATCAAAAAAATAAATATGTACAAATAAATGCGTCTGAAATTAATAATGTTCTACATCCAAATTATTGAATAAATACTTCACAATGGCAGCCTACATACAACTTAAATAATTATCTTTTTTGGCTTTCTTTTAATTATTTACTTGCATTTATTTATACATTATTAAACTAAAACATTCTGAAATTGAATGGACAATATTGACACTAGAACATGTACTGCAGTGTTTTATTCAACAAAAAATCAGTTTGCAAAAGCTAGGCACAAAAAAAACCATTTTGGTTTTTGCATTCTGGCTGGTTCACACTTCACTCCAGAAATGCGTAAGTGAAAATAAGTTCATAATTTTTCACAAAAGTAGTTACTGTCAGAATTCCATCAATGAATGCACAATGATGAACTTGCTGCTACACAGGGATCTAAACAGGCCCGTTGTTACCAGGCAAGCATCAACAGAATAACACCTGTACAATAGTAAGCAGGATGTCATGGGTTCAAGTCCAACCCAAGTCACCTGTGTTTTGTTTTAATCCACAGATCACCAAGAGCAATAAGCAGACAGTGAGCTATTAAAGCCATGTAGGTTATGGGCAAAAATAGTATCAGTTCATCATTTATTCAACTTATATTTGCTGTTAATATATTTGTTGTACATCGGTGCCACAAATGTGTTTTTGCTTGCACTGTAGCATGGAGTATGAACCAGCCTTAAAAACCCACTTTCTATATCAGACTCCTTTGTTCTTGTCAATTAGCACCTGGGTGGAGAAGGCATGAAGTGCAATGACCTTGATGCAGGATTACAGTAATCCCAGAGCAGCTGTTGGTTAGTGCACTTGGCAGCACTGATTGATACGAATATCAGGGGTTAATTTAATTTGAGAAAGGCGTCAAATACAGAAATTGAAATGACAGTGCTACGCCTCAAAGGAGAAGTACAATATTGATAATTATCAGATTATCAAATTTATAATGAATTACTATCTAAAAAGCATTCTTGGTGTAAAGTCATTACAAATATCAAATTATCTTCATCAATCTTTGTGTAAAAAAGAATTGTCAAATTTACAAAAACATAAAAAATATGCAACAGATTTTCATCTTTATCTCAAAACTTTCAAATGTTAATTTTATGATAATTTCTTGAAAACTAGAGGGTTGAAATTCATGTACATTTCCAAAACCAACGTTGTAATTTCCCTTTTAAACATGTGAACAATTAAATTTGACTGAAAGAAAGGAAGAAAGATTTAGAAAATGATACAATCCAATTAATTATTGCTTTTGACATCAGCAAACGTTTGCTTCTTTGAGAATGCCCATTTTAGTAAATTTAACATCGTTTGTAGAATCTGCATCCCACAATATCAGCCTTTGGGACAATATAAAGGTTTTTTGTATGTCTATGTGATCTGGATAACAAACCGATTTTCATCTTAATCTTTCTACAAAACTATAGCACATCCTGAGCATAAAGAATGAGGTTTTTTTCCTATTTAATTTTAAACAAAGTTGCACAGGTTAACAAGGAATTTTTGCTCATGCGCATGCATACTTCCATTAGCTACTTCCCATAGTTTGTGCTGTGTATATTTGCAGAAAATTGTGCATGTATTAGTGCAAAGGCACCAGAGTTGGAGCACTCATACACAAATTCATGTCTTTTTTTCCTGTACTGGACTACAAGTCTGTTAAGCACATCTTTTATGGACTAAATACTTGGTTATTATATGATCAATAAAACCATGTGCAGGTAGTTTCCCTATCTGCACTGTTACTTAAGTGTCAAACACTAAACCAGGTTAGCGTGTATAATTTGTGACAATGTCCAACTTGGGCAATACCAAACACATTATTTGAAACCGACTAAAACCCTGGCAAACTATGAAATCTCTATGAGCAATATTCCACCATGAGTCCATGAACACAAATAACAGTACCTGTCCAACCATATAATGTTATGACTAAAAAATACAAATAATACACTATCTACAGTTAAGCTGACAATGAACAGACAGCACTTATACTATTGCACAGAATAATTTCAATACCAATCTCTCTTTTACTCTTGAAACTTTTCAAACTCCCAAAGTCAGGCACAAGATTTATCTGTTTTTAAAAGGAAGGTACAACACTGGCAGCTATCAGAATACAAAATTACCAAATTATTATCCAAATGATATTCTTGATGTTAAGTTGGTTAATGTACCAATGAGTGCTCTCATTGCAAAAGAAATTGCAACGAAATATGCATATTTTCAAAGATTTCAAACAGTGTTTCCAATAGTGTTCTGTAAAAATTGTATAAATTTGTTCACACTTTTCTCATGACTTAGACTTTGGTTTGAACCAAACTTACAGTTTGGTTGTGTAATATTTATCGTGATTCAAAGAGAGTAAGCATACTCATAGAAGCAGTTTTGCCAACATTACCAATGTTGTACATTCCCCTAACAGTGCACAATAAGAGTGCAGTGGGAAAAAACAAAAACATGGTTCTTGAAGTGTCTCTACATCTGTTCTGGAAAAGTATATTCCAGGAATATATTATGGCCAAGCCTGAAACAAATATGTGTTTCTATGACTTTAAACGAGGCAAAAGACCTATGCAGCAGTGCCTTTGTGAAAAGTGCATGTGGGCATTTTGGTAAATGAACCCATACCTTACAGCTTCACATAGTTTTGATGAAAACATTTCTACCTAAAGATTTGTGCCTTTTTACCTTAAAATATCTTCTCAAAAAAGAATACTTTTAGTATAAACTAAGATCAATAATTATAGCTCCTGAGTTATACTTTGAAGACATATTTTTTGATTTTCCACAATGTTGTTGTGGACAGTTCTACATATTCCTTTTTTAGCAACATAACAAGAAACAGCAAGAAAAACCAATTACATCAATATCAGTTCGTCCTTAACTCCTTGCGTATGGTATTATTTTTTACCGACAGTGAAGGTGGTTGCGGCCAACCACGGAACGTCTGTGGGGCCATGGAGCGCCGGGTCAAACCCGGCCATGGCAATGTGCACAACTTCGCTGTTCAGCCAAGCGTATAGACCGAACAAATAAGCGGGCAAGCTAAGCCGGGCATACCCTATTCATCACCCGTGAAGTCCCCACATAGCGTAATTGAAAGGCCGGTGTTCAAAAATCTCATGAAAAGGCTGTATTCAGAATGCTCTCGAAAGCCCAATCTATTATATAACACTCCATTTCAAGAACAATATGGTTCACCAAACTATCAGCCTTCTTGAAGATTTCTATTCAAGGCGAATTCTCAGCAAATACAGCTGGAAAATCAATGAATTCACCGGCCGCGGCTATAGCCATCAACCGTACGTAAGAGGTTAATAACCTTGATAACAACAGCCATTTTGTTTGTCTTGCACACATATCTATGTGAGCACCAGAATAAGACTATCTCTGGCCAAATTAGACTGGTCCTACGGTGATCCAATTAGCAATGGTCTCGACCATGTGGTGTTTGGGGGACATGACTAAAGATGGCTGCATCATGGAAGGTCTAAGTGGTTTAGTCAGCAATTAATTAATCATTTTCAAAAAGTTTCATTCTTTGTTTAAATTATGTTAAATTCTTATTAAAGTCAAGGCATATGCTTTGAGGTAACTGCATTTTTGAATTTTAACAGTTTCGATCTGCAAAAAAATATTTTTGCAGACAAAGACAAAAAATTGTAATCATGGTGTCTAAATTGGAAGTGGTTTAGATTTCATTTTAAGGCACATTTAATGAATCTTTGTGTTCAGGGCACTCAGAACAGATGGGATTTATCAAAACCTATCTTTACCAGTTAACTCAGAAAAATAATTAGGAATGTATAATACATTTTTTGTTTCTTGTTTGCGAACTCCTTTCTTTGAATTACCAAAGCTCCTTTCTAAAAGGCATAAACATTCTGAAAATTCTAAAAATTCATCCTTCTGCCCCCAAATAAAATGTGAATTCACACTGTGAAGTCGTGAAAGCTGAAACTGCAAATGCATAATTAGGCACACAGCACAGGTTGTATATCATTGCTACGTTGCAGTCATTCCAAGTCTGGTATCCTGTGACTGTTCTATGAGCCTAGCAATAGTTCACATTGACTTGGTGTACCGGCCTATGGTTACAGCCCATCTAGCAATGTCGGGTACATGTAGCTTACAAAGACACATCCAGGTTGTATGTTATCATTTGTGATGCAGTCATTCCAAGTCTGGTATCCTGTGACTGTTCTATGAGCCTAGCAATAGTTCACATTGACTTGGTGTACCGGCCTATGGTTACAGCCCATCTAGCAATGTCGGGTACATGTAGCTTTAAAGACACATCCAGGTTGTATGTTATCATTTGTGATGCAGTTATTCCAAGTCTGGTATCCTGTGACTGTTCTATGAGCCAAGCTTGTGGTGTACCAACCTGTGGTTGCAGCTCTGTTCACTATAATGTGTGTAACTTATAGCTCCCACAGACACATGTACAATTAATCATAATAACGCTCTCCCAGTCATTACTTCTGCTATTCTTTACTGGTTTTGCTATCCACTTTGTGCATGTGAGCACCTTCTAGTGCTAATCTGTGATTATGAAGGCAAGCCTAGACTGGTTCTGCAGTCATATATCCTTCCACTTGAGGCAGATGCCAAATCAACCCATTCACCGTTAATTCTATGAGATTAAAATGGCATCCTGAAAATGGCGCACAGCTGTACATCAAAACAGACTGTTCAGTCTAGATGTTATATAAGATGACAGATGGCAAGACTTAATTGCAATAGTATACATTGAGTACTGAGGGATGTGTGTAGGTTTAAAGCCAGTATACTTCATAAGAATCAAGATATGTATAAAGGTGTCAGCTTATTTCATTGTGTTAGAAAATAGTGAAAGTGCATTTCGACTGTAGTAGGGGTGAAAAGGCCGATCCGGGACCAGTTGTGTATTTTTAGGTAAATAATTATAATAAACAAAAAATTAAAAAAATTAAAAAAATATATAATAATAACAATAAATTTTAAAAAATGTTGCTAGGTTGTTAGGTTTTAAAGATTTTTAGATTTGAGTTCACATACTACTGTTCACATTCATTCCATTGGAATTTCTACCTTCAGAAGACAGAAATTCAATTTGTAAATTATTTCACTCAGTTTCCTAAAATGAGACAGAAATATTTAAAACAGATGTTTCATACCTTATTCCAAGTAAGTTTTTTGTAAAATTGTAATCATTCATGCTTTTGTATTTTAAATATTACCAAAAGTGTATAGTGGCTTAAATGGGCCTGTCACTGAGCAAAATTCTTTTTTTTTGGTGGAAAGATCAAATATCTGGATTTTGTTCTCATGGGGGAGGAGAGGAAGGGAAGGGCAACCAACCTATCTCCTTACAGCCTTGACTGTATTCCACTGACTTCAAATATATCAAGTTGAAACCAGAAGGAGACTGCACAATACAGATATAAAATGCCGTCAAAAGTTTATAGATTGACCATCCACATGGATTTTCTTTTCAACCGATGGAAAGACCTCGTGAAGGATTTCTTCAAAAACTCCCACCACGTTGTCTCCCAAAATTGTCCATGGTAGACTTGTCCGTGTCGCTATGCTCACTTTCCAGACACGACTCCTATCATGAAATTACTGCCAGCCGGGTCTGGTGTGCCAGCAAATACCGCACTCCCTGGCCAGTAGAGGCAGGGTCTTTGATGTCGATGAGGCGCGCTCATCTAAGTCGCCCAGATGAAATAATGTGGCTCATCTGCGACTCCAGGGTGACAGCAGGGAACTTCTTGGGGCAAATATGGCACAGTGATGGCCAAGTGTTTTGGCATCACACTCCACACGGCATGTAAGTGTCTTCAAACTTGATTCACTCTGACATATTGGTCTTTTCAGCCAATTCTAAGAGTTGGTGTGTGGGTAAAATCCCTTGTTCATTCTACTGTGGTGAAGTTTATTCAGAACATGAGTGTTTCTCATGACTTGCCAACTGTAGTTTTCTTTCTGCAAAAAAATAAATAAATAAATAAATTCAAAATTTCAAAAGTTTAAAATGACTGTGAATCAAAACACAATTGTTGTTTCTCTAGAATCACATGAATGTTATCCTCCATGTACAAAATAATTTTTGAGGCTTTTATGAAAGACGTTTCTGAAGATATTATACAGTCTGTAAAGATTGATGATAGAATGGACGCTGACGTGTTAGAATACTACCTAGTCAACTGAAGGATTCTCACATTGAGAGTGGATGCCGATGTGTTACGGGAAGCTACCTAATCAACTGAAGGAGTCTCACATTGAGAGTGGATGCCGATGTGTTACGGGAGGCTACCTAGTCAACTGAAGGAGTCTCACATTGAGAGTGGACGCCGATGTGTTATGGGAGGCTACCTAGTCAACTGAAGGAGTCTCACATTGAGAGTGGACGCCGATGTGTTATGGGAGGCTACCTAGTCAACTGAAGGAGTCTCACATTGAGAGTGGACGCCGATGTGTTACGGGAAGCTACCTAGTCAACTGAATGAGTTTCATATTGAGAGTGAAGATAAATAAAAAAGGTTTACAAGGCTTGACTGGAGAATATGATTAAAATGATGACTTACATTCTAGTTGTTGAATTTGTTGCTGCTAGGTTACTATTAGATGACTGCCGTACCCGTGGACTTGTGACTGACGAACCCGAGGCCCTTCTTTGCTCCCCTGGGGAATAATCAAACAAGATTCCATTTCAAAAACAATGTTCCGTGAAGGATAATAGCCACACAATTTGGGTTTACCAAATGTATCTGCTTAAGCACCTCTACTCCACCACCTTCTTTATCCCTTCCTCTTACTCTTTCTATCTCTCTATCTTTGACCATACTTGACAAGGATACCTACCATGCGCTCCTCCTGTACTAGATGTTCTCTTTACTGGTATAGCTCCACTACTACTTGAACTCATCTGACCATCGATGGTCACATTCGATTCAGACACTTTCTTTGTCCTGCGGGAAATATCAATGGATGCAACAAAATGAAAAAAAGTTGGTTGGATGAATCATGAATAGATGAAATGTTATTAAGCTAAGCGATTGGAAGGAAATGTTTTAATGGATAAATGATGTGAAAGTTCCAGTAGTCAATGTGAGGTTTGCTGATAGCAGTGTTAGTCCCAGTAGTCAAGATGGTGTATGCTGATAGTAATGTTAGTGCCAGTAGTCAAGATGGTGTATGCTGATAGTAATGTTAGTGCCAGTGGTCAACGTGGTGTATGCTGATAGTAATGTTAGTGTCAGTAGTCAACGTGGGGTATGCTGATAGTAATGTTAGTGCCAGTAGTCAACACGGTGTATGCTGATAGCAATGTTAGTGCCAGTAGTCAACGTGGTGTATGCTGATAGTAATGTTAGTGTCAGCAGTCAACGTGGTGTATGCTGATGTTAGTGCCAGTAGTCAACGTGGTGTATGCTGATAGTAATGTTAGTGCCAGTAGTCAACGTGGTGTATGCTGATAGTAATGTTAGTGTCAGCAGTCAACGTGGTGTATGCTGATAGTAATGTTAGTGTCAGTAGTCAACATGGTGTATGCTGATAGTAATGTTAGTGCCAGTAGTCAACATGGTGTATGCTGATAGTAATGTTAGTGCCAGTAATCAACATGGTGTATGCTGATAGTAATGTTAGTGCCAGTAGTCAACGTGGTGTATGCTGATAGTAATGTTAGTGCCAGTGGTCAACGTGGTGTATGCTGATAGTAATGTTAGTGCCAGTAGTCAACGTGGTGTATGCTGATAGTAATGTTAGTGCCAGTGGTCAACGTGGTGTATGCTGATAGTAATGTTAGTGCCAGTAGTCAACGTGGTGTATGCTGATAGTAATGTTAGTGCCAGTGGTCAACGTGGTGTATGCTGATAGTAATGTTAGTGCCAGTAGTCAACGTGGTGTATGCTGATAGTAATGTTAGTGCCAGTGGTCAACGTGGTGTATGCTGATAGTAATGTTTGTGCCAGTAGTCAACGTGGTGTATGCTGATAGTAATGTTAGTGCCAGTGGTCAACGTGGTGTATGCTGATAGTAATGTTAGTGCCAGTGGTCAACGTGGTGTATGCTGATAGTAATGTTGGTGCCAGTGGTCAGCGTGGTGTATGCTGATAGTAATGTTCGTGCCAGTGGTCAACGTGGTGTATGCTGATAGTAATGTTAGTGCCAGTGGTCAACGTGGTGTATGCTGATAGTAATGTTAGTGCCAGTGGTCAACGTGGTGTATGCTGATAGTAATGTTAGTGCCAGTGGTCAACGTGGTGTATGCTGATAGTAATGTTAGTGCCAGTGGTCAACGTGGTGTATGCTGATAGTAATGTTAGTGCCAGTGGTCAACGTGGTGTATGCTGATAGTAATGTTAGTGCCAGTAGTCAACGTGGTGTATGCTGATAGTAATGTTAGTGCCAGTGGTCAACGTGGTGTATGCTGATAGTAATGTTAGTGCCAGTGGTCAACGTCAGTCCACTTTGAAAAATGCGCCAAACTACAGTACATATTGCCTGCATACTGCAATGATACCAACTTCAATCAACTCCAGGACATTGTGCAAATGTACGCACAAGACATCGAATCTGAAGGCATAGTGAGAGGCGAGTTTGATATGTGGTGTGCGCGGTGGAAAAATGCTGTCGGTAATGTACCATCTACACCTACAGAGACCTCTGACTTCAGTACCAGGATTGGCGGACTGTACCCGAATATACACACACTTGTCACGATATTTGCAGTCATCCCTGCTACCTCAGCTACTGCAGAACGCACCTTCAGTACCCTTCGCCTTAAATCCTTGAGGTCAACCATGAGCAACCAGCGTCTGACAGGCCTTGCTTTGATGGCTATACATAGAGCAATAGATGTGGACATCGATGGCGTCATAAATCGGATGGCACTAAAGCGTCGTAGATTGGACTTTTCACTTTAATGTTATTGCCTCACTAGATTTATTAAGTAAAGTTGTACATTTGTCACAAATAAATGATTTTTTTTCAATCTACAACTATAGGTATCATAAATGAAAGGATTAGGAGCCAGTTTTTGAACACCCTTATTATTATACCCTATGCCTCTACCTAACCAGTTTTTGAACACCCTTACATCCTATGCCTCTACTAGGACTATAGAGGTTAAAAATTGCTGCCCCCTATTATACTAATGGCACCGTGGTCACGTGGTTAGACTGCAGGGCTTGCAATCACAAGGTTGTGAGTTCGGAATCCCAGGCTGACCGCTGATTTCACAATGCCTATATTAAGTATTGTCGTCTAGTTACTGAATCACAATTGATTGATTTGTGCAGTTTATAATTGTAGACGATACACTAATGTTTGTGTGTGAGTGAGATTGGCTTTTGCCAGCTTGGCGTGTATGCCCCTCCATGGGAGGTTACCGAGTTCCTAATGGGAAGATCCATCCATACATATTATACATACATACAACCCAAAATTACATACATACATATACATACTAGGCCTAGTTGATTTGTGAGAGTAAAATTTTCTTTGAGCCCCCCCCCAAGACAAAATCCTGGGTGCGCCGTTGGGGGGGCTTGAGCCCCCCCAAGGGCCCGCTGATGTTTTTTGTTTTTTTTTAAAGAAGGAGCCAGGAAAGAGAGCAAAATCTGAGCCCAAGTCTTGTCTACAGAGGAGTTCGGCAAGGAGTATAGGGCAGTGGTACAAGGGATGGGGACTCAGGAGACTCAAGCTCCCCTCCAAAAGTTTTCCATTTATTCCACTCACTATTATATTTTACGGCGTTGTGTATGCATGTGCATGTAAGCTTGAAGGGCCACCAGTATATATAACAAGCATTTTTACACATTCTCCCCCCCCCCCTGCCATGGTGCACCCTGATCAGGGAGCAGCTTTACTTAATTTTATTTTCATTTTCTGTTGTCCGTTTCTCTTGTTGAGGTCGTTGACTGTCGTTGAGGTTACTCGTAAAATTTAAACACGCCCGCATTATAATCAACTCCTTTCCAGTTTGTACATAATGGCCCAGGATTGGGTTTTAATTTACAAAGATTATGTGACACTCTTTTAGCAAACACCGATTGGATAATATTGGGATTTGGTTTTGCCGCCAAATTCGTGTTTGAAAAAATTTAGCTCCGCCCGGAATGATCACAAACTTTACGTCCACGCAATGAAAGTATTTAACTATAGAAATCTTGCAGACGAAACAAGCTCAAGTTCTTTACATCAAGAGGAGGAAATTATATGGAAGGTAAAACCCTACGAGTCCGAATCATGCCATAATGTCTTCTTTTTATGACTAGAAACCACCAGGAAACATTTAACATGTGCCGTAGGTTCACTGACGAGCACGACTAGGGACATGGCTGCAGCCGCGCCAGCGGTTATGGTTTGGGTCAGCCATGTCTCTCCCCCATATTGGATTTCAAATAAAAATATTTTGAGCCCCCCCCCAATCAAATCCTGGGTGCGCCACTGATAGTAATGTTAGTGCCAGTAGTCAACGTGGTGTATGCTGATAGCAATGTTAGTGCCAGTAGTCAACGTGGTGTATGCTGATAGTAATGTTAGTGCCAGTAGTCAACGTGGTGTATGCTGATAGTAATGTTAGTGTCAGCAGTCAACGTGGTGTATGCTGATAGTAATGTTAGTGCCAGTAGTCAACGTGGTGTATGCTGATAGTAATGTTAGTGCCAGTAGTCAACGTGGTGTATGCTGATAGTAATGTTAGTGCCAGTAGTCAACGTGGTGTATGCTGATAGTAATGTTAGTGCCAGTAGTCAACGTGGTGTATGCTGATAGTAATGTTAGTGCCAGCAGTCAACGTGGTGTATGCTGATAGTAATGTTAGTGCCAGTAGTCAACGTGGTGTATGCTGATAGTAATGTTAGTGCCAGTGGTCAACGTGGTGTATGCTGATAGTAATGTTAGTGCCAGTGGTCAACGTGGTGTATGCTGATAGTAATGTTAGTGCCAGTGGTCAACGTGGTGTATGCTGATAGTAATGTTAGTGCCAGTAGTCAACGTGGTGTATGCTGATAGTAATGTTAGTGCCAGTAGTCAACGTGGTGTATGCTGATAGTAATGTTAGTGCCAGTGGTCAACGTGGTGTATGCTGATAGCAATGTTAGTCCCAGTGGTCAAGGTGGTGCATGCTGATAGCAATGTTAGTGCCAGTGGTCAACGTGGTGTATGCTGATAGTAATGTTATTACCGGTGGTCAACGTGGTGTATGCTATGCTAGCTATGCTAGCCTTAGTTTTTAACATGGGAATTTAATGTCAGGTTATCCTCAACATAAATGTTACACAAATCATAACCATGAAGTTTGCTGATAGCCATGTTAGCCCCAAGAAGCCATATCTTGGGATTGTTGAAAGCAATGTTAGCCAAAGTTATTGGTGTAACAGCAAACTGTCTAGCCTATTAGTAAGAACGATCATGCACAAAAACATTTCACTTCAGAAACAAAGGAGCAACCTGTAGGAGGCAGTCTTGACCGACGAGGATGTCAGACAGATAAGGCCATCTGAGCCTGCTCTACGTCTACTGTTGGGGGAAAAAACACAACAACAGACAAAAAGTACATCTAAAAGAAACATACACATTAGACAGACAAATTATGTCCCCATTCGTGACCAGATCCTGTAAAACTGAGTCTTAAAGAAATTTTGTATTTTGTTTTGCTCATTATCATCATCAATTTGTTACAAAAGACAAGCATTTTACATTGATAAAAATCACGTAGGGTGGATAAAGAAATCATTATGATTATCTGTACTGTAATTGATAATCTTTTTGTAGTTCTGGGTGGGATTGTTTTTTAATTTTTGATTTTAATCGACGCTTTGTGGGTCCCTATTTGGGGTAGGGCTAAAGAGGGAATGGCTCATAAGTTAGCCAACATTTTCATTTCCTCCATAACTTGTGCTGTTTATTTATCTATTTATTTAATGCATTATTTTTGATTAAAAATATCTGTATTTACATGACATAATATACCGCAAGAAGAATCTTGAAATGAATATCTTGTGAGGTAAGACTTTTAAGGGGTGAAATTCATTGACAATTTGTATTTATTTGCATTGTGCAAAGTCATGTTTAAAGGTATATATAGCATTGGTAATTGGTAATGTTAGAAAAACTGTTATAAAGA
This sequence comes from Zoroaster sp. YZ-2022, assembly GCA_029582265.1. Taxonomy (NCBI): domain Eukaryota; kingdom Metazoa; phylum Echinodermata; class Asteroidea; order Forcipulatida; family Zoroasteridae; genus Zoroaster; species Zoroaster sp. YZ-2022. The sequence continues at coordinate 13,517,756 of CM055821.1, read as the reverse complement.
GGTTGTTGACTCTTTTCGAATCAAAGATATACATTATTACCTGTCATTTTCATCTTATTACCTTGTGAAAATGTATTCAGATGTTTCGTATTCATTCCAATTACGGAAAGAGTGCTCTTTCCTAAATTAGAACCAGAAATTATTTCATTTTTCTCAAAAGTGACGGCACCTCATCAGACAACATTATTTCTAGGGAAGACTGATGCCATCATCAGCTTAACAACCAAGTAAGATTCATGCTATAATTTAACCATTTTGTTATTTTTGAATGACCAAGACAAACTTTGGCTACCTTCTGACTCATACTGTAAGATTAGGTCATGAAATAAGATAAGATTAGGTCATGAATTTCATCAAATTATAAATATCGATGCACCCGCTGCTAAAGATTCTAGCCAACCAATCGACATCGGCCAAGCTCGATGGTCGAGAGGTTAAGACGTCTGCACTAGTAAGCAGGAGGTCGTGGGTTTGAATCCCGCCCAAGTCGCCTGTGAAGTTTTTTCCACAGACACTCGGAAAGCACCGAGTATACAGTGCTATACACAAGTCGGTGTAGGGCAAAAATTAAATCAAAAGATTAGGTCACATGTTATTTTACACAAGAATGGGACAATACTTAGCAAACTGGATGAAACAAGCATTTTGATTTGTAAAATGTTTACATAACAGGAGTCGGATCATGCTGAATTGTGAAGACAATCATTCAACGAAACAAAACAACATGCCATGCTTACTACAAATTAACAAATGCTTCATTTCTTTTCAAGCAAAGTTGAACAGTACAGCTACTTACAAAAGACATACCACCACCATTAGGCAAATGCTTTTATTAACTTGTTTGCATTGTCACCTTGATGCAAGATTTTCAATTGGCTTTAATTAAAGGTAGTGCACACCATTGGTAATAAACCCTTAAAACAAATTGAATTATCTCAAAGTTGACAGGTTGTAAAACGGAAACGGTACCAAATATCCTGAGAAGTTCTTCCATTTGACGTATTGTCATTTTTGAAAAAAATGTGAATACAAAATCTGAAATGGATCATGGGCCTTGATTCATTTCCACATTAGAATGCATACAAACAAATCTCAATACGTCTTTATTTTTAACACTATGAAATAATCTAAAACGTTCACAGGTTAGTTTATATATATATCTCATTATATTTTTAAAGGAAATATGTGACCATCCACCACAAAGGGGCTGTAAAGTCGAAAATTTCACATTTGGAGGTTCATATATTTTTGGAAAGAGTATATCATAAGGTTTAAAATGATACCAAACACAAGTCATTCCTACATTCCTACGCGAAGTTATGGTGTATCAAAGTCATTACCCTAATTACTTACACTTTCATATAAACTTCATATAAACTTACATTTTGTACAGATTTATGAACTCATTGCCCGAAAGAAAACGTGGTTTTCATGATTTTTGAAATTGAATTTAATTCTGAAATTTTCAGAACTAAAGGAGAATATTTTAAACTTTTCATTTCTAAAAAAATACCAAAATGGCCAACCGACTGATTTTTCATGCATTTCAAGCCGTACTGCTAAATCAACGTGTGCGACTTTACAGCCCGTTCGTGGTGGACGGTCACATATAGTATACATTTCATCAATGGTGTACAATCCCTTTAACCCTAACCTTCCCAAATCCTCCAAAATCCTCTTTGCTAAAGTGAAAGATTTTGAAGGATTGAGGTTACATGCTACATGCTCTTTGCTAAAGTGAAGGATTTTGGAGGATTGAGGTTATTAGGCATACTTGCCTTTCCATGGTACATGTACATCCATGTTTGTTGTAGTGATTGCAAGGTCAGTGCTTGGGTCAGTGGACACTGTTTATTGCTCCATGCATGCAGGGAGGGTCCCTGGCCATGTACATGTATCACAGATTAGAAACACACGTGTGCATACATGTCATGTGCTTGCTTTACTACTGAAGGATTTTGGAGGATTCAGGTTATATGTAAGCAAATGGGCCTAGGGAGTTAGGGTTAATCATCAAAAAGAAATATAATTAAACAATTTTTTTTTGCATCAGAAAGAAAGAAAAGAAGTATCACTGAAATATTTCATGGCCAAATTTTCGGATAGCTGCAATAGAAAATAAATCGATCTCCTTTTTTGAGAGTTACAACTTGAGTGAGAATAAGGGGATAGCTAGCCCCTCCATCTATAACTCACCTTGTTGCAGGCTTGTTGTTGTTTGGTTCTTGTGCTGTGGGTGACTTCTTCCCCGTCTTTGCTGAGAGGGTTGTCACTTTGGATGCGCTGCTCGCTGTTGGCGCCGCAAAGGTGGCATTCTCGATGCATTTCTTGCCCTGGGACTTCACAGTTTTTGTAGTTGCTGTTGGAGAGAAAGAGAAAGGAATAATGCTTTATAATGAGTCAAAATCTATATGAATTTACCTTTTTTTTGGGAAAAGAGAGCAAAGATTAGTCAAAAGCTTGATAGATAACAGAAGGCATAATACTGATTACGTCATGCAGATATTTATAGTCTCTATTGAATGAAGGGATTGAAGTTTGTTGTTTGGATTTTACCTCAGGATAAAGACCAATGGAGGCATGGCCTCAGGCAATAAAGGACTGAGCCCCAGAGGTCCTTATCCTATGTTAACATCCAAACATCAAACTTTGATTTTCATTAACAAATGTCTATATCTAGATTTTGTATGCTAATTTTCAATACTGAAGATGTTTTTCACAGATTTTTTTAATGTCAATTTAAGGCAATTTTACTTGAGGAAAGGAAAACAAATGCTTTAAAATGACACATTTCTTAAAATAATAATGGGAGAAAGGATTTTATGTTTTTATGTTGGGTCGCATCATAAAGTCATTTGGAAACTTTTTTTTGCCAAGCTTTTGAGAACTATTTTGTGAAATAACTTGTTTTGAAATATTTGTTCTTGCTAAAAGGAAATGATCGATGTTCCGAGGGAAAACAAAAATCTGAAAAATGCTGATAAATTACTAAAAAAACATGGTCAAAACATCTTTACTAATACTAATTTGTACTGGCAAAAAAGTAAAAAAAACAAATCACAAACCCACTTAATTGGGACAGATGAAACACCAATTCCATAAATAAAGCTATTATTATTATTAATAATTGTTGATGTTTTGCCCTTCACCAGTCTGAGTCATAGATTTTGTTCCCAGACACTCGAACAACGCATTGAGTATACAGTACTTACCAACATGTCTGTGAAGGACAAACATTAAAATTATTGTTATTCTTCCAATGCAAATTCCATCCAACATATAAATTATAATTATTAATGAGATATCTAGGGATAGCCTAGTTCTGTTGACACCCACCTTTATTAGTTATACTGTGTACTGATGTATTACTCAATGATGATGACAATGGAGTCACTCTCCTACCCGTTGCACTGCCTATTTTGTTTGTTTTCACACCTGAAGCTGTTTGCAAGTGAAAAGTGCCAAAATCAGACATTTCATTTGAATTTTTTTATTTTTTTAATTCATAATAATGCAAGATTTGAGGTTTTGCATGGTGGAGTATCAATATTGGTTTGGTTTGTGATGACACCATGTGATAATATCTACTGTCGTTGAGTAGATTTATTTCTGATAAGAAATTGTCCTGCTTTATTATCTACTGTCGCTGAGTAGTCGCTGGGAGACTTCTCAAAATTATCTTCACTGCCGCTGAGTGGGATAAGTTGGTGTCAACGTTTTGACTAGCTTGCTCTAGCAATCTTCAGGAGACTGAAGAGATGTGTGATTTGTGCTAAGTCATAATCATTTTGTGAAAAAGGCAACAATTTGAACATACATCGTAATTATTTTGTCTGTGATCCTTAAACCCACTCCCAAGGTTCAATAATCCTAACCTTTCTTAGCCGCTGCCGTTGTGGACGTCGCACTCGCCGTTCCCATTCTACCGTCTTTCTTCTTCTCCCCTCCCTTGGCCGAGCCGGGGGGCTTGCTGCTCCCCGACTTATTTTCTGCCTCTTCGTGTTCGCGTCTTTCCATCTCCAGTAGGAGTTGCTCATCTTCTTCTTTCTTCTGATCCAGGAGGTCATCTTCCTGGTGATGCTTGGAGGTCAGCTGAAGTGACAGGGATAAATGTTTTACTATCAGTTTGCTGATGACGGCATCTCAGTCATTTATTTAAACATTTATTATAAACCTTCCAGTGTTTTTAGTTTTGTACATTTTCTTTTTTAAAGCAGTGTTTATAAATACATCTATACTTTATAAGAATAAAGACAGATACAGAAACCAATCTGAATATGTTTCAGCTAATTTCATTGTGTCATTTACGAGATACTGTGTAAATGCATTAAGATTTTGTTGCATTGTGGTAAATGGATTCCAGCCATGATCCATTATAAATTTCAAATACATTTCACAGTTCTCTCAAAAATGGCAGCTTGTCAGATGGAATCAATTCTCCGGATGTTTAGTACCATCACCAAATTCAGTAATTTTGTAATTACCAAAAGGTGTACGCTCCCTTTAATGTATGAATGATACAGATTAGTATGCCTTTTACTACCTGAACCCTTTAGCCAGTTCGCGTCGGAGGCCGTGTATACACGCAAATGTTTTTTGCACCACGGATCAGAGAGCGTCTATACATGCCAGAGGAAACTCCGGAATATTTGTATGCACGCTCGATTGATGTGGCAACGAGCCGAGTGTACAGTGACATGCTCGGTAGATGTGGCCACGCGCTGTGGAAGCTTCCATTAACGTGTTTGTGTGGGGAAAAGAAACCCGCACAGGGGCCCAGAAAAACTTTTATATTCCCGATGCGAACTGGTTAAACAAATTAAATGATAACTTACTGTTCCAACACACATCTTTATCCTGTCCAACTCAAAAACAGCCTGAAATAAAAACAAAAATTAAAGAGATGGTAATATGTCTGAAAATTCGTTATAGATCACATGCAAATTACACAGTGGGTATGCAGTTAACCAGTTCGCGTCGGAGGCCGTGTATACACGCATTTTTTTTTTGAACGGCGGATCGGAGAGCGTCTAAACACGCATTCCGATTTTTGTGTGGGTTACCGGGAGACTTGTCAACACGCCACGCCGTCGTGGCGCCTGACTTGTATACACGCAATCTTTTCTCCGAGTCCATGGGGTCACGGTTCGGTGGCCCCGGACAAAAGGCACTGCTAACACTGAACGAGTTCACTCTTTTTGTTGATTTTTGCGTAATCCCTTTATCCAAGACCTGTTCCTTTGACGTACCAGCCAAGAATTTGTAAAGACGGATTTATATCCATTGTTTACGAGGCCTTTCCTCTCTCTCCGGGTATGCCGTCTGTTCGACCGGGCGCTGGTCGCTAATAGGCCGTTGCATCGGAGCTTGCCAACGGTCTAATTGTGCTGAACAAACACAACTGTAATTAAAAAACTAGCCATTTAATTCTCAAAATGTCAATGAGTAAAGGTGTTTATTTGGGTGTCCGGACTTAGTCGACAAAAAAAATTATTAATGGCTAGAAATTTTTTCTGATTTTTCACTGAAAATAAACCCGCAAGGGGGACCGGGGAAAAAAATATATTCCCGACGTGAACTGGTTAATGAGTCTTGAAAATCAAGACTATGATGCATAATGGCACTTACAACAAATTCTAACAACTGACACTTATGTCAGGGGTGTGATTTGACCAAATTAACAAATCCTGAAAATGGGTAGTGGGTCTCCCTTTGGTCTAGAGGACAAAGTCCCCTGAACCTCCTGTGGGTAGCAGGCCTGGGTCTCCCTTTGGTCTAGAGGACAAAGTCCCCTGAACCTCCTGTGGGTAGCAGGCCTGGGTCTCCCTTTGGTCTAGAGGACAAAGTCCCCTGAACCTCCTGTGGGTAGCAGGCCTGGGTCTCCCTTTGGTCTAGAGGACAAAGTCCCCTGAACCTCCTGGATGTTTAGTTTTGGAGGATTTACAGACTCTCCACATCCCCACAAACATGAACCCAGAGGTTTGGACACAATATAGGCTACTTCTTTCTTTCCTTGGTGGCTACTTTTCTTCTTTCAAGAGCATTCGGAGGCAAAGGGAGATTTGTAAAAAATCCTGAGAAATCACAGGTCTGTTAAATAGGTTGATGAAATTCTTGCATCGGGTGATAAACTATTGATTTAATTTGCCCTACACCGATGCGTGTAGGTCGAGAGGTTACGACGTCTGCACAAGTGAAGTTTTTCACAGACACTCGGAAAGCACTGAGTATGCAGTGCTGTACACACGTCAGTATAGGGCAAATTAAATCAATTAACTGACACTTAACCTTGTTTGGTAGAGATGTTGGTGATTAGTTTTTGTGATTGTGACCAGAAATATCATTTGACTTTGGTCACTGGTTGAGTGTTTTCCCGACTTGTGACTGTTCAGACCAAACTTGAACCAAGTTTTTACGCTTGGTATTAAGATGGCAGATTTAAAAAAAGTAAATTAAAGTTTTGTTCCTTATTTGTTCAAAAAGGATTGATTGATAGTTCATACAAGCTAATCATACAAATACTCACGAGTAAGTTCCATTTTGCCAAAAATTTAAAATAAAAAACTTTGAAGTTTTAAGGGGATTGTCACAACAGACACCATTCCTGACAAAGCATGTCTGTGTAGCTTTGCAAACTTGTTTTGGGTCAGGTAACAAGTTTCTGGCCTTGTTCACCAAAACCCATCTCTGGTTTGGATCAAGATTTCACGGTATGTACCCTCCTGACTGCTGTAACTACATCCTGGTCATTCTCCATGCTCAGTAGCTGTCTGACTATCGCCTCAAGCCGTTGTAGTAACTGCAGATCCTTGGGTAACTTAAACTGGGCCTTTAGCGATGGTAGTAAGGAACAGAACTTTAACCTGAACAAGAAAAAATAGGATATTGCATCCAGCTAAAACAAAAATTAGACACTGTCGAGTTCTGCACTATACTGCAAGCAATTGTACACTGCTGGAAAATCAGCATGAACTGTAATCAACTAATAAACTTGGCAAGAATTGTGAATTTTAAGGTAATCTTACATCAGAGAATTCAATCCAAGTTATTGTAATGATTTTTTGAGCAAAATTCTGATAAAAGTCTCATGTGAACATTTATTGACCTCGTTGGTAAGTGTGTGTATGACACTTTGGGCTGTATATCTTAAAGATGTATTGCTGATGTTTTTTGTAATTTCAGCAACAAATATTTCTTATTTCCTTTTAGAAAGGAAAACAAAGTTACATTAAAATGACACACTTTACACACAAATGGATCCACCATTAAATTATTTTGGCCCTCAATTATTGTTCAACTAAGTTTATCTCATTTCAAAGTATTTTTAGGTAAAACTTGTAGCTTTGCATGGTGAAGAGGATAAGTAAGACTAATTGCGGTGACACCATGTGAAATTCTCTATTGAGTAGTAATTAGTTCTGAAAAGAACTGGAGGTTACAACTCGACGTTTCGATCAGTATGCTCTGATCGTCCTCAGGATCGTCCTAATTACTAATCAAAGTATTTTTGTTCAATTGTAAAAGTTGGAGGAAAACCCCAGATAAATATTATTAAAAAATCCATATAATCAGGTAGAGACTGATAACTTGATCCACATGCTGGCTTAGGTCCGAGGAAGGTTAAACTGTGCCAACTGCAGAGCTGCCAACTCTTCCGGATTCTGCGGAAGACTTCCGTATTTGACGGTAATTTACTTACTTAAAATATATGCAAGGAGGCCTCTCCTTTTGGCACCAAAAGGAGAGGCCTCCTTGCATATATTTTAAGTAAGTAAATTACCGTCAAATACGGAAGTCTTCCGCAGAATCCGGAAGAGTTGGCAGCTCTGCAACTGTCCCATTGTCAATTCTGCTAGCTTTTCTTACCTGACATTCGGTACTGGATCTTGTGCAAGTTGTAGTACGTAGTTGTACATGTTTTCTTTGAAGAAGTTTTTGGAAAACAGTTCAAGGGAAAAATGGCAGATGTCTATGAAAAGCTTCCTATACCGATGGTTCTTGGAATGGCAGCATTCTGTATACAAACAAGACAAACAATTTCAAGATTGAAAAATGGTGTCAAACTTTTGACTAAGAAATACATAAATCATGACCCGTTTATGCCCTGTTCATGACCTTTCAAGCAGCGTGCTTTGTGTGCTTTGCGCGCTTGCGAATCACATCAAAAACCTGAAATGAGGAGGAATTTTAAAAGTGGAAAGAGATTGAGACTGAATTAAATCAACTCTAAGCATCATCAGTTACCTTCAATAAGTCTTCCACATATATCTTGTCTCTGTTCTAGTTTACGATTGTAACGCATGAAGACACACATTGTGTGGGCAGCAGCTAGTTGCACAGGTAAAACCCTCTGAGAAACAAATAATAATAATAATAATAATAATGTGTGGACTTATATAGTGCACGTATCCACCAACTAAGTGGTGCTCAAGGCGCATTATATCATTACCCCTGCTCATAAGGCTCATAAATCATTCCTGAAACCATCTCAGCTCCCTGGGGAGTATACAGCTCAATTGCTGCCATTACAGCGCATATAGGGCTAATCAACCAACTCTGCCCTCACAGGTACCCATTTAACCCCTGGGTGGAGAGAAGCAATTATGGTTAAGTGTCTTGCTCAAGGACACAAGTGTCACGGCCGGGATTCGAACCCACATTCTGCTGCTAACACCAGAACTTGAGTCCGGTAAGCTAGACCGCTCGGCCACGACACTCCACAGGAGAAAAATAACACAGTTAAGACAAAATATGTGAGCCAATCTTACTACATGAGTCTGAAGTAGCCCAAGCTGCTTTTGTGTAACAGACCCTTAAACATGAATTTACACAATGTGAATCAATAGAAAATGGCAATGAATTTCACTCCATAAAAGTATTAATTAACAAGATATTGACACGTGTTTGGTAGTCAATTTAAGATGACAATGTGCTTGTTTTACCGAGCTCAATCAATCTAAAAACTAAAAGTAAGACTCATTTTTCTATGAAAAAAAATCAAAACAAAACCATCATTGTCCTTTCAAATACAGAGGCTTACGGTAATTTTGTATTTATTTTTTGGCATTATTTTCTTGATCTACATAAGTGCTGTAGAACGAAATTCATGTCAACTTTTTCATACAACTTTTAACCTAAAAAGTACTTTACCAAGATGTGTAATGCTTGCCAAATTGTTAGGGGCTGTGCGTTTTCGGATATTTTTGGAACCGGATACCCGAAATCAGGAAACTTCGGATACCCGGATACCCGTTTTCATTTTTGTTGAAAACATGCCTCCGGTGGTGTACAAATACATGTACTGTAAATGGTAACAAATTGACTTTTATAATACAAAGGATACCATACTTTCAATCTTTTCTTTATTGGAGTGCAATCTCTCGAATTTAAAGATAATTGTCTGTACAAGTGTAAACATTACATTGTTCAAGAGTCACAGATTTCTGTTCGCACCACTCAAATGTTAAGTCCGAATTTTAAAAAGTCGTTTACGGGTAATTGGAACCGAATAATGGAACCGGGTAATGACCGTTTCGGTCGGGTATCCGGATACCCGGAGGCATAGCCCTACAAATTGTACTGTGTGGTAAATAAGTCTGAATTGTACATGATACCGTTATCAACACAGCTTATCCACCATTCATAAACAGACAGTTGTCTAGTTTAAAGTACATAAACAAAGAAGACCAATAGTGTATTAAGGATTAAATCCAATGTATTTACGTACATGTGTAGTGACGTGTCTGAAGACCAACGGTACAATCTTGTTGTAGATCTGATCACTTGTCAGACACCTTGGAAGACTACTGTACTTATCCAGTATGTCTCTGTGTAACCTCCAATTCCTTGACGCGGCTGCAGCACTCTCCGCTGATATCAAGGCAGGAATGAGATCTGCTAGACCTGTAATCTGTCATGGATGAAGGGTTGAAGAAATATCAATGGAAAAACAAATATCCTTTTTTGATAAATTTAAATTTAAAACCTTGTAGGGCTAAACCCACTTTTTATTAACAATATTATTACTGTAGGAAAACGTTGCTTCAGTAAACACAGATTTGGGAGCCACTGTAATCTTCTTTCCCTATAGAAAATGTATTTGTTTGGAATATGGTTAATTGTGTCAGGCCTGGAATTTCACAGAGGCCGCATCATACATTGCGCTAGTCTTGGCCTTGGTGACCCTTACAAATGTTCCCATAGACATTTTGATATTCTAATGGAAGTGCCCTGTACTCAGGGAAAATGGCCTTGCCCCTAAATGAATGAAATTCCAGGCTGCTTGTGTTCCAATCAATGTTTTTTCTCTGTATTGTATATTACATTTTCTGATGTACTGTCAGATATATATTGTTGAATGTACAGTGTTGATTTGTGAATAAATATATAAAATGGCAATAATTATTAAGAAAAACTTTCCCCCATCTTATTTCCTACAATCATCTGCTGTCATTGAAGCTATTTTATCTGTGTTTGTGAATGTGAACCTGTACTTAGGTACATAAGCCCTGGTTCTACATGTGTTGTGTGCACTGCATTATGGAGTGCCATGGTCAAGCGGTTTAGTGCATCGGATTTGTGTTCTGATGGCCGAGTCGTCAGAATGTGGGTTCGAATCTCAACCGCGACCGGGGTACTTGTGTCCTTGAGCAAGACACTTTACCATATTTGCTTCTCTCCACCCAGGGGTAAATGGGTACCTGTGAGGGTAGAGTTGGTTGTTGTGTTTGAATAGCTCTATATGCGCTGTAATGGCAGCAATTGAGCTGTATACTCCCCAGGGAGCTGAGATGGTTTCAGGAATGATTTATGCGCCTGATGAGCAGGGGTAATAATATAATGCGCCTTGAGCACCAGTTTGGTGGATACGTGCGCCATGTAAGTCTACATTATTATTATTATTATTATTATGCATTACTGCTACCCTATGGCCTATGAACACAATACACAATCACCAAGCTGATCATATAATCACACCAACCAAACGTATTATGTCGATCAACATGTCGAAAATTGTTATAAACAGCTACTCATGCAGATTAGGTTTGGCTGATAAGAGAGACAAGCTTTTAGTTCAACTTCCAAATCTCTGGCTTACTTCCATCTCTGAAAATGATATTAATCCGCATCTTTAGCATGCAAGACTTCCTAAATCTACATGCACTTCTTGATTTAGCAAAATGTAAGTCAATTCAAGCATAGTAACATCTTAAATAAAAACCACAATTTGAGTCATCGTTAGTTACGAAAATCCACATCTTTTTGCAGGTATATTTTATATCACTAGAACAAAAGATAAGTGATCATACTGAAGAAAACTATTAAAAACAGTCATAAATCGTCATAAATCATCATAAATATATGAATAACATCACGTTTTCATTCAATCTCTGTAATAATTTCTATCATGCCAGCAAGAATCAAACAATATCGCCCCCCATTTTAAAGCTTTTTTTTATAGTTTGTTCATCTAATAAATAAGTAAGAATAATTGCGGTGACACCATGTGGAATCTCAATTGAGTAGTAATTAGTTCTGAAAAGAACTGGAGGTACAACTCGACGTTTCGATCAGTATGATCTGATCGTCCTCAGGAGAATGCCGGACTCTGGAAAATGCTGCTGCTTAAGTAGGCTGCTGGAGGATCATCCCATGAATGGATGCTGGAGGATTAGTTCATTGAGGTGCGCAGGCGGGAACTGTTGAGACTAGGATCCTAGGGGTTGGGGGAGAGGAGTGTGTGCTCACCGAACTGAATCAGTTGTTAACAAGCACAGGGGAAGGAGGGTGGTTGACTTAGGATATAGGAGATCCCTCAGTCTGGGGTGGGTTATGGACTTTGGATATAGAAGATCCTTCAGTCCGGAGTAGTGGTCGCCAAATGTCGCGGATGTAGAAACCGATGTCCTGTGGCACAGTGTCGTGTTTGACGATTTCGATGGCCTCTCTGATGCGTCTGGGGTGCCATGTGTCGATGGGTGTGATGAGTTGGGCTGCCTGCCAGTCGATTTGGTGGTCCTTGATGTGCGAGTGCTTGACGATGGCGGACTTCGAAATCTCCTCTGCGGCCGTGTGCTCGGTGTTCTTTCAATCTGATGGGGAGGTTGCTTCCTGTTTACGATGTACACCTTACTGCACTCACAGGGGATCCGTAGACTCCCGCTCTGTTGTTTGGGTCCGTTTGTCTTTGTGGGTGTGTAGAAGTCCTTGAGTTTGCTGGGGCTGAGTGAACACATCGATGCCTGCTCGTCGGAGAATGCGCTGTAGTTTGTGAGACGTCGAACCTAGATAGGGGAGACAAGCAGAGAGTGTTAGATTACTTACCTTGCTTTCGGGGTTTGGAACTGGCTTCGCTGTGCTGATCTTGCTGGGATTGTAACCGTTGCGTTTGAGGGTGGTTCGGATGTGCTGTAGTTCCTTGGGAAGGCTGTCCTTGTCACAAATGTTGTAGGCATGTTGTACGAGGGTAGACCGATGACTTGATGCTTGGGTGATGGAAGGAGCGCTGGTTCAGGTACCGGTCTGTGTGCGTGGGCTTTCTGTAGACGTTGTGATGTAGGGAGCCGTCTGGGTTTCTGGAAATGCCAACATCAAGGAACGCAATCTTGCCATCTTCTTCTGTTTCCATGGTGAACTTGATGCTCGGGTGTTGCTGGTTGAGATGTTGTAGAAAATCCTGGAGTGTGTCTCTGCCATGTGGCCAAACCACAAAGGTGTTGTCCACGTATCGGAGCCACAGCTTCGGTTGGAGGTCGGCGGTGTTGAGGGAAGAGTTTTCAAACTCTTCCATGAAAATATCAGCAAGGACCGGGGATAAAGGAGATCCCATGGAGGTCCCAGCTGTCTGCTCGTAGAACTTGCCCTGAAACTGAAAACAACTTGAAGAGACACATGTTAGTAGCAAATCATGAATTTTGGTCAGGGGTGAGTGATGTGTGATCATCACTCAATGTCCCAACTACAGAGACATGCCTCCTGGTGAAGGACAGACTCGTACAAGATCTTTCCCTTGATGATCGCACATCACTCACCCCTGACCAAATTCATGATTTGCTACTAACATGTGTCTCTTCAAGCAGACAGCTGGGGACCTCCATGGGATCTCCTTTATCCCCGGTCCTTGCTGATATTTTCATGGAAGAGTTTGAAAACTCTTCCCTCAACACCGCCGACCTCCAACCGGTTGTGCTCTGACACGTGGACGACACCTTTGTGGTTTGGCCACATGGCAGAGACACACTCCAGGATTTTCTACAACATCCCAACCAGCAACATCCGAGCATCAAGTTCACCATGGAAACAGAAGAAGACGGTAAGATCTCGTTCCTTGATGTTGGCATTTCCAGAAACCCAGACGGCTCCCTACACCACAACATCTACAGAAAGCCCACGCACACAGATCGGTACCTGAACCAGCGCTCCTTCCATCACCCAAGCATCAAGTCATCGGTCAACCGCACTCGCATAACATGCCTACAACATTTGTGACAAGGACAGCCTTCCCAAGGAACTACAGCACATCCGAACCACCCTCAAATGCAACGGTTACAATCCCAGCAAGATCAGCACAGCGAAGCCAGTTCCAAACCCGAAAGCAAGGTGGCATCTAACCTCTGCTTGTCTCCCTATCTAGGTTCGACGCCTCACAAACCACAGCGCATTCTCCGACGAGCAGGCATCGATGTGTTCCACTCAGCCCCAGCAACCCAAGGACTTCTACACACCCACAAGGACAAACCGACCCAAACAACAGAGCGGAGTCTACTGGATCCCTGTGAGTGCGGTAAGGTGTACATCGCGAAACAGGACGCAACCTCCCATCAGATTGAAAGAACACCGAGCACACGGCCGCAGAGGAGATTTCGAAGTCCGCCATCGCCAAGCACTCGCACATCAAGGACCACCAAATCGACTGGCAGGCAGCCCAACTCATCACACCCATCGGCACATGGCACCCCAGACGCATCAGAGAGGCCATCGAAATCCAAACACGACACTGTGCCACAGGACATCGGTTTCTACATCAGCGACATTTGGCGACCACTACTCCGGACTGAAGGATCTTCTATATCCAAAGTCCATAACCCACCCCAGACTGAGGGATCTCCTATATCCTAAGTCAACCACCCTCCTTCCCCTGTGCTTGTTAACAGCTGATTCAGTTCAGTGAGCACACACTCCTCTCCCCCAACCCCTAGGATCCTAGTCTCAACAGTTCCCGCCTGCGCGCCTCAATGAACTAATCCTCCAGCATCCATTCATGGGATGATCCTCCAGCAGCCTACTTAAGCAGCAGCATTTTCCAGAGTCCAGCATTCTCCTGAGGACGATCAGAGCATACTGATCGAAACGTCGAGTTGTACCTCCAGTTCTTTTCAGAACTAATTACTACTCAATTGAGATTCCACATGGTGTCACCGCAATTATTCTTACTTATCATCCTCACCATGCAAAGCTACAAGTTTTACTCATCTAATAAATGCTTAATGATACTGGATTTTTTTTGCCAAAAAATTTTCTTTGCCAATGTGCATTTTGAACACATGAAAACATTCTCTGTATATGTCTTAGCTGCCGCACATCTTTGAAGCCAGGCCCAGGAATGGTCAATTCAAGTAAGAAGGGTTCCGATATTTCGGATCCTTCAATTCTCATTATAACCAGACATGGAAACCCCTACATCATTTGTACTTTTGTAAATTTATCATTTTTATACCACGATGTATATTTGTTTAATGTATTTTTGAGGGAGCGCCTTCTTAGACTGTGATGAGGTTTGCTTTTGGGCAATCCCAGGCTTTGTTTCTAATTGTTTGTTTGGTTTTCTAACTGTTTTCTAATTGTAACTGATTGTTTTGATTGCATTACCTGAAAGAATATTTTAATAAATTCAATCAATCAATTTGACAGTTCATGCAACCATGATGTAATGCAAATATCAAACCATCATTAATTCACAGCAAGTGGTTGGCGTGAGTTGAAAATGTGTTCAACTTCTGCTAATCATTTGCAGTGGATCACAGAATTTCACTTTGCATTTGCCTATAAATGTGTGCCTGAAAATACATGGACAGTTGATTCACAAGAATCTTCACTGCATTAATTGATTGCATTAATGAACAAACAAGCTCTTTTCAAAGTAAAAGCTGAATGAAATTAGTATGGTTTATGACGTGTGTGAGAATGCACATGGGTGAGTTACGAATGACTGCCAGCAATGCATGACGGGGATTATTAAACACCGGCTTACCCTTCGACACAGAACAAGATTGTCAAAACCAAAGCCAAGAATCTATGAGTGAAAGGGAGTTTGCATGGAGAATCGTCATATTGAACACAAGACAGGCGAGAAATTTTTTTTAAATTTGGACGAAAATGATTGCATAATCCTCTTAGTACGTAGATATATGTTTCTGGCAGACTTGTATTTGAGCCCTCAAGTGAAATAGGTCAAGTCCGATCAGAGTCATGAAGGGTGAGTGCCAGTCCGAGTCACAACTTAGTTAAAACTGAAATTTACATATCACTAAACATATGACTTGAGTTGGATCCGAGTGTGAGTCACTCAAGTCTGGTTTCCAGATTTGGCGCTGTACGGGTTTCGAGTAAAGCAATATACACCTGTGAAGCATCATTTGCACTGCGATTCTTGCCCCAATCTCGTCCCACTTACAAAGAGGATAGCAATGATGGGGGAAAAATATATCTTTAAAAAAAAATTTCAGTTGAAAGTTACAATGAAATGAAGTTACACTGGCTATCATAGACAGTTCTCTCCAAATGCTATGAAATGGTTATTTATGAAGCACTGTACTGAATACAAGGCAATGTATCTTTTTTTAGTTTGCAGGGGACTGATACCAGTAAATGATGTATTCAAAGCGTCTTACCTTTGATTCTGTGACTACATTGCCACCCTTGGCAAAGGTGTCCAAGGTTTCTGGTAAATGGGATATGATACCTTGAATAACCTGGAAGGAAAAAAAAAGAAAAAAGGAATCCATTTAGTTAAATGTAATGTATAGCACTGATAATGTAAGCAAAACTGCTTCTAAAAGTATCCTTACTTTCTTTGAATCAAGATATGACATAAAACACAATAAAGGGGGCCACTTTCCTACCGTCACGTTAGCAGTTTTTCTAATGGTTGTAAAAAAAAAAATTAATATCTGAAACCACCCAAAAAGAATTTCAACATTTGAATAGACATGCATGCTTATCCTAAAGATAATTTGAGTTGATTATTACTATTATTTTTTTAATTACCCTAAAATTTCCATCAACAAATGGACGGGAAAGTGAGGTAACTTTTTCCGTCCAATTTTTATGGAAATTTGAGGGTAAAAAAATAAATTTAAAAATTTAAAAATCAAATAAATCAACTCAAATTAGTTCTAGTATAAGCCTGCATGTCCATTCACATGTTGAAACACTTTTTGGTCGGTTTCAGGTACTTAAAAATAAATAACAACCATTGGAAAAACTGCTAACGTGACGGATGCAAAGTGGCCCCCCTTTATTGTGTTTTATGTCATATACATTAAACAAACAACCTGTGAAAGTTTCAACTAAATCAGTCTACACGTTAAAAGAAATTTACGACTCGCACTTGAGTCTTCCAATTAAAAAAAATAATGATAGGCAATATTTTCACTTTTCTTGAAAATGACAGCACATATTTTAAGAGAAGATTGACACCACTATCAAGTTTATTTACATACATACTATAATGTTTCATGTTTTATTTTTTTTTACCTTTAGTCCAAGATAACACATTAAATAAACAACAAGGAGCGTATTTGGATAAAAAATAATGGCATATACTGGGGACTTGATATACAGTGTCGTCAACCTAACTTGACTGCCTCTCTTAATTCAAATCACATTTATAAAACATGTTCCAACCTCAAGCAGGTCATCTTTAAGTAGACTAATCAGCTCCCCCTGTATTGTAAGTACACTGGATCCAAGCATCTTGGCAACCTGTCAGAAAACGTACACAAAAGATGGTTGTTGACTTAAAGGGGTACTGACATCCTTTATTGTGTGTTTACTTAAGGCGTTTTGTAATAAAATATTGTTTTTGAGACCCACCTGTGTCTATTTAATCATTGATTTCCGAGTACAAGTATTATAAAACAATGTTTGAAGTGTTTGGGGGAGGCAACCCCGCCCCATGGTGGAAGCTTCATTTGCATAAGATGTGTGACGTAAGGTCGGGAAGATCCGATGTGTACATGATGTACATGTACATACAAACGTTTCACACACGTAGCGTCGATTTCATTTCTTCCGTGATTTTTGTTTCCGGAACTAATAAAATGCCGGGAAGATGTGTTTCTGCTGGATGCAGCAACACCACCAAAGACGGTGTTAGCCTTCATCTGTTCCCAAGTGACCCAAAAATCGCCGTATTTGGACAAGCAAAATTCGACTGACAAGAGTAAAGTGGTCAGGTCCATCGGCTCACATAGTTTTGTGCAGCGATCATTTTGAGCAGAGTTTTGAGCCGAATTTCTCTTCCCGACATGACGTCACGAACAGCTCCTTCGTGCAGGGCGTAAAAGTGGGGGGCATTTTTACAATGGTAAAATAACACTCTCAAAAACAATAAAAACACAAAACAAAAATTTTATTGATCTTTTACTGATATAAAAGAATAAAACGATCACATATTTAACTGTTTGATTTAAATCCATGTCAGTCCCCCTTTAAAGGGAATACACAACGGGTGTATGAAAACAGTGTGTAATTACAGTGCAGTGTGGACAACACAGAGGAGGTTCTAACTGATCATGTATAAAACAGGATCAACAAGGATTAATTAGACAAATGTTTTATTACACAAGCTATAAATTGTTGAAGTCAAGATTGAAAATCATATTAACTAATAAAAATAATAATAACTTGTACATCACTGGTATCTAGAAAAATCTACTGACTGTACTTAGACCTGGAAATTAATTTTTTTTTTAATTTTTTTTATTGGAAGACTTGTTCCAGAGTCATGGTGATATTACAGAAAAACATCTATCTCCATATATGCCTTTAGTCTAGCAGATGGAGCCAAGAGCATGAAAGTAGAAAGCTTGTAATCAAATAAATGTTGCAAATGAAACACCAATAAACTCGATATAACCACTTACTGTTTGTTCAGGGGAATTTGAACGATAATTTCCCGAGAATTATGAAAACATATATTATAAACCCCTTCCCCAAACTCTTCCTCCCCTCTTGACCCCCACCCTCAAAAAGAAAATACTGACTAATTTGACTCCTATGACCTCTAGATTTACCCACCTCGTGGAAGCCATTTGCCATTGTCACTCGCACACACTTGTTGGGATCGTCGCAAAGACATGCAAATGTGCCATGTAGTTCCATCTTGAAATTACGTGGACCGGCGAATAAAACCATACACTAGTTGGAGGGAAGTAAAATTTATTAATTAGTATAAATAGCTGTAATAATAACAATAATAATAATAATAATAATATTAATAATGTAGACTTATATAGCGCATGTATCCACCAAAATGGTGCTCAAGGCGCATGACATTATTACCCCTGCTCATCAGGCTCATAAATCATTCCTGAAACCATCTCATCTCCCTGGGGAGTATACAGCTCAATTGCTGCCATTTCAGCGCATATGGGCTAGTCAAACACAACAACCGACTCTGCCCTCACAGGTACCCATTTACCCCTGGGTGGAGAGAAGCAATTATGGTAAAGTGTCTTGCTCAAGGATTCGAACCCACATTCTGACGACTCAGCCATCAGAACACAAATCCGATGCACTAAACCGCTTGACCATAGCACTACGAATACATGTAGATGTGGAGACCAAAGTGGGAAACTGCTTTCTTTATTTTCCAGCATTTTTATTGTTTTTATTTTTTTTTTAAATGCAAAATTCAAATGTTGAATTAAAAGAAAAAATGCAAAATAGTAGTTAATGGCCTTAGATTTCAAACCTAGCAGGTTCTTTCTCAAAGAACCTGCTTGGTTCAACACGTAAGGCCATTTACTACTATTTTGCATTTATACTACAAGTCCTTAAGGTTGGTAAGCAGTTTGCAACAGCTAATTGTCTACTTAAAAGAGAAAATGTTAACTTACAACATCGCATAAATATGAACACAGTATTTAGAAAATCTGTTTGAATGATTTTTTTTTTAAATCCCCCACCTTTCCCAGAAAAAGAAAGAAAAAAAACCTAAATTTTGGGGTACCTTGCTTACTGAACTTATAGCTTCAATTAACTTATCAGTGTTCTTTTTGTATAAAAAATACATTTGAGTGCAGACAACATGTAAGTAAGAAATCAAGTTTAATACATAAACCATAAATGCTCTTAATGCTCTCAGAATACAGCAATAATTTCACGGTAGCCTAATCTACTTGATTGCTTTCAAAGGTTTATGTTTATTGTTCACGTCTAACAGATAACACATTACTTTAGTACTTGAAACTCACCAAGCAACCAGTGTCTCCGACATGTCTACAACAGTAATAACATTATCAGTGAAGGATATATTGTTAGTTTTATTGGATTCACCGATTGTCAGTCTTGGCACCCCCGTGCCTGCTATCAGGTCTAACAGCAGAATAAGGTCATTGTGAAGATCATGTTCTTCTTGAGAATGAGTTTTACTATTTGTTTACAGAAACTGTAAATACATTTGTAATTATTACGAATAACGCAAGTTATTAAACTATACAAAGTGCGCCAGTCGTATAATAACCTACATGTATTCCACTGTACTGTACTCTGTATTGCAGTCATGTGCAAGAAATATACTTTACATGCATGCTTAATGCATACTGCATCCACACAAATGTGCTTATTGTGTGTCATACTCTGATCACATGTAGGTAATTCACGTCATTTTTAGGGGAAAAGGGAATAATTTCCAATCTCGGATATTGAACCAAAGCAGGTACCGAGTTATTTTTTCATGATCACGAGGAAGTTTTATTGTGTCATATATATGACCTTCAAATCACCTGATCTGACCTTTACATCCGGTCCAAACAGGAAGTTCAAATTCAACACATTCTAAAGCAAAATTGATAGGACTTTCGAATATGAAACTGATATTGTTAAAATAAAAGATGATACACGTTTTGTAAAATATGATTGACATCATCGATGATAATTTGATTGAACCGGAAGTTGACACGAACACCATGTGTTTGTTCTAACAAACACTTGAGCTCTAAGTTAATTATGGAATTAGGAAATGGAGTAAAGTGCTTCTTCTATGATATTCTCAAGCATGGACCCATTTCATAGAGCTGTTAAGCAGATAAATTTGTTGAGCATAGAAAACATATGTAGGTTTGCAGCCAAATAATGTACATTGCTTCTGGCAGCCTCTCTGTAAATGTTTGCTTAGCAGATCAAATTGCTCAGCAATACATTCCACTAAGCAGCTCCATGAAATTGGGCCCAGGGTAACCTAATTCGCTAGTGCACCATTTGGAGTACAATGTCGTAGACTGGGTTATTGAACACTTACTGGAAAATTGAAAGCACAGTGTCGTCTGCATTCCATATGTCTGTCTTCTTCCCTGTACAGATTTAAGATCGGTGGACTCTGAAACACAAACATCCAAAGAGAAAGGGAAACTCTTGTATAAATTGATGAAATTCTTGCGTCTGGTGATAAACAACGGATTTGAGTATAAAGTGCTTCAGACACTGTACATTACGTCAGTGTAAAGGAAAAATCAAATTGACTTTTTATGTAGTTGGTAACTTTACATGAGGACTTTTGTTTCTGTTATCTCAAATATTATTAATATTATTATCAATGTGCATGTCACCAAAAAGTTAAAAGTTTATTTTATACACAGTACGTGCAAAAAGAAATATGGAGTGCCATGGTCGAGCGGTTTAGTGCATCGGATTTGTGTTCTGATGGCTGAGTCGTCAGAATGTGTGTTCGAATCCTGGCTGCGACCGTGGTACTTGTGTCCTTGAGCAAGACACTTTACCATAAATGCTTCTCTCCACCCAGGAGTAAATGGGTACCTGTGAGGGCAGAGTTGGTTGTTGTGTTTGATTAGCCCATATGCGCCGAAATGGCAGCAATTGAGCTGTATACTCCCCAGGGAGCTGAGATGGTTTCTGGAATGATTTATGCACCTGATGAGCAGGGGTAATAATGTACAGCGCTTTGATACCTTGTTTAAAAGCGCTTTAAAATGCCCGACATTATTATTATTATTATTATTTTAAGGGATGTTTGATACCATCATCAAC
This sequence comes from Zoroaster sp. YZ-2022, assembly GCA_029582265.1. Lineage (NCBI taxonomy): Eukaryota > Metazoa > Echinodermata > Asteroidea > Forcipulatida > Zoroasteridae > Zoroaster > Zoroaster sp. YZ-2022. The sequence goes on along the minus strand of CM055821.1, from coordinate 13,496,486 downwards.
CTAACACCAAGTTTAATGTAAAACTGTGATCATTAGATTACAAATAGTGTATAGTGGATTACAAATAAACATTACCTGGGCCTTCACAAACATCTATACCTATTTAATAGCAAAACAAACAACTCAGTCCCATTGACTTACACACATACATGTACACAAGGTTCATGTTACCCAATATGTGTGTGTCAACAACGCTAAGATTTAATCAACAAAAACCCAGCACCTTTGTGACTTGTTCGAGTAATTTGTATGTCAGTCAGTATTTTGCAATTTATTAATCAGTAAATGTGTGTTGTACATGTTTACAATAATGTATGTTGTGTGATCAATAGTCCAAAGTCAAAAACCTGTTGTTTGTATCTCACAGTTAGCAGCCAGTACAATGTGTACAGAATAGCATGAACGAAATTATTTTACACAATCTTTTAAATAATTTGTTACAGTTCAGCAAATCGTGAGTTTATGATTTTTTTTAAATGTAAACCGACCTTATATTATAGTGTGAGTATTCAAGTAATGTTTCCATATCCCCACATTCAGTATGAAAACATGATTGTCTGTAAGTAAGATTTGAAGCTTTGCATGGTGGAAGTACATTAGAAGTAAGGTTTGCAGTAGCACCATGTAAACTATCTCTTAGAGTTTCTCACTGTCAGTTCTTCTCAGAACCAACAATTGTTACAACTCCTAAGAGACTGTTAACATGGTACTACCGCATACCTTACTCCAAATTATAGTCTTTATCATTAGCATAACATAATATCTGAAGAGCATTTTGATTTCTAAGACTTTAAGATGACTGAAATTGGATGAACAGACGTTTGAAATGTGAAGCTATCAAACCATGTGATAAGCCAGTATAAACTTTTGGTAAAATATCTGTAAATATGCATCCATCCATACGGTGTATGAAAGTTTTCATTTAATTATTATTATTATTAATGTGTCGAAAATGCATTCAGAATTTGTATTCATTCCAACATGGAATTCATGTGTACAGAAGATGAAAATTTGTTTGCAAAAAAATTTGATTAATTTTACTGTTAAAATGATAACCCCTCAAGACAAAAATATTTGTGACCCCACACGGCGAAACCCGCAAAAAGTCGCTGAACCCCAATCCACGATACAGCCAATTTTCGACCAATGGGGTGTTATACGGCCTTTTGGGGCTTTTACTGATTATAGTTTCCGGATGTTTATTTCACAATTTCCTGCAAACAAAATTACTGAAATCAATTTATAAGTGTGTGAAAAAGCGAAATTCCGAGCACCATTTTGCGGTTGTTAGTGCGGTTTGTTTTCAAAACATCCTGTATTTCTCGAAATCATAATTTCATTGTTTTTCGACTTTCAAAGTCCATATTTTCCCAACAGAATGCATGATGGATATAATTTGTTCACCATTGAAAAGCTAAAGAGTTGCCCTTTCATATGATACCAATAACTCATTTTTTATTTCTGGGACGTTTTTGTGGGTTTTGTCATGCTGGGTCACATTTATTTGATACCATCATCAACTTTACACTGAGTCAATTTCATGTAAATCTGTGATTTATAAATGTTTTTTGAGAATACCAATAGTGTAATAATGGCTTTAAATAAGCAAATGAATAAAAAAGCTCTAAGCTAGCAATCTAATTAACCAGTTCGCGTCGGAGGCCGTGTATACACGCAATTTTTTTTGGACAGCGGATCGGAGAGCATCTAAACACGCCACAGGATTCTCGGGAATATTTGTATAAATTCCCGGTCGACGTGGCAATGAGCCATAAGCATACGGTGGAAGATGCGGTCTCCCCGGTCACGCTCTGGTGAGCACCATTGGTCGTGTTTGTGCGGTAAAAATAAACCCGCCACGGGGTTCGGAAAAACTTTTTTTTATTCCCGGTGCGAACTGGTTAAGAACACTTGTTGTGTCTTGGTCTTGTAACTTATTACAATCTAGGCAAAGTGTGATGAAATCTGGACTGACTGAGTGATTGAGGACTCCAGACACACTCTGGCACTAAAAATACAGATGGGACATACTGTACACCTTCCCGTAATGCTGATGTTACACTCAATTGAAGGGGCAGTATCGCCACAATCAGAGCAAACTTTCAACAGGGTATGGAATCAGTGTCCTAGTTTTAAGATGATCACAGTGACTGATGATCACAGTGACTGATAATCACTGGCTCATTTACGCAGCAGCAACGGTAATATGACGGTTGGACCTTATCATGTGGGTATTTTTTTCAGTCACCGAGTTAATATAAAACTAGCACTCCAATTCCATGCCCTGTCGATCGTGACGATATTGTCCCTTCAAGCAAATTTCAATGATTGACCTTTCACCATTTTTAAAAAGGTTATGTCATAAGGAAACTAAACAACATATGTTTTATCATCTAAACCCACAGTAAAATGTAAGTAAGTCTCTCTTGTCACATTCTGAAAAACCCGAGGTCCACATGGTGGGAAAACAAATGGCATGTCATACATTTACATGTACAAAATGTACAACGTTGCCAATATTTTTGGTACTGTTAACACAATTTTACTGCGAATACTTCAGTGATTATGTTGACTGTATGGGTGGCTTTGTATGGGTGGTGACTTTGCAAGGGGCAACATCAGGAAGGGGTTTTTTGAAAATGCATTCAGATTTTGTCATTCATTCTAAAGTGAAATTTTGTCTTGATTTTGAAAATTCATTAGGGAAATTATTTTACAATTTTTTTCTAGAATGATAGCACTTCAGAGAAAAGGATTCCAAGGGATGATTAATAGCATCATCAACTTAAACACAAGTAAGATTTACATGTATGTAAGGATGCCAGTCAACTCACCCCCTGACAAACTCGCCCCTTATAAACTCGCCCCCTGTCAATACAAACTCGCCCCTTACAAACTCGCCCCCTTACAAACTCACCCCCTGTCAATACAAACTCGCCCCCTGGCAAACTCGCCCCTCTACAAACTCGCCCCCCGTAATTTTTTGATGCAGTTCACGCTGTTGAGACTGGTTTAAGAGAGTAAATAAACATTATAATAAAGGCAGGATGTACGGGGACATAATTATTTTAATGAATCCAATTATTAATTTTGAGTCTTATAACTCCGTGGTTGAAATATTTTATTTTGGCGCTAGTGAGACTGAAGAGAGTAAATCAAACATCATTTCAGTTGACGTTTTATTTAACGAAAATAAATATTACAAGAAATAATTCATTTAGTTACAATTAAATATAACAAATAGGAAACTAGCTAAACAAAATACTGAGTAAAATAAATAAGTATAATAAAAATAAATAATTAATTACATACAAAATACAAAATACAGATAATTAAAATGTAATTAAATCAAACAAATAACTTTGTAAATTTTTCATAGTATATACATAATACATAATATAGTATACATTGTATAAATCATAACTGTTTTGTTTAGATAGTTTTCTATGTATTCTAATTTAGTTGTAACTGTTGAATTATTTTATGTACTATTTATTTTTGTTAAATAAAACGCCCAGGTGAAATTATTAGGTCCTGTTTGATTTTCTCACTTATACTAAATCAGTCTCAATAGCGGCTAATAATTCATTAAAATAGTTATGTCCCCGTACATCCTGCCTTTATAATAATGTTTTATTTGTTCTCTTATATTAAACCAGTCTCAATAGCGTGAGATGTGTCAAAAAATTACAAGGGGAAAGTTTGTCGGGGGGCAAGTTTGTCGGGGGGCGAGTTTGTCGGGGGGGGCGAGTTTGTCGGGGGGCGAGTTTGTCGGGGGGCAGTTTTCCGAGGGGCGAGTTTGTCAGGGGGCGACTTTGTGAGGGGCGAGTTTGTTAGGGGGCGAGTTTGTACAGGCAGGGGACGAGTTTGTTAGGGGGCAAGTTTGTAAGGGGCGAGATTGTAAGGGGCGAGATTGTAAGGGGCGAGTTTGCCAGGGGGCGAGTTTGCCAGGGGGCGAGTTTGCCAGGGGGCGAGTTGACTGGCATGCGTATGTAAAACTGTAATCAATTTATGTTATTTTGTAGAATACTATTATTGTATAGTGTCTTTAATGAGGAGTGCATCAAAGAAAATGCAGTGCAATAAATGTCATAAAACACAACTGTAAAAAGCGTCTTGGATGATTTGAAGAGCTTTTGAAGTTATGGATTACAGAAAACAAAAACTAAGATCTGTTATGTGTGGATCATTTATCATTATGAACAACAGATGGAACTAATTATGAAAAATGAGCTAGGATGTTAGTTGACAAGCAATTGATGAGTAACAAGTGAAGCATGCAACACAGAAAAAACAAATAGTAATAAAGTGTCGTAATTTGTGACAGAAAATATCTGAAGGCTCACAGCTACATGTATGTCTAGAGAATGCAGTCCATGACGCAGCTCCTTGTGATGAATTATTTAAGGCCAGTGCAGCATATACATACCATGGCTTCATGTGTGGGAGCAACAAAAACATTCCTACTCTATCAGTCTATTTGGTCTGCGGGTTGACATACCTGCCAAAACCCTTCGTCTTTCAATTTTTGAAAGGTGGAATAACTGCGTAGATTATGTAGATTATGTTACTAAGTACAGTGTAAATACATTCCCACACAACACCTCTACACATTGCTGATAAGTACATGTATGGACGACGGATGGTCACTGTATAATGTGGAAACTATAACTGCAAATAAATGTGGGCGGGGCGGGGCTACGCCTTGGTCAATGCTATGGATGGGGCCAACCAATGAGAATACACCTTTCATTGGTAAATGTGGAACATAAGCATAATGAGCTACATGTATGCCGGGAATTTTGGCTAAGTACAAAGGAATCAATGAGCAACGAGTTGGTCTTGGTCCGGGACTGTGTTACTACATTGTATGTTTCTGACACATTCACGGTAATGGATTGTGTATCAAAAACATAGTAACGTTGTCTTGAACCAAGACTAGTGACAAATGGTCACTAACTTATCGCATGGATATTGATCCGTTTCTGTATGCAGGGTGATATATCTAGGCCATAAACCATTACAACATAGCATGATAAAGGCTAAGGTTGTCACTCTCATGTCAAATTCAAATGAGTGATTTTCATTCAAGCTTTCCAGTAGTGGTCACATTGATCCAAATAAATAAAAAGAAAATAAGACACTGACCTGTCGGTCATCGACTCTGGTTTTTTCAGGTGCCAGCCCAATCACACACAACTTGCAGTAGAAGTTCAGGAACCAGATTTTCTGGTCTTCGGTTAGATTGACTGAGAAGGAAATAAGAATGAACAAATGGAACTTGATAAACACTTCAATGCTGAATACTTAAACTTTACTACATGATAAACTGTGTATCATTTCATGTGGATCAAGATACATAAAACGTCTGACCTGTGAAAGTTCAGCTTATTACGTGGTGTCGGTTATGAGAAAAAACTAAAAAAATAAGTGTACATTCAGAAATGATGCTGGGTTCACTCTAACATGGAATTTGGATACAATTCTTTATCAAAACTCCACAATGTTCGCAATTCGTTAATACCATTTTTGGACTATTCAAAGTTAATGTAAAACTGTGATCAAAGGTAAACACTGCCTTTAATTCACACAGTTAAAAATACAGTCTATATCTGACATGTACATGTTCATGTATATGTATGCATATACAAAATTTTAAAAAAATTAAGAAATAAATTAAAGATTTTAAAAGCAATACCAAAGAAAATGCTAACATTACACAAAAATTACCTAATTGTTTAAATAAGTATCGCCAATGTTTTGTTTTTTTTCCTTACAACTTGGATAATTTATTTCCTTTTTGAATGGAAAACATATATGTACTTTGAAATGAGATATTTCGTGGACAAAATAGTTGTCAGAAGCCTGGTTTAATGTTAAAAAGATCCTCAAATTAATTTCTGACGGGACCCACAACAAGATAATTTGGGTACATATTTATGGTAAAACCATGGTTCTCACAATTTTTTGAGAAATGTGCAATTTTAAAGCATTCTTTCCCCTTCTTCCAGTAAAACAGCAATGTTCTGATGAAAAAGACAATTGAGATGGATATTGCTAGTAAACTAGTGAAAAATACGGGCACTAGATCTTTAACAAAAAGAGAAGATTTATGAATTAAAAATTGATTTAGGATACCTGATAAACCATGACAGAGTCGACCAAACTGTCTGGCTACAGCGGGTAAGGTGGAATCTTCACTACGCATGGCGTTCTCACAGAACTTGCACACCAGCGGAATAATAGTTTGCGTACATGTCTCTGTGTGCATGGATATAAATATAAGAGAAAATACCAGGTCAAAAAATGTTATCACTTGAAATGTCTCCTCTGTCTTTCCTAAAGTGTGACTTGGGCTTCACAAATTGATTGGAAACGATAATTTACATGTAAGTTTCTGGTATTGCTGATTTGGGCTGAAAAGGAGCTTTCCAACAGTACATAATTTAGGTACAAGTGAAAATGCAATATTTTGGAAAGTTACACTTGGCAACTTTCCATTTTATTTAAAATATGTTTCCATCAAGTTTGTTGAATGAATCAGTATCTTAAAATGAAACCTACTGTACCAATTTTGTTGTTACTTTATACATTGTAAATTCAGAGTAAGTCAGCCCCCCACAAAAGTTTCTTTTTGGTTATTTTTCAAAGCCAAAGACATGTATTTTATCATTAATATCTATAAAAAACAAATCCCAGCAACCAGTTCCCCATCACTGGAAATATAACACAATCCTTGTTATAAAAAAAATGAAACATTTTCTCTATTTGACCATGAGATGTTACAACAGGTTGTTACGACAGATAGACAAAAAAGACATACATAGAATGTATAGGACCCTTCAACCAAGGTGACCTACATGCAAAAGTGAGCCAAAAATGAGAGCTTACACAACATGTACACATACGACAAATGGTTAAATGCTGGATCATGCAAAGTAAACATTAAACCACTAGTGATTTGCTTGGCTTCAGAGGCTTCCCATACATGCACAATGTGAATAAACAACAAAGTAAAACCACAAACCTGCCAACAATGCACACAGACATTCTGAATCAACATTCAATGACCATCTGTCTATGAAGACACCATTACGTCTATACTGCTTCAATACAATCATGCACTCAACATCCTATTAATTTCGTGATTTTAATGGCCTGTTACATCAAAAAAACAAATCTTATTCTAGAATTTTAGGATTTAATGAAAACATTAAAATCATGATTCATTAAATGCATACTTTAAAAAAAAAAGTTGTCTGCACATATTAACTTAACGCCACTGGTTAATAATAATGAAAAAATGACCTTTGGGCTACAGTGTTTTTTTCTTCATATCCTGGTAAACACTTTTATCAATAGTACAGTGTTTGTGCACATTTGTACATTTCTTTAAAGACCATACAAAATGGTAAATATTTTCAACCCTATTTTAAAAAGTAAGTAATTCTAAGTAGGAATAAGCAAAAATAAGATTTTTGTTATTTTTCTTTAACCCTTCAAATTTGTACATAAAGCATATTACATGTACATCACATACAGCTGCAAAAAAAACGTTTAAAAACTATGACTTCAGAAAGTGTTTTTGAATAAGTTTCCAAAAGCAGTAATGACCAATTGTGTTGTTCATCATCGTCATTTGATGGAGATTATACTGATGCTGAAGTTGGCGAAATAATGGGCATTGAATCGTATAAATTTGAGCCCGAAATGGACGAAATCCAGGCGAAAATGGCGAAGCCGAAGGTCCGGACACCTGCATGTACATGTACAACTACAAGCCACGGACAATGCAGCCAGACCGTTGTTATGACGGCTGCTTCCAGCTCCCGCCGTAAAAGTACGTCATGAAAACTGGCAAAATGTTTGCTGCCGCCACGGGTCACAACTAAATTTTTGGTTGCAAATTAGCATTTCTCCACAATTTCTGATTCGTTTAAATACTTTTTGGAATAGCATATATATAATTAAATACATACATAACACCTTTGAGTAAATAAATCAAGGCACTTTGTGTGGTCTTTAAAGTTGAATGAGTATTTGGGGGAAAGTATTTAGTCCCTGGTCTTACATGTATGTTTGTTTCGACCTCAGCATGATCTTTTCAAAGGATGAATTTATTGTAACAGCAACCACAATGATGTGATAATATTTTATATTTTATATTCTTCCTGGTTTATGTGTAGGGGGAGGGGGGGTCTGCCTCCAATATTTGTGACTTGACATTAAAAATGAAAGGAAGAAGAAGAAAATCAGCACGGATTACTGTTATTGCACGCTGCGAAAGAGCTTCTCAATTATCCAGTACAATGTGTATAACATCCAGGCTAGTATAGTACTATCTTCCAATTGGTCTTTGGGACAAACATTAACCAAATGTTGCTTTTGAATGACCGTTTTGTAATGCCCAGTCACATGACAACTAAAAGAAGAATACAACAAACCTGGAAATAATACATTTTGTTTTTGTTTTACCACACAGATCAGCTGCCATGATTTAGTTGTTTACATTAAACACTAACATCTAATAAGACAGCAGTACAAAGTCTATATAAGAAATTAAATAGCAAAGTATGTGTATTAAGCAAGCAATAACACAGATTTCTACATCTATCCATGGAGGAAGAAAACAGAAGGAGTCACATCGCCCAGCCTCTTATCTCATAACCAATTAGCACTTCGGAGTGGCCCATTGGAAATACGTTACGGCCACCCGCTGCGCTTACAAGTTTAACGATCGCGATAATCCCCTTGTGTACAATGTCTTTTGCCGCTCGGCTTGCTCGCGACCAGGATACATAATTGGAGGGTAGAAATCTAAAGCAAACGAATAAACACAAAACGTATGCGCACTACTTTTCGCGGGCTTTTTATATTGCGCAATGCATTGTCTTCAATAGCGATTTTTCCACCGAGTATTTTGGTGTTTTGATCGTCGAATTTGGCGAATCCGAAGCTGACTTACGCTAAATATAACATTCAGATGTTACAATAAAGTGTCTTTTTAGCAACTTATTTTAAGGATATTTCCGGTGATCTCCGGAAGCCAACCAATTTAAAAATACAAAGACGTGTTGTTTAGCTTTTTATCATTTCAATCCTCATATATGTACGATGCTGTACACTGAAGATATTGCAGTGTTGGATTCGTAGGTCGAGTTGGATCGGGAGCCAGCCTTCCGTGTAGTGCAATAGGACAACGCGTCAGCAATGTGCGCAATGCGCATGTGCAAAGAAAGCCTGGCTGTAGTTCTCCTCGATAATCGGATTAAACGATTAGCGCTGGCTTAGAAATTTTACGACCGCGGCAAAAGACATTGAACCTTTGATATGCCTTCGTTGTGACTCCTTCTGTTTTCTTCCTCCATGATCTATCTAACCTCTAGTATGGTTCAGTCCTGGTTAGGATGCAGGGATGAAGATGGAATATTATTTTAATCAATGCAAACTTAATAATACTCCCACCCCCGCCACCCTAAACAAAACCAACAACAAGTATTAACATCTGAGATTTTTATTTATTTATTTATTTTTTAGATATAAAAATGAAACTTCCCATCAATATAATATCTTAAATGTTTATAAAGGGGAAGGGAAAAAAAAAAAAAAAAAAGAAAAACCATAATGTGCCATTTCTTTAAAACAAACACAAAATGAACAATTCAGGCTTGAAATTTCATGAAGGCTGTGGCCTCCGTTACCCTGGTCTTGGCGCCCCTTACAAATATTCCCATAGACGTAATCTGATATACATGTACTAATTAATGGATGTGCACTCTACTCAGGAAAATTGGCCTTGCCCCTTTTAAGATTAAAATTCCAGGCCTGCAATTATCACAAAAACATGCTATCAAGTTCCGTTGTAAGGTACTGTCTGCATGGAAACGCAATGGCTTGTTGCTTGGCAACCCACTCTCCCCATGTGTTGGCATTCTCAGTCAAGATGGACAACATCTCTATTGTCACGGTACAAGTGTGTGTGTTTTTCCATGGTTGCTGGTCTGAATATATTTCACGGGTCATTAATTCTCATAATAGGCACTTGGTATCGTAAGACCAAACCAAACCAACTGCATACTCCTGTCACTTCAGAAAACTGTTCAGTCATACAGTAGGAAAAATAATTGTGTTGATGTAAAACAACCCACTCTGATATTGTTTTTGCAGAAATTGCTTGTGTGTGTGTACATGTAATTGTGTAGGCAAAATGGGAATTATCCTCTATGTATAAATTTTTCTTAAATTTGTTGATAACCATTTCACATTTATGGACAATTCTGTTTATAATTTGTCGGTACCATTTCCACGTTTATTGGCAATTTTGCTAATAATTTTGCTAATAATTTTACTGAAATATTTATTGACAATTTTGTTGATACATGTACATGTAATTTCTCTGAACCATTTCCACATTTATGGGCAATTTTGTTAATAATTTTTCTCTGAAGCATTTCCATATGTATTTATAGGCAATTTTGTTTATAATTATAATTTGTCAGTACCACTTCCACATTTATAGGGAATTTCTTTTTTAAATTTGAAAGTACACATGTAGCTTGTAAATTATTGGGGCTGGTTGTCTCTACATTTATTGTGTGGAAAGGTTTATACAAAACATGATTCTGTTATCCCTTTGGGATATTTGCTTGTTTTCTGGGGTGCTCTTTGTAAGCGAGTTTGTAAAAAAAATAAGCGGGTTTATCAAAAAAATAAAATAAAATTTACTCACCATCATCTAACAAGCTAAGAAGGCTAACTATGGTCTCCAGTGCGGCCAAACGTACGCAGCTCTCTTCATCGTTGCTAAGTTCAACCAGCTCTGGAAGTATTGCACTTTTCGTCGGCTCCAGCCTTCAACCGATACAAACAGGAGGACAACCATGTTGATATGAGTGAAATCAGTGTACATCTGTATGCTGGCAATGATTTTGTTCAACATTTTTGCATAGCAATATTTGTTAACCTTCCTACACATGGAGGCCATTCCCAACCACAAAATTCTGTTCTTGAGCAACCTTCAGTACATGTACATGTACAAGCCTGCTGTGCTTTCCAAGTAATCTTACAAAATCAACTGTGTGCCACCCAAGGCCACTGTAAATGTTTGAACATATTAGTATGGCCTGCAATGTATCAATGGGAGACCACCTTACCCTGCAATCTCAGGGGTGTGACAGTGCACAGAAGGGTTAACTATAGGAGGCCACTGGCAACAGCTCATGGCTTGGAGTGGCCTGAATGAGTTGTTTCAAAAATTGCACTGATTGCAAGAGAGTTAACGGAGAAATATGTTTCTGCATTCTGTACATGTAATACTGATATTTAGTAGCAAATCTTGCATTTTGATTTGCAATTATTGTGTAACATTTTGTGTAACACAATTATTGTGTAACATGTGATAAAAAATATCATTCACTTGTTTTATGACCAATGAAAATCATTTAGCAAATGTACACCAAATAAAACAAATATGTTTTCTTTTCCATTATCGTCTTGCCATGTTCTCCAGTATCTAGTTTGTCTGTTATGTGTGTCTTTTTTTTTGTTTCTCCTGTGCCTGTCCTGTTGTCTATCCAATGATTTTTTGTTGCTTTTGTAAAATGCTAACGTACATGTATGCATTGAACATTTCTGTTATTAAAACGCTACAAGCCTCCCACACTTACATGTATGATTTTGCCTCCATGTGTACATTCCCATTGTATTTACCTGCATGTTAACCCTCCTACTTCTGGTACCTTTTTCATACAAGTTGATCCACCATTTGAAACCATTCGCTTTTGTGGTTTTGAATGGTGAAATAACTGTGTACAGTATTGATTCCCCCCAATGGTTTTGCATGGTACATGTAGGTCAGCTAATACAAAACCTTGTTTGGATCTTTCCAAATGGTAGTACAGCTAATACAAAACCTTGTTTGGATACTTCTAAGTGGTGAATCAATGGACCCTCTATGCATTTGAATGGATTTGAATGGTAGTAAAGCTTGCTACCAACACTGTTCAAATGGTATCACCATGTGTGTACAAAACCAATGGGCATTTTGTTAAGTGGAAATTTTGAATGGTTTCAAATGGTCAAACAGTAGGAGGGTTAATGCACTAAGTATATGGAAATAAATGTGCATTTGAATAGAATTTAAACTGAAATCGCTATCTATTGTACATGTAGCAAAAGATGAATGTCATTCTGCATTTGTGTGTGTGCATTTACCATGTGTAATATTACTGCAGCTCAAATTCTTTCAAAATGTCCTCTCAGAAAATGCTGTTCAATTGATTGTACAATGCCCCAAAAGTTATAATACAAAATAAGAAAAATTAAATAAGAAAATTACACACTTATATGCATGAATCACTTCTAAAATAATGGAAATTTTTTTGAAATCGTTTTTTTGAAACGTTGATATACATTGCAAATATTCCCCATGAAAATTTGTTCTTTCATGAATAACCCAAGCTCCAGGGGACCACGAAGCAGCATTCATCCATGCACACGAAAATGATAAGGCAACAAACCCAAGATAATTCTAATCTATAAACTATTTATTGAAATATGACAAGGTTACAGTAAACGTGGGTCATCAATGGCAAACAAAAATGTAATGGTTTTAATCTTTAAAAAAATTGTTTTCAATGTTTGAGCGAAATAAATGTAAAGATTAGTTGACTGTTTGTATGTACAATGTACATGTACATGAAAGTACAGTCTACATATAGGAATTGGTGGCAGTGATATAGCCCAGGTTGGACTTTCACCTTTGTGTACTACGTTTCGGTGCATACAGAGACGGAGTCCTTATTTGGGCTAGCAGTGATAGTGAACCATTCCCATCTTCCTCCACCCTTCCCCAACCACCCCATAGTGTTAGCAGCAATACCATTGGATCACTTTTGGACATCCCCTATATGTATTGCTAAATGGTCGCTCTGCTAAATTTCAATACTGAGCAAAAAGTATTGTACATGTACATGTAAGTTAAATATTTGGACACCCTGTTTTGCAAAGAATAACAAATTTGGACGTCCTATTTCCAACTTCCGTCTTACTGTATATTCTGAACCACCCTAAAAGTCTGGTTTTTATTTGAATATATAATTTTTTTATATTGGCTTAAAATCATTACAAGTGCTAAGCTTGATACAGATACACGTACACATACACGTACACAGATACACGTACACAGATACACGTACACAGATACACGTACACAGATACACGTACACACATACACGTACACAGATACACGTACACAGATACACGTACACAGATACACGTACACAGATACACGTACACAGATACACGTACACAGATACACGCACACAGATACACGCACACAGATACACGCACACAGATACACGCACACATGTACACGCACACAGGTACACGCACACAGATACACGTACACAGATACACGTACACAGACACACGTACACAGACACACGTACACAGACACACGTACATGTAAGTGTTTATAGATCAAGTGGTCGTTGTACATGTATGCCAACAGGAATTCTGGCACCTGGACTACAGGACACACACAATTCAATACTTACCCTAAGCCTCTAGCTACTAAATCTAACTGCCGGCACATACAGGCTCGTACCTCATAGTCTACGTTTTGACACAAGGAGGTCACCAGGGGAAGTATATCTCTCTTGATCCTGTTGCCCGAAAAAAAGAAACAAAATCAGAAAAAGAAAAGAATTGTAAATACATGGAAATGTGATATGCTTGGTTGGTTTAATGGAAAACTTACTTCTAACCTCCCTTGACTTAACAACTTTTTGTTGTTGTAATAGTGTACATATCAGGGGTCTGAAAAAAAATGGGTAGCGGGCCTGGGTCTCACTTTGGTCTAGAGGACAAAGCCCCCTAAACCTCATGGATGTTAAATTTTGGAGGATTTACAGACTCTTCACATTCCTACAAACAAGAAACAAGACACAATACAGGCTACTTCTTTTTTCCTTGGTGGCTACTTCTCTTCTTTAAAAAAAAACACGTTGCGGCAAAGGGAAATTTGTATTTAAAAAAATCATGAAATCAGGAAAAATCTTGATAAAAGGTCTGACATATATCTAAAGAAAAGGGGTTAGGGCAAAAAAATGCACCACCCCTAGGATTAATGAATGCTGTGATCATTTTAGGAAATGATGTACCTGGAACCACTTATGCTAATTGAGAAATTAACAGCACCATGATTAAGTTGATCACAAGTGCGGATTGAGCTGAAGCCAAGGTCCTTATCGCCTGTGACCATGCACAAAACAGGTCATTAACCTGTGGTAAAGACCAAGCGTCAAGCTTTTATTCCCATTCATAAATGCCTGTATTGATTTCATTTTAAACAATTTGTAACTTTGGGACACATTTTGGAACAAACAAAACACTTTCAAAGTATGTGTACATTGTACATGAGTCAGTGATGCGAAACAATGTTCATCACTCTGATTGGTTCAAATCCACCTCGCACAAAACAGCTAGCAAACAGCTGACACATAAGCACAGCTCTGATTTCGATAAGGCATGTCTTTACCATCTATTAACCCTCCTATGGTTTGACCTTTCAAAACCTTTCAAAATCTGCTTACGGGCCAAAATGGCTATCAATTATTATGAATCCTTTAAAACCCTCCAGAATTTGTTGCTACTGAACAACCACACCTTTCAATACCCTTTGAAAGGTATTGAAACATTTCAACACCAGTTTGTTCAGAGAGTTGCTACACCTTTCGAAACCTTTCATAGGTCCCTTTTGTCAGACAGTTTTCTCACCTTTCAAAACCCTTCAGTACAGCAAACTTGAAAGGTTTTGAAAGGTCTGACAATTCTATGGCAACTGCACTGTACATAGGAGGGTTAACCCTCCTATTATCAGTGTAGTTCTTTACAAAGTGGACCCATACTTCAAAATGTCACAACTGGGACATATTGCGGTACACACTTTCTTATCTAAAGATTAATGGCATACCCCAAGGCTCTTTAGAGAGATGAGGTAAACTGAAGCAGCCACCTGCTTTGTTTCATTGCAAGGCTAACTTGAAATAAACCAGTGCAGTAACTTGGGGGTATACACATACTGTGTGAAGGTCAGAACACTTTGTTTTTGTCCCAGACCCAGGGGCATTTTCGGGTATCCATGTACCATTCTTGTGTACAGTATGCAATATTTTAAGGCATGCATAGAAAAAGCATTGTGTACTTAGCAGTTTTTGTTTTTGTGGCATTTTGGAGACTGCATGTATACAAGGGTAACCATTTTGGAGACTGCATGTATACAAGGGTAACCATTTTGGAGACTGCATGTATACAAGGGTAACCCTTGATGACGTTTTGTCCAATCAGATTGTCTATAAAAAAAACTGCCTTGGGCATTTATGAATCGTCTTTAAAAGGAAGGTACACAAAAAATCTTCTATAAAATTTATTTGGTGTAAATTTGGCACATGTACATGTACAGTATCAATCATCGTGAGAAAATATTTTATTGTAAAACATAAAAATATGTAAAATTTGTATGTTTTCTCAAAACATGGGCACCTACCTACGGTATTGTGATTAAATATTCACAGGTTAGTTTCATGATATATTTCTCTAAAACTAATTGTGTTGAAACTAACATTTGTTGACATATGTACCAATATTGTACATGTACCTTCCCTTTAATATACATAGTTGTCAAACCTATTCAGTGTCAAAATATCAAAATTATGTCAAAACCTGTATAAAGGTATGCATTGCACATGTATCTATTGCAAAATAACTAATACATGTACATGTAACAGCAGATTTGTTACAGTGTAGATGGTAATTTTAAATATAATGTATTACGAAATACATATACCCTGCAATAGTGATGTCAAGTATACATGTTATCAATGGTGCATATCCCTGTGACAGGTCCAATGTTCAAACTATAACCTAAACGATATACATCTAGTATATATGTGCAAGCTAAATGTGTACTGAACCTTACCAAAATATACAAAGTACACACATGTAATGTAAACATATTTACAAAATCAATGGTACACATCCCAGTGACAGCACTGACAGACAGGTATTATTATGTACATGTGTATGTATGTATAACTGCACACATAACAATAATTACATGTTGCGTATCACAATTTCACCAAATGTTCACATCAGAATGTGGGTTCGAATCCCAACCGCGACCATGGTGCTTGTGTCCTTGAGCAAGACAATTTACCATATTTGCTTCTCTCCACCCAGGGGTAAATGGGTACCTGTGAGGGCAGAGTTGGTTGTTGTGTTTGATTAGCCCTATATGCGCTGTAATGGCAGCAATTGAGCTGTATACTCCCCAGGGAGCTGAGATGGTTTCAGGAATGATTTATGAGCCTGATGAGCATGTTTGTATTGGTAATGCCACCTCCGAGCCTGTTATTCTTGACTATTCTGTACCCCAAGGCTCCGTGCTCGGCCCACAGTGGTTTACTGTTTATACGTTTCCAGTTCGTGATATCATTTTGAAGTATAATTTAAATTACCATGTCTACGCTGATGACACGCAGCTCTACATTACTTTTAAATCTTCTCAAGAACCTGCCGATTCCTGCATTACAACACTGGAGAAATGTATTCAAGAGATTCGAAGTTGGATGCGACAAAACTTCCTGAAATTGAACGACGAAAAAACAGAATTTGTTCTATTTGGATCACGCCAGCAATTGTCTAAAGTTTCTCTTCCATCTATTGCAATTGGTGACTGCAGATAACCCCTCATCACAAGCACGTAATTTGGGTGTTATATTTGACTCGACAATGACTTTAAAACCTCATATCTCCAACATTGTTCGTGATATCATCATTTCATATCAGAAATATCAGCCGAATAAGGAAATACTTGAATAAAAGTGCTACTGAACAAATTATTCATGCTTGTCACATCACGCCTCGATAACGGAATGCTCTACTCTCGGTCTCCCGCAGAATCAAATATCTCGCCTTCAGAACATACAAAACACAGCAGCTCGTGGTTGTGACTTTGTCCAAAAAGTCATGCCATATCACGCCAATCTTGAAAGAACTGCACTGGCTTCCTGTTTCACAGAGAATTGTTTTAAACTTATGCTAATTGTTCACAAATCTTTTAATAACATTGCTCCAATTTATATTTCTGAACTGCTTAAAGTCTACACTCCATCACGCAATTTGCGCCCAGCAACATGTCACTCCTAAAGGAACCAACATCAAAACGGAACTGGGGTGATAGGTCTTTTTCTGTCGCGTTCGAGACTCTGGAATCATCTTCCAACTAAACTCAAATCTTGTCATAGTATAACTAGATTTAAGTCGATGCTTAAAACTCATCTTATGTCACAATTCTTCAAAGATGATGTATATTTGTAATTCCATTGTAGGTACGTGTATCTCAGTACATAATTTTTCCCTATGTTATCATTGTATATTGTTTGTATTCATGTTTTTATCTTTGTTTCCGCGCCTTGAGCGCCCAGCAGGGTGGATATGTGCGCGCTATAAATCTTTATTATTATTATTATTATTATTATAATAATATAATGCGCCTTGAGCACCAGTTTGGTGGATACATGCGCTATATAAGTCCACATTATTATTATTATTATATGACATACAGTGTACATTATGTACATGTACCTGGCTGTACAGAACCTAGGCACATCAAATTTACAAACCCCAAAATATCCACTTAAAATTAACAATTGATCATAATTGGCCTGCAAAAGTGAAAGTTATGTTTAAATACTATACTTATCTAACTAAACACTAAATCTAACTGGTGAATATCCACGTGACAGCACTGGGAAGGTGCATGTACATCATTGATAATGTTGGAAACAGTCTTAAAAGTGTGCTCCCTCTCTTTGAAACAAACATCCAACCTGTGTAATGTTCAGCGTATGAGGTTGTGTCATTCACAAGAAAAAAAGCGAGTATGCATTCTGATTTTAGCATGGAATTCCTGAAAGAGTATTCTTCCCTAAATTTGTACTGGAAATGATTTCAGTTTTTGTTTAAACTACAGTACACGTAGAGCCAATGATTTTCCGTTTCAGAAAAGTGCAAATTCCGTTTTCAAAAATCTTAAATTCCGTTTCAGGCTGAAAAATTCTGTTTCACATTTGTTCAATACATAAAGGTGCATTTAAACATACACTCTGTATACAGACAGTACATACATGTAAAATTGTAAATGTGAAAGGATAATAAATTGTTTAATAATTAACTAGCAAAGGGTCACGGTTGTTTTATGCTGGAAATTTGTCTTGTTGCCAGTTGTTTATCAACGGCCGATCTATTTACAGACGTAGTATTTAACTTCCTCAGTCATTAATACTGCACCGCCACCGCCACCACACACACATAAGAAACATGCAACAGCCGTATACGCCACAATGTCACACACACATCACATGATTGTTGTAGCCGAAGCGAAATTTATGTCAGCCATTTTTTTCACGTTAACTAGTGTCAAAATAGGATAGTTTACAGTAGGTTTTTGGACCTGTATAAGTGAATAAGCACAACATACATTTCACTAGAGCCAAAGTTAGATACATAAAAGAATGGTTGATGATTGAACGGAGAAAAATAAACCTGCCGATGTTGAAAAAGACGTACATGTCGGGTCTCCCCCATGTCTGTCACGCTCGCTAATGGCGATTCGTAAATCGTAACATGATTTGTTGCTCTAATCTTGACAACGTGCATTTGTTATGTGGCTCCTCTGTTGAATCTGGTTGAATTAATCATCAACAATTCGTTTTGGACCAATAAATTTTACAAAATTATGTTTTTTATCAATAAAATTGCAGAAGTTATTTCCTTCAGATTCAAATCCCGTTTTCCGTTTCGAGGAGCAAATTCCGTGAATTCCGTCCGTTTTCCGCGATCGCGGAAAATCATTGGCCCTATACACGTACCTCACACAAAATTATTTCTACATTTTTATAGAAGTTTTATACCATCATCAGCTTTATAAAAAAGTTTGCTGCTACAATTTGACCATTTAAATATTTCAGAATGGTCCTTTAGGTTTAACCATAACCACAAAACCTACATGTACCCATGCATCCATCCATGAACCATTAAGTAAGGTCCTTGCTCTATGGGCAGAAAGTCATGCATAACCACAACAAAAGGGGGGGGGGGACACAGTAGGATGATAAGATACAACCTACATTGTATGTCAGCTGTATTGGGTGTCAATGACCAAACATCAAACTTAACACCCAACCAACAACAAAAAAGTTATCACAATATTGAATCCTGACGAGTGAAAATAGAGAAGGGTTGTGGGAACATGTGCGGAGTCCAGGATCCCAGGGCAGTACGCAATGAAGGGTGAGTAGCCTGGGAAGGCTCTCAATTATTTGGATAAAATATTTCATTGTGTCAGGAGTGAACTTGACCTGTCACATGAAACTGATACATGGAGGTAAATGAAGATGCCAAACTGTACAATATGGGTGAAGTAAATTGTCTTGTATTAAAACCCTCCTACAATCAGTGCAATTTTTAAAACAACCCATTCAGGCCACTCCAAGCCATTACATGTAGCTGTTGCCATTGGCCTCCTATGGTTACCTTTCTGTGCACTGTCACACCACTGAGATTGCAGGGTAAAGTGGTCTCCCATCGATACATTGCAGGCCATACTAATATGTTCAAACATTTACAGTGGCCTTGGGTGGCACACAGTTGATTTTGTAAGATTACTTGGAAAGGACAGCAGGCTTGTACATGTATGTGTACTGAAGGTTGCTAAAGAGCAGAATTTAGTGGATTGGAGTGGCCTCCATGTGTAGGAGGGTTAAAGGGAAGGTACAACAATGGTTGATTATCAGATAAACAAAATATTATCTAAAACTTACTTGGTGTTATGTATAATTTACAAAAACATTTTTTAAATTTTTTTCTTACAAAATGTACTCTGACTTTACAATTATATTGCCCGTGTTTGGCTCAAGAGACCCAAAAATAAAGAATTTAAAAAGCGAACAAATTTTTAAATTGAAAGATAATATCGTTATTAAATAAACAAAAAAAAATCTAAAACTGTATACATATATATATATAAGCACGCTTGATTCTGATTGACAGCCATGCTGGCCAATTGGAAGACTGCACACGCCCTCAAGCTGAGGCATTTTATTAAGTTGAGTTTTTAATTTACTGGTACTAATCCTTGACAGATTTTTTCTTTTAACCCTAACCAGCCCAAATCCTTCTATATCCTCTTTGCCAAAGTGAAGGATTCTGAAGGATTGGGGCTATTAGGACTTTTCAGTGGAGGAGGATCCAGAAGGATTTGGGCCATAGTGGGTTTCTGCTATGAGAGGATTTAGAAGGAATTGGGCTATCAGGCATTAGAGGAAAGAGAAGGATTAGGGTCTTATGCAGCTTGGCCAAAATGGGATTCAGAAGGATCTGAGCTGCGGGGGGGGAGGGGAATGTGATGAAGCCTAAACAATTTTTTGTTTGATTATTGGCAAGGTAAGTGTAGCAAGTTAAGTGGGTCTATTGCAAGGTCAAGGGGAGGGGGAAACCAGGAGGATTTAGAAGGATTTGGGTACTTTGAGCTTTTGACTCTCTAATACTGAAGGATATAGGAGGATTTGGGCTATGTGTAAGCAAAAGGGCCTAGTCTGTTAGGGTTAATGGGATACATGAACCTCATATTCTTGTACAATCAGTAACACCACAAGTCTATTACCTACACTATTAAAGTGTAGCAAGCCAGTCAGTAACAACACAGTCCATGGCATTGTGCACCAAATACATACACAAACATAGTGACCATGGTAATTACCCTGCTTTGGTGTATTATGGGATCAGATATGGAATTATATATATTAGAATTAAAGAGACCTGGCCTTTAATCCATGTTAGGGTTAATGTCTCATATGAAAGCTTGTGACTTCCTTAACATCCAATCAGCCCAATATATCTTTAAATTCTCGATTTGAGTGGTTAGTTGTTTGTTCTCATGTTTATTGTGTACATGATGTATTTGTATTTATATATTTATTTAGGCCTATCTATTCAGTGTCAATGCCACCTTTCTGTATTCATTTGATTTTTCAAAGAAATTAACCCACATTAGTGTTGTGGCATCCTCAAAAGCTGGAATTAATTGATTCACCAAATCAAGGTGATTGTCCTTTGACCGTCTACCATATATCTTTCATTCACCAACTCAATCATTCATCCGTTCGTGATACTCACATGAAAGAATCGCAGCGTGTTGCTACTTTGCCGAGGATCCGACAACTGGCCAATCTTGACTGCACCGACTGTGACAGTTGCCCTTTTGCCACGGCTACTTTCAGGACCTGTCAAATAATAAACCAGATCAGGTTTTTAATTACTGTATGACACGTATACGTTCTTTATTGAGATTAAAAGCCATGGGTTGCTTGGTAAAGGGCACTTTAATTATATCTAACTGAAGAACGTCATATTACAAACATACATTCTCATTATATACACTGTACTATAAAATTGAAACAGTTGAAGGCAAATCAACACTTGAAAATTGAAGGCAAATCATGGGAAGGCAGTGCTTCTTCAACATTTTATATTATTTCGTATTGAAATCACAGTGCCCAACAGCATTCAACTGTTCATATACATGTAGTACTATACATGAAAAAGTCAAAAAAAGTCACATGTACATGTACATAAATTGCATACACTTGTACATACATAATGGGTCTGCCTTATAAATCACATACAAATGAAATAAGCACTGTCATCAAACATGAAAACTGCTGTTTCTGTTCTACATGTACTTGTGAGATTGGTTTAAGCAATCCCCCACCTTCCCACCCCAACTCTTCAAAAACTAAAATGCTTCACAAAAATGTACGTACACGTGTACATACCTAATTTGTCTGGCGTCCAACAGTAAAAAGTTGCATACAAAGCAATTACCAATTTAACAATGGACCCACTATCCCCTTCCAAAACTTGTGTGTCTTCAGAACCATGTCTGATTTGTTTATATCAAACGTTTCATGACATTCATCACTGATGTTCATTGACAGTGACATGCAGGGGACTGAAACGTGGCCATTTATTGTCTGATCACATTAGCAACAATTTAATAAGTGCCTGGGTGCAGTGTGTTTTGACCAGGTGCTGGGCAAAGACTGAAATGTTTTGAGGACAGTGAACTCTGAAGATGCCCCTCGGCCATCAGTGAAAGTGCCTGGTCCTTGTGTGAGAGTACACAGGTCTATGCATTGAATAGTCTACTAGTCCATATTGAGTTTAAGTGGATTTTTTTAAGTGTCTGTAACTGCTTCCATACGTTATAACAGAATCACGAGAGATGTTCAGAAACCAACTTGTGATGGTTTCAGCTTATTTCATTGTATCATTAACAAGAAAAACAGTAAAATGCATACTGTCTATACTTTTTTGCATTTATTCTAATGTGGAAGATGGATCATATTTATGATCCATTTTAAATCTGTTTTCCAAGTTTCACGTTTTATATATATATATATAAAAAAAAAAATGACAGCATGTCAGTCAGAATCATTTTTCAGGATGTATGGTACCACCACCAACTTCACATTAAATACCCTTTTAGATTATACATGTAGTTCAGTTATTTTGTCATTACTGAGGGTAATTACGCGATACACTACCTTTAATTTCATGTTTTTCCTTCATGCACATTATTATACTTTTTATAGTGCAAAGAAGTAAACATTTTTTAACTCTGATAAAGGGATAAATGTGTTTCAAAAGTGTAAGCTTATCCAGATAATACTCCACTAAAAATGTCAAAAATGCTACATGTGTATGTAGTGGCCTCATGTTTCAACCCTAGTAGGATTTGTCTCAAGAAGCAAAATGACATTGTAACATTTAAATTGGAAAGCAGGTTGCAACAGTTAACTCTCTATAGATTAATATTTATTACAACAATAAATTTAATAATTTGTCACAGCAAGTAATTGTAAAGGAAATTTTTGGTATAAATACATGTAGGAGGCAAACAAAATAACAATATGTACACCATTAAAATCGCATCTATACACCATTAAAATCGCAATATAAATTGAGTGTTAAAAAATGACAAAACTTTATTGTCTCCAGATGGTTGTATCAATTAAAAATGACTAGTTTACTTGATAGCGAGTTTGTCACACTGAATCAGAGTTGAAGCTTGACAATGTGGCATTATTACATGTATGTTCTGTACATGTACATGTATAGAGTCACTTGGCCGGCAACTGACATACATGTATATTCTGTCTCCACCAACATATATTACCCTCTTCACAGACATTTACTCTTTGCTCAATTGGCCTGTGGATCTAATAACTAAATACCACTGACAAGATTCGTCTCAAGTGTGGGCACTGCAGTGTTTTATTACAACTGGGCGGCCAAAGTTAACCTTTTCACTGATGTTAAAGGGACGACTGTCAACGCACATGTTCTTCTGGTGAAAAGGAGTGATTGATTTTTGTCTTGTGTGTTTCTCAAATTTATATACTGGGAAAACATGAACCTTATGTATAAGTCAATGGGATTGAAAATTGTTTGGGTTGTTAGTTTTGCTATTATAGATGTTTGAGATGGCCAAGGTAATGCTTATTAGTGACCTACATGTAATGTAGCATTTTGAAATTTGTAAGGGGTATTTTTGCATTAAAGCCAATCTCGAAAAACATAAATAATAATAGTTTTTCATTAAAATGTTGTACTTGGTGTAAAGTTAATAATAGTATCAAACATCCTTTGAAATATTTCTGTCTAAGGTGCTATCATTTAATTAAGATCAATCAAATTATTTTGTAGATATTTTACCAGCCTGTCTCAAGTATTTTGTAAGTCCCCAACATTATTCTCTTTAATTGTTGCCCGGCGGCCTGGCTGCCCGACTGGTAGTTTTGCCTGTCCAACAGTAAATGTACCAGCCTCTAGCAGGTGGGCAGTTGTTAAGGTCCACCCCCCTGTCTGTACCCATGAAGGAAGACTGTACCATGCCATGTGCAGGTACATGTATGTCATATTATAGGAACACTAGAAGATGGAATTGATGCATCTACATGAATGAATGTGACATCATGCATATTGTGTTCTACTTTAAATACATATCAAATTTGTATATGCCATCTTCTCATGGACCCTATTGTAGATGTATCCTGGTATGTGTGTAATACAAACTCAACTGTTTACATCAGTATTTGACTGTTGCTTCAAGCGCTTCAATTCTGTAGCTCGCCCTTTTGACATAAGAAAGGAAGGCGGGGACAGTTGATGCCTATTTTTAACAGCAAATCTAAAAACTCCCCGACTCTGGAACAGCTCATACATGTACATGATCCCAGTGTACCAATAACTGACTGTTAAGCCATAGCTTAAAATGTGTGGGACCTCATGCTGTGTAGCTGTCTGGTGTGCAGTCAAAATAAGGTCAAGATATGTTGTCAGTCTGCAGGGGCATAGGGATTTTTTTTTTTAAGGATGTTAAAATCAAACCAAACATACATGTAATAAATGGTGAAGACCATTCACAGGGTGATCAGACACGCTTGACACTTCTCCACAAATACCACAATATACACGCAAGCCAATTTGCATGCTGATCTAGCTAATGATGAAATTATTGCAAAACTGACCTCACCTCCCCAGATACCGCCTACCAATTTTACAACCACACTGATCAACGGTTAGCCATGGATGCTGATTCTTAAAGTTTTTGTGTTCAGTTCAATAAACGTACATATAAGTAGATTATTCGACTATGCAACAACTTTCCGAGAGATGTGAATGGTGTCCGCTAACAACCAAAATGCACTGCATGCGTACATGCATGTATGTATGCAAAGTAGTCAACGAAATACATTAAAAGTGACATTGAACAAATAATCATACGGATTGGTATTAGAAGCCGTATAGAAGCAGAGTACAATTCTAGTATTTTTGAAGTGACACATTGACTGAAGTGGGACTCGAACCAGCAACCTCCAAATAACTGTATCGGTACTCTACCAACAAGGCTATCCAGGCCTATACGTGTAGTTGACTGTCTCCCAATTGTCTCTTTATTCACCCCTATTTGTGCAACAGACCTCCACACTGCACCCTCCCCTATTACAGTGGGGAAATATTAATGGCATTTGATAAAAATATAACAAATTTTGGGTCTAGAAATGCTCACTAATATACATGTAATTAAATTTGTAAGGATAAATGGTTTGTTTTTTTCATTCAGCAGCTCTGACAGGATCCAACTGAAACTAGCAAGAAGGAAATTAGATTTCTGATGAGAATGACAAAACAAAAGTCCCACTGATTAATAATTGAGCCATCTGTCTGCTTATCCCTGAACATTATAGGTGTTTTCCTGTTTGTGTTGTGTGTATTAAGGCCGTTTCACACAAGACCTTTTTCACAAAGGACCTTAGGGATTAATCGCATCCTATTAAAAAATAGCAAATCCCAGGCGTGTTAAAGCTATCCTTGTTAAATAATTACCACGGACCCTCGTTATTTATAACAGAGATCGAGACCTCCTCCAAAAAATCGTAATGATGTTAAAATCACTGTGATCAGTCATGTGAAACACTTCACTGCATTCAAACCGGGAACCCTTGCATTGGCGGTATCATTTCGCATGCGCAGTACGTGTCACTAGACCAGCTTGTTATCCCGGATGTGTAAACAACTTGTGTGTTTTTCCCATTTGTCTTTGTCTTGTTCGTTGATGAAGAATTAACGTTAACATTCAATTGTCGGATTTTCTGCAAGAATACTTGAGCCGATATCCAAAGCAATAATTGTCAAGAAATGAGGAGAAAATTGTTGGGAAACTAGGAATAAAAATTGTCGGGAAACTAGGAATAACAATTGTCGGAAACAAGGAGGAAATTATTTCCGAAAAATAGGAGCAAACTCTAGAAACTTACATGTACATGTACATACTATAACGGTGAATGATTTCGCAGAACGATATAATTTTTTTGAGGAAATTCAAACCACTGGTAACCCATAAGAGAGTTCAGTGAATGGGCACAAAATATGGATTACACAATTGCACAATGTCCCCTAATAAGAAAAGCTCTGAAACGAGGTATGTTGGTGATTTGGAGTGGTTTGGAAGTCGTGTGAAAGTTTGTTATAAGATTGCAAGCGACCATGATGACAGACAACCTGGCGCCCATAACCAAGGACGTTCATTATGGTGCTGTGTGAATAGGGCTTTAGATCCAGGAGAGGGCCTTGGTGTGATAATTAATCCCACTCAACCAACTTACATCTCTCTTGAGTATGTCCTTGGGTAGGAAGGAGATGACCTGTAGTAACACATCCAGCCATGCTTCTGAAACATCTTGGGATGAGAAAAACAACAAGTATGTTAATGGAGTTTTTGAAAATATGACATTGATTGATTTGAAGTTACCATGGTGTGCAACGATCAAGTATTTGTTAAAAAAACCAACCAATGAAAGTTTCAGCACAGTTGCTGTTTATGAGAAATGTGTCAACGTTTTTGCAATTGTCAATTGGTCAACAGATTAATTTCTCAGGTTGTTTTAAATACAGTCTGAAAACATTTCTTGTTCACAAAGATTTGGATGATAAACTTTTGGATTTTTCACTAGGATTGTGGGTGTTTTCTGGTTCATAATGTAATGCGCATCTGTATGAAATACATATATATATTTTTTTTTCTTAGGTGTTCGGTTTTATATCAACCAGACACATCTTGAAATTGTTCAAACTTTTATTATTGTTGTTTATTATTATCAGGTAAAACTGAGAGCATTTCATTTTCATCAAAATAATCAAGTATAATAACAGGGGATTAAATACACGTATACTCTGTCATTTCACCCCCAAAAAATAAATAATAATAAATAAATAAATAAATAAATAAATAAATAAATAAATAAATAAATAAATAAATAAATAAATAAATAAATAAATAAATAAATAAATAAATAAATAAATAAATAAATAAATAAATAAATAAATAAATAAATAAATAAAAAACTTATCAAAGATTTTTGTTGAAGACAAAGTAGGAAACAGACCATTATCATTGGATTGATATGCACTGACACATCCTCTGCAGCCTGGGACTGATATGTTCTTTAATAAGGAACCTGTTCCCTTTGCTCCCCTCCATGTACCATGTTACTACTTAATTGAGTGGGAATCCAGGGAATGTGATGATGTACAAGTGACATTATAACATTCAGATGACATGAAGTTGTCAATTTGGAGAGATGAACATGAAGTACACAATGTACATGTGACAATTACATGTATGTATTTATAATGAGATTTTTATTTTTCATATTCTTACTAAGGTGTGCAAAACTACATGTAGATATAAACTTGAATATATATGTCTACAACATAATTTAGTCAATGGGACAATATCATCACAATCAACAGGGCATGGAATCGGAGTGCTAGTTTTAGATTAACTCAGTGACTGAAAACAATACCCCACATGATAAGGTCATATTACCTACCGTTGGTACTGCATAAATGAGCCAGTAATTTTCAGTCAACGTGTTCATTTAAACTACATGAAGGACACCGATTCCATGCCCTGTTGAAATTCTGCTCTGATCGTCACAATATTGCCCCTTTAATACTTCCATTGTGAGTCACATTATTGTAATCCTGGCCATCTACATATTTACGCGATTGTATTTTCTTCAATTAACACTTAATCAAGTAATGTGTTTTAAGGGAAACTGCAGTCATACATTTAACTCATGTCAGTAAAATAAACACAAACTGTTGTTAATTACCTCATTACAAACCCATGCAATTTTGATTGAATATTCAAGTCAAATACTCTTGATTTCACAGTACTACAAATACCGGTAACTTCTGTTAATATCTGCATTATTCTTAGTAAAGTGTGGACAATTTGAAAACCAAATGTTTACCATCATTTCTCCCCGTTTTCATGCAATTACACACTATACACAATTTTTGTTGGCACATGTATGTTGTTCAAATGTAAAAGACATTTGTGACCCGCTCTGCGAAAAAGGGTATTAAGGTACGCTATGCTAATTAACGTAAAGGGCTGTTCTATGTGGAAAGGGTGAAAAAAAAATTTCACAACGTGATTTTTTTTGGGGGGTTTATTGGCTTCTATTATATCAATACTTTCATAATTTATTTACAGAAATATTATTATTGATGAGTAAAGATGAAAAAACAAACGTTTTTGTGTCCCTTGTGTTCGTCTTCTGTGTTCGTCTTTGTCAGCTTTAGGGAAGAAAAACCTCCAAATTTTGACAAAAAGACTTTTGTTCCTTTGTTTTTTATTCTGTTGGTGAAGTTTAATAAATATTTTTAAATAAAACACCTTATTAGCCATAGCTCAAAAGGAACATAACTGTTGCTATGGGCATTCAAGAGAGTTTCTTCTTAGCTCATTTATTTTTCCACTTGCTGTGTTTAAAGGGCTGTATCTCTGAAGGCACTTCCGTTAATTTGTACAATATGAATATGCAAAAATCAGTATATCTCCAGAATGCAAAATGCCACAGGGTTCAAACCTACACCAAATTAAAGCTTATAATGTAACCAATTCAGCTATGTATGTAACTAAATTTTTTAATGTTGTCCCATAATACCCATTTTTGTGGAGCCGGTCACATTTGTAAAAAGATTATTTCTTATTAATGTGTGTGTGGACAAACTAAATTTATGAAAAGGGTATGGGTGGTTGACATTGTCCCAGTCAATTATTGCTGTTGCTTTCTTGGCAATGTTGATCTTAGCAAGGGAGAAGAGGCTGTTGGGGGAGGGGTGTGGCAGGGGGGTCTGTGGTTGCATGGGGTCACCGGAAGGACACCATTGAAAATTAGAATTACATACATACATTAAAAGAAATATTTTTGAATTGTAGTTTAATAAAGATGTATACAATGTTTGTACATATACACCATGGCAAATGTAACATTAATGATAAACTCATCATGCGATGTGTACATGTATGGGAAAGGTAATGGATGAACTTAGTACATATATGGATAGAAAGAAATGTTCAACTTGTTATCATACACAGAATGTACATTTTATAAGGAAAACAATCAAATAAGGCCACTTCACGTCACATACATGACATAGTGCCCCATTTTTTCTCCTTTCAAATTAAATTATGCAAGAACACAACTCAATTTTCAACACTTTTTACACTGCAACAGGAAATGGAATGATTTGAACGAAAAAGACAAAGCTCTGTTAAAACCAAACAAATCCCCACAAACCTTCAACATTAATCAAATGAATACGTGCAAATGTGTGGACAGGGGGGGGGTCATTTAATCACTCAATTCATTATGAAGCACTTACATTAAGAAATCGGGTCCATCAGGGGTACATTCACGGGTTCAAGAAGAAAAAATAATGGTTGATAAATTACGTCAGAGAATAACAAGGAATAACTATGGAATATAATTTATTGTAACAAGAGCAAAACAGAAATTAAAATGCTAACCCTGCTGAACACAACGGAATGCAACAAATGTTAAATTATGTTATGAAGTTAACTGAGAACAAAGACAGTTTGTTCTTGTTGATGGATCTTGTTGCACTCAACAGGCTTCACACTAGGTCAACTGATGGATGTTGTTGTATTGAGCAGGGTGTCTAGCCAGTTGTAGAAGGGGATTTTACAGAGTTAATCATCATAATTCAAGATATCAACAGGACTACTGACAGAGTCAAGATTGACAGTTTGCTAGTAATCATGTGGTAATTATGTCATGAATTACAAACATGTACATGTATATTTGTAGCAATATCATAAAAGTAGTTAACAAGCAATGACCTTTTTGGGGAATAACCAAATAAATAGCTGCCTTGGTAACACAATTCTGCCACAAAAGGTTACAATTCACTGATTGCCATCTATGGGTTAGGGCTGTGCATTTTCGGTTATTTCGGGAACCGGATACCCGAAATTTACAAAATTTACAAAATTCTTCTGTTAACTTTCAAAGCACAAATGGGTCAAGCTCCATCTTATTTATCTGAACTTGTTCACCGTTATACTCCTACTCGGACTTTAAGGTCATCTCAACAGGCATTGCTTGCTTCATCTACACGGGCTTCTACCAAATTTTATGGAGAAAGGTCTTTCTCTTACGCTGCACCAATGTTATGGAACAATCTACCCGTGCATATTCGCCAATCTAGTTCTGTGAACCGTTTTAAATCTCTGTTAAAAACTCATTTGTTTGAATGTGCTTATTTGTAATATTGTTCTCTTTCATTGTTTTTTTCTATGCTTTTTTTTTCCCCACGTACATGTATGCGCTTAGAGGCTTTGGCATTAGGCGCTTTACAAATGTCTATTATTATTATTATTATTAATTTAAAATCTTTGGATACCGGGTACCCGTAAACAATTTTGTAAAAATACAAATACTCCCGAATGTACACATGTATAAAATACCGCAACCAATGTGAATACAGGTTTCAAACAAAAGCCGGCCAGTATGTGAAAGGCTGTCGGCAAATGTTACTTCTAAAGCCTTCATCCAAGTTTTCTTCATTTTGTTTGCAAAAAATCAGAGACTTTTATTATTTTGTGTGGCTTAAAATGTTCAGTTTGAATTTTAAAAAAGTCGTTAACGGGTAATTGGAACCGAAAAATGGAACCGGGTAACGACATTTTTGGTCGGGTATCTGGATACCCGGAACAGCCTTACTATGGGTCCACATTAAATTGACCTTCACTGGTATGCAGGATTAAGCTTTTTCCCAGAAGAAAAGTGATTAAAAAAATGACATTTTCGCCCACTTATTTTCTAGGATAACTCTTTGGGGGAAAATTGAGACACTCGACAGGTACTGCATGTGAACATACACATGTACATGTACATGTAGATTCTTGGAATTTCTCATTTGCACTTATCATGGTGTAAACGGGAACTCATTTGACCGTGTTTTTTTCAGAATTTGTAAATCAATCAAGTTTAATTAAAGAATGATTGGACCATGGCATACAGGATGCATGTTTTATGAGTAGTATTCGCATCCACGCATGTACTACATGTATGTACATGTACACTGTACATGTATGCATAGTATGCACAATTTATACAGCAGACAAGTAAGCCACCCACACAACCCAATGACCTTATTTCCTAATACATTCATGAACATGTACAATAGGACATATTCTTGACACCCAACTTGAATCTTTCAGATTCGGAGAAAAACTATTTTTAAAGGACCTCTGTGTGTTTCAGGATGGCGCATGAAGCTTACTCCATATCCGTCCAACCTCGGGATTACTTGAAAGTCAGCCTGCAAACCGATGAACTTTCATTGGTTTGAAAACAAATTTTTTAAACAATAATCATTCAAAAATGAAATTAATTAAAATTTTTGTGTGTATTTCTAAAATTGTTTACTCCTTCTATAAAGCAAAAACAAACCTAATTCCACAAAGGAAAAAAATTATAATACTATTTTATCAACCTCTGCACTGCTCAGTAATCTCCAGAATCCCTCACAATGCTCTTGATTAAAACACTGTATGCATTTTTTGATTTAATTGATCAGTTCAATTTTTAATAAAAGGTCACCTGGTACATGTATTTGAGCATCTGCAGTGTAGTCACAGATATGGCATCATGCCATTCTTTATCAACTGAGGTACATGTAGGGTCGTCGTCAATTAAGGATGGAAAATACCACGCATGAATGATGGCAATTAATACAGTGTATGGCATATGGGATAGAAACTAGCCTTAAAAAGCCAAGCGCTTTGAGATTAGTTTCAAACTGTATTTAATGCATTTCAAAGATTACATGGATAGTAATTGGTACAGTGTTCCTGATAATTATAATATAATTAGACATACGACGTGTGTACGTGTATGAGGTACTCTGTTAGTTTATTTGGAATTGTCACATCAGAAAATGGACAAATTCAAAGAACCCTTTTTTAAACTTCTTTTGCAATACGGTATACTCAGCAGAAAATGTCTTTGTGCGTGTATACGTGTGTACGCGTATGACGTAAATGATAAAGGTACTCTGTCAGTTTATTTGAAACTGTCATATCAGTAAACAGACAAATTCAAAGAAACCTTTTTTCTTCTTTTATAATAGGATACACTCGGCGGAAACGTCTTTGTACATACATGTGTATGAGAGTTGTCTTTTCAACTGTAGGACAATAGTATCGCAAGCAACAACATGTACATGTAAACAAATTATCAAAATACTAGTACTGGGAGTTTCCGGTTAGTTCACTAACTGTTTAACTGAAAGTTTCACGGTCGGTTAACCGAAAGTCGGCACCCGACAGCCACAAAAACTGCAAACGGCAAATGAACAATGTATACATTTTCAATCAAAAAGCATTAATAAAATTGATGATTGTTTAATATCCGATGTGTCTAGAACAAAAAAATGGGTGGCAAATTTTTCCTAAATTGTTGTTTGTTGTTTTTATATCAGCCCTGCGAAGCAGGCTGATATATTGTAATGCAAAAATTCTTTCTTTCTTTCTTCGGTCAAACGGTCACGTGACTAAAATAAAAATGGCCATAACTCTAAAACTATTCCGCCGATTTCAAACAAACTTTGTCAAATCATGGAGGAATAAATGCGCCATTGAGGCATGTTCATAAATTTCGGCCAACGGTCACCCAGTGGTCAGTAGTGATCATTTACTGAATATTTACAAAATGCTTCTTCTCCCACTCCCACATTTTGTGGCCTATTGCGGCCAAACTTGGACAGATGCACCATTAACCTGTGCTACATATGGGGTGTACACATATTTCGGCCAGTGGTTACCTATCGGTCAGCATTGGTCATTTCATGAATATTTACAAAATGCTTGTTCTCCCACATTCTTTAGCCGATTGCAGCCTAACTTGGTCCAATGCTTCATTGACTCGAGTCCCATTTGGGGTGCACACATATTTCGGCCAGTGGTCACTTATCGGTCAGCAGTGGTAATTTTATTTAAAAATGCAAAAATGTCTTATTCACATTTTAAATGTATTTCATCTATCTGGGGATTTTCATAAAGTTTGGCCGATGGTCATCTAGTGGTCAGTTGTGGTTATTTAATTATAATCAATATTTACAAATAGCTTCTTCTACCACATTCTTCAGCTGATTGTAGCCTAACTTGGTCCAATGCTTCATTGCTCGAATACACAGATTTTGGCCGGTGGTCACCTATCGGTTAGCAGTGGTCATTTTATTTTAAAAAAATTAAAATGTCGTTTTCACATTTTCAATGTATTTCATCTATCTGGGGATTTTCATAAAGTTTGGCCGATGGTCATCTAGTGGTCGGTAGTGGTCATTTAATCAATATTTACAAAATGCTTCTTCTCCCACATTCTTTAGCCGGTTGCAGCCTAACTTGGTCCAATGCTTCATTGGCTCGAATACACATATTTTGGCCAGTGGTCACCTATTGGTCAGCAGTGGTAATTTTGTAAAAAAAATATAAAAATGTCGTTTTTACATTTTAAATTTAGTTTATAGGGCTGATATTCGTGCTTCGTGAAGCACATTAGCTCTAGTTTAATATTAGTTTCGTCTAGCTGATTAGCAAATTTCTAAACGGTTAGTGCAGTTTCGGTCGGTTAACCGTCCAAGCACGACAAAATACTAAACACTGTAAGTCTGTATGTAAAGTTACTGTACATGTATGTCTACCACTTTATTACATTCTGTGTATCAACTCTTCAGTTGAGTGGCTGAATAACCGGGTGGGGTCTCCTCTTTGTATCATCAGGGGGTAACCTGTCTAATGCCTATCCGCACAGTCATTGTGAATTCTCAACAATGAATTGACTGCCCCCAATTGACTGCCTCATCAGGTACTGAAAGTGGTGCATCTCAGGTCTCATACCAATGGGGGAATAACACAAATAGTGCTGGGCATAATCTGTTAATCGTTTCCAATTGCATGCTCCGCTAAACAAAGGTAATGGATCTCTGATGGGCAGTACTGCTTGTGGCGTTAAAAGGTCTTTAAATAGCACAAAGATAAACTTGGTGACACACTGTATTATTGCTACAAATTATGCAAATGGAATTTTAGCACTCAAGTACTGTCCATGGTTGAGCTGTTTTTGTTAAACTTGGAAATTTATGATGAAATCATAATATACTCCAATAGAGCTTTATATTAGATTAGAATTTAAGATTTACATTATCACACAAATAATAAAACACGAAATTCATTTTCAAAGCGAACAGCTTAAAAAACAAATGAAATGTTACAGGAAAAATTAGTACATTAACCTTAACCACCCCAAATCCTGGAAAATCCTCCAAAGGGCACTTTTTGGGAAAAATTCAGCACTATTGCAAACTGGTACTTTCACCTCTTCAAATGGGACAAAATTACTACCTGGCAAGAAGTACAGGCCGTAAGTGCTGAATATATGAAAGATCAACGAAAATGCATGGTGCATTTTGAAGATAAGGGCATGTTTCCAAAAGTGCACTGATTGATTTTGGGGGATTCAGCAAGGTTCCTAGCCAGAATATCTAGGGGGTTAGGGTTAAAGTAACAGGTTCAAATCCAGTTTCAGTCAAGTTTTTTCCTTGTTCATTTAAAATAAATGATTAATTACAAGAATAAGCA
Source organism: Zoroaster sp. YZ-2022 (assembly GCA_029582265.1). Taxonomy (NCBI): domain Eukaryota; kingdom Metazoa; phylum Echinodermata; class Asteroidea; order Forcipulatida; family Zoroasteridae; genus Zoroaster; species Zoroaster sp. YZ-2022. Next base: position 13,461,841 of record CM055821.1, on the reverse strand, counting down.
TGTACCATGTATGCGGATGCCATTATCTGTTGTTATCATTTTGAATTCAAAAAGAAATTAACATTGTTGTTGTTTGTTTGTTTGTTTTTACTGTCAGCTGACTGTTGTAGAGATGAAATCTTCCACTGAAATCAAAATATAACAAGATCAAAAAAAGGAAATCGGAAGCGAAATATAATTGAAAGGAAATGAAAATCAAACAAGCACCGACCTGGATCTCTGTTGTCAACATTGGTGATGATCGTCTGCAGGAAGCTCTGAGCATAGGCAGCAGGGGTCACGATCTGCTCCTCAATGATGGTAATAAACACCCTGGTTGCTGCTTCCTGCAGATCACAGTTTGCCAGGTGGAGAACCTCCTGGGTGAGATACAGGTGAATAAGGCATGATTCACAAAGGTTATTGTACAGAAATTAATGAGATTGTAACACCATTGGTAAAATGCCTAGAGATGAATGCATCCATACTTTATCCCTAACCCTGTTCAATAACTGTCTAAACACCCTGCTCAATGCCACAACATCCATCAGTTGTCCATGTGAGAAGAAGCCTGCTGAGCGTAAGATCCATCAGCAAGATCCATCAGCAAGAACAAAAGATGTTTTGTTCTCTGCTCACTTCAACAAGATCCAACAGAGTTTTACAATTGTACATGTAGCTCATTCTGTTGCATTCAGCATGGTTTAGGTTTAAAGGAACAAAAAGATATGTATAGGTTGATATCATAGTATTAGCCAGAGGGGTGTCTGGGTGTCTTTTGGACACCCTGATTCAATTTTGGACTCCCTACCTGTATTTTATGTCATTTACATGTAAGAAGTATTATAAGTGAAGAATTTGGACACCCTGTTTTGAAATTTCCAGCAAATTTTGACACCCTACATGTACATGTACATGTAGTTTTAAATCCTGGCTAACCCCTTGGTTGATATGTACATGTATATGTTGATGAAAGATGTATAGAAACCAACCTGTGAAAGTTTCTGTTTATTCCGTTGTGTCATCAACAAGAAAATAGAAAATGCCTTCATACTGTTTTATTATAAGGCCAAATAAAAAAAATTGTTGAGTTGCCCTCCAGTGAAAATATTTGAAGGGGTCGGTCGGTCGGGATTTATTTATTTTTTATTTTTTTTTTTTTTCCCCTTGACTGTCATTTTAAGATTGAAATGCATTGGAACTGAAACCACATACCATGTTTTTCATTTGTATACTTATCAGCAAGGAATTTTGCTTCAGAATAAAAGTATCCCAAGCAGTTTTGTTGTACTTTTCGCTGTGATTGACACAGCAAATTCATCCATATTGCGTGCAATGCTCAACATGCAATATGTGAGTGGCCATTCGATTTGAAAACGTGTAGATTGAGTCGCAATCGTTGACACACGAACAGTGCGGGGAGCCAGTGCACAACCTGTGAGGGCCATTTGATTTGAAAACGTGTAGATTGAGTCGCAATCGTTGACATACAAAACAGTGCGCAAAGCCAGTGGAAAACATGTGAGGACCATTCGATTGGAAAGCGTGTAGATTTAAGTCGCAATCGTTGGCACACAGTGTGTGCGAAGGCAGTGCACCATGTGAGGGCCGGGGCCATTCGATTTGAAAACATGTAGATTGAGTCTTGGGTACCGGTAAATTTACCGGTAAAAAAAAGTGGAAAATTTCACAAATTAAACGTATTATGTTTTATACAAAGAAAATTGGTAAGTTTCATTAATAAATAGGCCTATGAATGACGGGAGAGAAAAAAAAAAAAAAAAAAAAAAAAACCCGACCCGAGATTTCAGCACTTTTGGGTCGGTCGGTGGAGGGCAACTCAACATCTTTTTTTTTTTTTGCCTAATGTGGGAAATAGATCACTGGCACGATCCATTCATTTTAATTTTTTCCCCTTAAAACTGACTGTGTGTCATACGGAACAATTTCTCAAGATGTTTGGTATCACCACTAACTTGACATCAAGTAATAGTTTTGATTATAATTCAGTGATTATGTACATCAGTCAATTTCCAAAGGTGTACACTCCCTTTAAAAGGAAGGCAAAATATTGATATTTTGAAATATACAGGACAATACAACAATAATTTTAAGACACCCCAATTGGATCATGTCTCAGTCAATCAGATTGATTAAATTGTCTGGGGTACTCATTAATAGTATTTGTGATGGCACTGGTTCCATATTTAGAATATCAACACTTCATTCTTTCCACCTGTCCCAAACATTGCCTGCAATGTTTCAATTGGACACATTTGCCTTTGGAAATTAGTGCCATGTCATGTGTACATGTATATATAGCATGTACAAAGAAATGTCCTGAAGAAATGTGAGGGTTCATTTTGTCAGGTCAAGAAATGCCCATGTCAATTAGGCCAAAGAATTTATATAAGTACACACCAATTACTTTGATTCATAAATTTAGTTTTTCTCAAAATAACTGCTGCACTGAGTTTGTGCATACATTGCTCTATGCATTTTCATCAACATGAAAGCAAAACAGCCATTATTGCACAAATCATTCGAGTACACCATTATGAGGGCTTTTGTTGGTTTGTCTGCTTCAATTCACTGATTGTTGTGCTGATGACATCATACTGAAAGGATCATAGTGGTCCGTGTCTCTGTAGTTAGTCAGGGACTATACGAACCAGTTCCAATTTTTGGATTGGTATCTATTTGGATACGTATTCTATTTTGATTTCTAATTTTGACAAGCCATCCCACTTTGTCAAGGAAAAAAACCCTCTTATGTTGTGAGTTTCAAATTCAAAACCCTGAAAATGTACTTGTGGAGTGCCATGGTCGAGCGGTTTAGTGCATCGGAATTGTTTTCTGATGGCCGAGTCATCAGAACGTGGGTTCGAATCCAGACAGCGACCAGGGTGCTTGTGTCCCTGAGCAAGACACTTTACCATAATTGCTTCTCTTCACCCAGGGGTAAATGGGTACCTGTGAGGGCAGAGTTGGTTGTTGTGTTTGATTAGCCCATATGCGCTGTAATGGCAGCAATTGAGCTGTATACTCCCCAGGGAGCTGAGATGGTTTCAGGAATGATTTATGCGCCTGATGAGCAGGGGTAATAATAATATAATGCGCGTTGAGCACCAGTTTGGTGGATACGTGCGCTATATAAGTCCACATTATTATTAAAGCTATCAAATGTTGCGACCTAAAATGTACATGTACATGTAGTTACATGTACACCAAGGTCTACTCTAATGCAGGCCTGGAATTTCAAGGTCATTCCATCCATTGCCACAGTCTTGGCCTTGGTGCCCTTTACAAATATTCTCATAGACGTAATCTGATATACTAATGGAGGTGCCCTTTACTCAGGAAAAGTGGCCTTGCCCCTACAATAATGAAATTCCAAGTTCAATGCACACTGTACTTGCACTTAAAATATGACATTCATGACAAAATGTATCTGTACAACCAACCTGTCCACTCTAATGATCAACCACAGACATGTGTTGGTGAACATCACCAGAAACAGCTTCGGCCAAAATTCTTACCAAAATTAAATGTGTTTTTTGCTCGGTTATGCTTGGTTTCAAGATGGCAAAATTCAAAAAAATAAATAAAAAATTAAACAAAAGGAAAAAAATGTTTCCATTATTTGTTTGAAACAAGCTAATCACACAAGTTCAATTAACCCTCCTACTTCTGGTACCTTTTTCATACAAGTTGATCCACCATTTGAAACCATTCGCTTTTGTGGTTTTGAATGGTGAAATAACTGTGTACAGTATTGATTCCCCCAAATGGTTTTGAATGGTAGGTCAGCTAATACAATACTTTGTTTGGATCTTTCCAAATGGTAGTACAGCTAATACAAAACCTTGTTTGGATACTTCTAAGTGGTGAATCAATGGACCCTCTATGCATTTGAATGGATTTGAATGGTAGTAAAGCTTGCTACCAACACTGTTCAAATGGTATCACCATGTGTGTACAAAACCAATGGGCATTTTGGTAAGTGGAAATTTTGAATGGTTTCAAATGGTCAAACAGTAGGAGGGTTAAGGGAGGATAGGTTGCACTTTGCCAAATTCCACTGTAAAAAAGTATATTTGTAGAGTGTTTAGTTCTTGGTAAGGTCTATGAACTTGTTTCTGGTCAAGATTTTGATGTCAGAAATTAATCTTCTGGTTGTGTTTGTCAAAACAAGCCCCTGGTGTCCTGGTGTCCCAGTGCCCTTTCTTTCTTCTTCAAATTTGATGCCAGCATATATAAGTTGAAGAATACTCACCCTGATTTTTGGTACAACTCTGCGCATAGCATCATTGTTATAGTCTGTGAGAAGCTGCGGGAGGCTATTGATCACACTGATTCGTTGAACTTCCTGCCCAGAACTGCAATGGGAAATTACATGTAGAATGATTGGTCAACACAAAACCAAAGACCTGGTAAAATAAAAACCCCTCCATAATATAAAGTTTGTCAAATGTGCATGCAATACATACATGAAGTAAAATTAGTCAGACTGTTTCCCACTATTTGCATTTCCACTATTTTCTCGTTAATGACACAACGTTATAATATTGCTGTCACGAAGTGAGATTATGGTTCAGGGAAGAACCAATATCGGGCTACTCATTTCTCAACTATCGCTTAGTGATAGTTGCTTTACTGCTGAAGGATTTTGGAGGATTCAGGTTATGTGTAAGCAAATGGGCCTAGGGAGTTAGGAAGGATTCAGGTTATGTGTAAGCAAATGGGCCTAGGGAGTTAGCGTTAAACAACGTTATAAGCCGACATTTTTACAGGTTTGATGTTTACCCATGTATCTTGATTCAAATACAGTAAGCATTTTGTAGGAGCCGTTTTGCTAACATAACCAATGTTTGGGATGTTAGACCCAAAATTCAAATTCCTTGCTTCTGTACAAAACTCATATTGATTGAAAGGGCAAAAAATATCAAACTTAATAAAAAAAAATTAAACAAATTGATGAAACGGTTCAAAAGTTACAGATTTTTAAGTAATTAATATTCGGGGTCCTTCCTGAAAAAATGCAATGGAACTTTACTGTATAAGCGTGGCACCGTAAGTGAAAACGTCCAAACTGATTCTTGTGTACTTTGTTTCTATTTTAATGTTATATCTCCAAATCCATTCATATTAATACAACACTGAGCATCTTTCACAAATGTGTAACTTGTATTTTGTCTAGCGCACCGAACTCAAGTTCTGGTGTTGCCAGCAGCAGGGTGTGAGTTCGAGCCCCGGTCGTGACACTTGTGTCCTTGAGCAAGGTACTTAACCATAATTGCTTCGTCCTTCGGATGGGACGTAAAGCCGTAGGTCCCGTGTGTTGTGTAATGCACGTAAAAAAAATTAAATAAAAAAATGCGCCTTGAGCACCACTTAGTTGGTGGATACGTGCGCTATATAAGTCCACACATTATTATTATTATTATTATTATTATTATTACAAAAAATATTGTAGCAAAACAGCCAAAAGGGCCAAGAAGGGTGACCCATCCAATCACTGAGTGCATTACGGATCACATGAGGCAATTCCTGCTTTTCCATGTAAAACTTACTCCACATTACTATTTAAACACGTTATTTTATTAAATAAATTCTGATATTTAAGTAATAATATTTATTTGGAACTTCAAAATCTGTCACAAGCTTTGAAATTTCTTCGGGAGACCACATATATCTGCTGTCAAAACCCCCGCTTAATATCAGCCACACACCGGCAAAATCAAAACGGGGCCCCACAAAATGCATCAATCAAAATCAATTATTGATCTTAAACTTAGTGAAAATGTACAAGAGATATTTATAAGTATTCATGTAGCACGATCAGTTCGAAAAATTGTACACCCGAAAACGTGGCCTGTTTCGGTAATCATCGGATGTTCAGATGTATTTGGTATGAATGGGACTTCCAAATATGAGCAATGTACATGTAGGAGTCCAGAATCACCTTTTGATTCATCTGTCATCACCCGAGCTTGCAAAACAGCCGATTCGGTTTTGTGCTGTTAGCACTTTCACTCGATTTCAACAAGAGCTGCGCAGCAAGTGTTAAAAATTGAACCATTTTCAATCAGTACTAGTACATGTACAGCTGTAGCACTTTCCCTGTTTTCTTTTCATAAGGAAACTTGGTTTATATTGAGAAGTAGTCTTCCTCTCTTCAAATCTGGAATCATAATTGAAAAAAAAAATGTATTCTTGTATTAAAAAACGATTTTGAAAAGAGCATGTTTTGTACATTGTAACACTGATAGTATTTCAGGATACTGGTTCCTGTGACATGCCTACCAATGTAGATTTCAAGAAATACATGTACATGTATATTATAAAACTAACCTGTAAAAATTTCATCACAATAGTATTCACATTGTTTAGAAAATACCACAAAAGCAAAAGTATATTTATCTGTTTTTATGTTTTACAAAAAGTTAGTACTGTAAACCTTTTGTAAATTCAACATAACAATTCCTATTTTCTCTATGATGAAAGCACCTTATTTAGATAATAAATCATTAATTTAATAATCTGGTTATTACAAATGTTGTTCTTCCCTTTAACAAATTGATATCAAACTCTGTATTATTATTTCTTTAACCCTTCTATGGGTCAAAATCAGTCAAATCAGTCAAATCAGTCTCTGCACATGTCAATATATATATATCTATATACAGGGTGTCCCCATAAAAAGTATACCGAGATAAAAATTACTGTAATAGCAAAACTACTTCATATATGGGAAAGAGAAATATATCTCTAGAAAGGGCAGAATGTCCTCTTTGCAATGGTATACAGCTTGTGATGTTATTGACACAGATGAGTGGACAAACTAGACAGATGTTAAGGGTACTGAAAGCAGGACTGTGACAAGTTTGCATATTTGAATAACAAAGCTCAACCATGCAAGTGTGCAGAATACCAAATGCCTTTGTTTTTTCAACACATTCTTGAAAACAAGGAATGTACCTAAAACAATGTAATCTGCTTTGTTTTCGCTACTTACCTCAAAAGTTTAATGTGCAGGTTTTTTAAAATGCTTTTTGGACCTTTGTTATTCAAATATGCAAACTTGTCACAGTCCTGCTTTCAGTACCCTTAACATCTGTCTAATTTGTTCACTCATCTGTGTCAATAACATCACAAGCTGTATACCATTGCAAAGAGGACATTCTGCCCTTTCTAGAGATATATTTGTCTTTCCCATATATAAAGTAGTTTTGCCATTACAGTAATTTTTATCTCGGTATACTTTTTATGGGGACACCCTGTATATCTACATGTATATATATCTATATATATCTATATATATCTATATATATCTATATATATCTATATATATATATCTATATATATATATATGTTTACTTGTTCGGACATAGGGCGACCGACTTCTATAGAAATTGCTATTTCTCTGCGTTAAGGCGACCGTTGCCGGTCGCCTTAACGCTCCTTCCCTTTAAAGTCATAATTTTGTCATAAAGTCTAAAAATCATCGCTTCCTTAGCCTCTAATTAGTGTAAACATCTTATTTCCAGAGTTTTGGACGGTTGGAGGATATATAAAAAAGGGAAAGGTAAAAGGGAATTTTGTGCACGTTTCTATGGAGCGGTCGCCCTATAGGTGAAAAGAGAGTTATATATATATCTATCTATATATATATCTATATGTGCAGGGATATGATACACGACATATTTCAGTTCATGAAAAGTGGCCCTTGATTGCTTCAATATATTTCAATTCCTAGCTATAAAATTTCACTGAAAACAGGTGAATGTTAAAGTCTGTAACCTAAGGAACCTAAATGTACCTCATAATGATTTTTATTTTTTTAAATTTTTTTTTAACGAAATTAAGCAGACAAATATAATGCCCCCGAAACGGAACTTCCGTGTTACATCCGCGGCAATGATTTTTTTTAAACCGGTGTTCTACCACATAGTATGATTTTTTTAAACAAAAATCAGCCACAAGCCTTCTATATGTACCCATGAAGTTATTTATGGCAAAAAAAAAATTCCTTGTAATGATGGTTATTTTTGTCATCAAATTTAACGTATCGTTTTCGTACATAACTCTTCGTGTCCCCAAAGTTGAGTCGCTACTTGATCAATAACGGTTGAGCACGCGCAGTAACTTGAACCATCCACGTGTGTATATCGTGTGCAATGTACATTACTTCACAAAATATCAACGTCATAGAGGGTCTCATAAACGCTGGTGAACTACAAATTTTGTTTTCACGGCGGCTTTAATTTCCGTGTCCGTTCGTTATGTACGCATGCAATTGTATCACGCACGCCCTGCGTCATCATAATGGCCCTTGGTGCAAATTTCTATGCACGCTAAAGGGTTTATCTTACATGTGTTGTGACCGAGGTTGGTTGCCACTGGTTGCGTTTGTTTGACATGCCACGCCGATTGCTTGAGTCCGCATTGTGGGCGCGGTTACGTCATCGGAAGTTGGAGGTTGGAGGTAAATTTTCTCGCTACATACTGCCCATTTCTTGAAAACCGTAACTGTTAAAAACTCTGAAATGTAGCAGCAAAGCTGAATAACGTTTTCTGACTAGCATGAGCAATTTGGGGTGTTCAATCACAGTAGTTCTTTGCAAAATCGTAACTGTTGAGTAGAAAGTCCTAAAAATAATTGCTCACTTTTCTAAACATGGCGCCTGAATTTCGTGTCCGCGTTATGTTCGAGAATGCGATGCAACAATTTTTATTTATTGGCGTCAGCGTTAAAGATTACTGTTTCTTTTCTTCTAATTATTAAATCACATTCTATTTACTTGATGTCATAATTTTTTGGAATGGTTTTGATGGGTTTTAAGTTAATTTCTAACGTACATTACCGACACCGAGGTCATGTAAAACTGCCACTTGGCTGTCGTGTCCGCGTTGTTCAAAGTAGTGTTGCCAATGCATTTTAACAAATGTTTATGACTTTATGGGCCTAATTTCTTCATTTTGATGAAACATGTTGGTAGCACTTCCGTATCAAGAAATTTTTCCAAGTATTTCGGTGGGAACATTTAAAAATATGCGATTTCTGTGCGTCCACGGCTCGTTCATGTGTTGAGCGCAATCAACGGATTTGCACAACGATATTGGGCAAACCGTCGCCATCTGTACTTTGGCGCTCTGCAGATTTGGCAGCTGAAGCGGCCGATTGGAGCAAATTGTGCGCAATCTGCAGATTGTGCAAATCCGTGGAATGCTCAACACGCAGCGCCGTGCATTGAATTGTGGGTATTTTTCGCTCGTAGTCGTTTAAGAGTAGACATCACATTTATTTATATTGTGGTTTTTTGTGTTTTTTCTTTTTCCTGCTTTTCTTTTAAAGCGAATAACAAGTTTAGGGTCGGTGGGTAACTGGAAACAGAACATTTTTTTTGGGGGCCTAATGTTTTAATTTAATAAAACAAACTTCCTCTAAAACTTTCTAAAATTACAAAATTCCAGGCCTAATATTTGTCTTAAATCCAGCCATTCCTATGATGTATCCCATGATTCATGTAACATACTAACAATAGTATTTTAGTAAATATAGCAACTGCCCTTTGGCAGCTTCACCTGTTAAGTGTTATTCAAAATTAAAAATTGATAAGTGGTTTGAAACAAAGATATCCCAAAAATAAATCTGCACAATTTGAAATAAGCATTATTAATTACCTCTTTCTCCAGTATTAAGATATAATTTGGGTCATCAATTAAAACTATTAAATTACTATTACTATACAATTACTATTAAAACAGGTCCTAACTATTCAAATGTTTTCCAATTATGTTGTCACTAGCCACCAATTAATTTTCCCACAAAATTAACATTCTTGCCACAGTTCACCTTGCCTAAAAATATTACAATTAAATCAGTGGGGTTTTACAATTAGTATTGAAACAGGTCGTAACTATTCAAATGTTTTAAAACATTATTGTCACTAGCGGGTAAAGACCAATTAATTTTCCCCACAAATGTATACAGTTTTGGTGTCCATGTTATGTAACGCTTATTTGCGGAGTTCACCTTGCCTAAAAATATTACAATTAAATCAGTGGGGTTTTACAATTAGTATAGAAACAGGTCGTAACTATTCAAATGTTTTAAAACATTATTGTCACTAGCGGGTAAAGACCAATTAATTTTCCCCACAAATGTATACAGTTTTGGTGTCCATGTTATGTACGCTTATTTGCCGGAGTTCACCTTGCCTAAAAATATTACAATTAAATCAGTGTTTTTTAACCATGTCTTCTTATATTTATGGGTCAGTGCAACATTTTAAGAAACATTTTTAATTTGTCATGCCAAATTTTACATGGCAATTTAAAACGATTAGTATAACCTTTTTTGTACATAACGGTGTCCACCTAAACACAACTTGTTTTGGGGTTTAAAATTAGGTCTTGAAATTTTTTCTATGTCATATTGCAATGATTTGGACAAACTTCAAGGACAACTTTGAGGTTAGTAAAATTCCTGCTCAATATGAGAAATATGCTTTAAAAGGACACCAAGTTATGTACAGAAGATTCCTTGTCTGGCTCACTTTACATGCAGGTATTTCTCTTCTTTTGCAATGCCTTGCTCCATCAGCTACTTTTTATGTTTCTATGGACTGTATTAAACATCCTAACAGGGTAAATTGTATTGATATCTGTTGTCCATTTGTTGTCCATTTTGTAACAGTAATGTGTCATGTATCATATCCTTGCACATATATATAGATATATATAGATAATCTATATATATCTATAAAGATGTAGATGTAGATGTAGATGTAGATATATATATATAGATACATGTAGATAGATAGATTCTATATATATGGGTCACTCCATGAAGTTGGGGCACAAAGTGTGACATAAGGGTTGAATTTTCAAAATCAATATATTTATATCATTTTACCATTTTTAGTTTCTCCAAATATTCAATTAAGAAAAATCAAAACACATTATTGCTGATTGTTTCCTGATCATCAGTGATCCTTGTTCAATGAGAGACACACGCTGGTGAAAATACCTACATGTATGCTATATGGACACCTTTGTCATATTTCTTGTGTTTTATTTTGTAAACAGTTCATCATATTCCAACTTTATCCAATGTTTAATAACCATTTCAGGGGAGTGTAATAATAACATAAAACTAACATTACTATTATTGACCACTTAATACCCTAACAAGACATGACAATTGAGCTTTTTTGACAGTTTTTAACAAAATTTGGCAATAATTACTTGAAATTCTGTTACATGTTCCTCTTTAAAGAAAATGTGAGTCATAGAATCCCATCAGTTTGTTAAAAGCATACACTAGTCATGTTATATAACAATAAAGACTTGCTCAGACTAAAATCGGATATTATGAGTACCTCTTTTTCCAAATACATGTACCCATGCTACATGGACACCGTGTCCATGTACATGTATGTAGCATAGGTATATAATGTAGAAATCTTTGTCTATTGTCCCCCTTCAAAGAAGTTTTAATCATAGCATCCCATCAGTTTGTTAAAATATACACTAGTCATGTTCTATGGTTATAGAAACTTACTCTGACTAAAATTACACATCTGTGCAAACCATTTTCCCAATACCTACATGTATGCTACATGGACACGGTGTCCATGTAGTGTACATGTAGGTATACATTGTTGAAATGTCGTCTAATTGCCCCTCTTTAAAGAAAAGTTTAATCATAGCATCACATCAGTTTGTTAAAACATACACTAGTCATGTATTGTTATATAATGCTAGACTTACTCAGACTAAAATTTTGACTTAACCCTTTTTTCCCAAATACCTATGCTACATGGACACCATGTCCATGTAGAGTAGATAATTTTAAATTTTTGGTGCAATTGTTTTACTTTTTTTTTATAGTTAAAACATGTTTATAATAATAATAGTGGTGTACATTTATAATGCGCCATGTCTGTCATAAATGACACTTCTGGCGCCGAATTATTAAATCTGATGAGGAAAGTGAAATTTCAGTACATGGCTACCATCAGTTAACATTTTTCCCATCCTTGCAGTGTGTAAGATTAAGACACAAATTTTAATAATCAGGACGATGTTTTTTATTATATTTCACATTATGTTTTTATGAATTTATAACCCATACATCTATAGTTACACAACCGAAGTTCTATCACTATCTGGAACAATAACTAAAGTAAGATTAATTTAAACTAAAAATCGTTTAGATCTACGAAAAATCCGGACCCGGGAAAACAACTGCAGTTTCCATAACATGTATTTGCTGTCGAGCGCAAAGTCAAGTAGTGGCTCGCGCAAGTTCCCAACTTAAGTGCACAAGTTGGAAACTTCCGCACGCAAGTTTCCAATTTCCAACTTGCGCACAAAAATCAGCAATTAATTTCAAACTTGCGCAATTAAATTTGCGCGCTACCACTTTCTTGCGCATATGAAAATTGCGCACTGCATTTCAGAAAAGACGCTCGATCGTAACTATGACAGTATGAGATGAACTTTGAAATCAGCGATACTTAAAAACTCCAAGTCAATTTTGCACTCAAAATCACCCTTTGTTGCTGTTGAAATTACCACTTGTTTCCGTTCGATTAAGGAGGACAAATGCTACACTCTGTCAACTGTAAAAAAATTGAAAAACAATGTACAATCCTACCTTTTAAGTGTCGTGGTAGTTCCGGGACACCGACGCTACATTGCGGACACCCACACACAGTCAATCGTACTGTGCTTATGTAAGCAGTTTTGCATGCCACAGGTATTGGTTCGAACGAGTGCCATGACCTCCCGAGGTCAACCTATGGCCGGTACCATTTCAAAATGGGTGGTGTTTTATTTATGCGGAAGCGTTTTCGTTACCGACGCTACATTTCACTCGCGGACACCCAAATAACAACCGATCATATATTTCCCAATCGCATGGAAATTTGCAATCACACTTCAAGTTTTTACTTCTCATATGTGATTTATGGATGTTTTTAAAGCCGTGAAACAAGATTCCCCCAATGAAAGTATATCTTTCGAGTCGTGAGCAGTGGCGAATACCGATGCTACGTGTTTATTTTACGTGGACACCCCATGTAGCGTCGGTACGCGTGAATTCGCCGATATGGCGTTGAAAATCTGAAAATTTTTTAACTAATATTTTATTATTTATATGCTATTTGAAAAGTTAAAAAACGGATAAGCATGGTTTGTGTGGGTTCGCAGTAGATTTTCTTTGAAAATACGGAGATAAAATTGGAACACTTTGTATGTCACAATTAATTTTTTTAAATGGCACTGGACACGGACAAATTTTCGGTCATATAAAAAAAAAATTTTTTTTTAAAAATCTCCCTTTTCCTCAAAAGCTACTTTTCTATACCAGCTTTCATTATAAAAAAAATAATTACCTTGAAACATTTAACACCAACAACTTAAACATGGTTAAATAACTACAAGGTAGCAATGTACCCGTGTGTCCCAGGTTCATGGAGTGACCCATATATAGTGCACTTAAAAATTGAACACTGTCACATCGAATATGTAGTACGTACATTAACAGGTCAAAATGACAGTTAGTTCAGCAGCCAAACAGTCAGTTGACTGATTTTGACCACTACAGCTACTTGCCACAAAAGTTCAGCTACAGTTGGAGGGTTTTAATCCAACTAATACTAGAATATATTTATAAAATAATTGAATTTTATTTTGTTCAGTTCAATGTGTTTCGGATACATTCTCATATTCCTAAAGCCAAGGCCATATTTCCTGTCAAACTTGAATCAAACGGTCTGGCATTACTCAGAAGTCACTGTATTTGGAAGGTACAGTGTCATGTACAGTACATACTGTACAATGGGGGGTACCCATAATTTAGGACAAGTATTGTGTACACTAATAAAACAGGGACTAAAATAGAAAATGTGTGGTTACATTACTAGATTTATGTGGCTCTCCCGTTAGGGAAAGTGTTTGGAACGGATCCAAGCATTAACATTTTTGTTAAGCTCCTATAAGCCATTTTCACACTACAGAGCCAATTCCCGGGAAAAAAATTCCCGGGAAATTCCCGGGAGTTTTTAACCCCACCAACACCCCAGCGACCGTTCACACTGTACCTATCTGGTCGCTCCTGGGAACATTATTTCCCGGGAATATGCACGGTCGTTTCACACTCGCGATCAAATCCTGGGAAATGCGCTAACTGTAATCGGCCCACATGGAAGTTGAAAATGTTGTGGGCGGAAGTCCAATCCCAGAATGCCACGCGCTCAAGCACCCGCCGGCGCGGTGACTGCCGAGTTGTTGTTGTGACTGTTTCCCATGCATCGCGTCGTGTCCAAAATGGCTCCTTCAAACGTGTCATCACATCATTTTCACATGCTATTATTATTATATACCAATATTTTTGTATTTTACGGAGGAAAAACCATGCGGACATTATAAAGACACGTAAATGATACAGATGCTTAACATGGCCTTGTCTGCGACAATTCTTTTATTCAATTCTAAAACCATTTATTTGGTCACATTCTAGAAAACTAAATATATTGTGTTATTTACAGATGTAGACATTTATATTTTAAGAAGGAAAGTTTCAAAGGTACTGAAATACAACACTGGATATTAGCGCGCGAGCTATTTGGTGCGCTATTTGTGACCTCGCTGACCTTTCAAGACATGTTGACGTCCCAACATCCGCGACGCGAAAGTGGGGTAAGTTAAACCCGCTTTCGTTTCACACTAGTTGCTATTTCCCGGGAAAAACACTATTCCCGGGAAAAACTTGTTTACCCCTACTCCCGAGCAGGGGTAATTATTTCCCGGGAATAAGCTACTTCCCGGGAATTTCCTGGGGTTAACTTTTGAAGTGTGAACAGATTTCCCGGGAATTTCCCGGGAAATACGTCTAGTGTGAAAGGGGCTATACACAATTGGTATTCTCGAAAAGCATAAATGATCAGAGACAAAACTTAAGTGATTTTAGTAAAATAAATCAAATTATTTTGCAAAAGAATTTTTGTCTTCCAGATATGTACAGTATGTAAATTCCATGTTGGAATTAATACAACAAATCTTGATGCTTTTCACTAATTGTAAATAAAGCTGAAAGGTTCATTTATAAATGTACGTGTAGTATGGATGCATATATTGCAAACATTATACCAAATTTATACTGACTATAAGGAACAGAAAGGAATGTTCACAAGTTTTGTAAACTGAACAATATCTAGATTATAAAACTAGGGGTGTTCTATTGCTTCCCACTTGCGCCTGGCTGTGACATTGGTGTCAAGAAAACATGACCAAATTTTTCACATTGGAAATACATGTGTTCACACAGCATGTCAGAATGCATGTTCACACAGCATGAGTTAATGTACAAACTTTATTTTATCATTTCAAACTTTAACATTCAATACCAACATGTACCTTCCTATGACCAATATTGTAAAGATAAGGTACGTACTCACCCACACATGCACCTGGCTATGACATCAGAATGTCAGTATGCATGTTCACACAGCTTGAGTAAATGTAAAAACATTTGAATTTTTATGACCAGTTTAAACTTTCAGTCACATTCAATTGTACATTTCATTTGAAATACTGTACAGGTGTACAATACAAATTGTCCATTCCAAAAATCCCTTTTATACACTAGAGTATAGCATCCCTAATGTAAACATGCATCAAGTAAGAACCAACCATAAAAGGGAAGGTAAAACATCAGAATTGTGAAGTTTTCAGCTCAATGCAGAGTTTCAGTCATTAGAAAAGTGTGAACAAGCTTTCACAAATTTTACAGAAAACACTTGGAGCAAAAAGCTCTTCAGACAGAATACTTTTCAGCATGATTGGTACTCTCTACCTAACTTCACATCAAGTAATAACTTTTGGATAATACATTGTAATTCAGTGAGTTATAATCAGGCACAGTCAAGCCTATAACATTGTATTTGTATTTGTTCTGTCTTTTTTCTTCTTTTTTTGCATGGGGTGGGGTTACTGCTGGGAGATTAGTGAGTGATTAGTCAATAATTGAGTAATCACACAGCTATTACTCCATAGTAGCTTTGTCAACTTTTTTGGACTGATGACTGATTGAATTACTACTTATCGTGAATCTTGAGTCATTACTTTCAACTAATTACTACTTGCGAGTACCTTTGAGGTTATCGCATCTATCAAGATGGGACAATTAATACGATCGAGTACAGCAAACAATTTCCCCTGTATCGCATTGCAAATTGCGACGTAATTTGGACTTATCTGTGACAGAATTTCAAATAATACATCACAGATTTTGCGATACAAATTGTGACAAATTAAGGGTTCCGTCCCGACCAGGTTTGTTTCCATATGTCCAGACCGCGCCGGGGCTACGTCCGTCCGACGTACGTGGTCAACGATGACTTCACGATGCAACGGTTTTGATGCACCGGTGAACGCGTGCACTGGTTTTACCTACCGTATGTGCAAGCCGTACCTGAAACTTTATTTTCCTGCAATCCATAAGGATTTTATTTGCAATGCCAAAAATTCTATGTGCATGCAATATTTTTCTGCTGATGAATTAACGAGCGAAATCCCAGAAATGGAAAACACAATTTTTTGCTTCGCAGATGTTTATTTTTTTCTTCTCCTGAGTTTGGGAGTTGGAGCAGTTATAGCATTTGAGCCACCCCCTATACACAAACAACCGTGTTCAGTTCACATGTGCGTTTTCATACGATCACTACAGCTGTATTGAAAGGAACTCTAAAAACGTTACTATCTTTGTTTTATAATAAAAGTTTTTGAACATTTAACAAAATGCGCATTCATTTATATATGTGGTGGGGAAGTTCAGAATCATTTCGGCACACAATATGATCGCACTTTCAACCACCACGGTGAGCCACTCATTTTCCCAACGAATTTTTAATAATGAAAGTTACACTTGGCGAAATTCTCTTTGAAAAGCACCCGAACACGTCGCAGACAGCAATTTGTTTTCGTAATATTGCCTCTGCTTTAGCGATATAACAATGCAAACAAAAGAGAAAATAATGAAGAAATTGGCCTAGAAGAAAGATACACATGATTTGTTTTTTACCACCTTTGGTCCAATTTCTGGACACTAAAGATTATTATTTCTGGTAAAATTTGGACATTATATGCATATGATGAACCAAACGACAGTAAAGCCTTGACAAACAACACCTGCACACACTACATGTAATTTTTAGCGTTTTAAATTTGCTATACAAAATTCACAGATTGCTATACAAAAAATGATTTTGCTATGCAAATTGTTTTTTGGTATCGCAGTTTTGCTATGCAAAATTTTCATACGAAATCATTCCCTGCAGTACTACTGAGTATTAAAAAGTCGCAGGTAAAACTACGTTTAGCAATTATTACTTGCGATTACTCAAGTAGCTGCAATACTCCAGTATTTGCAACCACTTGCTCAGCACCAGGTGGGGTGAAACTTTCAGAATGTACAATGTATGAAACACTTCCCAGACATCACAAATACACAGGTTTACACAGGATATCATCACACAAGCTTTTTATGAGGTTAAGAAAACAAACACTAGGCCCCAGGAATAGCCTGGGTTTATTTTGATGAACATTACCCTCAATCCACCTTGATCAAGAAACTCAATCAATCAAAACAACTTTGTGTTTACTCTAAATTGGAATGTACAGTGTAATTCATGTTCAAAGCAATGTTCAATGATAATCCCAATTGTTGCTATTTGATATACTGCCTTCAGAGCTTATTTGTAATTATTGCAACAGTTGACATACTGCCCCAGGCATGGCAGATGCCTTTCTTGTGATTTGCATTTATTTATTTTGGGGGATGTTAATCTGCACTGGAAGTTCAAGTTCTTGTAGAGGCAAGGCAAATTAAATTTTTCCCAGTAGTAAAGGGCACTCCCAATAGGAAAAAATTTCATGTGAAATTCATGGCCTAGTTTTATTTCACAGTATGGTACTTCTCCTCACAGCAGAGATTGTTACAGACGTGCAGCTTTACATTTCTAATTGCCAACTGTATCAAAGTTCATTTCAAGCAAAAGTCAAAATAAAAACTAATAAAAATATAAAAACAAACAATAGAGAATTACATGTAGCTATTGCAAACTGCTTACTAACCTAACGGACCTGTAGTAAAATGCAAAATAAAAAATATATATATATATATATATGGAATGTCGTGGCCGAGCGGTCTAGCTTACCGGACTCAAGTTCTGGTGTTAGCAGCAGAATGTGGGTTCGAATCCCGGCCGTGACACTTGTGTCCTTGAGCAAGACACTTAATCATAATTGCTTCTCTCAACCCAGGGGTTAAATGGGTACCTGTGAGGGCAGAGTTGGTTGATTAGCCCTATATGCGCTGTAATGGCAGCAATTGAGCTGTATAGGCCTACTCCCCAGGGAGCCGAGATGGTTTCAGGAATGATTTATGAGCCTTATGAGCAGGGGTAATGATATAATGCGTCTTGAGCACCACTTAATTGGTGGATACGTGCGCTATATAAGTCCACACATTATTATTATTATTATTATTATTATTTTTTTTTTAAATCAAAGAAATTCAAATCTGGTTTTTGAAATTATTTCTTTGTCACCTTGGTTTATCATTTGTGGTTTGCTTTAACTTCCCTACAGTGTTGGATATTGATTGACTCAGTACTGAACATCATGAGGCCAGGCATTTATGGTTTTATTAGTGCATCATGATGAAATTTGATGGAGTAAGGGAGGTACCTAGCTAAGAACCTTGGGAACTGATTTTAATGAAATGCCTTTTATTTTTAACATTTTGATTCAATTTCCTTAATTTACAGGTTACCCAATCCCTTAAATGCGACTATACATGTACTTTCCCACATTCTTCTCAGAGGCTGGTGTCTAGCAAAACTTATTATACCCAGTGTTATTTTTTACACAACATTGTACACAAATGGGTGACCCTGGATAATAGCTTTCAATATTATATTTTGCCATCCCTTATAACTGATCAATCAGGCAAACAATAATTCAGCCAGAAGAAATATATGTGTGTGGGTAACTTTACCAATGACTACAACAGATCAACAAAAGACTGCATCACAAAGGAGTGACTTTAACCTTGACAAGACTGGGTAATTTGCAGGCTCATAAGTTCGGTAATTTGTGTTGGTTCAAGTTTATGCTTTTATGTAAAGCTCCTCTTTGTCAAAAATATGTATTATTGAACAAAACATAAATGATTACAGACTTGGACAAAACATTCTTGGTGTTACACATGCCTTGTATATTTTTCTCCGGGTTGCTTTCATTTTTGTACAACTGTTTTGCAAATGAATTGTTTTCCTCCAGAGACGTTAATTCCACGTTGGAATGAATACGCACAATCTGAATGCATTTTCAATACTTTCTTGTTAACAATAACAGCACACAATGAAACTTTCGAATATGTTGGATTTTATACAAGTAAACATTTTTTACTGAAATTTTCCAAAAGTTTATACTGGCTCATTCATTAACCCTCCTATGGTTTGACCTTTCAAAACCTTTCAAAATCTGCTTACTGGCCAAAATGGCTATCAATAATTATGAACCCTTTAAAACCCTCCAGAATTTGTTGCTACTGAACAACCACACCTTTCAATACCCTTTGAAAGGTATTGAAACATTTCAACACCAGTTTGTTCAGAGAGTTGTTACACCTTTCGAAACCTTTCATAGGTCCCTTTTGTCAGACAGTTTTCTCACCTTTCAAAACCCTTCAGTACAGCAAACTTGAAAGGTTTTGAAAGGTCTGACAATTCTATGGCAACTGCACTGTACATAGGAGGGTTAAACATGTGGCAATAGTCAAATCAAGATATTATAACAGTACACATTTTATGTAAAATACAAATAAATTTCCCCTGAATTTTTATTTAAATACTTAGGCCTAATACAATCATACTGATGTACAAGTTGGGAACAATGTACTATTGTTGGGAATGGGTGATATTGGGTACCCAATGTGTCTCAGGCCAAGATGATCAACATGATAAAGATCTATTAAAACTTAATGCATTTTAAATGAATTTATACAAAGACCCTGTTACATGACATGTCTATGAAAAATCTTTTGACAAAGAAAAGTCATGTGACACCACAACACCTTTAGGTGTCTTTTAGATGCCCCATTTACTAAATGGACATGTATCAATAAACAAGCAAAAGTATTGGTAAGTTAAACATTTGTACATCCCGTTTTCCTATAATAAAAAAAAACTTGTATGCCCTATTTCCAAATCCTGGTTTGTATTCTGTGCGACACGGTTCTGTTAAATGTTAATCAAATAACACATTTGAGGGAGTACTCAAAATAATGCAACACTAGCTTAAGTTGATCTTTCTGTCCCAAAAATGTACCATCCAGTTAAAAGATAGGAGGGGCCAAACAAAGGCCGTGTGAATCGTTAAGTGAATTGTGTTTAGACATTGTGTTAAGACAGTATGATTTATATTTTTTTTAAATGCCTGTTGGTTTTTATAACATCAGAAACTTTCATTCCTAATTCTCCTTACCCGGTTAAACTGAACACCATTTCCTACTTACCTTAGCAGATAGACAGCACGCTCAATATCATCCAAGTGTTCATCTACTGTAAGTCTCTCGATTTCCTCAGCACTCTGGAATTTCAATAATGTATGGTAGAACAGAAAGCATTTTAGTGAAGTTTTTTACAAAGATTTATGGCTGTATTTCTATAATATCGACAGTACGGCGACATTTCATTATTTCCAGTAACTTAATCGATTTTGCCAATAATTTTTTGAACATCCTATCGTGAAGATATTATTGTGTCATTGTCCTGGCCTACATGTAGTTACAAAATTTACTTGGGATGGAGTAACAATTCCCTATAGGAAAGCATTAGACTACTAACAAAACAATAGCGGAAAGAATGTAGAATGCCAACGTCACTTTTCTATCTAAATATGACAAATATCACAGATGATCGAGGACACACATAAGGAGACGGCCAATCTGTGTACAAACTTTTCATGCCGTTCATGCTGAATAATGCGCATGAGCGATGACCTTGGGGTCAGAACATCGATTGCCCGCACTGTAAATAAAGTCCTGTCGCCCTTGCGCAATTGATGTTCTGCCGCGCAATCAATGTTCTGACCCCAAGGTGACAAGGTCATCGCTCAATGAACGGCATGAAAAGTTTGAACACAGATTGGCCGTTGCTCTGAGAAATGTCGGGGAAATCGTCCTTTTTTAGACATCTTTCCGCAAAGATCATTTCTCCAAGAGGCAGTTAAGAATTTACAGTGCCTGCATTTCCTCGGTTCAGCCAATGAAGACAGGTAAAAACAAAATTAAGTGCAAACTTTATAGGTATACGAATGGGAAGAACTCTTGGTCAGGACCCTATTGGAAGTGTACTTTGCATTGTAGATAGGGTCCTATCAGGGCTAACATTGTTCAAGAGTAACAGATTTCTGTTCGCTACGTTCAAATGTTAAGTCCAAATTTAAAAAGTTGTTTACGTGTAATTGGAACCAAAAAAATGGAACCAGGTAATGACAGTTTCGGTTGGGTATCAGGACACCCGGCACAGCCCTAATGCATTAGTCATATGTATTTCAAAATTACCCTCACAGAATACTTTTTAATCATGTTTTACGAAAATTGTTGTGAAAACATTTGATATTATTTCATGTTTAACCCCCCGCCCACCAACCACCCCTCCCCCCCCCCACCCCCCACCCGGAATTTGTTTTGATTTTTGGGGTTACAGAAAGCGAAAACTATCTTTAAAATCCACTTTTATGATGGTTTTCGGACTTTATTTCCCTTCTAAAAAATCCTCCCCTTCAGAAAATAGAAGGATCCTATTATAGTTGCCACTGCGCATGTACAATGACCGTGTTGGTCACTAATGGGTTAGCTGACAAGATCTGACCATAGCTCCATGATCTGACTGACATGACTGAGGAAGTCATCGTATACAATACATGTACCAAAAATGCCCAATTTTTCATGAAATAAATATCCAGGAATAATTTGAATTGTATGTCCATCATCATTCATATGTTCTCCACCTTACTGGTTAAGTAAGATTACATTATTGGTTATATTATTGAATGAGAAAAGTGGCGGTCGGATACGACACTCTACCCCCCCCCCCCCCCCCCCATTCAGGTCTGAAGTTTATGTTTGACTTTGAACCAAACAAAAGTAGGCTAAAAGTAAAACAAAGTTTGAGGCAGAAGTAAAAAAAAATTAAGTCAACAGAAAAACCACGCAGTACATATCTTCACAAGGCAAAACACAAATTGGTTCTGAATCATTATGAAATCATTCCAAAACTGTTTCACTCTCGTACCTTGAGACTGCTAGTTATGGTTCTCTCTAAACTAAGATCTGCCAGGTTTCCGTCTAAGTCCAGGCCGAGCTCGTCCACTGCCGTGCCACTACCGTAAGAACGTTCGCCCCAATCCATGGTCCTGGAAACTATTATCATCGCCTGTCCATCAAAATGTCAAGAAGATTCTTGCTAATAAATGCATTGGTCTCGTGAAAATGTGTTAAATGAAGGTAAAGTTTCTACCAGTATTCCTTATATCTGAGCTGTTTGCATGAACAAATGTGAATTCGACTTAGTTTCAGCAGCTGGCCGCCATTTGATTCCCATCACTCAATAAAGCTTTCACTGGTATTCAGCTTCGTAGCGCCCTTGTTAGACGCAACATACAAAGTTTAGATACCAGCGATAAAAACTTCATTGCTAGAACTAGAACTGCATGCTCTGCTGTACTGTATACATGTGATGTGTGTGTGGTGTGGTAATAAAGCACACGCTACATGTATTTCTATGATACGGCCCCCATCACGAAGTAAACATAATTATGCGTTGTAGGTAGGTAGGGCCGGCGAAGCATAGCGCCCTCTTTGGTTGACCATTGGGTATGGGTGCAACTTTTTTATCGGGCCGACGAAAGCGACGTTAGCGTACGCGATTGTTCTACATGCAGTAGGGGTACCACTCTATACTCACTCACCTATATGCATTTGTATTTTAAATATACATTTTGGACTTTATTTTCCTCTACAGTCGTGAATTACTATTATACAGAAAGACTTTATTTTTTAGTTACTCAGTGACTGAAACTATATACCCCGCGAGTTCATCTAAAACTAGGATACCTTCGGACTCGATGTCCTGTTGAAAGTCTGCTCATGATCGTGACGACTGTTTAATTTGTAATTAAAACAATATTTAAAAAAATGATAACCAAAAAAGAAATTTAAAAGTCTGACAAAACGGTGTCTCGATATCGGTAACAGCTAGCTATACATGGAAGGCGGGAACTATACTAGGATACAATAACAGTCGATTTCGTCGGTGAATTAATTAATTAATTAATTGCCTTCTTTTTGAGAAATAACCTGTTAGGTTTAAAGGTAAGGCCAAAAACTACTATTTTGAATTAATTAAAGAAGTACCTTTTTAAAAATTAGCTTAATGTGATAATGACAATTCTTTACTGAAGCCAAAATACTGCTGACCTGACACTTCGAATCAAAATAATGATATCAAAAGAAAAAAATCCATCGGCGCATAACAGACAAGTTATTTATTTCATTCATTTCAAAGTGATTGCACATCATTGGTATTTCTGGTAATTATTATCCGTTGAAAGGACAATATCGTCATGATCAGAGAAGACTTTCGACAGGGCATGGAATCGGTGTCCTAGTTTAAAATGAATACTTTTACTGAAAATTACCGGCTTATTTATGCAGCAGTAACGACCTTATCATGTGGGGTATTGTTTTCAGTCACTGCGATACGGTAAACTAAAAGCAGCACTCCGATTTAATACCCTGTTGATCGATCGTGACGATACTGCCCCATTAATGCATCCATACTTTATAAGAATGAAGATAATATTATGTACATGTAGTGCAGAAACAACCTGTGAAAGCTCATTCATATGTCGAAAATTGATTCCCCCCCCCCCTTCCCCCGGCCCACGGTAAGAGGGATCAACGGAAAATACTGTGCTGGTGGTACATGGTTGCACCGGTTGTTATTTCCCGACTTTTTTTCAAAATAGTCGGGGAAAGTAACAACTATAATGCCCCAGTCACATTGGAGCTGCGATTGCCTACGACCATGTCAGTCGTGCGACCTAGGGCGGTCTTGGCCCGGTCGTAGGTTTTTTCTGCGATGTCGGCCTAGCAGTCACACAATAAGACCTGTCCCCGACTGCTCTGCGACTTGTAGCCAACTGATAGCACGACTGGTCGCAAGACCTTGAGGGACTTGTCGTACGATCACCCAAGACTACCTACGATTGTCAAGGATCAGTCGCACGACTATGCATGACTATTCGCACGACTTGTCGTGCAGTCGCAAGACTAGTCACGCATAGTCGTGTGACTAGTCGTGCATTCGCACGACAAGTCGTGCGAATAGTCGTGCATAGTCGTGCGACTGTTGGACGACTGGATAGTCCCACGATGAACCACGACTACGTAAGACCACCCAAGACTTGTAGCACGACCATCGCACGACTATTGAAGACCTACCTACGACCAGCTACGACCAGTTTGGTCGCAGCCAGGTTTTTGAACATGATCGAAAACCTCCCCAAGACCGAATTCGGTCTTGCGACTACCCAAGACCACCCGCAACCACCCGGGACTTGTCGCAGGACTTTTCTACGATTCCTTGTAATTTCCAGTCGCAGACGATCGTAACCTGTTGTAAGTTGTCGTATCCTCCAGTGTGACTGGGGCTAATGCAACCATCACGGTGCAACCATGTACCACTAATACTCATCGAGCACTGGCATTACATAAAATAATAAATCACAATACACCACAGAGTTATATGCAATATACCAGTATACAGCGCCCTCTCGATCTTGAAGAAGATCTGGATCTGGATCTGGATCTGGATCGTATACTGCCCAACACCCCTAAAAGGGGCAACACAGGCAGGGTATGGTGCACAGATGTGGTTGATGGTTTGATTTGGTTGGTTGCTTATTTCTTGTCGGCTTTTGTGACGTACTTCCTTGCTTCTGCTTTGAAATTCTGTTTATCTTCAATTTGTGTGATATGATGTGGTAAGAGATTCCAATCTTTCAGAGTCCGGGGTATAAATGAATACTTGAGACAGTTTTTATTGGATGAGATTTGGGTAAATTTACAGTGACGAGATGAGCGTGGGACCGGGCGTAGGATCGTTTGAAGCAGTATGGCGAGGCGCCGACCCAGGAGGGCTTCATGGAAGATTGTGACTCTTGCCACTTTCCTTCTAATCTCCAGAGGCTCCCAACCCAGTTGATCTTTCATTGCCGTTATACTGTTGTATCTCCCGTAGTCCCCAGTGACGAAGCGAGCACTTCTATTTAGTACCGCTTCCAACTTCAACGTGAGTTCTTTTGTATGAGGATCCCATATGGACCCACCATACTCCAGGCATGGACGTAGGCCTACTAGTGTTTGGTATGCTAAGTTTTTTTTTACAAACTTTGAACAGGAGTGAAGGTTCCGTCGTACAAACACCAGAGTTTTGTTTGCTTTACTTATAATATTGTGTATGTGTGAGTTCCAAGTTAGACTTGAAGTGATTGTGACCCCAAGATATGGGTATTCTTTTGTTTCAGCCAATATAGTATTATTTAAAGTGTATGTATAATTTGATGGAGATTTTGAATGTGTTATTTTTAGGACGAAGCATTTCTGCGCGTTAAATTTCATCAGTCTGCCATTTAGCTTGCCAAGCGGTCAAGTGTATCTAGGTCATGCTGCAGTCTGCCAGGCCAGGCAGCGCTACATCCTCAGGTCTGGCTACATTATGGAGGTCGAAAAGTGGACATCTGCTTTTCAGCTTTCTAAATAATGAAAAAGCAGATTGAACGTTGTTGGCTAGTGCATTTTTCTACTTTTCTGCTTTTCTTCCACCTAAAAAGTAGATTGAACATTTTGGTAACATCCTTTTTTCTACTTTTCTGCTTTTCAGTTTCAAGAAAAGCAGATTTTACTTGTTCACCTACACTGGCGGTCAAAAAGTGGACATCTGCTTTTCTGGTTTCCTACAACCAAAAAAGTAGATCGAACGTTTTCGACAAATCCATTTTTCTGCTTTTCTACTAGCCGAAAAGCAGATTAGACGTTTTGTCACACAGTATAGCCTAAAAGTCGTGGACATCTGCTTTTCTGGTTTCCCACAACACGAAAAGTAGATCGAACGTTTTGGACAAATCCACTTTTCTGCTTTCCTGCTTCCCGAAAAGCGGATCGAACGTTTTCTCAACATTGGCCTAAAAGTGGACAAGTCTGCTTTGCGCTTGAAGAAAAGCAGATTGAATGATTTGATAAATCTACTCCCTTATCCACAAAATAATGGACGAATCCTACCAATGCACTAAAACGATGCTGTGATAACCGTCGCTGAAAAACAGGGGCGGCACATCACAGATCAAACGGAACGCGCCTACCTGGCGCTACGTCGGACATGTATTGTGACGATAGGATTAGTCCATTATTTTGTGGATAAGGGAGTACATTTATACCAAAACGATGCATGTGATAACCGTCCCTGAAAAACAGGGAGCGGCACATCACAGATCAAACGGAACGCGCCTACCTGGAGCTACGTCGGACATGTATTGTGACGGTAGGATTAGTCCATTGTTTTGTGGATAAGGGAGTAGATTTATACCAAAACGACGCATGTGATAACCGTCGCTGAAAAATAGGGGGCGGTACATCACAGATCAAACGGAACGCGCCTACCTGGCGCCTACGTCGGACATGTATTGTGACGGTAGGATTAGTCCATTATTTTGTGTAGACTTGTCCACTTTTAGGCCACTGGCGTTCGATCCGCTTTTCAGGAAGCAGTAAAGCAGAAAAATGGATTTGTCCAAAACGTTCGTTCTACTTTTCGGGTTGTGTGAAAAGCAGTAAAACTGGTAGCTTTGCATGGTGAGGATGATAAGTAAGACTAATTGCGGTGACACCATGTGGAATCTCAATTGAGTAGTAATTAGTTCTGAAAAGAACTGGAGGTACAACTCGACGTTTCGATCAGTAAGCAGATGTCCACTTTTAGGCCACTGTATGACAAAACGTCTAATCAGCTTTTCGGGAAGCAGAAAAGCAGAAAAATGGATTTGTCGAAAACGTTCAATCTGCTTTTCTGGTTGTAGGAAACCAGAAAAGCAAATGTCGGCCACTTTTTGACCGCCAGTGTAGGTGAACAAGTAAAACTCTGCTTTTCTTGAAACTGAAAAGCAGAAAAGTAGAAAAATGGATGTTACCAAAATGTTCAATCTACTTTTTAGGTGAAAAAAAAGCAGAAAAGCAGAAAATGCACTAGCCAACAACGTTCAATCTGCTTTTTCATAATTTAGAAAGCTGAAAAGCAGATGTCCACTTTTCGACCTCCATACTACATGCACATGTAAACGATGCAATCGTCCGCACCGCAAACACTGGATGTAAGATCATTTGGCTTTATCCCACACCTAGACGTCTTCCGTAAATATTTCACAATGCTTTATCAGGAAACCTGACTTTCCTCATTTAGTTGGTTACCCATATCCTATTGGAATGCCTTTTCCTAAGTGAATACCAGTTATTTCATTCAGTAGATCTTAGTACAGTAGTCTCTCTCACATGCACACACCCTTGTACTTTGTATGCGTGGAGTTCGCACACCGTTTAGAGCGGAGATTGCCACAACTTGCAGAAGAGAGGATGCAGGTATAATCTTCTCGAATTTTTCTTAGTTTTAGTGGTATCCTTTTGTAGTGAAATATAGATAAAACGAATTATATTTCCCCCACGGTCATTGTCACATTGAGCATGTTGCATGCACAGCTAGACAGCTAGCTCACCTCGGACAGTAGCAATAGGACTTAGGAGCGTTGCCGTTGTTGGGTCGCACATTCATTACTAATATTAGGCCTAGTAGGCCTACTACTAGTACTAGGGATGACAATCCAAAAATCACAACTTAACAATCACAACTTAACAGGCCTGCACTGTGTTGAAACCAGATATCTTATTCCCAGAAGCCATTTGCTTTTGGTTTGAAGAAAATCGGCCCAGGCATTCCAGAGTTAGAGGTCATGAAATGAAAGGGTATGGCCTTGCCCTTGGACTGGTGTTACGTACATAACCTCCAATGTGTCCTGTGGTCCCTTTGGGAGTTCAATAACATTATACAAAAACTGTCCATTTTCAAGGAAGTGAATCTTGAAAAGTATTTGGCCAATTTTTTTTCATTTTTGGAACATCTGTAGAAACCAGCCTACTCTTTCACCCAATCAATCTGAAAACTAGTTGCCATTGATGCCAAATTAATTAAGATTTTTAAAAATATGCCTTCAAACTTAACAAACTTGTTGTGGTTGTGACAAGTGCGTGGCCACGCTCGTAAAAAAGCCTGGTTAGTCTGATCCCGGCTCAGTTTAATGCACGTAAAAGTGAGATGAATCCCAGACCGATGACTCATGCATCGCTGGCTAGCCGGCTGACAACACGTAAACAAAACCTCGCCAGTCTGATCCCGGCTCCGTTTACTGTGCGAATCCCAGACTGATGACTCACCATGGATGGCGCCTGGCCGGCTAACCAACTTTTTTCGCAGAACAGGTCAAACGAATATCGCTATAACTTAATGGGACCTCGATGTCAAGGTACAACCCACATACTGTCGGAAAGAGCATGAAACGGGTATTCCATTGAGGTACGGGTGAAGGCCGTACCAGTGTTAGATCCAAAATTATTCAGTCTCAAAGTCTTTCTTTTGTTTTAAGACCTAATTAATTTTTTTAAGTACATTTGAAACAGTTTTCTGGCTACAGATCTAATTTTAAGCTTTATTTTGATACGAAGATCGTCAGGATTGATGATTGGAACGCAAAGTCCCCGTCGTATAAAAATGGGTCTTACCGCTAATTTTTTTGGACCATTTTTGAGCGGCGAATTTAACAGTTGATTTTCCGCTTTGGGCCATTTTCGGGCTTCGTTTTCATCTTCAACTCGATGGTAAAATTCGTTCAAAACCTTTTTAAAGTGTGAAACAGTGAAAATGGTGCTTGAATCTACTGTGTTATGAGTTGTAGCTTTTGTTTTCTAGTGAGAAATAAAATTTTGAAGTTAGAAATTATCGCTCGTAACGGAGTTTTTTCAGCACTTTTGATGTGAGGGCGCTGTTGCTTTCGTCCTCCCTATCATTACTATTGAATGGATGGGGGAAAGAATGTTGTATCTGACCACCACTTTTTAAGGGTTTTTTGGGAATTTTTTTGCAGCCACTAACCAGTTAAAAAATGATTTTTATCGATTTTTGGGGGTACAGAAAGCGAAAACTATCTTTAAAATCCACTTTTATGAATATGATGGTTTTCTGACTTTATTTCCCTTCTAAAAAAATCCTCCTCTTCAGAAAATAGAAGGATCCTATAGTATTATAGTTGCCACTGCGCATGTATGTACAATGACCGTGTTGGTCATTACTTAACCCTCCTATAGATTTAACAATAAAAGACACTCAAAATTTGTATGTCACTCCCAACCCATTGACTTTGTGCAGTGCACTCAAATAAATGGAAGGACATGTGGCTATGGTAGGAGGTCAAACCAAAACCACTCCACTGTATATGAGTCTGCTGCTAACTTATGCAGTACATACACAGCTCTGTGTGACTCTGCATATAACTTATGTAGGACATACACAAGTGTGTTTGACTTTGCCACTAACTTATGTAGGACTACATGTATGCAATGTGTGCAATATATTTTGGCAATGCAACCAAAAATACTCAAGTGACTGTCTGTGGGTGCGGTGCTTACTGGGCCAAATTTCAGCCTGGGCATAGGAGGGTTAAAAGAAGCATAACTGTGATATATATAAATATAGAGTTTTTTTACCATGAAAAAATGTATATTTACACAGGTAGAATGTCGTATCCGACTGCCACATTTGCTCATTCAATATAACCAATAATGTAATCTTACCTACCCAGTAAGGTGGTGAACATATGGATGATGATGGACATATACTTCAAATTATTCCAGGATATTTATTTCATGAAAAATCAGGCATTTTTGGTATACGATGACTTCCTTAGTCATGTCAGTCTGATCTTGTCAACTCACCCATTAGTGACCTACACGGTTATTGTACATGCCAGGCATGCAACTTTTCAGCTGATCAGCTGATGTCCTCTTTTTTCTTTAATAATAGTGCTATAGAAAACTGAAAAACACTGTACAAAGTTTTGTGTGCTCGGCCAATTTCCTCTTTTTTTGCAATTACAAAGTTGCATGTCTGACATGCGCAGTGGTAACTATAATAGGATCCTTCTATTTTCTGAAAGGGAGGATTCTTTTAGAAGGGAAATAAAGTACGAAAACCATCATAAATAGTTTTCGCTTTCTGTACCCCCCAAAATCAATAAAATCATTTATTAACTGGTTAGTGGTTGCAAAAATATTCCCCAAAACCCTTAAAAAGTGGCGGTTGGATACAAAATTCTTCCCATTTACACTTGACATTTTGCCTCTTCCCTGTTGGTCATGCCCAGAAATGGTACTGTCCTATGCGCATGACTGTTCAGGGTAATTTTGACTTGTATTAAGAATTCCTGTTTTTCTAAGAGGAGCATTGATACATGTACCATCCATACACCAAGCAAGTTTTTAGACTAATAATTTGTTATCCATTAACCCTCCTACTACTACAAGGGTCAAAATCAGTCAAAATGTTGATGTACTTGCCAAGGTATATCTAGTGCACTTAAAAGTCAAAACACTGTCAAACCTTACGTGTAGTAAGTACATTTACAGGTCAAAATAAGTCGACCGTTTTTGACTAGTACATGTAAAAGCATTGTCTGGTATTGTTCAGGGTGGTCAAAAGGACATTAAAAACCAGTCAAAAATGCCCTTGTGTGCACATTTGGGTCAACAGTCAAAACAGGCAGTTGACTGGTTTTGACCTCTACATGTATAGCAACTTCCCACTAAAGTGCAGCAATAGTAGAAGGGTTATAATACAGATCTATTGTTAAATCTTATACACGTGCGTATGTGTTATATTATATATGTTATTTTGGGTAATAAACCAGTACCAATAATATAATAACATGGTAATTTTGTACATACCTGTTTAACAGCACAACCCAAAAAAGTATATTTCTACAAATACCACAGTGTACTTTGATGAGCTTAACCCTCCTACTATTATTAATGTACTTACTACACGTAAGGTTTGACAGTGTTTGACTTTTAAGTGCACTAGATATACCTTGCCAAGGTATATCAACATTTGGACTGATTTTTGACCCTTGTAGTAGTAGTAGTAGGAGGGTTAATAATAATAATAATAGGGAGAATGGCAAGCTCCCCTTCCACACCCTCCCCATTCTTTTGCTCCACCTATTCATGTAATGAAATCCATGTAATGTGAGCTAATTTATCTGTTCTTGTTTTACCAGTGCCAGTGTCTTTCCATTCTGCATTTACCAAGACATACCTGACAAGTTGTTTTTATTTTTACTGTCAACTGGAATCATCCATCACACACCTGTATGATGAACTTCCGTCAGCGCATGGGCTGGCTCATGGTGGTCATCTTCCTGTCACTGAGTGCCCTCATCCTGTACTACATGTTTGAAATCGGTGAAACGTACAATGGTCTGGTGCTGGAACACGTACAGTCCTACGCCAATTCACTCAAGACCAACCCAGGCGGCATCACGTGGCGGCAGACTTTCACCAGTAAACTGGTTGCGCTGCCATTCTGGCTTTGGCTGGTGGTCTTCTTGGTTCCTTACCTTCAGGTGTTCTGTCTATTAATTGCTTGCACAAAGAACGATCCCATGAAGGCCAGCGTAGCCATGGCACCTATCTGCCTGGTGCTGCGATTGTGTACGTGTACGGGCAAGGAGACAACCACCAGTAGACAGTACGGACTGGACGTGCCTTTGCACACTTGATGGCCCCAGAGAATACTGCAAGTCTGCTGTAAAGATTTTTTTAAATGAACAGTATTCGATAGACAAAATAAGTAGATCTAGATAAAACTAAAAATCCATGCTAAGACATTTTTTTATTTTTTTTATTTTGGTTTGATTATTTTTGAAGTCCAGATAACTCGGAAAGAGACTCATTAGGGCTGAATCCCAGCACTGAATGTAAAATTTGCATACATGCAAACAGTGATTTCATTGTTGTTTTGGTTATGCACAATACTTCAAGAATACTGTACATTACATACATGTATGCACGCACTAGGTACGCTATACTATGTACACTTCTTGTACAGCATGCTGAGTTTAGTAAGATTTGTAGCTTTGCAAAGACTGTTTGCGGTGACACCATGTGAAAACAGGCCTGTGATATGTCAGTATTTTTCATAATTTCAGGATTTCTTACAAATGTCCCTTTGCCTCATAGGAAAGAAAGAAGTAGCCTGTATTGTGTCCAAACCTCACGTTTCTTGTTTGTGGGGATGTGGAGAGCCTGTAAATCCTCCAAAATTAAACATCCAGGAGGTTCAGAGGGGCTTTGTCCTCTAGACCAAAGGGAGACCCAGGCCCGCTACCCACAGGAGGTTCAGGGGGCTTTGTCCTCTAGACCAAAGGGAGACCCAGGCCTGCTACCCACAGGAGCTTCAGGGGGGGCTTTGTCCTCTAGACCAAAGGGAGACCCAGGCCTGCTACCCACAGGAGGTTCAGGGGGACTTTGTCCTCTAGACCAAAGGGAGACCCAGGCCTGCTACCCACAGGAGGTTCAGGGGGGGCTTTGTCCTCTAGACCAAAGGAGACCCAGGCCTGCTACCCACAGGAGGTTCAGGGGGGCTTTGTCCTCTAGACCAAAGGGAGACCCAGGCCTGCTACCCACAGGAGGTTCAGGGGGGCTTTGTCCTCTAGACCAAAGGGAGACCCAGGCCTGCTACCCACAGGAGGTTCAGGGGGGCTTTGTCCTCTAGACCAAAGGGAGTCCCAGGCCTGCTACCCACAGGAGGTTCAGGGGGGCTTTGTCCTCTAGACCAAAGGGAGACCCAGGCCTGCTACCCACAGGAGGTTCAGTGGGCTTTGTCCTCTAGACCAAAGGGAGACCCAGGCCTGCTACCCATTTTTCAGGATATTTTACTTTTGTCAAATCACAACCCTGAAAAATTCTCTTTTGAGTAGTAATTAGTTCTGAAAAGAACTGATGGTTACAACTCAACATTTTGATCAGTATGCTCTGATCGTTGAGTTGCTGAAAAGAGAATTTTCACATGGTGTGACAGCAAACATTCTTTACCTACATGTATACTTAGTTTACATAATTGTTACAGAGCAACGAAGATGAAAATCAGACTTAAAGTTAGAAATGATTGTCTGGCCAAAATAATGTAAACTTGTATGCCATCAGTGCTTTGATTAGCTTTTGCAAAAGACAACTTATAAATACGAAAGCTCACTTGAATTATTTGTCTTGATAATAAGAGTAAATGTGTAACATTTACTCTTATTATCAATTAACATTGCAATGAATACCTCTGTAACCGTCCTAGTCTTTCCTTCAGTATTTTTTACTAGACCACCCAAATAACAAATACGTCTCTTTTACTGCTATGTAAATGGCAAGAGTTAATGATCATTTCCATTACTGATTGCTTTCTTGAAGTCAATTCTCCATGTATTAAATCAGCACTGCTAATCTGGGGGAACTTAACACACAAGAAATTTGTTTAAATAAACATGTAAGGTATAGAATTGGCTATTTAAAAAAAATCACCAAAATGGTCAAATTTGTATGTAAAACTTAGTTGATGTAAACCTCTTGATGGTATCAATATTCCCTAAAAATAATTTTTTCTGAGGTGCAGTAATTAATAAGAATATGAATTTCATGTTTGAATGATAACAATCTGAATGCATTTTCACTGTTTTCTTTTTAACATGTTTAATAAGGCCAAAAAAAAAATTGTTGAGTTGCCCTCCAGTGAAAATATTTGAAGGGGTCGGTCGGTCGGGATTTTTATTTTATTTTTTTCTCGACTCATTTTAAGATTGAAATGCATTGGAACTGAAACCACATACCATGTTTTTCATTTGTATACCTATCAGCAAGGAATTTTGCTTCAGAATAAAAGTATCCCAAGCATTTTTGTTGTACTTTTCGCTGTGATTGACACAGCAAATTCATCCATATTGCGTGCAATGCTCAACATGCAACATGTGAGTGGCCATTCGATTTGAAAACGTGTAGATCGAGTCGCAATCGTTGACACACGTACTGTGTGGGGAGCCAGTGCACAACGTGTGAGGGCCATTTGATTTGAAAACGTGTAGATTGAGTCGCATTCGTTGACATACATGTACAAAACAGTGCGCGAAGCCAGTGAAAAACATGTGAGGGGCCATTCGATTGGAAAACGTGTAGATTTGAGTCGCAATCGTTGGCACACAGTGTGCACGAAGGCAGTGCACCATGTGAGGGCCGGGGCCATTCGATTTGAAAACATGTAGATTGAGTCTTGGGTACCGGTAAATTTACCGGTAAAAAAAAGTGGAAAATTTCACAAATCAAACGTTATTATACAAAGAAAATTGGTAAGTTTCATTAATAAATAGGCCTATGAATGACGGGGGAAAAAAGAAAAGAAAAAAAAAAAATCCGACCGGAGATTTCAGCACTTTTGGGTCGGTCGGTGGAGGGCAACTCAACATCTTTTTTTTTTTGGCCTAATGATTGGTCCCTTTGCCAACTTCACAACAAGTTATCTTTCAGATTGTAATTCTGTAAGTTTGTAACTGGGTAAGCAATGTTGTACCCTCCCTTTAACCAGTTATAGACCATAGCATCCACAACCAAAGTGGTCATAAGCAGCCACAGATTTGAGGACCCTACTTTGATGTTGGATAAAACAAGATATTTCAGATTTCCAAAATATTTTATAAGATAAAATATATGCAGTTTTATGAAATGTTTTGAGATATTTTCACTTGAATGAAAAATCAGCAAAATCATTCAGATTTACAGTGGTTATCACGAAAAAATAGTTGTCTCTAAAGGGTTACAAAAGGAGTCCGTTCTCGAAAGTTATTGACAGTGACAGCGGAATATGACTTGAATGTTTATCATGCCATCATACTTTGTATCTATTGACCCAATCAAAGGCCTCGCATTTCACAAAGGCTTGTGCCACTGTAGCCCAGGGCCCATATTCATAAAAGCCTGCTAAGCCTAGTTGGCAACTAAATTGGCCCCTAACTGCCAATTAAGCCTAGTTGGATACTAAGTGTTATTCATAAAATGCCGCTAAGCTTAGTGGACTGCTAAGTTGTCTGCTAACTTTAGAGGTGATCTTGGGTACCTCTAAGTCACTAGTTGACAACTAAACCCTTCATTTGTATGTTTGACTCTGTGTTCACGATGCTGAGATCATAGAACTGCCTGTACATTGCATTCGATAGGCACACACACACAGTTCGTGCATGCACAGCTCTATTGTTAGACACATAAACATGCCACTCATATTGAAAGTGAAACTTACCCATATTGTGTTTTGTGGTTTGGAACAATGCCAACTGCTAAGTTAACAACCAACTAAATCCTAGTTGACAACTACCTGGCACTGTCCCTAGCAGGGTTTTATGAATATGAAAATAGCAAGAAACTATGGAGCAGGCAACTAGGCATTTAGCAGCCTGCAAAGGCCTAGTTGGCTGCTAGTTTAGCAGGCTTTTATGAATATGGGCCCAGGTCTTTGCCTTGGTGCCCATTAAAAATGTTTGCACATAGACATTCTAATATTCTAATGGAAGTGCTTCACAAGAATGAAATTCCAGGCCTGCCATCAGACAAATCCTCTGAAAGGTTATCGCATCGTCTATGGAGCTTATTTGACATGTTCAAAATGTGCTGGTGCTGAAAGATGTGCATTATGTTGTATTGTCTAGTAGATGAAGGGAGGGGGATTAACCCTAACTCCCTAAGCATTGTTACTGAACAATAAAAATCCTTCAAAATCCTCCAACTGCTTTTGTTGTCTAGGGAGTTAGGATTAAAGTAAGCAGTGTGTGTATATATACAGCTGTATAGGTACGTTTCACAAAGGTTTAACAAACTTCATTGGTTCAGTTTTTTTGACATATGTGACCCGCTCTGTGAAAATGAGTCAGAAGTCGCAAATTTGACAAATATACATTTCTATAATCAATAATGTGCATAATTAACACAATTTATTGTTAGGAAAACAAGCATTCAAATGAAAACAAATGACATATTTGAAACAAAGTACTCACAAAAATCATTGATTTTAATAATTTATTGATTGAAATTGACATTTATGTAAAAATATTAAGAAAATTTAGATCCTAATGTCAAAAAACATAACCAAAAAAACCCCCACCCTCTCCACATTCTATCGCCCATTACATGTAAACGCATGGTGTGACATGTGACTCATTTTCACAGAGCAGGTCACATATTGCCCTTTACAAAATATCAACAACCTGTCGGCCACTCATTATTAACCCTCTTACTATAGCTGCACTTGAGTGGCAACTGGCAAGTAGCTATAGAGGTCAAAATCAGTCAACTGCCTGTTCTGACTATTGATCCAAATGTGCACACAGGGGCATTTTTGATTGTTTTTTGCTGTCATTTTCACCACCCTGAACAATACCAGACAATGATTTTACCAGTCAAAAACTTGTTTTGACCTGTAAATGTACTTACTACTCGTAAGGTTCGACAGTGTTTGTTTTTTAAGTGCACTAGATGTACCTTGGTAAGCATATCAACATTTTGACTGATTTTGAAAAAGTGAAAAAAAGTTATCAAAACTAGCATTGAGCCTCTGGACAAAAAGTACATATCTTAAAGGTGAGGTATAAGCTTGGTCATAAAACAACTTCTATATATAGTAAAATTTGAATGTAACAACTTATTTAATGTAAAGCTGATTGTGGTATTAATTTTCCCTAGAAATATTTTTGTTTTGAGGTGCTGAAATTTTAAAGAAAAATTTAAATAATTTCCAGTTTGAATTTTGGAAAGAGTACTCTTTACATTTCACATTGGAATAAATGCCATCTAAATCTGAATGCATGATTTTCACTATTTTCTTGTGAATAACACAGTATAATCAGCTGAAACAGGTGACAGGTTGGTTATTTAATTTGTGTATATGTTGATTCAAAGAGTATTTATAAGCGTACTTGTAGAGGCAGTTTTGCTAACATTACTAATGTACCTTCCCTTTAAGAATATGGTCATTATATAAATGAACAGTATTTACAAATATTAAATTATCATTTTGAAGGAGGAAAAAACCCGTATCACCATTTGCAGAAACTTTTACACCCACACACAACATGCAAGTTGTATTTTTAAGTACAATCGGAACAAACATGAATATACACATAATGGTAGTCTTCGATTTCGATGAAAATATTAATGAACCCATGTTGTAATTCTGTGTGCATGATGCATATCGTTGAAGGTACACTCAAAGCCCAATGCACGTGATTGGATATGTGATGTGTAATAGGCACTGTGATTGGCTGTTTATGAATGTTGATCAGTACATGTATGTGTATATTATTGTCTGTCATAGGGTTTGAGGAATCAAACTATACAAGGGATATACATGTATGTATTTCTCATCTACTGTACCACAACGATTGATTGTGAGATTAACCCTCTTGCAATCAGTGCAATTTTTGAAACAACCCATTCAGGCCACTCCAAGCCATTAGCTGTTGCCAGTGGCCTCGTATGGTTACCCTTCTGTGCACTGTCACACCACTGAGATTGCAGGGTAAAGTGGTCTCCCATTGATACATTGCAGGCCATACTAATATGTTCAAACATTTACAGTGGCCTTGGGTGGCGCACAGTTGATTTTGTAAGATTACTTGGAAAGGACAGCAGGCTTGTACATGTACTGAAGGTTGCTCAAGAGCAGAATTTTGTGGATTGGAGTGGCCTCCATGTGTAGGAGGGTTAAAGTACTGAGAGAGAGACCTGAAAGTCTTATTAGTATTACCTGTATGTGCTTGGAACCCAGTCCATGGCATCTATATGCACAACAACCATAGTAACGAGTGTGGCTTTCATGCCTTAGGATTGTATCACGGTTTAAGATACTCTTTAACGATGTTAGCTAGTTCCAAAATTAGACTGTAGTGCCATGGGAGAGTCGCACAATGCATAATAATCACTTATTATTCAAAGGTATGCATTATGAAGCACTAACAGTAAGAATATCCAATTTAAATATTTATGGTGTAGTCCGAGAATAAGTAAATACATAATTTTTTTCCTTGTTCCAGCCGACCTCCAAGAAAGATGAACTGCTTCAAAAACAAGCAAGTCAGTTGATAGAATATACAGCCGTTTTCATTATTTTCCCCTAAGGACAGCGCTGTTGACTTGATATTTATGAAGGACTGTCGTACTTGTTTAGATTAACAAATTTCTGGAAAGACGTAGGCCTATTCTAATATGTTTTATCCTTAGCTGTAAGCTATTTTTGTTTAACCCATATCCACCTAACCATGTAAACACACAAAAGGCCTAAGCCCCCGCACAGAGATACATTGTTTTTGCACACAATCAGAAAGATTCCTTATTTAGAGAATATTACAATCACTGACACAGACACATTATATACTGATGGAAAGAGGAGAACATGCACTTTATTACGATGTCAGACTTGTCTAATTTCATATCTATAATCATGAAATACAGTCATCGGGAAAACGTAGTAAATTGGAATTGGACAAAAACACGGTACAGAAAATCACGTAGGTCGGCATTTGTAGCGTTTTACATATCTACGGGTTATCACGTAGATCGGCGGATATGGGTTAAACATCATTATTTGACATTATCATTGCAATATCTGACAATGTGCTAAACAAGGGCCAATTTCGTACAGCTGCTTAGCAGAGAATTTTGCTAAGCAGTATAAAACGGACTACCAGCCAAAATACATGTTGTATGAAAGTTTGGCTGGTAACTAAAAGAAATCCGCTAAACAAATTTTTCTGGTAAGCAATTTGATCTGCTAAGCGGCTCTATGAAAATGGCCCCTGATGAGAAACAATTATAGGATATTCTGGAAACGATATAAATGACGGTTTTACATGAAACTTAATTGGTGTCAAGTTTATGATGGTATCAAACATCCCTTGAATTTTGTCTGGCTAAGGTACATTGGCCAATCGAGGGGAGGGGAAAACGAGAAATGTTCCCTCTTGTATAAGACCCTGGATCTGCCCGTTGTAACTGGTATTTTTGGCAATAACACCGAACATATATATATAATAAGGGAAACGAGCAAAGAAAAATTGGCCGATGCCGGACTTGAACCCACGACCTCTCGAATACCATACAAGCACTCTACTAACTGAGCTAACCAGCCCCTATGTTGGTGGGCGGTCCACTTATGCCATTTATCTATTGCTCTATGGGGCCAGGTCAGAGGCCAAACCATATCTGCCGAGTAGCCAGGGATAAAGCCCCGATCAGATGCAGACAACCCGGGTAACGGCAGTAGCAGGTATCACACAACGGGATACAAGCCTTTTATATGGTTGTAGACAGAATAAATATATATATAGGAAGCAACTAACCTGAAATATTATATAATAAGGGAAACGAGCAAAGAAAAATTGGCTGATGTCGGACTCGAACCCACCTACGTATTATGTATCCACTTTCAATGCAACAGGAAACACATTGATTTTCAGTTTTTCCCCTGATCTCTCCTGCCCACCCCCCACCCTTTCAAGACCCTAAATATGGACCTGCTAAGGTGTTAACCTTTTTAATTTTTGTTTTAATGTCTTAACAAGATGAAAATTCCATGTTATAATGAATAAAAGCATTCTGACTGCATGTTAACTATTTTTCTTGTTAATGACAATGGAATTTGAAGTTGAAGGTTGCAAGCATACTCAAAGAAGCAGTAAATTGCTAACATCGTCAATGCTGTTCGCAAAATGTAAAAAGATGGCATATGAAGGGCTTCCTTTTTTGAGAATAAACTTGTTTTTCTTTTTAGGAGCAAAAGAACATTTGTGATCTTTTGTTCTTTGATAAATTGTTGGTGTATTTTCACTGGTTTTTGGAAAAGTTATCACCAAATTTATTGAGCTGAAATATGTCACAGGTAAATTTGGCAAAAAAAGATATCTGGTGTGCAAGCAAACAAGAGTCAAAATATGACACATTATACTCGTTTTTGTAAAAGGGAAGGAAATAATAAGCAGACACATAACATTGAATTGGTTGCTTTGGCATAAGTGACCTAAATCCACAACTTTAATTTACCTGTTACAAACACTATAATGCAACAACACTTTTAAAACGTCATGCCAATATTACTTGAGAAAAACATACTAAGATGTGTATTTTGTACTATTATTTATTCCTTGTATATAGCAAATAGACTTTGAAGCAGTGTAGATAACTGTGGCATTGTCAAGAAATGTGGTTTTTGTAAAAGGTATTCATTAAAGATGCTAGTTGTTTTTTAGATGATAAAAAGGGTCTTTGTAATGTTTGATATGTCCAGATTTCTGGTACTTAATATGTGTACCGAGTTCACAACTGGAGGGCAGCTTCTATAAGAAAAAGCCATGATTGTACTAGCTAAATTAATAATTTGACTTGAAGCCAGAACATTCTTTAACTGAACTGGTTCCAGCTGTCTAGTGGTTATTTCTTACACTGATATAAAACACAAAAAGACACTTATTTTTGGTACTGGTATTTTGAAAAAAAAAAATTTTTGAGGGGAGGGGGAATTCTTGAGTTACTAGCCCTGTTATACATATAACTCACATGTATCTATACAACTCAAAGTATTACCTTCAAGGCACATTAAAGAAAAGAAAATGGAGCCTGAAAATGATTTTGGGGTCTAATTGTTTCAAAAGACAGGAAAATAGCCCATAGATTTACAGTGTTATATGGAATCGTGAATACAGTCATACCCAACTCCACTATTTCTGGAATCAGAAATTGAAATAAAAACAAAGTAATGACCTAAGTCAAGACTAAATGCTTGAATTGAAAAATCACACAGTACTTATTGAATGTGTTCTCTAAAATAAATACAATCTAGAAAAGATATTTCCTTAATAATAGACTGGTTATTCCCTTGTAGATGAAATAATATATTTTCCCATTGTTTGCACATTAACATTCTATAAAAACACAAAGAAGCCATTGCTGTATTACATGCATACACTGTACAGTATTTACAAATGAACGAGTTTCTAAAACAACATAGTTTGGAGAAAAGTCAGTAAATAAATTTCATTGTGTTTGTATAAT
Organism: Zoroaster sp. YZ-2022; assembly: GCA_029582265.1. NCBI lineage: Eukaryota > Metazoa > Echinodermata > Asteroidea > Forcipulatida > Zoroasteridae > Zoroaster > Zoroaster sp. YZ-2022. The sequence goes on along the minus strand of CM055821.1, from coordinate 13,420,491 downwards.
TTTGGATATGACATAAAACACAATAAAGGGGGCCACTTTCCTACCGTCACGTTAGCAGTTTTTCTAATGGTTGTAATTTTTTTTTAAATATCTGAAACCACCCAAAAAGAATTTCAACATTTGAATAGACATGCATGCCTATCCTAAAGATAATTTGAGTTGATTATTACTATTATTTTTTTAATTAGCCTAAAATTTCCATCAACAAATGGACGGAAAAGTGAGGTAACTTTTTCCGTCCAATTTTTATGGAAATTTGAGGGTAAATAAATAAATTTAAAAAAAAAAAAAATAAATAAATTAACTCAAATTAGTTCTAGTATAAGCCTGCATGTCCATTCACATGTTGACACACTTTTTGGTCGGTTTCAGGTACTTAAAAATAAATAACCATTGGAAAAACTGCTAACGTGACGGATGCAAAGTGGCCCCCTTTACTGTGTTTTATGTCATATCTACTGCTTAGTTCATTTCTGTGTTACCATGGAAACCAAACCATAATTTATATTTTGCTGGGAAATCTCTTGACTATTTGTAATTCTGAACATTCTTGCGATACTTGTTTTGGCCCTGGGCTTTCAAAATGATGCAAAGATGAAACAAAAAAAGAATAAAACATTTCAAAAACGTAAGAACCTATTGTGATGAAATCTTCAAAAGTAAGTTTTTATGATATGTGTATTTCTGAGGACGATCAGAGCACACTGATCGAAACGTCGAGTTGTACCTCCAGTTCTTTTCAGAACTAATTACTACTCAATTGAGATTCCACATGGTGTCACCGCAATTAGTCTTACTTATCCTCCTCACCATGCAAAGCTACAAGTTTTACCTATATGTGTATTTCTTGAAAACTAAATGGTTGAAATGAACGTACATTGCCAAACCATGAATTATATCTATATATTTTTCTATTATTCCTCTCAAGCTCTGAGAGGGGCAAACTAAAATACAAATATTTTAATTCATGTTTTTCTCTATACATGTATACAGAAACTAGAATAACTTCTCTGCAGCCATTTTCTAAACCATTTTCGATACTTTGCAAATAAAATCAGAGGTTGAAAAGATGTGGGTTCTTACATGTATTCCTAAAGCACTGACTATCTAGCAACCACTGTGGAACGGGCAATGAATCCATTCTTCTGTGGAATTCAAGCATAAAAAATACATAATGTGAACCTTGGATGAAGGCAAAAGATATATTCTTCCCACAAAAATTGTAATTTGTTATTCTGTCATAAAAATTATGAAATTTTAAATGAGACACCAATCGGCGATGGTACAGGATTAGATAAATTTTATTTACCATAAAATAACCTAATTAGCTGCAAGAGTGGCTTAATGGGACAGTATCGTCACGATCAGAGCAGACTTTCAACATGGCATGGAATCGGTGTCCTAGTTTAAGATGAACACAGTGACTGACAATTACTGGCTCATTTATGCAGCAGCAACGTTAATATGACCTCATCATTTAGGGTATTTTTTCAGTCACTCCGATTCCATGCCCTGTTGATCATACCAATATTGTCCCTTTAAAAGGAAGGCTCAACATTGGCAATTACCCGATGACAATATAACTGAACTATTATCAGAAAGCTTACTTGATGAGAAGTTGGTAAAGGTACCAGTCATCCTGAAAAACTGTTCTGTCTAAAAGTGCTCTCATCTCGGAGAAGATACAACAAATATACACACATGAACATGGTTATTCTGTCTACAGTTCACTCACTGCAGAGAAATCACCCCCCAAAAAATATGCAAAAGTTTCTTTGCTCTTTGTTTTCTGTAAAATTGTGAATGCTCTGACACTTTTCTCATTACTTAGACTCTGCATTGAGCTAAAACTTTCATAGGTTGGTTGTTTAATTGTAGATCTTCATTCAAAGACAAGCAAGTATGCCTGCAGATGCAGATTTTTTTTCCCAACATTACCAATGCTGTACCTTCCCTTTAACCCTAATCCCCTAGGTATTCTGGCTAGGAACCTTCCTGAATCCTCCAAATCCATCAGTGCACTTTTGGAAACATGCCCTTATCTTCAAAATGCACCATGCATTTTCGTTGATCTTTCACATTCAGCACTTATGGCCTGTACTTGTTGCCAGGTAGTAATTTTGTCCCATTTGAAGAGGTAAAAGTACCAGTTTCCAACAGTGCTGATTTTTTCAAAAAAAAGTGCCTTTTGGAGGATTTTGGAGGGGTGGTTAGGGTTAAAATGTAAAATATCTCTAAATATATTCATAATATCTTTTTGTGTATTCAGTGAGAAAATAGTTTTAAAAAATAGTGAAAATGCAGTTTGCATTCTGATGTGGAAAAGGATCATGACTTTGATCTCACAAAACTAAGAGTCTGTCAGATGGAGTCATTTCTCAGGATGTTTGGTAACATCACTAACTTCAAGTTTTTAGATAATTCAGAATTTATATGAATGTATATTTGTAATTATTCTAACATTGCCACACTTGCATTAGAGAACTTTTTTATACCACGGGGTTATAGCCTTGACTCAAAGGTACAATCATACAAGAAATGAAATATTAAATCTCAGTATTAAAAATAATCAGAGCAATGAGAATGTCAAGGGAGTACAAAAAGTGTAATGCAAGTTAACATGGGAATTGCCCATGTGTATAATTATTTTAATGACATCCAGGGAGTTCCATACCAGAAGCCTGCCCTGCCCTTGCATCCTCCACAACATCAACAACTGATTTCAAATTCTACAATACATAACAACAGCTGCTGTTTCACAGAGATGTCTCTTTACTGGGCAAATAAATTCTTCACTGGAGTCAGCACGGCACTAGTGGGAATGATAGAAAAAGAAAATTGATTCAATATTATGTATGTAGCATATGGCAAGCATTAAATTGTATGGCCAATTTAAAGCCAACAGCAGGAAACAAAACATGTTGTAAAAATAGATTTGATTACCATTCACATTTTATGCACAGAGGATTAGCAGATTTGTATGCAAGGACAGATTTTTGATGGTATTTGACTTGCATACATCTACATAATGTACAGGTTTTCCCCGGTCAATTTCGGCAAATAAGCAGCCAATTTCAAATCATTTGTTCATATTAAAGCGATTTTGCCTCTCCAGTTGCTACTGTGTTTCGAATTAAGAATTCAAGCATTCAATTTCATTTTCAGGCATACACGTCATTCTTTTTAGTAATGCACATTTTCACTAATATGTTATTTTCATTTTCGTATAATGGCAATCAATTTCAAAAAAAAAAATTCGAGAGACAAATGCAAACAAATAGATTAATTGTACAAGACAACTGAATAAGCTTGGCCGATATCGATTTTTTTCATCCACAATATATCGGCAAACATATATCGCGATTTTCGATAGTATCGCGATTATTTTTTTAAATTCATGCATGATTGCTTTAGAGCCGATAACCACGGGTATGTACCCCTCTACAAGCATCACAATAAATCACAAATTCATTTGCATAGCGTGTATGTACTTCTGAAGTAGTTCGCTTTTATTTGTCACTTCCAAAAGCCGAAAAGACTGTCCAAATTACGTTTCCATGGAATTTCTGACTTGACTCACAATGGCGATTTTTTTTAATCTCGATATATTTTTTAATCACGATTTGCTGATATATCGATAACTTCAAAAGGTTCTCAATACTGAATCGAATAAAAAAAGGTATCGCGATATTCGATATTATCGCCCAATCTTTACTTTAATTCAAACTTAATTTAGTTTTCTTTATTCATGTGCGTTTCTCGTACAGTGTATATAGGGCCTATTGGTCTTTTTTATCATGCTTTGTTTTGTTTATTCAGTGATTAGAATCTTTATTGGTTTTCTGACCTGGGCCTAATTCTACAATGTGTTTTTGTAACATTATATTGGACTGTTTCATTATAACCAGTTTTATTGTTTGAGTGTGTCTTTATGATTTTTTTTCGTGCTGTCGCACGAACACCTCTTGAAATTGTTCGTTTTTTTCTTTTTCTTCTCCTTCTCAATGAGACTTATCGAACATAAAAAACATAGTTCCAAAGTTCACAGGGCCTTCAAAATTGACACATACTTAGACCATAACATGTAGTTGTCAATAAATTTATGATATAGTTTTAGATAAAGTTGTGACATCACCCATAAGTACAACCCCTTTAATGTCAAAATTAATAAAGGTCTGAATTATTTATAGACACAGCTATACTCATTACTGAAATGCAAATAATGTATAAGCACTGTTAATGCATGAGTGGCTATGTAATAAAACGCAAATAATTAGATTTGGACCTTTTCAGCTTAATTACATACACAACACTATAATAATAACAGTAAAATAATATTATATTTTTATAGCACCCATCTTTTTGCAGGCGCTAAACAATATAAGCAATAACAATTCAGAAGTAAACATGTTTTTTGCTATTTTACCAGCAATTTATATTTAAATCAAATCATTGTAAAATTCATTTTACAAAGTTAGAAAGTAAAACAAATAGTATCAAATGAAATATTTCACACAAAATGTTTCAGAAGTTCTGTTTAACAGTAAATAAGAGTGAAAATGAATTCAAGGCGGTATCCATCATTAATTATGTGGGGATATATTTACTGTAAACATATGTTTCACATGGGGTTGTATTAACGGATGGCATAGACTAGCTTATCAAAATCAGAATGGAGCATATGTGCCAGCTGTTAGCCATCTATTTTGTGCGACATGCGACGCAGATTTCAACCAATCAGAGTGACGAAGATTGGCATCACGCGCCTGACTTGTGTACTTTAGAAGTGTTTCGTGTGTCCCTAAAATGTGCATTTGCCATTTTGAAAACAAAATTGATATGGGCTCAGTCCTTATCACCCGTGACCATGCACAAAACTGGTCGCTAACCTGCGGTAAACTGTTACTCCCTTATTCAAGCGATGAAACTGCAATATCATTGTATACATTTATATAGACCATAAAATACTTGGAACTCTGAGTGCATTCTAAATGCAAGAGGGCTAACATAGAGAGGATAGTCTGTAGATAGAGAGGATAGTCTGTACACAGAGAGGATAGGATAGTCTGTACACAGAGGGAAGAGGATAGTCTGTATACAGACAGGATAGTCTGTACACAGAGGATAGTCTGTACACAGAGAGGATAGTCTGTACACAGAGGATAGGATAGTCTGTACACAGAGAGGATAGGATAGTCTGTACACAGAGAGGATAGTCTGTACACAGAGAGGATAGTCTGTACACAGAGGATAGGATAGTCTGTACACAGAGGATAGGATAGTCTGTACACAGAGAGGATAGGATAGTCTGTACACAGAGAGGATAGGATAGTCTGTACACAGAGAGGATAGGATAGTCTGTACACAGAGAGGATAGGATAGTCTGTACACAGAGAGGATAGGATAGTCTGTACACAGAGAGGATAGGATAGTCTGTACACAGAGAGGATAGTCTGTACACAGAGAGGATAGTCTGTACACAGAGAGGATAGGATAGTCTGTACACAGAGAGGAGAGGATAGTCTGTACACAGAGAGGAGAGGATAGTCTGTACACACGATTGAGGGCGCTGCACCGCGGCGACCACCTTTTTGTACAGCTCTTGTATTTTTTTGTGAATTTTATCACATTTTTACAGTATTCGTTTTCGTCTTCGTCTTTTTGAATGGTTTTATGATTACATTATGGCACCTAGTTTCACGATGGTGTTTTTTTTCATCCTTTTGACACCTCCACTGAGTAATTTTGGACGCACTTTAGCTGTACCTACCGAATGCACTATTGCGTGCGAGTGGCCATTGCAACCACAACGCATTGTGTATGGACGCAACGAACTGTTAGATTTTCGCGGGTCATCGGCAGCCATTACCCCTGACATTCCAGAAGACTTACGGAACGCATAAGCGTGGTAAAGGGTGGAGTCCGAGCTCGTCTTCGACCGTAGATTCAATCCACCACTACCATCAATAATGACAGGTAATGCACAGTCGCTTTCCAATAAACTAGATGAACTTTCTGCTAATATTAAATACATCAACGAATATAGAGATTGTAGTTTTATGTGTTTCAGCGAAACATGGTTCAAAGACTCCAACACAAACATTGGAACAGATATTGATGGATTCATTTGCAAACGTATGGACAGGACCCCAGAGTCCGGGAAATCCTTAGGTGGAGGTGTTTGTATTTACGTCGATCAAAGATGGTGTACCAACATTTGTGTTAAACAACACTATTGCTCGCCCGACATCGAACTCATTACTGTAGGTCTACGACCACACTATCTTCCAAGAGAATTCCCACAGATATTTGTTACAGTTGTGTATATCCATCCAAGAGCAGATGTTAATAATGCCTCTACTACCATTGCCGAATTTGTTCAAGACTTAGAAAAACAATCCCCAGATGCTGTCAAACTAATCATGGGAGACTTCAATGAATGTGATTTAAAACACGTGATGCCTCATTACCACCAGTATGTGAACATTCCAACTAGAGGTCATCGTACTCTTGACAAATGTTACGGGAACATACCTCACGCCTACAAGCCTTTCAGCAGAGCACCACTCGGAAAATCAGACCATGACATGTTATACCTACTCCCTTTATATAAACAAAAAATTAAGCAAAATAAGCCAGCTACCAGGAAAGTCAGAAGTTGGAATCAAAATAATATGGAAACTCTTCGTAGCTGCTTTGAATGTACTGACTGGGATGTCTTGCTGGATCAAGACTCAATTGAAGACTCTGCTAGTGTTATCACTGATTATGTCAAGTTCTGTGAGGACCTAATCGTTCCAGAAAAAGTTATAAAGATTTACCCCAACAATAAGCCATGGTTAACAAAAGACTTACGAGAACTCGTCAAAAGAAAGCAGATGGCACACATTAATAATAATCTTCAAGAAAAACGTCAACTGTGGAAAGAAATCAAACATCTCGTCAATCAATGCAAAAAACAATATGGGAGTAAAATCGAACGTAAATTTGAAAATGGCGATCTAAAGAGTGCATGGAATGGACTAAAAGACATCACAGGTTTTGGAGTACGTAATAAGTTTAAGGTGCCCTCCAGCGATTTAAAACAGTTCGTCAACGACCTCAATCAATTTTATTGTCGTTTTGAAAATAGAAACACTTGTCATGACCCAGCTTACACCCAACTCTGTATAGACCTAACCTCCCAAGGAAGTATACACGATAACATTGTTCTCACAACCTCCCAAATCGAAAAGGCTTTTAAATCTATTAAGACAAACAAAGCTGCTGGTCCAGACGGGATATCTGGTAAAACTTTGAAAGCATGTTACAAAGAGCTCAAGGAATATTTCAGCGGTTATTTCAATGGTCTTTGGACACTCACATAGTTCCGCAGCTATGGAAATCTTCTATAATCAGTCCAATCCCTAAAACAACCAAGCCAGCTATTCTCAACGACTACAGACCTGTTGCCCTCACACCCATTGTGATGAAATGTTTTGAAAGAATCGTCAGAGATTTCCTGCTTGATGAAACACGTGAAGCAGGAGACCCCTTTCAGTTTACGTACCGTGCTCACCGTGGTGTGGATGATGCAATAATAACATTGTTACATAACATTTACAGTCATCTTGACACCCGTAAGACTTATGCCCGTTCATTATTTATTGATTTCTATTCTGCATTTAACACCATTAGACCACAGACTCTATTACACAAATTACAGAATTTGAATGTCAACCCACACCTTTCCCTCTGGATTAATGACTTTCTACTTCAACGATCACAGAGGGTCAGAGTAAGTGGTGTTAGCTCCGACATTACACATTTGAGTACTGGAGTTCCCCAAGGTTGTTTTATCGCCCCTTTTGTTTTCCTTGTTTACAAGTGAATTTAAAGTGCAAAATGACTCATGTATTCTGATTAAATACGCTGACGATACTGTCCTGACAGGATTGATAGCTAACAATAATGAACTGGATTATAGAAACAACATTGATCTGTTTGTTAATTGGTGTGTTGAAAATCACTTAATAATTAATGTACAAAAAACTAAAGAAATTGTTTTTAATTTTCAAAAGAACAAACAAACTATGCAACCTGTTAAACTTAACGATGTGTCCGTTGAAGTAGTAAATGAATACAAGTACCTTGGTACTGTGGTTGATAGTCAACTAAACTGTTATTCTAACACCACAAAAGTTTACAAAAAAGCCAATCAACGGTTACACTTTGTAAGTAAACTGAAATGTTTTAATGTAAATACCCGGGTTTTAAAACTGTTTTACCAGAGTACAATTCAATCATTGCTTACCTTCTGCGCTATCAGTTGGTTTAATTCTCTCACTGATATCAATCGTAAGAAACTAGAACGCATTGTGAAACATGCTGTACACAGAGAGGATAGGATAGTCTGTACACAGAGAGGATAGGATAGTCTGTACACAGAGAGGATAGGATAGTCTGTACACAGAGAGGATAGGATAGTCTGTACACAGAGAGGATAGTCTATGAAAATTACAAAAAACCTAACCCTAAGACAAACCTTCACTCTGTATTTAACAATGTGTTACAGGGTAATCCATATATGTCATGCTAAATAGCACCCTTTTCTGTTTGCTGAATGGACTGTTTGCTGAATGGACAGCATGCCAGCAACCCCTCCAAATTTGTAATAAATTTTTAAAACTTACTGTACGATCCGTCCAAAAGCTCCCCTGGGTCGGAGCTGATATTGAGCAGATGCTGGTTGATGTATCTGTGGGTTACCGGCTAATTTCTGTAGTCTCATCTGCTCAGCATGCTGGAACTGGTCCCCATTGCGCCTCCGTGGCTGTCGTACATGTATATCCATATGATGAACACCGCCTTTTGAGAAAAGTAGAAGGGTACATCACATTTTCACTTTTTTAAACCAATATAAAAACTAAAAATTATAATCAATCGGCATTTAGAATAGGAAACAAAACAGTCAGTGGGACCTTTGCAAAGTAATTTTCTTTCTGTCTTTACGTAGTTTCTTAACTCCTTGCGTACGGTTGAAGGCTATAGCCGCGGCTTGCAGACAGGCCACTGGGCTGTTGAATTAATTGATTTTCCAGCTGCATTTGCTGAGAATTCGCCTTGAATAGAAATCTTCAAGAAGGCTGATAGTTTGGTGAACCATATTGTTCTTGAATGGGAGTGTTATATACTAGATTGGGCTTTCAAGAGCTTTGTGAACACAGCCTTTTCAATTATGCTATGTGGGGACTTCGCGTGCAATGAATAGGGTATGCCCGGTTTAGCCCTCTTATTGTTCAGTCGAAACGCTCGGCTGAACAGCGCCGTTGTGCACATGTCCACAGCCGGGTGCGACCCGGGTTCGATCCGGCGCTTCCCACAGATGTTTCTTGGTTGGCCGCACTACCTTCACTCGGTAAAAATAATACCGTACGCAAGGGGATAAATGATGTGATAGAGGTGGTGTTCCAGATGGATATTGATGAGGCTGGAATTCCACTGCAGAACCATAACAAAAGGAACTTATTAATACAGAGAAAAGATTAATGTTATAGACAAGTGAAAAAATTAAGTTGATGGGTAATGGGAGGGAGTGGGGTGTAAAACTGCTATGTAGTAGGCAATGTTATTTTCCCCTCATTTTAACTACTGTATTTATTTGTATATAAAATATTTGTATGTAGCATTTCTGTCTGTTGTATCCACCCTGCCTATTGTCATATGTAATCATTTTGTATTATTGGGGTGCCATGACCGAGCGGTCTAACACATCAGACTTGTGTCATGATGGCCGAGTCGTCAGAATGTGGGTTCGAATCCTACCCTCGACCATGATACTCATGTCCTTGAGCAAGACACTTCACAGTACAGTGCTCCTCTTCACCCAGGAGTATAAATGGGTACCTGTGAGGGTAGAAGTTGATATTGTGGTTGAAAAAGATTCTGATGTGCTATGGTAGCTCGGGGCTGTATACTCCCCAGGGAGCTGAGAATGTTTAAGGATTGATATTGGCCCAATAACCAGGGATAATAATGTAAAAAGTGCCTTGTGGGGTGTCGTGGGGTGTCGTGGCCGAGCGGTCTAGCTTACCGGATTCAAGTTCTGGTGTTAGCAACATAATGTGGGTTCGAATCACGGCCGTGACACTTGTGTCCTTGAGCAAGACACTTAATCATAATTGCTTCTCTCCACCCAGGGGTTAAATGGGTACCTGTGAAGGCAGAGTTGGTTTGCTCTATATGCGCTAGAAATGGCAGCAATTGAGCTGTATACTCCCCAGGGAGCTGAGATGGTTTCAGGAATGATTTATGAGCCTTATGAGCAGGGATAATAATATAATGCGCCTTGAGCACCACTTAGTTGGTGGATACGTGCGCTATATAAATCCACACATTATTATTATTATTATTGTATACTTTGGCAATTTAGTGCTGTATAAATCCAGTTATTATTATTATTATTCTGATGGAAGAGGACCTGGTTATAAATTATTTGATGATTTTATGAATACTCGTAAATTATCAATGTAAGAATTTGGGGAAAAAAGTATGGACGTGTGACTCGAGTTTTTACCATGCATCCTCAAGGCAGTTAATATTTTGTTAATAACTGATACACTTGATGCAACAACCCTAAAATAACTCAATTTTCTTAAAGAAAATTTATGAAACACTAAGAATTTTAGAATGGTCTTTGGTTTGAATTGAGGCCTTGGGTAAGGGAACGCTTCATTTTCAAACTGGCAGTTTGGAAGCGGTAACCTTATAGTTTATAACGTCAGTAAAGCCAACTGAACAATACAACTGCAAGATTACCACTCCAAAACCGGCACTTGGAAAGTAAAGCCTCCGCTGTGGGGATTTTAATCAAGCTAATATGCACCTTCTGGGTATGCGGGATGCGCCTCTGGGCCTACTGTTGCTCCAATGACGGGCTCGGCTTCACCTGGTTGTAACTCGTCCTGAGAGGGGGATCGCATGAATGAAATCAAATTTTAAGAATTTTGATGGAAGTGGGGGAGGGAGAGGAGTTGGTTTCATGCTCGGATCAAAGGGGGAGGGGTGGGATTTATTGAAGCATGCATCAAATGTCAGGGTTTTAATGTGATAGCACTGCTAACTGGGAGGCAAATATTTTTGACTGTAGCACAAACAAATCTGTTTGACGTACATGTAAGCACGTTTCACATGTTAGCAAGATATTTAGAATTGTACCGTTGTATCACTCATTTGCATTTGCTACCAATAACGGCCGACAAGTTATAGCATGCTTTATGGTTAGCAGCGCTATGAAGTTGAAAGCTTAACAGTACTACGACATGCATAACTTAACCCTCCTACTGCTACAACAGTCAACATCAGTCAAAATGTTGATATACTTGCCAAGGTATATCACTTAAAAATCGAACACTGTCAAACCTTTTGTGTAGTAAGCACATTTACAGGTCAAAATGAGTCGACCGTTTTTGACTGGTAAAAGCATTGTCTGGTATTGTTGAGGGTGGTCAAAATGATAGTAAAAACCAGTCAAAAATGCCCCTGTGTGCACATTTGGGTCAACAGTCAAAAACAGGCAGTTGATGACTGATTTTGACCTCTACAGCAACTTCCCACTAAAGTGCAGCTAGAGTAGGAGGGTTAAAGGCACAATTAAAATGGCTGATCCATAGGCAATGTCCACCTTGACAATGTAAAAATACCATCATGGGAAAGGCTTGGGCAAGTTGAACCCATGAAAGGCATTTGTACCGTATATTAATGTATGCCATGTGTTTATCTTGTCTGTGGCTTATTTGTACTGTAACGGGCGTGGCATACAGAGAGGTCTTTTACACCAATCAGAATAAAGCCAATTTATAATTGCAAAATAACTCGGCTTTTATTCAATCATTTCACTAAGTCAAAATATTGCAACCTATTGCTGATGTTATTGTTATACATGGGTATATGAGTCCTTCACATTACAGGAATGCATTAACCTATATTTCTATTACATATTAGTTCTCTAAAAACCCAGTTGCAGCGGGTGAAACGAAAGCATTTTAACCAAATTAGGGGAATGTCTGTTTAAAGGGATTCTTAAAAAGAGCACACTTAGAGGGACAGTATCGTCATGATCAACAGGGCATGGAATCAAAGTTGTAGTTTTAGATTAACTCAGTGACTGACAATAATACCCACATGATAAGGTCATATTACCATTACTGCTGCATAAATGAACCAGTATTTTTCAGTCACTGTGTTCATCTTAAACTAGGAAACCGATTCCATGCCCTGTTGAAAGTCTGCTCTGATCGTGACAATACTGTCCCTTTAATGCATTTACCTAAACTGATTCTCTAAAATGAATTATCTGTAATAAAGACCCTTACTAGCCGAGGAATGTAGCTTACATTGTCCCATAATAACTGTACATATCTTCCTAAGAACAAAACCTACCCTATGAGACTCCTGTCCTCCCTGCCTGGTCCTGCTACCCTGGTAACCTATGGTTCCTCTTCTATCATTGATTGTCTCACCCTTCCTAGGTCTAAGGTTAAGTGCATCACTCTGCGTTCTGTCCTTGTTATCAGATGCCTGCTTTAAATCTAACCGTTTAAAAAATTTTTTTTTAGTATTATACGTTTATTTTTGTGCGATAAATTGTGACTAGGACACAAAGTGAATTGGATTCAAATGTAGACTTCAATATTAGCCTTTCCAGTGTTCTTTGTCTCTAAATATTTCCAGATGACTCCACTATCTGTGCCATTTCTGACAGCCTAATTGGTATGAAGATCAGTTCAAATTTGACAGAAACGTCAGTTAAGTGTGAGTTGAATTTGTGATGTCCACAGGCCAAATTTTGTGTGCAAATAAATGCACGGTCAATTTATGATGTCAACAGGTCAAAGCTGAATGCATTTCAACTCGAACACATTTTGAGGAATAGCTTCTGTGTTGGTTTGATGATATAAAATGACTTTACTTTACATTGTGTATGAGCTGCTTTTAAGAAAATGTTCAGAAATAAACATGTACGTGAAGATCTCATAAGATTCCATTCTTAAAATGATGTTGGACATCCAAAGCGAAAAAAAATTAATATCTCAATTTGTTTGATGACCAATCAATTTAACTCATCCTGGATTTGAATCTGTGACCGCTTTCTATCTAGCCCTATGTTGGTACACAACCCTAATAAATCTATTTCTAATCAGATCGGCTACTTTTTTCAAATTTTATTTACAGATCTGTACAATTCAAAATAGTAATCCCATCTTCTTATGCCTGTTTTCATTAACAATTTTTAAGAGAAGGTAGGTACTTACGTTCATTTCACCCTTCTAGTTTTCATGAAATATATAAAAAAATATATACCCGACCATTTTATCACAATAGCTGCTAATATTTGACATAATAATTCCTTTTTCTCTCTAAAGTACTTCAGAATATTTTCTCAGGATGATTGATACTTATTTATTGCCAGTGTTGTGCCTTCATTTTTAATAAACACCCCCCTCAGAAAAAATGGGCAACATATCAAAACACAAACTGTAAGCCAAGTTTGGCTTTATGTGCTTACCTTTGGATCGGAGTTGATACTTATCCGTTCTCTGCTGCTGCCCTCTAGTGGTAGGGACTGTGGCTTTCTGCTCCCCCCGGCGTAGTAAATACCTTCTGTGACCCTGTCCTGACCCTGCAGAAGCTTCACCCCTTCCTGGCTGTCTGTCTGCCTGTTTTGGTAACTCCTGATCTTCGTTGGCACTACTAAAAAAAACACCAAAAAAACCATGGATGGTAACAATGTCTTATGTATTAAGTAAGACTAATTGCGGTGACACCATGTGAAATTCTCAATTGAGTAGTAATTAGTTCTGAAAAGAACTGGAGGTACAACTTGACGTTTCGATCAGTATACTCTGATCGTCTTCAGGAATGCCGGACTCTGGGAAATGCTGCTGCGTAAGTAGGCTGCTGAAGGATTACACGATGACAGGATACTGGAGGATTAGTTCGTTGAGGCGTGCAGACGGGAACTGTTGAGACTAGGATCCTATGAGTTGGGGGAGAGGAGTGTGTGCTCACTGAACCGAATCAGTTGTTAACAAGCACAGGGGGAAGGAGGGTGTCTTATGTAGCAACTATGAGTAAGTTTGTGTGCTGAGACCAGCATAGCAACCATACCCATTTAGCTGGTTCCAAATAGTTTACTGGAATGGGAAACACCATCATCAACTAGACAATGTTTATTGACTTAAAACTTGTCAGGTTAAATGTTAGCATCAAGTATTAAATCCAACTTGTGTTTTTAATAATCCTCTAAAGAATTGTGATATTACAAATTCAGTTTGAAATTCAAGAAACACCTACGGTAGGTAATTGGGCAGAAACGTCTTTAAGTGGTGCATTTTAAATTGGAACTATTATGTCTTAACAATTACAAATAAATCATTCTTAGGAATATGTTCTCCTATACACTGTGACAACAATATTTTTCCGAGTTGGTTTTTTATTTTTCTGGCAGTTTTAAACTGCCATGTTGAACAGGAGTTGAAAACATGTCAAAATTAACCTTTCTCTCTCAAAAAAAATATGTAAAATGTTAAACTTAATGTGGATTAACAAAATCTAGTAAATTTTTTTATTTGTTGTAGAAATAGTACTGATCAAGCCCAAAATAAGGAAAAAATGTACAGTGCGTCTTGTTAGACTATACGCCAGTTACCCGACATTAACAAGCTTTTGAAAATGACCAACTACTGAGACCCACCAAAGCCATGTATATGACTACGTTTACCAAAGTGCTCCACAGACTTGACCCCAAACATTACCGTTTGTCTGGCAATCTTTGCTTCTTTGGCTGAGAAGTGGACAACGATGGGTCATCAGTAACGACAAAATGTCTGTCGTGCTTACGGCTGCCAATCAGTGATGGGGATGGTTGCTTCGCCATTCTATACTCCTGAACAAATGTTTGCAGACGTTTAAATACAAAACTGTGTAAGAATGGTGGGACATATTTCTTGTTGTCATCATTTCAAAAATTTACAATTTTGTAAACAAAAGTTAAAGCCAGGACACACTTTTGGTAATCTAAACGAAAACATAATTTATTACAGTTAACTTACTTGGTGTAAAGTATTTTTGTCTGCAGTTTCTATCAATTTGGTAAAATTAGAAAAATAAGAGAGGAATGCAATATCACTATTTTTCATTAACCCTAACCCCCTACAGGGTTGGTCACAGATCTCGTCCTCTCAGCAAGAACCACACAATGTAACCTGTTCTTTATGTCGAGCCGACTCAACTTGCAACAACTGGAGATGGTTGTCTGCTGGTCGGTGACCCAAGTCTTCCCTGGCACGAACATTCAGCGTGAGCATGAAGGGATGTGTTTCCAGATGCTTGCCATTTTCAGTGAAGATCAGGAGTGAGGCAGCTTGCCACTGTTTTCTCTCTTTCGTAGCACAATATCAAAAGAAAAAAAATAGGTCACAAAATTTTGCCTTTTCTTTCAAAGAAACTCCAGTTCTTGGTTATTTGACTGGATGTTTGCATTGACATATCACTACTGGAGACTTAAAAGGGATTGTTCACCATTGGTAAAATGTCTGTAAATGTATCCATACTGTGCATAGAAACCAACATGTGAAAACAGGCCACTCCGATCCACAAAATTCTGTTCTTAAGCAACCTTCAGTACATACAAGTAATCTTACGAAATCAACCATGTGCTACCCAAGGCCACTGTAAATGTTTGAACATATTAGTATGGCCTGCAATGTATCAATGGGAGACCACCTTACCCTGTAATCTCAGTGGTGTGACAGTGCACAGAAGGGTAACCATAGGAGGCCACTGTCAACAGCTAATGGCTTGGAGTGGCCTGAATGGGTTGTTTCAAAAATTGCACTGATTGTAGGAAGGTTAACAAAGAAAATAGTGAAAATGCATTCAAGTTTGTTTGTATGCATTCTGATGTGAAAAATGATTACAACTGTGATCCATTTCAAATTTGTAATACATTTCACATTTTGTTAAAAATTTAATGTCAGATGGAACAATTTCCATCAATGGAACACTTTCCATCAATGCCAACAATGCCATGGTTGAGCGGTTTAGTGCATTGGATTTGTGTTCTGATGGCCGAGTCGTCAGAATGTGGGTTCAAATCCCGACCGCGACCGTGGTGCTTGTGTCCTCGAGCAAGACACTTTACTATAATTGCTTCTCTCCACCCAGGAGGAAATGGGTACCTGTGAGGGCAGAGTTGGTTGTTGTGTTTGATTAGCCCATATGCGCCGAAATGGCAGCAATTGAGCTGTATACTCCCCAGGGAGCTGAGATGGTTTCAGGAATGATTTATGAGCCTGATGAGCAAGGGTAATAATGTACAGCGCTGTGATACCTCATGTAAGAACGCTTTAAAAATGCCACCATTATTATTATTATTATAATTATAATAATTTCTCAGGATGTTTGGTACTATCACCAACTTCACATTCACAAGTTTTTTATTTTTTTATTTTTTATTTTTTTTATTTAAAAAAAAAAGTATAATTCAATAATTTTGTAATCGGGTGATTACCAAAGGTGTACACTCCCTTTAACTATATATTTAACCCTATAAAGTAAAACTAAGATAACAGTTTGTTTTGCTTGTTAGTCTATTTGTCTGTTATACTCTCCTTGTCTGTCTCTTTCCTTTTCACTAATCTTCTAATTTCTTCTTCTAGCCCCAAACTCCTGCTCTCCCAGTACCTTGATCTATTCATGTTTAATCCTTCCTTTGTCTGTTCCCAGGCCCAGTACATGACTGGGCCTCTTGTACCCTCTTCTATTGTATTCCTTTCACTAACTGCTGACTAACTGCCGCTCACTCTTGAGTTGTATGTATGTTTGTATATCGTCCATTTTGCCTTTCAGAAAGAACCTGCCAATAACTACTATTTTGTACTATGAGTTTGTGCAGCAGATTTGTGTTCTTGGATATGTACATAATAATAATAATAATAATAATAATAATAATAATAATAATAATAATAATGTGTGGATTTATATAGCGCACGTATCCACCAACTAAGTGGTGCTCAAGGCGCATTATATTATTATCCCTGCTCATAAGGCTCATAAGGCTCATAAATCATTCCTGAAACCATCTCAGCTCCCTGGGGAGTATACAGCTCAATTGCTGCCATTTCTAGCGCATATAGAGCAAACCAACTCTGCCTTCACAGGTACCCATTTAACCCCTGGGTGGAGAGAAGCAATTATGATTAAGTGTCTTGCTCAAGGACACAAGTGTCACGGCCGTGATTCGAACCCACATTATGTTGCTAACACCAGAACTTAATTCCGGTAAAAAGAAACGTCACCCCAAAAAATATTTATTATTTTCATTTTATAATAATATAATTTGTTTAATGAAGAATATTATGAGTATGGAGTGTAACACGAACACAATGTGGCAAATTTGGTTGACCTCAAGATTTGTCATGCATGACGTCTGAGGACACACAAGCTAAACACGTTCTCAGACTTATCAAAATTTAGGGGGTGACGTTTCTTTTGCTGTTATGTATATATATACTACTCAAAACAATTTAGGGAACACCGGAATAATCTCAGTTAAAGCAAGATCATTTATTTCAGATAAACACAATGTTTCACAGAATTGATGAGAAACAACTGCATAATGAAACAGATGATAAAGGATGCATGTAGTGATTACACATTTCATGACATGACTACTGAAAGAGAGAGGGGGTTGCAAATGAAAATCCCGGTTCATGGAACATTTCAAACCTATTTGATGTTAAAAATTCGGTGTTCCCTAAATTGTTTTGAGTAGTATATATTTTTTAATTTTTTTTTAATGCAAATCGCCCCACACAAGTCCAATGGCCACTCCAAGGTGGGGGCTACTAAGTCATTGAGTTGTTACAACGACTCCACACTAAAGAAACCAGCCCCTCGCACCGAAACAAGACAAGTTAATAACCAACCTCTTCACTGTGCGAATAGGACTGGGAGGGGTAACTAGTCCAGAACAAGGCAGTTGTTAAACTGCCTCTGCCCCTATAAGCAATTATGGTTAAGTGTCTTGCTCAAGGACACAAGTGTCACGGCCGGGATTCGAACACACATTCTGCTGCTAACACCAGAACTTGAGTCCGGTAAGCTAGACCGCTCGGCCACGACACTCCACTAAATAATACAGATCAAGATTAAAATAAAGAAAGCATATATTTTTGTTCTTCAATCTCACCTGGGTATACAATGAAATGATCGGTCTTCACTGGAGTCATGCCACCATTTAATATAACTCTTATCACTTCCTGTGTGAAAACATCAAACATTAACCCTCCTATAGGTTTAACAATCAAAGACACTCAAAATTTGTATGTAACTCCCAACCCATTGACTTTGTGCAGTGCACTCAAATAAATGCAAGGACATGTGGCTATGGTAGGAGGTCAAACAAAAACCACTCGACTGTATATGAGTCTGCTGCTAACTTATGCAGTACATACACATACACAAGTGTGTTTGACTTTGCCACTAACTCCAGCACTCTTAGAGAAAAAATACACATGTGTGAACAATTGGCAATGCAACCAAAAATACTCAAGTGACTGTCTGTGGGTGCGGTGCTTAATGGGCCAAATTTCAGCCTGGGCATAGGAGGGTTGAACAATCTTAAACGAGATGGACTACTTCATGCAGCCTTCTACAGTACCTAATTTATATGAAAATAAGATTGCATTATGTCGTTGAATGAAGGGAAGGTACAACATTAGAAATGTACGTTCCTTTTAAACTTGCTAGTTTTCAAGAAATGTATCTTTAAATATCGTTTCGGTTTGCAGTAACACCATGTGTTTATCTCAACTAACGTGAAGCTGAGGTACAGGTTCTGAAAAGAACCGTATCGCACAACTCGTATCTCAACCTTCGTTAAGTGAGTAAGGTTCAAGGGAGAACCAATTTCGGGCAACTCGTTTTTCTCTACTGTCGCTAAGTGAGAAATATGGTTCAGGGAGAACCATGAGGACTTCACGGGTTATTCTCAACGTTTCGATTAGCCTGCTCTAATCTTCGTCAGGTTCTTTTCAGAACCTGTACCTCAGCTTCACGTTAGTTGAGATAAACGATATCGATATTCCACCATGCAAAGCCTCAAAACTTATATGTATCTTTAAACTTAACCTGTGAAAGTTTCACCTCAATAGGTGCTCCTGTTAAAACTATAAATAAATAAATAAAAAAATGTTTTTTTTAACAATTTAATTTTATCTCAAAAAGTTGCCCAAAGTAATGTGTCTTATTGTCATTAATATTTACTTTCCCCAGTATACATTAGGCTTTTCTGAATTTGAGACAAAATTTTTTGTTACAATATTTTACCTTGGGTTGTGATAATAAAACTTACGTTGTTTAGTTTCGTTATGACATAACCTCTCTCAAAATGGTGAAAGGTCAATTGTTAATATTTGGTAAGAGCCGCTCTTTAATTCATAAAAATCACTTTAACCCTAACCCTCCAGGGTATTTTGGCTAGAAACCCTGCCAGACGCAACAGAGTGCATCGTTTATCAAAGTGACTTGGCTGCCAAGTGCAACAAGATCCATCTGTTAACAAATCTCAAGGCCGAACTGCCTCAGAGTCTGTGGTCACCAAACGCAGCAGAATACAACTCTGGCATTGTTTAATGGGACCAGCTCTCAATAGAAACAGGCTTGGCTGCTTATGCACTGGTGTTGACAGCTGAATTCATCAAAGTGCATCAGACTTTTCCAGCTGATGCACTCTGCTGCGTCTGGCAGGGGTTAGGGTTAAAGAGACCTGGGAAGTATAAACATTATAATACATGCAACATACCTCTATTTCACAATGCATGGTTTCTACATCACATGGAAGACTCTCGTCACTGGTGATATAATCAACATAATAAAAAAAAAAGCTTCATGAGAATGCATCTTAAGTAGGATTGGGATGTTTACACACGTACACGAAAATAAATTCACTAAACATTTTCAAATTCACAAAATGTGTCAACGAATCCTACATTTAAAAAATGAAACCAAATTTCCATGATATTTATATAAGTGCGACCAGTAGGCCTGCTATTATTATATCACAAAGTTAATTTGTTTTTAATTTAATACAACCAGAAATTTCAGATGATGTTTTGTGCCAGGCTTGGATTTGTTTAATCTGTACTATTCTTTCTGAATCCGTTTTGCCATATTTTGGATTATTTTCTGTACTGAATACGGACAATCCGTCTGCGTCATACCATTCAACCCTCCTATGTATGCCCAGGCTGAAATTTGGCCCAGTAAGCACCGCACCCACAGACAGTCACTTGAGTATTTTTGGTTGCATTGCCAATTGTTCACACATGTGTATTTTTCTCTAAGAGTGCTGGAGTTAGTGGCAGTCAACCACACGTGTGCATGTCCTACATCAGTTATATGCAGAGTCACACAGAGCTATGTATGTACTGCATATACAGTTGAGTGGTTTTGGTTTGACCTCCTACCATACCCACATGTCCTTGCATTTATTTGAGTGCACTGCAATGGGTTGGGAGGTACATGGAAATTTTGAGTGTCTTTGATTGTTAAACCTACATGTATAGGAGGGTTAGTGATAACAATAATCGTTTACACGTGTACATGGTCTGTGTCAAAACGTGTACAAAATCAGTCAAAATGTTGATATACTTGCCAAGGTATATGTAGTGTACTTAAAAGTCAAACACTGTCAAAACCTTACGTGTAGTAAGTACATTTACAGGTCAAAATGAGTCGACCGTTTTTGACTTGTAAAAGCATTGTCTGGTATTGTTCAAGATGACAGTAAAAATCAGCTAAAAATGCTCCCGTGTGCACATTTGGGTCAACAGTCAAAACAAGCAGTTGACTGATTTTGACCTCTACAGCTACTTGCCTCTAAAGTGCAGCAATAGTAGGAGGGTTAAACGGAAAATACCAAGCCCAACCTTAAGTGAAGCAAATTTGACATCATCAAGTAATTAAATGCAAATCTAACTATTCCACATGTCAGCTAAGGTAAGAGTAGGATATGAACCTGGATCAGTGAAGGTGAAACGCAAGGAAAATACCTGTTTATTATAATGCAACCTCCTATAACGATGATAATGTGCATGACCTAATTATTCTCTTGCTTTGGGGATGAGGTTGGCTATAACATTGCAGACAATTAAATGTTAAAACAAAACAAAAATGACTAAACGAATTCTGGAAAACTTACAACGTACCTTTGATTGTTCTCATTGACGTAAACCAGTTTGATTTTGTACACAGTTTCCTTGTGTTTGACGAGCCGCGTATTTTTTCCAGGCATCTTAAACGGTTCCATGGCTAAAACCTGGAATGGTGGTGGGATGGAGGGACAATACCGCAATGAATTTGTGCAAATCCTCTCATTCAGTCTCCTAGTCACAGACTTTGTACACAAACACAAAATTTGACTTCATTTTCAGCTTCTAACATCAAGTCATGAATCAATCATTTCAATTCTTAGAATCATACTTACATGTAGAATCATCTAGTGTCAACCACATGAACTAACAGCTGTGGTAACCGTATTTCTTGGTCTTGTCGGCCCTCATGGCAAGCAGAAAAGACCAAGAGCTACAGTTACTGGGCAGTAGGGATGACAATATTTTTTTGAGTCGATAATCATCTGCCATGATATCGTCAATATATACGATTATTATCGTCTCAATATGCAGATTTTTTACATACATGTCAAAAATGTATACCGTACATTAAACGACATTGGGCACCGAAATATGAACTACATTTACATGCAAGTACTACAGAGACGTTGCATAGATAATAAACGGCGCTGAAAATGGCCAAATTTTCAAAATAATCACTTCAAAATGAGCTGAGTGCTTTGGTTTTTGCTGGTCGGTATGACAAACATTGATGTTTATGTGCAATCGCATACATGTATGCGTACGCGTGCGCAGCGTGGTACTCAATAAGCCTTATCGGAATTGTCGCACAATGAATTATGGGAGTCGGGTTTTGGAAAAAAAACGCACATGTTTGCGCACAAAGTCAATGGAGGAGAAAGGCGATTGGTCAGATAATTGACGTTTTTTTAACGTATTATAGCAAAATTATGGATTTTTTTTTTTTAAGAATTAGTTAATTTACACACAGAACATTTGTATAATTAAAGAATCATTTTTTATTCCCAGAAACCACGAAAACGGAGGATTTCTCACCTGATTTCTGGAGTGACAGTTATATTCTAATTTGCTTGTCGCACTGTACTTTTTAGGCAAACTTGATCACTACTAACAGCCGAGAAGCTCTTCAGTTCGGTTTTCGGAACATATTTTCTTTTAGAAATATTCTCCATATCGACAATATGTTGCATAGGATGGTAAAAAGGAGAAAACAGTGCCTTGTGCCACTTGCCTTTTTTATACGTTCCTGATATTCAATTGTTATTATTTTATTGTACAATCTATAATTAGTGGTAGGAACAACAAATTATTGATGTTTGACAAAAGGTATAATTAATACAATATTAATCCCAAGGGGATTAAAATAGGCAAGTCTCATTTTAGATCTGATGGGCGGCGATCCGTGTCCCCAATCTATGATCGGGGAACATGATGCGGTAATCAGACGGTCCCAAAATAATATATTATTATTAATAAGATATATAATAGTTTCTTGATAAGATAATACACATGTAGTTCTTGTCTCAACTAGCACTTTGTTTGATTTTAATTTTTTTTTTAATGGTTTGTTTTTTTGGTGGCAGCAATTTTGTATTTATTTATTTATTTATTTATTTATTTATTTATTTGTTTATTTAATTTTATTTAATGTTTTTAATTTTATGCTTGACTGACACGGCAATTTATAATCATCATTAATGTGGGTTTGACCACACGGTTTGACCATAATGCTTAATTTGTTTTTTAAATACGATGAAATTATCTGCAATTTACCCCCAGTTTTTAGAAGAAAAAAAATGCTTAAAAGTCTAAAATACATGTACATGTATGGTTGTCGCACCTGGGGATCAGAAATCAGCTGAGAATTCCTCCATTTGCGTAGCTTCCGGGGGAGGGGGGAATAAATTATTTTCTTAATTATAAAAATGTTGTTTAACGTTAACTGTTATAATTTAACCGATTTCTAAAAAAATTTCTCCATAATTTTGCTATAATACATAAAAAACATCAATTTTCTGACTGACCACCTTTCTCCTCCATTGACTTTGTGCACAAACGTGTGCATTTGTTACAAATTTAAATTTCCAAAACCCAACTCCCATAATTCATTGCGCGCACAATTCCGATATATATGAATGTGGCATGTTGCACACATGCATATCATAGTAGGGTTTTCAGCTGAAAAATTATTCCTAAACCAATATGCTCAATATTTATATCAAATTAAAGGTCTTGATGAAAGAAATACAATGGTTTTTAAATCAAGAAAATCGGACAAGTAGTTTTTGAGGAATCCTGTTTTATTTAATCAAGTATACAGCATTCGATGAAGCGCGACTGTCCATACACTGTGTACATCCCTAATGACACCAAAACCGTTGAATCAGCCTACACACACCGTGATACACACGCACAGCGTTCGTGCTCGTTTCCCTCATAAGAGCTTTCGAAAGGGTGTAAAAAATACACTCTCCACTCAAAACTAAACAAAATTACGGCTCAAAACTTTCACATACATGTATGATAGAAAAGAGGTGTAAAATTCATTCAGACACTGCTCCTACCTTTCAACTTGAAGATTTCACCTCGAAAAAACGGTGTTTACTTTTTATCTCTTCGTAACTTTGGTTCTAGAGTAGTTATGGAGATCGAGCAAGCATGGGCATGTAAAGGAGCCCTTTGACTCAATAGGGAAACCGTTTTCATGTCAATCACAATGTACTCGGGTGCGGAGACAGCTCTGAAGTGGATGCCCTCAGCAGAGCGCGGCAAATTTTACGCACCGAAGGCGCCCGATCTCGGAACACTTCGCGAAAGGCTGGGCGGGACGAGAGTGGTTCATTCATAAAACCTAGGCTTTCGCACGTAGGCCTACTTCCGATTGCTATTTTATGTACATTGTTGGATAGCTGAAACATAAGCTTTCCAATGAGCTATTACAAATACAAGTAAGATTTTGACAGGTAAAAGTAGTAAAATTTTTGGGATTAAAAATGTTGATGTTTTTTGTTGCGGGCGATGCGCTGTACGTATGGCAGGCTTCGGTCAAGCATGTACAAACTGAAAACCCTAATCATAGACAGGGAGATGGAAACCAGATCTTATTTTGCCAGGCTACCTGCTTTCAGAATACCACTCAAAAAAGGGCCGGTCACAAATCTTTAATTAAAAGGGTTGTCATGTCATGAAGGTCAAACTGTCTCAAGTGTCGAGTTGTCTCGTCACTTGTTAAATGTCAAGACTTGTGTATAATATTAATAAGGTAATGTCTAACGTAAACTTTAATCTAACGTTGGTAATACATAGTACACTGGCTATTCTGGGAAAAGGTCCAACATTTCCTTCCTCTGCGGACATTCCTATACAATACTTTGGAACAAAAAAACACTCGAAAAGAAACTTTCACCTTTTCAAATGCACCGCGGGTCTATCTAACTAAGTATATCCATCCGTACAGCGCGTCCACCATTCAAACAGCTAAAATATATCGCACAAGAAAAATAAGAACTGCGCCCTCAAACGGCAGATTATGTAAAATTTCGAGCAAATTCGTACCTCTGGACGACCTCGTCTGTAGGCTGGAAGGGTCTACCGTGTACCCCCCCCCCCCTCCGTAACCCACCGCCACCAATATTTTTTGTTCCTTTGGATGTCCTAAACACGAAAAAAGATGTTATTGAAGATTTTGGGCTGCACTATCGATCTGTTCTGGCCCACTATTTGTTTGCCCTCATATAATGAGCTTTACGCTGATAATTGTTAGCACTAGAGGTGGAAGAAGATCAAACATCTCGCCATTTCTCCATCATGCTTTGACCTATTATAATGTAACTTGGTACATTTAATGTTCAGTCATATGTCGTCATGATGACGTCATCGGTTGTCATGAAAACAACCACTAGAGGGCGCTATAATTGCACGTATATTGTGCATATTTTAATTATTGGGATTTTCAGGAAAATATCTCAGAAGTCATTTAGTTTTTATAGTTGCCACCAAGAACAAATTAATAATCATAAGGGAAACGAGCCCAGTCTAATGTCACGGTCGCCAACCCCCGATTTGATGGTTCGAGGTGTGATATCCTTGCAGTCCTCCCAGCTTGGGGGTATCCACAAGTTAACAAGATAAACTTCTCTTTTCATACCTTTGTAATTGATCGGGTCACTGAGTGGTCAACTTCCGGCCGTGTATACAAGAGTTACGCGCAGGTGCGATTACGGTTTTGCGTGACAACGTAAAAGTGTGTATTAAGTTTTACTTATGTTATAAAAAAAAATATTTTACATTTGTTTAGTAGAATTTTACTATGAAAGTGTATAAAAGACATGATTTAATGTCAAGTCCCCCACGAGGCGCTGTGTCTCATTCAACGTCAAATTCAAGATGGAGAACACGAAGGTGAATAATGTCACAGCAGTGGGTATCGTCAAAATTTTACTGATTGAGCAGTGGCGTAACTACGGTCCAATTTTCAGGGGGGAACTAGGGGTGCACCACTTTTTCTAGGGGGCATGTCAATACTTGAATCCTGCATTCTCAAATAGGGACCTATTTTTTCAAAATTCTGAATTGGGGGCACCCGGGGGACACGGACCTTGGCTGGGGGCCGGGGGCACGTTCCCCTGTTCCCCCCTATATTTACGCCACTGTGATTGAGGCGGTTGAAGGTAAACAATTGTTGAGTAAACAAGCCTGAATCGTTTGTGGGATGAAATATCAGCGTATACTCGTTCAGACCATGGAGGAATGTTCAGACACAGTCATGTACCACACGTTATGCATTATGCGCCCAGCAACGACATGCTTCATACAAGTCATTGTGCAAATATGTGCATGCATGTGTCGTGACCATTATGCACTGTCAATCGGATACATAGTTTCGCCTTTCTCTCGGAACAACTAAGGCTTAACCTGAACTATATAAGGAGAACACCAATACAATTATTTAAAAACTCATCATTTGTTTAACCTTCAAATACCTCAACCAGGAATCCTTACATTTGTAACTGGGCCAGGTACAAAACAGAACTCCCATAGACATATTATCAAACAATAAATGTAAGAAAAACAAATTTACCCATTAAAAGTAATACTTTATACAATTTACCTACAATAGAGGTAAACCATTTAGTCTTATACCTCACAAGTATGTAAAATTTTACCTAACCAACATTTACCTACAAGTTAGGTAAATAAAATTACCTAATATCGCAGTAAAACGTTATACAACTGTTAGGTAACATTTTACCCAACGCCTGTTTGGTCAAGTTTTACTTAATTATTAGGAGGTTCACCGGGAACATCTAAAACTGGGTAAGATTTTACACAGCTTGTGTAATTTCTTCTCTGGTTTGTAGTAATGTGACTGGAATCGCTTACAGGCGCGGCAGCCGCATGTAAACAAAGTGTGTCTTCCAGAAATTGAATACAGTGAATCATGTACCCAAGCTTCAGCGTACAACATTGTGGGAATAAAAGCACGATAGTGATGGGTACCAGACTTATTACATTGTCCCAAACAAACACTGGTCTCTTAATTTTCATGGTGTTTGGTGTCAATTCTAGAGAAATGGAATGAACATTTTTGAAAATTTTGCATTCAGGAGACTCTGTGTAGGTATTTGTGAGCTGGGTAAAACATGTTTTGTAAAATATTACACAATTTTGTGTAAAATTTCGGGAAAATAAAGAACACAATTGCTGTGTAAGTTTAAAATTACGTAATTTAAATGTATTAAATTTTATTTACATAATTTATGTAACTAATTCAAGTCTTTACCTTGCCCGTGTAACTTTTACCACAAGGAACCTAAGGCCGTTTTTTTTTTATTACTTGGATTACGGATTTGTAAGCTACAAAAAATGAGCGGGGATCGGGGAAAAAAAAAAAAAAAAAAAAAAGAAAATGATCGGGATTACGGAATTTCGAGCTCACGAAATCGGGCGGGGCGAAAAAAAAAAAAAAAATTACCGAAGGCACGCAGGCGGCTTCTAAAACACGTACATTATACACAATTTATGTAGACAAAAGCAGAAAGTCACTGAATGAATGTCGCGAGTGTTTAGGCTTAACAAAATGTTCTGTTTCCGGTTTCTGACCGACCCTAACTTTACGCCGCGACCCTAAACTTTTTACATTATTCGGCTTGAAAAAAAATATATTCATATTTTTTTTAAAGCGAGAACAAAAAGTCCGACTTTTACCAAATTAACATATTTTAAAACAAAATTGAAACAAATAAAGACAAATTTACCGATATCTCCGTGATTTGAGGCTCATGATTTACTGATCCACGGCATACGTAACCGGTTCCTAGCGCACGTGTGAACGTTGAGCGCATTCTACAGATTTGCACAATGGGCAGATTGCGCGCAATTTTTCCGAATCATCACTTTGAGCTACCATACAAACAGAGCGCAAATCTACAGATTGCGCACTATTTTGCTGGATCGCCATTTAGCTGCCAATTCTGCAGAGCGCAACCTGCAGATTACGCACAAGTTTGTCCCAATTCATTGTTTGTCCCCTGTATTGTAGGGATCTTGTTGTATTTGAAGAAAATGTGATCTAAAAGTATTGTTTTGTACACGATGGTGTTTTGTACGCGATCGGTGGCACTGTTGTAAGTGTTGTGGATTTTTTTTTTTATTTTTTTTTTTTAATTTTTTTTTTACTACAAAATTTGATTTTTCGGGCGGGGATTTTTTTAATTTTTTTCAGAAACGCGATTTTTTCGAGCGGCGATTCCGTAATCCAAGTTATTAAAAAAAATGGCCTAAGCATTGCCGTGCGTTGTGTAAAAATTCACTTTTAATTGTGTAAAGCCCACCATGTGATCATGCATTGTGTGTGCGCGACGTGTGTGCAAAAGCAGTGTGTGCCTGTCAAGTCGACAATCGCCTCACAACATGGAGTAAATGAGAGAGAACCTCGTGAAGTGGGGATTTGAAGAGATGTTTTCATTTTATTGTTGATAAATAAAAGAAACGTCTTTGAAACTGTAAAGTATAGTGGGGTGCCTTGTTTCATTCACATTATTTTTAATGAATTATGCAGACCAAACAATGTAGTAAAAGTTTACAAGGTCAAATAGTAAAAAGAGTCTAGTATTCTACACAAAAAGTAAGTATTTTTTACCAATACATTCAGTAACAATTTACTTAATTTATGCTTACCTATTTAAGAGGTAAATCTTTTTACTGATTTTTGAAGTAAAAGTTTACAAAATGTTTATGAAAAACTTTACCCACTAAACACGCATTTTGTAAAACTTTACCAAACAATTAGGAGGTTCGTATACAACATTGCAAAATAGTAAAATTTTACACAACTTGTGTATTTTTTTTCTGTGTGTATTTCAGCGTATAAAGCTTGATTTTTATGGAGTTCATGGAAACAATTTCTAGTGGCAGATGTGATAGTAATATCTCTCCCAATTGTTCCTGTAGACGAAGCCAAATCAATATTTAGGTTTTGTTGTTGAAAATACAGTCTAGCCTTATAAACTATGACGAATTTATTTGGGAGTGAGGATGGGAGATGAATATGCAAATTCCCTCCAAATAAAAGATTAGGGCTGACATATGTCATGTTGTCGAAATTATCTTTTGTTAAAATGCTGCTCATTAATGTTTTTAGTAATATATCGCCGTAGCTGTCAGACTAACACATGTCGTAAATATTTATTTTTATGGCTTTTTCAAAAGAGTTGTGTTTAATGCATTTGATTACGCCTATGGTGAATTGGTTTGGGGACATTATATAGCGACATTTTATTGTTTTATTAATGTTATTCTAGCAATATATTATATTGGCTGCAGGCCGAAATATGGGGGAAAAAACATTTTGCTAAATCCATCGTGATTATTGGGAAATGGAATCAGGCGAGAGCAATGTACAATGTACAACGGCGTGGGGTCATGAGAATTATAAAGTGTTCTTAACTTGGTCAGGGGTTTTCTTTATTATTACACACTGTAAAAAAATAATGTATGCAACAAATACGTAAATTTCAAAGGATGATGCCAAATTACAATTTATCTTATCTGACCCCTAACCTGGTCACCCATTAGGCCTCCTGCCCCACCCAACAGAGAAAATCATCCCCTGAGTGCCTGACACACATAGGCCTACACAATAAGAAATTTAAAAAATATATATTTTCTATTTTGTGTGTAAACATTTTGAAGGTTCATTTAGGCCTACTGTTTTACGAAGATAAGGAGGGAACGTTTATGAACTTAAAACTGTGGGTCCACGTCTTTGTTCTGTACCATCGCTTACCGCAGGGTCTTTAATAGCATCATGGTGATAGCATTTAAAACTAGCCCGCCTTCCAGTTGATCCTGGCCGATTTCCGCACCTTTAAATATAGCCGGAATCTGGTTGTGCAAGCTTATGACTGGACCCTTCCAACCCCATTTTCCCATCCCTTTTCTTCAAAATAAAATAACGCCGTTTCTATTTTCTGGGGCATAATTCCTTCAGAAGAAATTCTCTCCATTAAAATAACTTACAAAAATAAAGTGCCCTGAACTAGTTTACTATATATAAAAGAAACACCTCATATTGTTTACCACCTGCCACTTTCAGCTCCCTCTCAACTTTAAAACTATTCATTGTACAATCATAATGAGAATCATTACAGGCCTGTTAAACTTTGCGAGTGCATACCAGTCATGTTCGGGCATCTTATGTCAGTTAATCCCTGAATACAAGAGCTTTTGTTTGAGTGGACGCTCATTCAGAGAAACCAGACTATTTTTTTGTACCTCGCTTTCAAATGCTAATGAAATATATGATCCGTTTCTTTATTCCTTTGCTGTGGAACTATCGGACACTGTTGGTGCATGAAACATAAGCCATATAGTGTGGCTGTGAGAATTACAGTAATTTTCCAGTAATTTGTCAGTTATCTTGTGAATAAGGCGAATGGCCTGCATGATATGTGAAGGAACCCTCATGTGAACCCTCATTCGTTTACACTGCACTTCCGGCTCCAACTGCGTACACCATAGAGCAAGGACCAGACATGGTCATACTTCCAAAAGGATTGCATACAATTTACACCATCCGTTCTGTACATGTACAGCAGGTGGGTGCTAGTGTGGACTGGGGTTGGGGTTGACTCACACCTTCAAGGACTGTTTGCATTGCTCCATGGTTTAATGCACACAATGACTGACATAATTATGAACTGGACACTTCTGTGGTCAGCCAATAATGTTAGCCAGTGAAAATGATACCAGGTTTATCTAGCAGAAGATCAGCTGTTTTTGCAACTGATAGCAGTAAAGGTGCTAATAACATCCAGTGTGACATTAGACTGGGCTCGTTTCCCTAATGTAATTTATGCCTTAAATGGGTTCGTCTGTGTCTCATGTAACCACAAAAATGTTTTAACTTAGAAGTTTTTGGGATTTTCTATCTTTTTTAGCCCCATTGTATTAAGCTTAATTGGATGTCCATGATGTCACTACATATTGAATAATCCTTGGATACAATTATTTCTTATTTTTAGCCATTGTAGTACACTAGTTATCACTATGAGGATAAAGTATCATGCATTAAGTTTTACTTGGCAAGGAATTGTCAACTGTAATGTAAGGAAAATCTTTTGTTAATTAAAGGGTCTGTTCAAGCCCCTATCATGTCAAATTCACTGAGACGGAAATCCTTAGCATTTGGGGTGGGAAGGGATTACATAAACCTCCATTACTCTGGCATGCTTTGATTTACATTCATAAAATTTGGCACATTTAATGTTCATTTATACATTGTCAAGATGACATAATTGTTTCCATGGAAACTTCTTCTATGTTGTACTACATCTTCTGGTTAATTGCTGACTAGGTCCTTGACTGTAAGAAGAAGTTTTCCTGTTTGGGATGGTGAGTCCACCTTTACAAAGAAGCTGCATCCACCTAATACAAGGAAGCCTCATTGTGGATCCAGGTTGTATGGGAGCACCAAATCAATATGTTGTAGTTATGAAACCTCCTGGAAGGAACTCCTGAAA
Source organism: Zoroaster sp. YZ-2022 (assembly GCA_029582265.1). Classification (NCBI taxonomy): domain Eukaryota; kingdom Metazoa; phylum Echinodermata; class Asteroidea; order Forcipulatida; family Zoroasteridae; genus Zoroaster; species Zoroaster sp. YZ-2022. The sequence continues at coordinate 13,389,272 of CM055821.1, read as the reverse complement.
GGATACAGTATCCTCACAAAGTCAGACAATACAACAGTGTTGGAATATTAGGCAGCACTGCAGCACTTGTTCCACATGTGCCAAGTTTTATGAATAAAAGTCAAAGCATGCCGGAGTAATGGAGGTTTGATAGGGTTTGATAGGGACTTTAACATTGAGTTCCAGAGACAACTTAACCCAAGATTTTCAAATTTATCCTTTGTATATTTTTCTTACACTAGAATTGACATATCATTTCCAGTTAAAAATTAACACATTTTATCGCTAAATGATAAAATGCTTTATACGCAGGGAAAATGTGTGTCCCCCTTCATGCCTGCACGTACCACGGACATAGCTTCCAGGCATTGGTAAAATAATGATACGCAAATGTCATTTGTTGTGCGCAGTAAATTCTTACAACTCTAGGTAAACATGTTTTCGCGGGAAAAGTGTTGCGGCTTCCATATTTGGTAATATAATTACAGGATGTATTACAATTTGTCATATGCAAATGTTTAGGCACTCGGTTAGCCAATTAATGTGTTGTGTTGGGAACATGCCATGTGTGCTATCTAATTGTTTTGGGCATGGTGTAAGCCCAATAATGGTAGGGGCAGCTATGCCCCAAGTGCGTTTTTTATGTGACCGGATAGCTAAATTCTTTCGGCACCCTGCACAAGTTTTATGTTTTGGAAATAAAAGCAGTTTCAAGACTGTGGCGTTCTATCACAAAGTTTGCTTGTTTCATTTGAATCTGTGTATAATGATACATTATCCCTATAGTGCATTACAATATAATAGCTAAAAATAAATACTTTTAACCATTATTCATTTGCGTATAATATGCATCCAAATACAGCGCCCTCTCATAGTTTCCATGGCAACCGCTGACGTCATATAAATTAACATTTAAAGTTTTATTAATGTAAGTCAAAGAATGCCGGAGTAATGGAGGTTTGTGTAATCCCCTCCCACCCCAAATGCTAAGGATTCCCGGCTGAATTTGACACGATAGGGGTTTAAACAATGAGCTCCAGAGACCCCTTAAGAATTTTTTTTCTTTCGTTTTTCTTTACATTACAGGTAACAAATCCTTGCCTAGTAAAAATTAATGATACTTTATCTCCATAGTGATAACTAGTGTACTACAATGGCTAAAAATAATAAATAATTGTATCCATTAATTCATCAGCTGAGTTCTGATCCCCGGGTACGACGACCATATTTTAGTCTTTTAAGAATTTTTCTTTTAATGAAAAAGGATAAATTGCAGACAATTTCATCGTATTTAAAAACACAAGTAATATTAAGTAATATGGTAAAACCGTGGTCAAACCCACAATAGATTAAAAAATAATGATGATTATAAATTGGAGGTGTCGGTCGAGCGTAAAATTTAAAATAAATAAATAAATAAATACAAAATTGCTGCCACTGGGCCCGAAAAACAAAACATTAAAAAATAATTAAACAAAGTGCTAATTGAGACAAGAACTATTATCTTATCAAGAAACTATTATCTTATTATATTATTTTGGGACCGTCTGATATTACCGCACGTTCCCCGAGTCGTAGATATTGGAGGCACGGATCACCGCCCATCAGTTTTAATCCTCTTGGGTGAAATATTGTATTAATTTTGTATTAGATTTTGTCAAACGCCAATAAATTGTTGTTCCTACCGCTAATTAGATTGTATACAAAATAAAAACAATTGAATATCAGGAACGTATAAAAACTGAGGCAAGTGGCACAAGCACTGTTTTCTCCTTTTTACCATCCTTTAATTTATATATATATATTTTGTCGATGGGGAGAATATTTCTAAAAGAAAATATGTTCCGAAAACCGAACTGAAGAGCTTCTCGGCCGTTAGTAGTGATCGAGTTTGCCTAAAAAGTACATTCAAATTATGTTCATGACGAACAAATTAGAATATAACTGTCATCCAGAAATCAGCTGAGAAATCCTCCATTTTATTTTGCGTGGTTTCTGGGAATAAAAAATTATGTTATTTTCTTATTATACAGATGCTCTCTATGTAATTTAACTAATTCTTAACAATTTTCCCCATAGTTTTGCTATAATACGTAAAAACGTAGATTTTCTGAGCGACCACCTTTCTCCTCCGTTGACTTTGTGCACAAACGTGTGCGTTTGTTACAACTTTTTTCCAAAACCCAACTCCTTCTTTCGTGTAACATCAGAACCTCAGAGGTCCAACTCAGTATCTTGTAGCCATGCCTTCGTCTCTGGTCCTACGTCAAAGAGGCTGGCTTCCGAGGGTGGTCTGTATAGGGGGCAGGTGGTTATTATGTGATTGGCAGTCTGCTCCGGGTCGCCGCACTCGCATGCAGCGCTGTATGCCAGGCCCCACTTCTTCATGGAAGAGTTGAAGCGACCAACCCCAGTTCGTAGACGGTTCAACAAAGTCCATTGCCGGCGTGGAAGATCGTCTCCTCCTATGGCGCCATCTCCTGGATCCCAGATGTAGTGGTGGATGCGGGATGGCCCGGCCCTCTCCCACTCCTGCTTCCACGCTGCCGCCACCCAACTCCCATAATTCATTGCAAAACGTATACGACGATCGCGATCCCGACGGCCGGCGACTCGACTGACTAACGCGACGCGCACGCGCGCGCGTGCGTATACGACACACAACAATAACATACATGTACGTACCGTACGTACAAGATCTACTATACTACTACTACTACTACTACGGCATGGTGTACGGGTCCGGGTCGAGTGAGCCTTCCTCCATGGTACGACCATAGAGAACGACATAACAGTTTTTAGAAGATGATAATAAACGATCTGAAAGTAACATAAAAAGGACACAATTTATCACGTATGTACACATGTAGTTGTATTTAGAGAACTAACTTAACACATGTTAATATGTGTTATGGGTATAAAAATGGGATTCTAAGTAACGTTAGGCATTTATTATATTATTTCAACGCTATCCTAGTTATTGCCCCACCAGTGTGGCACGGACCTGTATCCGTGCCACACTGGTGGGGCTATGCTAGTTATGGCCTAACAGTAACATTAACAATGTCATGGCCAATAACTGTGTGCACGGCAACATCTGACTTGGTGGACTCCTTGGCCCAAATAAGGACTCTGTCTCTGTATAACGTTACACCGAATTAACGGAGTCCTATATCAGACAGCAGGTCAGTCGCCACACAAAAAACGTCTTATTGTGACATTGTTTAAATCATATCTGGGAGTACCTACACCTGTACACAGTACAGACCTATAATATTAATACTAGGCCTACTACTAGTACTAGTACAATGCAGGGCCAAATTTTTCCATTTTTCTGAATTTGACCTAACGTTTGGAACCGCAGTTGTGCATTTTAAAGTCAGATTACGTAAATTTATAAAAAGTAGCCTAACCTTCGGTGTGGCCCTGCATTCTATAGTTGTACCATGGAGGAAGTCTCTTCCTTCCTCCATGGTTGTACCCATATCTGTGTGGGGAGGCTGAAACTCGGTACTGAAATTCCATAATAATGGGAAAGAATGTCAATATCCGACCGCCACTTTTTAAGGGTTTTTGGATTACTTTGCAACCACTAACAAGTTAACCAGAAGCGAAAACTATCCACTGGCACTGTTATGATGGTTTTGGACTTTATTTCCCTTATTAAAAAATCCTCCCCTTCAGAAAACAGAAGGATCCTAGTATTATAGTTGCCACTGTGCATGTACAAATGACCGTGTTGGTCACTAATGGTGAATTGACAAGATCAGACTGACATGACTGAGGAAGTCACCGTATACCAAAAATGCCTGAATTTTCATGAAATAAATATCCTGGACTAATTTGAAGTATATGTCCATCATCATCCATATGTTCACCACCTTACTGGATAGGTAAAATTACATTATTGGTTATATTGAATGAGAAAAAGTGGCGGTCGGATACGACATTCTTCCCGATATTTGTCATAATTTGGATAGAAAAGTGGTGGTTGTATTCTACATTCATTCCTTGGTGATCATCACATGTAAACTTAGTGATCAGATGTCAAGGCAAGATTTGAACATGCACAGAATGCAATGATCATCAACTGCACATTGACATGTTAAAGCCATCCACAGCAATGATGTCATGGTTAACTGCCATGGTGACCCTGTTTGAACATAATACATAGTAAGTGGGGAATGTGTAATACTCTGACTATCGAAGAGAGACTAGTGAGAGTCGGAGACAGTTGAACTAAATCAGATCATGTGGGCATTATAATAGTACATTGTCAAGGGCCCGATTTCAAGTACTTGTCTTTTTGCACAAAATATATCTCCATGTATATGCGTAACCATTTGGGAAAGAATGTCGTATCCAACCACTACTTTTTAAGGGTTTTTTGAATTTTTTTGCAACCACTAACCAGTTAAAAAATGACGATACTGATTTTTGGGGTAACAGAAAGCGGAAACTATCTTTAAAATCCACTTTTATGATGGTTTTTGTACTTTATTTACCTTCTTAAAAAATCCTCCCCTTCAGAAAATAGAAGAATCCTATAATAGTTGCCACTGTGCATGTACCATGATCGTGTTGGCCACTGATGGGGGAAGGTGAAGATCAGACAGATATGAGGAAGTCATTGTATACCAAAAAATGCCTGGGCTCGATTTCACAAAGCACTAAGATTCATCTTAAGATGAGTTGTTAGTATTACCATAGTGATTTGTATTGTGACATCACACTTTGCTAAGCAATTAAGATTGATACACAGTTAAGATCAATCTTAGCTCTTTGTGAAATTTTTCATGAAATAAATATTCTGGAATAATATGAACTATATGTCCATCATCATCCATATGTTCTCCACCTTACTGAGCATGTAAGATTACATGTACATTATTGGTTATGAACGAGAAAAAGTGGTGGTTGGGTTTGACATTCTACCCACCATTTGCTAATCAATTTACCGGCACATTTCATTAGATGCATCTTGGTGCTTTTGTGAAAATGGGTCTATTACGTCATGAATTGGACTGTTTTTTAATGAATAAATTAATCATTTGTAACGTGTTATGCTTACACACAAACTCACAGCCGTCTAGTCCCACCCACCTGACATGCAGAACAAATGTTTTGCTAACCACTGTACCACTAATTGCATATTGTCCGTGTCCGTAATTCGCCATTGTGAAATGAGGCACATACCTTTGGCTTGGCATTTCTCAGAAAACTTACAAAAATATGGTTCATTACTGGTTGCATAAACTTATATAGGTCATGCTTGTTACAAATATAAAAATCCTAGTGTATGCTTACTTAAGGGAAAAAGTTGTTTAACCACTGATTTTACTATACAAATATTAAAGGATGTACAATGTGCATGACCTAATTTTATTCATGAACATCTGTGATTTTATTGTTCTATGCTGTCTTTGGAAACCAAACCATATGAATGCTTTGCATTTGCATTGATTTTTCAAAGATCGTCAAAATCTGCTTGATTATGATTTCAAGTTATCAAGATATCGGCAAATCGTGATGACAAAAAATATATTGTGATGAAAAAAATATATCGTGATTAAAAATATATATCGCGATTAAGAAACAAAAATTGTGATTGTGAGTCAAGTCAGAAATTCCATGGAAACAAAATTCAGCTTTTCAGCTTTCAGAAGTGACAAACAAAAGTGAACTACTTCAGTGAGATGTCGGATCACAAAGGAGCCGCCCCATGAATTTGCCAATGTTAATGATGCAAATGGCGCAATTTCATGTGTCTCTCAGCTAAAGCGCTGGCAATTTATTGTGACACTTTGAGGGGTACATACCTGTGGTTATTAGCCCTAAAGCAATCATGCGTGAATGAAAAAAATAATAATCGCGATACATATTTGACGATATATCGTGGATGAAATAATCAGTATCACCCAAGCTTATGTCAAAATGGAAATATTCCTTATAGAAAAAGTGAACGCAGACTCCTTAATTCTTTGATGTTTACTTGGTTAGTAGTGGAAAATTATTGAGCATCGTTATGAAAAGAATTCTAATATTTGAAAAATGTTAAAAGCATTTGTACACATTTTAAAGTTTCAAAGTACTTTTGGAAACATTATAATCACCTCCCATTTTATTGGTCTTTCAAGAATATTGATTACAAGTTTTGAGAGCTCCAAATTATACAATTTTATTTAAAAAATGGAAAAAAAAAATGTTTATATTATTATTTTCAACATTAAGAACAATTTTACAACTATCTGGAATAAGATGAAGCATGATTCATCAGGGTTTTTTCTTGGGTACATTTTCTGTGCCCCAATAAACTTTTACAGTTTGGGATGAGTCATTAAATAGCAACATCAATTTTTTGATGACCAATTCTGTGTGTCGCAAAAACCGGCGCTCAAGACGTCCATGAGTATGATCACGCATTGAGATTCAGCAGTTTACAAGAGAATACTTTACTGAAACAAACTAAAACACCAAACTTATAATTTCATTTGTAAGACACTGTCCAATTGATTATAATGTTAGGTGCGTCAATTAGGGTAAATGGAGGATATGTCAACTATCAGTAAACAGTCTCATCATCTCCGTCATGTCATGCATGGAACATATCGGGTCATCATAGAAAGAGAAAACAAGAGTCCATCTAATTATGAATGAAAGTTGGGAAAAAGTTAATTCAAGATCGTGCACTTGTAAAAATTACATGTCCTGTCAATGTTTTATCAATTTTTTTACAAATATTTTATGGGAATTAATCTTGAATGTTAAAGTAAGTACAACATTTATTTGAGTATTTTTAAACACACTGCTTTACATAATTATTTGATTCCCAGCTGTTGGCAAGGTATTACTCTGACTGTATCATGTTCATGTATACATGCACTGTAAGTCTCGGACTAATGATTAGTATGAATGCACAACTGACAAAAATTGTAACAACAAATTAATTTCATCTTCCAGTTTCTTACCATATAGACCTTTGGGTTGACTAACATATCAGAGAACTGTGAGTAAACACCCAAGGAACTTAACAAGCCCACGAGGGCCTGAGTGAACAAAGCAATGTCTTCCGGAGTTCCCAATGGGGACCTGAATCTACATGTAACAACAGAGGTTAAGCTCAATGTGTATGATATGGTAAGTTGAAAACCTGTTCTTTCCCTTCTCCCGCCATGAAAGTCGGGAAACAATTTTGTTCAACAAATTTTGCCTCGCAAATATTTGAGACAGCAACATTTGAATAGTAAATCTTAAATTTTGGTTTTTGTGTTGCATTTTGCTGTGCTATATTCAGGGAACTAATGATACAATAGGTGTATTCTACCACTACATGTACCTTACACATAATTTAGTTCCAGAGAAACAGCTAATTGCATTTAATTGCCTAATTTGCATAATTCACAATATTTGATTAAAAAAATGGGTTGTTTCTCCAATTATATGTTACAAAAGGCGTAACAATGATGCCTAATCAAAAGTTTCCCTTCTTGGAATATATGTAGGATTTATTTATTTTATTTATTTATTTATTTTTTTGGGGGCAGGATTAGCTTGATCATCAGTATCAATTAAACACTTATACCCTACAAAAGGTTAACCAAAAAAGGTTAAGAAAAGTTTAAGAAGCAAGTGTCCAAAGAATTCCAACATATGTAAATGTGTACCTTAAAGGGAGGGTTTACTTATTTCCCTCATTATGGAGTGGAGTGCCATGGTCGAGCGGTTTAGTGCATCGGATTTGTGTTCTGATGGCTGAGTCGTCAGAATGAGGGTTCGAATCCTAACCGCGACCATGGTGCTTGTGTCCTTGGGCAAGACACTTTACCATAATTGCTTCTCTCCACCCAGGGATAAATGGGTACCTGTGAGGGCAGAGTTGGTTGTTGTGTTTGATTAGCCCTATATGTGCTGTAATGGCAGCAATTGAGCTGTATACTCCCAAGGGAGCTGAGATAGTTTCAGGAATGATTTATGAGCCTGATGAGCAGGGGTAATAATATAATGCGCCTTGAGCACCAGTTTGGTGGATACATGCGCTATATAAGTCCAAATTATTATTATTATTATCATCACCCCCCTCCCAATCCATTAAATGAACACCATCGACTAATGAGTTCATTTTGCTTGAGGTCCATTAGTAATGGAAACCACCATTCAACATCCTCATCTCTGATGGAGAACACAGTTTTAGCTGGATCTTATGAGATTTTATTTATGGCAGATATGGTACACCATGGTGAGGACTGGTTGGTGTTTCACAGAGTCGATGTTCTACAGTCTTTCTGATTAAGAGGTCTGGTTCTTTAAGAAGGTGCTGTAGATGGATCTTCGAATTCTGTACCGCCTCTTAACTCGTTCTTCTTCAATTCTTTTTATTACTTTTTGTTTCTGTGAGCCGCAGGATGTTTCCCTGTCTTCTTCTGTGAAGTAGTTTATTTGAGATGTTGGTGAACTGCCAGTGGTGGACTGGTTTTGTGCTGTCAGTTCTGTTGGATTTGAGGTTTCTAGCAGTTGGTTGTGACGGAGGATTTCGATGAGGTGCCCTTTGATTTCCAGTGAAGTCTCTACGTTTCCCATCTTCAGTTGTTCCATATTCTCTTTTTGGTGTTTTCGAGCCAAGAATATTTTAGTGGAAATTAAGGTGGCAGTAGATGTTTCTTCTCATGTCTTCATTAGTTAAATGTTGGTCTTGAAGTTTTGCCGTTTCTCTCTCCACAATCTTTGGTGAACAATGTCCATAATATCAGGCCTCGATCTTTACCGCGGCCAATGGCCGCATGCCCTTCCAACTTGGCCGCAATGCCCCCTCAAAAAGTACACATGTCGCGGCCAACTTGGCCAGCGTGCCCTGTATTTACCTCTACATCCCATCATGACAATCATACATCACGGACATTGTGTAGATGATCCGTGCATACAAACACCATTCAACAAACGGCGGTGAAAATAATACACGTCTTTTTATCGTTATTGTCGTTTGTTCGTACATCACGCGTCGTAGCTTGCATGCTAGCTAGCTCCCATGTCGATGTCAGATCAGACTCACACCGTGCACTCGCCAGCCGGCCTTCTCGATCTCACAGCCGCGGCCCCACACACACGGCGCGGTGTTGCTGTGATTGTACAAGCGGCTCTAATCTCGTCCCCATGCACTGAACAGCCGGCTGTATGTGTACAAGGTACCAGTGTCGTGATTGTAAAATCACCACAAACGGGTCGGATACCAGCGCATGTTTTAGATACAGACAGCCCCACGTGGTGTAGTCTTGCATACATGAATGCACGGTAAACAGCGCAGTGAATGTGACCAATGGTTGCAGCATGATAAAGGAATATGTTATACTGGCTCTTTGGACATGGTGTACAAAAACTGAATACTCTTGATTGATACATGTGACCTAGAAAGTAGACGTGTATACACTGGCTGTAAATAAATGTAAATTAAAGGTTTGAAATGATTGGCCTTGGTGCCCCCTTGAGTTGGCCTTGGTGCCCTGTGGAATTTTGATGAGGACAAGGCCAAAGTGGCCTGCCCCTTTTTTGCCCAAGATCGAGGCCTGTAATATGTCCATGCATTGTGACGTCCTCTGTACATTTGATTTTGGTCTGCATCAATTTCCTCTCTGTCTTGCTCTGACGTTGCTTTTCTTGCAAATTCTTCCACCTTTGTGCCTTTATGTCATTCATTCTACCGTTGTATTGGTTTGTGATTGGCTAAGCATGTGCCCTGGCTTCAGCGATATACTTTGATTCGTTGTCTTCATCTAGGCTGTCCAACCAGTCCAATGTCTTATTGTTGGACCACACGATGAGGGCCTCTAATCTGATTGTATGGGCTGATGGCTTCTCCCGCATCGTAAGAGACATGAAACTGTGTGGTGTGTATACACAGACCTGGCTGGGCATGTCCAGTGGAAGTGTGCATGGCTAGGTGAGCTCAGACAATGAAATCCCCTGGTTAGCTAGGGTCTACAAAAAAAAATCAATTTTGGCAAGAATTCTTTGAACTAATTCTTTATGAATTGAAAATCATCGATAAATGTCTTCTTGTTGATAGATTATTTGCCATGATTCAGTAGCACCTTGGCCAACTTGAAAAATGTTTTTGATTGTTTTAGTTGGATGCCTACATGTCGTATTTTGAAGCAACACACACCCAAAGATAGCCAAAAGTATACTCTTTCTGATGAGCCTGATCGCGCACCTCCTCGACCAATCAGAATGTTTAGATTTTCATTTGAAATGTTCCAAAAAAATATATATTCGGCTAGAGTCGTTTCAGCGCCTGAGCAGTGAGGTGACCAGAAGTTGGTCTGTGCACATGAATTGTACAGCACTGCATGTACAAAGTACAATGTATATGAGGGTCGATTTACGGGAACGGAAGTGGTCGTGTGAGTGAACAGCCTACTGATACCTTCTTGAAGATCTGATGTTATGTCCGATTCTGTCTGTCATTTACACTTGTGAAAATGATGATACAATTGATAACCCCTTAACCCTCCTACTTCTGGTACCTTTTTCATACAAGTTGATCCACCATTTGAAACATTCGCTTTTGTGGTTTTGAATGGTGAAATAACTACAGTATTGATTCCCCCAAATGGTTTTGAATGGTACATGTAGGTCAGCTAATACAAAACCTTGTTTAGATACTTTTATTAAGTGGTGAATCAATGGACCCTCTATGCATTTGAATGGATTTGAATGGTAGTAAAGCTTGCTACCAACACTGTTCAAATGGTATCACCATGTGTGTACAAAACCAATGGGCATTTTGGTAAGTGGAAATTTTGAATGGTTTCAAATGATCAAACAGTAGGAGGGTTAAAGATGGTAAACAGCAAATTTATTTGTCTCTCCTGCGATATTTAACGTCAATCAAATAATTTCTTTAAAGGGAAGGTACATTGATATTTGAAAATGTAGGTTAATTTCAACCTGCTAGTTCTCAAGAAATATTTAAACAAACCTGTGAAAGTAAGTATAGCGTCACAACAGAAAAAAAAGAAAGAAAACATTTGCATGTTTTTCAAAAAGTGGTTGGACTGGCAGCTATTTACATGCATAATTCGACAGAGCAAATTCTGTTTTTGAAAGTTGAAAGAACTTTAGACAGAATAATTTCTCAGGTTGACTGATACCTGTACTTACTTTCATACACCAAGAAAGCTTTGAAATAATAATTTAATCATCTGGTAATTACATGTACCAATGTTCAGCCTCATTTTAACAGTTACTTATTAACCAAAAGTGATCTTTGCTATAAGTATGAATTTTATGATCGTATACAAGTGTAAATAAAGTACACCTGCTGGTTGCGACATGTAATGTACGTCTTTATTTCATTTCCATCTTTCCAAACTGAAATAATTTTAATTGAAAAGTAATTTATTATCTGCAGTACTGGACCAATGAGTACACAACAACGCTGGGCCTGGGAGTTTTCCACGCTGGAGTAGAAGTCTATGGAAAAGGTAAACGTTAAGAAAACAAAACTGTCGTTAAAGATGCCGTGCCTTTGTGAGGTGCAATTGGTCACCTATCATTTCAATGGAAAGATTTCTTGCCTCAGGTGATAAACAAATGATTTGATTTTTACCCTTACACCAATGCATGTATGAAGTACTGTATACTCAGTGCTTTCCAAGCTTTGTGACTCTGGTGGGAATGATGTACACAAATACTGCTGAAAAATGACTTCGAGAACACTTTCCAGCAACTTTGTTGTAATTTCTAAGATGAAGTCATGTCACAGTGTTCTCTTTGACTATAAGAGGAAAATTAAAACATTTTTCAAGGATTTTGCATACATGTACATTGTGTACTTGTAACACTTTTTTCTACTCAACCCATTATTTTTCTCACCCCCTGTATATTGTGCTGAATTCCATCTTTGTACGTTTATGAATTCAGAATATGCCTTTGGTGGTCATCCATTTCCCTTTACTGGAATATTTGAGATTGAGCCCAGGGACTGTGATGACCTCGGAGAGCAGTTTCAGTTCAAGTAAGTTACATCTAGAGTACCACAGGGGTATTTCATAGTAGGCAAACAGTGTAACCTGTCTATACATGTATGTGCAGTTTTAACATGTTTTAACATGATCTCCGCATTCACTCGTCCCCACTGCCTTTATCCAAAGGCACTGGTACACTCCGATATCTCTGAGCTCTCATTGGTTAATTTTTATGACCCCATGTACATGTGTAACTCACAGTCGCTACTTCCTGTTTATGTTCGTATGAGTCTAACAATGTTTTTAGAAACGTGATTGATACCTAGGAAGTGTTGGGTGTAACTTGAATGAAGGGTAAACGTGCCATTTTAGCTTGTGTGCTCAAGTACAAGTGTTGATAAATGGCTTATCATCAATATGTTTCCAATTTTGTCCATATTACGGCTGAGTCAACTCAACCGACGTCCTCATAGATTCTAAAAACTAGTACATCACCACATGTAGGCCTGCACTGTAGTTGCATATATATGCATACTACTAATAAAACAGAGAAAGGCGTTAACCCTAACCTTCCCAAATCCTTCAAAATCCTCTTTGCTAAAGTGAAGGATTTTGAAGGGTTGAGGTTACATGCTACATGCTCTTTGCTAAAGTGAAGGATTTGGGAGGATTGAGGTTATTAGGCATACTTGCCTTTCCATGGTACATGTACATCTATGTTTGTTGTAGTGATTGCAAGGTCAGTGCTTGGGTCAGTGCTTGGGTCAGTGGACACTGTTTATTGCTCCATGCATGTATGCATGCAGGGAGGGTCCCTGGCCATGTACATGTATCACAGATTAGAAATGTGTGTGCATACATTTTTCCAATTTAAGTTTTAAGTTAAGTTTCTGTAAACTGCCTAATTTTTTGATATCTTTGATTTTGTGAATATCTTATTGCTTCTATTTTAAAATTTATAACTTTTTTTGAACCATTGTATATTTTTCCCTAATTCAGCCCCAGGCTGCTATGGAAAATGTTTTTAAATAATAATAATAATAATAATAATAATAATAATAATAATAATAATAATAATAATAATAATAATAATAATAATAATAATAATAATAATAATAATAATAATAATAATAATAATAATAATAATAATAATAATAATAATAATAATAATAATAATAATAATAATAATAATAATAATAATAATAATAATAATAATAATAATAATAATAATAATAATAATAATAATAATAATAATAATAATAATAATAATAATAATAATAATAATAATAATAATAATAATAATAATAATAATACATGTCATGTGCTTGCTTTACTACTGAAGGATTTTGGAGGATTCAGGTTATGTGTAAGCAAATGGGCCTAGGGAGTTAGGGTTAATGTGCTTAATTATTTATTCTCGGTGTCCATGTTATTGTTGAACAGGTCTGATTTAAAATCCCACCAAGGTTGACATTTTGATTATAAATGTATTCAGTTCCTTTGTTTGGTTTACTCTGCAAGGCTTTGAAGGGCCAGGATTACTTAATCAAATATTTTACAATATGGCATGAGATTTATTAAAACAATGATTTCCTGTACTATGGATGATGGAGTTTGGCCATCATTATAATATACAGTGGTGTTTAAAATTTAGAATTCCAGAACAAATCAATTACACAAGGATTTTACTTTTATAACGGATTTGTTGTAACGGCATTTTCTAGAATTTGCAAAGAGAAACACATGGCCACAAATGAATAATTATTTTGCACAGAAGCTTATTGGATTGGTTAAAAAAAAATACATGTACGAGTATACATGCATCATAGCACAAAATATTTATTCAGCATTGTATAATTTAATGAAATTCTAAATCAATATGTGATAGTAATGTGACTGGGCCGGAGAGGGCCTGGTGACAGTTTTAGTGTTATTGGTAATCCCCTCCCTCGATAAAATTAAGAATAATAATAATAAAATTATAAAATAAAACAAAATAAAAAATTATTCCCCCTACCTGCTTAAAAATATTAATCCAGACGACATAAATATTTTGATTTTTCAAATTTGGCCTTTTTAGGCCGTAATTTTTTTAATAGAAATCTTCTGTCGCGTAACATACGCCTTCAACCCCAGTAGCCAGTACTGTAACAACATTGAAAAAAAAAAAAAAAATATATTTTGTTTAAAAGAAAAAAAAAGGAAACATTAAACTGAATTGATTTAACCGGGGGTGGTGTGGGAAGGAGTTGGGGGAGGGGAAGGGAAGGCATGGGCGGCTGTAGGTCATGGTTCCTGCTCCCTATCATTTGCACTGTGCACCCCATCCCAATCTTATTAACAATATAAATTGTTGCCATTGTAGATGCAGTTTGTTGAAATTTGTAAATGCTGGATGAGTACAAGGCCTAACAAGTACATTTTTATTTCAGATGATGGTGATCATTGGAGCAAAAATTTACTTGCATCTCTGCTATGATCATTCAGCACAAGTCAGAATATATTTCATAAATAACGTGACAGAAATACAACTTCCACAGATTTGTGGCTTTGTATCTCTTAAAACAAAACGTTAACTACATGTGTACATCCACAAAGCAATTTTTTGTAGCAGTGCATCCACTGTACACGGTATACAACGTGTACGTAATGTACAGTGTATGTGCGGTGTATGCAGGCTTGCGCGCATATATGATATGTGTGTTGACCATAATATGGTCACCCATGATACTTTGCGACTTCATAAGATCTTGTGAAATGAATTGGAGTGTACCAGCGGTACTGGATTGTACCAGTGGGCACAAGTGAAGATCTCCACATAACATCAAGAATTGCACAAAATTACCTATGAATAAGATGTACATGTAAAGCCACTGTACACTATTTGTAATCTCCAAAAGCATAAATGATCACAGTATTGACATACATGTAAAACTTACTTGGAAAAATATTTCAAGGTGATATCATTTTTGTAAAATGAAAAGAAAAGAAAATTTCCAAAATGAATTTCTGTCATCCAAAGACAGAAATTCCACGTTAAAATGAATATTAACAATCTGAATGAATTTTGACTTTTTTCTTTGTTAACGACACAATGAAATAAGCTGAAACTTTGACAGGTTGGTTTTGATACATATTTTGTACATGTGTACATGTGTACATGTAGATCCTGTATATAAATTATGGATGTTTTCACAGCCAATTTACCAAAAAAATGTATACTGCCTTTTAAGACATAGTGCCTTAACCCTCCTCCTATTGTTGCACTTTAGTGGGAAGTTCTATAGAGGTCAAAACCAGTCAACTACCCGTTTTGACTGTTGACCCAAATGTGCATACAGGGGCATTTTTGACTGATTTTTACTGTCCACCCTGAACAATACCAGACATTGCTTTTACCAGTCAAAAATGGTTGACTTATTTTGACCTGTAAATGGTAGGGCTGTGCCGGGTATCCGGATACCCGACCGAAACGGTCATTAACCGGTTGCATTTTTCGGTTCCAATTACCCGTAAATGACTTTTTAAAATTCGGACTTAACATTTGAGCGGTGCAAACAGAAATCTGTGACTCTTGAACAATGCACTTGTACAGACGATTATCTTTAAATTCAAGAGATTACACTCCAATAAAGAAAAGATTGATTTAAGTATGGTATCCTCTGTATTATAAAAGTCAATTTGTTACAATTTACAGTACATGTATTTGTACACCACCGGAGGCATGTTTTCAACAAAAATGAAAACGGGTATCCGGGTATCCGAAGTTTCCTGATCGGGTATCCGGTTCCAAAAATATCCGAAAACGCACAGCCCTAGTAAATGGACTTATTACACGTAAGGTTTGATAGTGTTTGACTTTTAAGTGCACTAGATATACCTTGGCAAGTATATCAACATTTTGACTGATTTTGACCCATGTAGTAGTAGGAAGGTTAAGAAGTAGCAAACCAAATATTAATATTGACATCTCCACAAAATTGAAAATTTGATGGCGTCTGCCATAGAATACTTTGTCAATTTGCCAATTGATGTCATGTGTGTCATTGTCTATACAATTTAGTTATTTATATCTTTGATATGTACTTAACACCTAAGATGTGTTATATGTTCAGTCATGTATGCATATTTAGCGAGACTGGCGTTTCACGATGATTATGCATGAATGCATATGAAGCTGTTTTTTATCAGATTGGTGCAGTCATGCATATGAGTAAGACAAGCAATTATATCAAAATCTTTTTCGTTGCAGGGATAACATTCTCATGTTAAGTATTTTTTTAAAAGTATAGTTAGTGGCATTACTGTTAATGCATCCATACCTTATAAGAATCAAGACATATCGCTATTTTCTCAATCAGTGGTGTAACTTGGTTGCTCGGTTGTCCCAAAATTCAATATTTGTAGTTTTACCTTTGTCCATTTCAGTCATGAATATTAACTAAGAGTCCAATTATTAGAAAATAATAATTATTTAGTAAAAGAACCTAAATGGCGAACATGCTTAAAGGGTATGAATTTTACAGAAAACTAAAACATGTACTTTGAACTTCAACTTTATATTTATTATTAAGTATTTGTTTTAGTTTATTTCACTGTGTTGAGGAAAAAAGTAAAAAATGCATTCAGATTGTTCGTCTTCATTCCAATGTAGAATGGCTCTGTTTGTACGACAGAAATTTATTTCACTTATTGTAATAAAACGATAGCAACTGAGACATAAATAATTTTAGATTAAACTTTTCGGATTACAAATAGTATGTAGTGGCTTAAAAGATTTCTATTTTGTTAAAAATCGCATTCAGTATTCTGATTTTTAAAAATAGAATAATTTTTTGTATTATCGCTAGGGAGTGTATATCTCTTGGAGAAACAGACCTCCCTGAAGACGCAGTCACCAAGGTTGTGGATTGCCTCGGCAAGAAATATCCAGGAGATGAGTACCATCTGATACGCAAAAACTGTAACCACTTTGCTCAAGAATTTGTCCAGGTAAGAGTTGTCATTGAATTCACCAGAAAGTGCTGCAAAAACCTCTTATCTTTGCCATGGAAACCAAAAAAGCAAACATTTAATTTAAAGCCAGCCAGGCTGGTATATGAGTCATTCCACCATGTACCATTTATTATTATTTATTGTAACTTCCTATTCAAGGCACAGAGATTGATTTCATTCTAATTTGAAGAACTGAGAATGTGCACTTAAAGGGGGACTGTCGTGGATTTAAATCAAACAGTTAAAAATGTGATCGTTTTATTCTTTTATATCAGTAAAAGATCAATAAAATTTTTGTTTTGTGTTTTTATTGTTTTTGAGTGTTATTTTACCATTGTAAAAATGCCCCCTACTTTTACTAGTTGTTCCCGCCCTGCACGGAGGAGCTGTTCGTGACGTCATGTCGGGAAGAGAAATTCGATAGTCATGATTGTTGGTTGTTGAAACCATGTTCATCCCGTTGTTCCGATTTATGATGGACCTGACCACTTTACTCTTGTCAGTCGAACTTTGCTCGTCCAAATACGGCGATATTTTGGGTCACTTGGGAACAGTTGAATGCTAACACCGTCTTTGGTGGTGTTGCTGCATTCTGCAGCAACACATCTTCCCGGCATTTTATTAGTTCCGGAAACAAAAATCACGGAAGAAATGAAATCGACGCTACGTGTGTGAAACGTTTGTATGTACATGTACATGTACATCATGTACACATCGGATCTTCCCGATCTTACGTCACATATCTTATGCAAATGAAGCTTCCACCATGGGCGGGGTTGCCTCCCCCAAACACTTCAAACATTGTTTTAAAATACTTGTACTCAGAAATCAATGATTAAATAGACACAGGTGGGTCTCAAAAACAATATTTTATTACAAAACGCCTTAAGTAAAGGATGTCAGTCCCCCTTTAAAATAAGAATTAATGAAGGGTACATCTACCTACTTAACAAGGACACCATGCCCCAACCTGGTGGAATTACCCATGTACATTTTTAAGGCAGCAAAAAGTGTTTGCACCTCTTTCAAAAATACAAAAATAAATGGTTCCTTGCTTTTGGCTATTTCATCAGCAATATTTTCTTTGGTACACTGTCATTTTACTTGTAGAAGAGGAGTAATTACATTCAAATGAGATAATTGTATTAAAGCATTGGACATCTGTCTTTAGATGGAGTTGTTTTGGCAGGCAATGAATTTAGGACTTTGCTTTATAAATTCATTAGTTCACCTTATCTTTAAATCAAACATCCAATAAAATAAGTATTCACCTTGAGCACCACTTATTTGGTGGATACGTGCGCTATATAAATCCACACATTATTATTATTATCTGTAAACTCACCACAAACCTGCAAAATGCAATAACAAAACCAATTAGATTTCTATAATAGTTAAATAACCAATGTGAGCATAAGTGATGACTGATGAGTCATCCCGTTGATAATCTAATATACATAGATATAAAATGCATACATTGTACATGTACTATCAGTTAAAGGGAAGGTAAAACATTGGTATTCTTGAAAAAATTTTTTATAAATGATCTACATGTGTATAAAATTACATATGTATCTTGTGTAAAGTATCAGTCATCCTGAGAAAATTATTCTTTCTTGTTAGAGAAAAATGAACTTTTCTGTAAAAACAAATTTTATTTAAAAAAAATTGCCCTCTGGCAATATATATATATAAAAAAAATAAAAAAATACAGTTCCTGTGTTTTTTTCCTTTTTTTAAAACTGTTCCAGGCTATTCATGTTTTAAACAGTATGTTTCTATCTTCCATGTAGAAAAGAATCGCAATAGTTTAAGATTTTTAACAAAATAATTGACTAAAGCTTTTCCGAGGTGCAAATTTTACACGTAATTGACAGAATATAAATTTATGACATTTCAGTTAATTAGTTTGTAAATTGACTTTTCATTTCAGAAGGAAATAAGCAATGAATCATTGTTGTACAATAAATATGTTTCAAAATAGATTTATGGTGGGTCCCATCATAAACTCATTTGGAAATTGTTTTTACTGTTCAAACGAGCTTCTGACAACTAGTTTGTCAAAGTGTTTGTTTTCCTTTCTAAAGGATATCAATGTTCCAATAAAAATAAAAATATTCAGAAATTGCCGTAAAACATGGCCGATACATAATTAACCCTCCTACTGTGGCAAGTAGCTAGAGTGGCCAACACCAGTCAACTGCCTGTATTGACTGTTGACCCAAATGTGCACACAGGGGCATTTTTGACTGGTTTTGACTGTCATTTTGACAATGCTTTTACGGTTGACTCATTTTGACCTGTAAATGTACTTACTACACCTAAGGTTTGACAGTGTTTTTTTTAAGTGCACTTTTAAGTGCACTAGATATACCTTGGCAAGTGTATCAACATTTTGACTGATTTTGACCCTTGCAGTCACAGAGGGTTAAGAATTTGTTTTTTCATTATAATCCATGTTAAACTAGCAGTCTTCGGTTGATGTCTAAAAAAAAAATAATAATAAAAAAATATTTTGTTGGCAGATTCTATGCAGGAGAGACATCCCCAGTTGGATCAATAGACTAGCGACAGTCAGTGCCCGCCTCCCTTTCATGGAGAAGATGTTACCCAAGGAGTGGCTAACCCCTCTGGCTTTAGAGACTTCCATTAAAGAGCCTGAACCATCCCGAAACCAAACCAACGTGGGAGCTGCCAGTGGGAACAGTTGATACTTGGCGTGTCCCGAATGTTATATCCTCAACTTGGTTTGTTCTTCCTGTTTATATTTAAAAGAAAAAGACAAAAAAAATAAGTTTATATATCAGTGACAGTAATTTTTGTACAGTTTTCTGGACATAAGATATAAGATATTTACCTATTTTTGTTCACTCCAATAATTGAAATATATATTGTACGGTTCAGGGTTGGAAAAATTGAAATGTCAAGGAATATTAGTACTTGTGAAAAGTAAATACTAAAGGGAAAAAAAAAGGAGAGATTTCTGGAAATTGATTTGCTTTGAATAGAAACATCAAGTAAACAACAGATTTTGTACTATGATGTCACAAATTGAATGGCTCCCTTGTTCAGAGATAGAAGGTCACTTATTGATTCATTTATGTGCACTACGCATACGTGTGCCGTGCCTTTTGAGTACACGTACGCATGGGGTGCATGCAATATATGACAATGAATGACAAGGTTTTGCCTCTTAACCACGGCACCCTCTAGTTTGTGATGTCGGTGCGTTTAAGGTCTATGCTGCTAAACCTGGATTTCTACCAAGGAAACATTTTGTGAAGATGACAACATCAATGCACCAATGTATTAATCATGATTGTTCTTGTTTACAATTGATTGTTGTTGTTTACATGAAGTGCATTTTGAACACAATTCAATTATTTCTATAAACAAGTGTATAGCAGCGAGTGAAACATATTCTTGAAACATATTCTTTGTGGTTTTCAAGGTCAGGTAATTGCAGTAAATAGTATTTTTTAAATTTTTTTGTTCAGTGAGATATAGCAAATGTTCATGTATTCAAAATGTACTCCTGTCGTCTCTGTTAATGTTTTTGTTTGATTGGGGTAAATGTTTAAATTTAACAAAAGCTCATGAATATGAACATGAACACAATTGAAAAGAAATACTGAATAATTGAGCAATGATTCACAGGTTGATATCCATCCAATGCAGGCTTTTAACTGTGGATTTGGGAACTTCCCTTGTCTGTGGAAACATTACAAGGAGGCAGGCAGCAAGGAAAAGTCCATGGGCGTGGAGCCTCCTTTTCCTCCATGAAGTTCAAGGCATGAGGGTAGTTGGGCTAGGGCACATTTTTAGGTCAATGAGAATTCACCAGTGTTTGCCTGTTCATCTGAACCTCATTTTCAAAGCCGAGAACATTTTGGATGGACTTCTTGAGTCATTTTCTTGTCATATCTTAGAGAATGCTTTTACATGTGTGTACTTGGGTTGGCAATCTGATCCAATGGTCTGCTGATTGATAGCCGTCAATCAAAGTACCCTTATTGAGTACCCTTATAAAGTATGTTTATTACTGTACATTAACATTATTTATATTTACAGAAAATACTTGATAAGACATTTTGAGAATTGAGAATTGAGAATTTGTACATGAGTCAATGTATGACTGTCGGGAAAGAGTTGCAATAAAAACACTATGCACTATTGGTATTATTTGTATTACACTAAAGTAAGACATTGTGGGTGAGAAAAGACGACAAGGAACAAATGTTGTGAAGCTTTTTTATCAAGTTATCATACATGTATAATGAATGTTTTTTTTTTTATCACATTGATCAAATACCGCTGATTGAAATGCTATCTGAATTTTTTTTTTATGAAGTTAAGGTGGTTGTGATTTATAAAATCCAACAAATTCATTCTGGCTTTAATTAAGAGAAGAAGACTAAGACCCAATTTCATACAACTGCTAAGCAGATCAAATATTGCTTAGTGTGTTCTGTTGGTTACCAGTTAAACTTTAAAATATGTGTGCATTTTGACTGGCAGTCTGTTTTTTTAATGAGCAGAAATGTTGTGTTAGCAGAATTCTTTGATTTAACCCTAACTCCCTAGACAGCAAAGGCAGTTGGAGGATTTTGGAGGATTTTGAAGGATTTTTATTGTTCAGTAACAATGCTTAGGGAGTTAGGGTTAATAGCAGCTCTTTGAAAATTTCCCAACGTCTTCTCACTATGAATAGTAGTAGTACGTGGATTAAAAAAAAGAATTGTTTGCCTGAAAAGTGGGTGAAATTAATTTACTTTCTTGCAAAATGGATATTTTCACACTAATTTACTGCAAATGATTTCTTTTCTGATCATACAGGTGTGTATAACCTGAAATTGTGGGAGAGCACTGCTGTATATGTTACTTGTTTTTAAAAGACAGAGGTGTTGGGCCTTGGGAGGGGGGGGGGGACACGGGGTATTTATTTCTTTCTTTTTATTTATATATATATATTTTGTAGTGATGGAATAGAATAAACCCTTTCACGGTAATATGCGCCATGTTTTTGACGGGGCAAAATTGTTTATTTCGAACACTCGTTGCCGTCTGCGACCCAGCGCTCGAACTTCACGTACATTCCAGACGCGTGCGTGAAGTTCGAGCGCTGGGTCGCAGACGGCAACGAATGTTCGAAATAAACAGTTTTGCCCCGTCAAAAACATGGCGCATATTACCGTGAAAGGGTTTATTGTGAACGATGAATAGTAGCACGTTATACTTCACAAATTGTGATTGGTGATGAGTTATGTTATGGATTTATTAAGACAAACATTTCTTTTCTGTTTTTGACCTTGAAATGAGACAATATATTTTCAGTGATAACATGATTTCTTTGCCATTAGTAATACAAATGTAATGACTAATACTCTAAGGTCATGACATTGCTCTGCCAGCACGCAGGCAACAAAAAGAAAAGAAAGGAAATTTAAAAAAAGACAAATTTATGAAACAAATAATTCACTTACTGCAGGGAGTTATTGCTATGGGGATTTCTAGGAATTCCTTGATTGGAAATGTTTTATAGATTTTTCTCACTGCCCAACCAGGACTGTTTAATTTTGTTATTTTTGTTTTGGTACAACATAATTCAACATAATTGCTAATGCATCAAGTGTACTTGTAGCTAATACTTGATGATAAATGGTATCAGGGACAGTTATTTTTATGAAGTGTACATGTATATCAAAAACAGAGGTTGCGCAAATACTTGCTGGAAAAATCAGTGTAGTGCAAAATTATTTAAAAAGCTCGTCTCGTTCAAACATGTGAAAGTCTGTATTGATATGAATATTAAAGGGGCATTTGGTGGAATTTAAGTATTCTTAACACTTAAATTCTACCAAATTCCCATTTATAAATTGTACACATTGGTAAAATGTCTGAAAATACTTCAAAAGAGGTGTACAGAAACCAACTTGAGACAGCTTTATGACTTTGTGTCATTAACAAGAATATAGTGAAAAATGCATTTAGAGTTTTATTTTATTTTATTTATTTCAAAAACAGAAGCTCATAAAACATTAGTTTTTATGATATATTTCTTGAAAACTAGAGGGTTGACATGTATAAACATTACCAAATACAATGTTGTACCTTACTCTTAATATTCATGAGTCATTTACTTTCATTGAAAAAATATATACATCCCTCCTATGTTGGACATCAGACACCTGAATTTTCAAAATCTTAAAACTATATTTATTTATTTATTCTTAATGTTTTGCAAACAAGGTTCTATTCAGAGCCAGTCATTAGACTTGTAGTTGAGTTCTTTTTCATGAGTACAAGTACAGACAAATCATCGCAGTTTTCACAAAGTGATGGATTGCTAAAAAAAATCGTATTTTGTTTTGAAAATGAGTTTAGTCAATATTTGGACTTCAAATGCTGTTATCTTTCATTTCAGCATATCTTTCTAATTAAAGTAATTAAGTCTTTGTAAAATTGAAGTCAACTGTGGTTTTAAGTTTTCACAAAGTGACCGACTGCAGTCTTGTGCACGTGTATTCCACGAACTTGATACATGTCCCTATACTAATGCACGGGAAATGTCAGTTCATGAAAACATAACAGCGTGTGCAGTTTTCATGAAGTGACGGTTTGGTTTATAAGTATGTTACTCGTTTACAGTAATTTCCTTTCCAAATGCATACGGTTACATGTCATTTGAGATTTTTCAGCTTTCTAAAAAAGTTAAAATTAATGATCTTCGAGATTAAAATGACATAGAAACTGCAATTTTAAAACTTTACCAACTTCAATCGCTTATATCTCGCAATGCAATTTTACCACTACGTGGACGAATATGTCACTTTTTGAAAACTGTGACGAAATGTATATGACTGCTACAATTCTGCCATATGCCTAGGATATTCAGTTGGTGATGTGAAATGCATAAATGTTGATTTATGCTTCACTTAAAACATGACTTCACAAAGTGAGATTCGCAGCGAACATTTGCAGAAAGTTCAAGTTTATGCCAGTTTACACTTTTAGTAAAAAGTCTTTAAGAATGCAGAGATAATCTGATATGTACATAAACCAACCTGTTAAAATTTCAGCTCATTTCATTGTGGGGTTAACTAGGAACAAATAGCGACAATGCGTTAAGATTTGTTGTATTTATTCTAATGGGAATTTTCGTTTCATGAAGTCAAAATTCATTTGGGAAATAGCACAACAGATCCATGCTCAGACAGAAATATTTAAAGGTATGGTTTACACCTGCATTATCAAGTTTATAACAAGTAAGTTGGATGTAAAACTGTGAACCATTACATTTTGTGAAGATTACCAACAGTGGCTTTATGCTGTAAGTGCATTTTGAAGTTGCTTCCCCTTAAATATTCATGTGAAGTATAGACTGGCTACATTAGAGAATGATAGAGTATAGGCCTACACAATGTAGATGTTTAATTCATTAATTGCATACATATAACTGGCTTATGTCAATTAGACTGCTTGCTTGGTCTGATTTGATCTAACTGTGGCGCGCTTAATGGATATACCTGACACGTATATCTTGCTTCTTGCTCCTTGACCAGTTTGAGGGGATATACTGTAATATTTGACTGCAATCTGAATCTCAGTTCCTTGACCTCTTGGCTAACATACACTATTAAAACTTCTTGTAATTCCTTGACGTTACTACCAAATAGCATCTCTGTGGAGTGTGGTCAATGTAAAATCTACTCGAATTAAATATTAAGAGACTGTCATGCAGCAGCCATCTTTGTTGGATTCCCTGAATGCAAAACAGTGATCCTAGCCCTAAATACATGCAGGGGACCAGACTGTTTCCCTGCAAGCCTCAGTTTGGTCTCATGGATTTGTTTGGGAGAAAAACCAGATAACCACAGCATGATACAGTTCTGTTAACTCATGACAGTATTTGCAAGAAAAGTGCTAAACTGTAGCATATCGGGTATTTTCTTTCACTAGGGTAATTTCTGGATAAAATTGTTCACTTTATCATGTATTTATCCTTGCCTGAAACATGTAAAATCCTGTTAAATCTATACATTTAGAACTGTAGTATTAGTGATATTTGTTTTGTGTGGAGAGGCACGTACACGCAGTGAAGAGATGTTGTATTTTGAAGATTAAGAAGAATATTTATTACCTGATAAGATATTAACCATGTATGATACATGAATCTCATCAAATGAGGGCTTGCATCATGGCCACTTTCAAAGCCTTAAATAACTTTTGTAATACTGTCTCACTTCACCACTTTCATGAAATGCTAACTGATTAATAGACCCTGTGTTGTCGTTTTCTGGAACTGACTCCTTCCATAAATACAAACATAAAACCCTTCAGTTGGTTCAGTTCTGCCGAACTTGCCAGCCTTTAGCTGGGTATTTAAAGGGACAATATAACGATCAACAGGGCATGGAATCAGAGTGGTAGTTTAAGATTAACTCAGTGGCTGAAAATAAAACACCTTAGATAAGGTCATATTACCATTGCTGGTGCATAGGTGAGCCAGTAATTTTCAGTCACTGTGTTCATCTTAAACTAGGACACCGATTCCATGCCCTGTTGAAAATGTGCTCTGATCATGACGATATTGTCCTTATACACTTTAATCCAGTCAAGTGATGGCATAACTGATTGTACAGAAACATTCCATATGGGATTTTAGAAATGAGTATAAGTGCAAAGACCATTGCCTTAACAATTAAAGATACAGGTATCCAAGGGCAGATCCAGGGTCTCAAAAAGGGGGACATACTCAAAAACATGGTAAATTGACATGCATGGTGGTGGGGAAAAGGTATCATCTTCTTGCCAAGTTGAAAACTATGAGACGGTTGTCATAAGTAGAATATTTCAGTAGGAAAACAAGACAGGGAGCTTTATATTTCTTGTAGTGATGTTTGATTGTAGCAATGACATGAGTGCATCTTCCTCAGCCCCCTCCCCCCCCCCAAAAAAAAATGTGAACATCAAAATATCCATATGACATAACTTTTCTAGGTTATGTCACAAGGTGGCTAGATTATGTTACCTGCATGCATGGTGTATGCAGTACAGGAGCTAGTATAAAGCAAACGGGTCACAGACCCTGTGTGTAGAGGTGTTGTCATTTAAAGGTTAGGTGCAACATTGGTCATTACCGGATTATCAAAATAACAAATTATCTGAAAACTTACTTGGTGTAAACTTGGTACACTATCAGTCATCATGAGAAACGATTACAACTAAAGTGCTTTCATCTTAGAGAAAACAGGAATTGTTATGTTGAATTTATAAGTAAAGACTGTTTCGATCAGTATGCTCTGATCAGCTTCAGGAGAAGACGATCAGAGAATACTGACTGAAACATTGAGTTGTAACCAACCGGTTCTTTTCAGAGCTATTTACTATTCAAAAGAGAATTTCTACATGGTGTCACCGCAAACAGTCTTTTAATTATCCTTTTTCACCATGCAAAGCTGCAAGTCTTATGTTGAATTTACAAAATTGCCAGTTAACAACCTTTTTTTGTTAAACATAAACTATATGTAACAATTTTGTATTATTTTTCTTTAGAGTGTGAGCACCTATTGTGATAACATTTTCACAGGTTAATTTTATGATATATTTCTGGAAAATTAGAGGGTTGAAATGAACGTTACCAAATACCAATGTTGCACCTTGTTCCCTTTATATGACCAACAACAACAGAGGAAGGAGTTTGCTGTCAAAAACACAAACTAAATAATCAAGCAGATATCTTGTTTTATGAAATGTACATAAATATTTGATACAACAATGGAGCCTTGTATTTCGGGTATTACTAACTTTGTACTTATTACTAGAAGAGTTGACTATATTTTGTGAAAGCTTTGGTGATTGATGGTTCTGTTGGCCTGCAATCACTATTAATTATGAATAGAAATACATGAAAAGTGTGTGCAGGAAATCATAGATATCATGCACTTGTTTAATAGTTACCTGCATTTAGTAGTTTACAGGACTAGTTTTGATTGTACATATGTATTTTACAAAGCTATTTATTTTACAAGCAGAAGGGGTCATTGTCATCTAGGGTACTCCCCAGTGGTACCCAGACTTTTTATATTGCCTGGGTGCCATTGGGGAGTACCCTGGGTGCCATTGGGGAGTACCCTGGGTGACAATGACCCCTTCAGCAATAATAAGGGTATATTAGGGTGTTATACATTGTAAACAAATATTACACATTGATATCCCTACATGATCAAATGAAAAATGTCAATGATCATCAGTGGCGTATCTAAGGTTGGTTGGGAGATGGCCCCAATTGAGGGGGCACACCTTTTCATAAGTCCATATGTTTTTCTTAGGGATCCACATTCTAAGTGGATTTTTTAAATTTTATTTATTTATTTATTTTATTTTATTATTATTTTTTTTGGGGGGGACAGTCCACGGATGGATTTGTGCCCCCTTAGTTATACCTTTGATGATCATGTTTACAGTACTTGCCGCAATTTAAAAGACATTTGGAATTTACCACAATTTGTCCCCCTCAAAAAAAGGGGCACGAGAGGTTGACACACACACACACACGAGTGTTATATATCATTGGAAAGCTCTTGTTCTACAGAATCCAGAAATACCAATGACTCAATTGTTTAAATGTCCGACTTTAAGCTCAGGTCACATATGTGGTACAGGGTCATGAAAAGGTGTGGTATGGGGGGGGGGGGACATGGACAAAAAGCATGGTGATACAAAGGGGATGGACATGGACACATGCCCTCCCCCCTGGACCCAGCAACATTATTTTATTGACAAGTGTACATGTAGTATTTTCAAATAACTTCATCTTCATATAGTAACATTGTAATTTAGGCTGAATACTAACTGTAATAACCATAGGACTACCAATTCTGAAAGTTTGATTAACCCAGAAGAGGGTGATTTAATATACCTAACATAGTTTTTGGTTAAATAATAAATATTTGTTTTAACATTATCAACTTTTGGTTAATTGTGATTCTTGTGAGGCATGCATATTGAGTTTCCCCAGCAGCTGTTATATAACCATCCAATGGATCATAAAAGGAAATAGAAAAATGCACCAGTTTGTGCATAGAATAGATGTCATGTTACCAAGCCACCCTGTTACTTTCTCTACATATAATCCCTGTACTCACAACAGATAAATAATCTGAATACAGACAAACTGCTGTTCAAAAGGATTTTTATGGGTTATGTCTATACAGTGTAGTGCCTGGAAGCCCCAAATTGCAAGCAATAGTGGCGTGAGTTTGTCTGTGGATTCAGCCTCCCTCCTTGATTCAAAACTGCTCTACACTATTGGTAATCTCAAAAACATAAAATTATCCCAGTTTAACATACTTAACAAGTATGAAATAGGTGCTATTAGTATAATTAGTGAAATAATTACATTTAAGTCTTTAATTAAACGGGCAAAGATACAGCACAGTTAAAAAGGCTTCATATCTTTATTGCACTATACTAGTACTCTACTACCCTGAACATGAATCATGATGCAGTCCTTGCATATATTTTGCCAACTCCATGCCCAAGGTTTCAAGGCATCTATTATAAAGTACCTTCTTTTCCCCTGCAGCAGAATAACGTGGCAAAGGGTGGGGAGGGGACATCCATGAGAATGTACACTTGTATTGCAAGTATACAGGCATGATGATAGGGGATCATCCAATGAATGTCCCTG
The DNA here is from genome assembly GCA_029582265.1 of Zoroaster sp. YZ-2022. NCBI lineage: Eukaryota > Metazoa > Echinodermata > Asteroidea > Forcipulatida > Zoroasteridae > Zoroaster > Zoroaster sp. YZ-2022. Next base: position 13,360,646 of record CM055821.1, on the reverse strand, counting down.
TAACAGCTTATAGACGTATTTGATTAACCCTCCTACTATTGCTGCACTTTAGTGGCAAATAGCTATAAGTGGTCAAAACCAGTCAGCTGCCTGTTTTGACTGTTGACCCAAATGTGCACACAGGTGGTTTTTACTGTCATTTTGACCACCCTGAACAATACCAGACAATGCTTTTTAACAGTCAAAAACGGTCGACTCATTTTGACCTGTAAATGTACTTACTACACGTAAGGTTTGACAGTGTTTGACTTTTAAGTGCACTAGATATACCTTGGCAAGTATATCAACATTTTGACTGATTTTGACCCTTGTATTAGTAGGAGGGTTAAAACACTGATCCAGTTATGGCCATAGTTCCTGCACACCCTTAAGTGCTGAACCTCGGTCAAGCACCTGTACAAAACCAATGAGGGTGACCGACGTAGTAACTAACTAACTAATAATAATAATAATAATAATAATAATAATGACTTATATAGCGCACGTATCCACCAAACTGGTGCATTATATTATTTACCCCTGCTCATAAATCATTCCTGAAACCATCTCAGCTCCCTGGGGAGTATACAGCTCAATTGCTGCCATTACAGCGAATATAGGGCTAATCAAACACAACAACCAACTCTGCCATCACAGGTACCCATTTACCCCTGGGTGGAGAGAAGCAATTATGGTAAAGTGTCTTGCTCAAGGACACAAGCACCATGGTCGCGGTTGGGATTCGAACCCACATTCTGACGACTGAGCTAGAGCTGTGTGTTTTCGGATATTTTTGGAACCGGATACCCGACATCAGGAAACTTCGGATACCCGGATACCCGTTTTCATTTTTCTTGAAAACATGCCTCCGGTGGTGTACAAATACATGTACTGTAAATGGTAACAAATTGACTTTTACAATACAGAGGATACCATACTTAAATCGATCTTTTCTTTATTGGAGTGCAATCTCTTGAATTTAAAGATAATTGTCTGTAAAAGTGTAAACATTACATTGTTCAAGAGTCACAGATTTTTGTTCGCACCGCTCAAATGTTAAGTCTGAATTTTAAAAAGTCGGTTACGGGTAATTGGAACCGAAAAATGGAACCGGGTAATGACTGTTTCGGTCGGGTATCCGGATACCCGGATACTCGGCACAGCTCTAGACTCGGCCATCAGAACACAAATCCGATGCACTAAATCGCTCGACCATGGCTTACCATGGGAATGTTTGATTTGACAAGTTGGATTGGTCTATTATCACCAAGACTTAAACCTAAGTGCCTGTGTCCTGACTATATGGGTAGTTTATTATAGTATATTTTTACGATTAACTACAGCCAGAGATGAAAACAACTACAGCAATTTTGATGTATTTGCACAGTTTATTCACTTACATTTTACAGGAGTTTCATAGCACACCAATGGATATATACCAATATACAAACACATATCACAGAATTACGTCTATACAAAGATAATCACCAACACCCCGAAGAGTGGTTTGTACTTCCTGTGTTTTCACCTTGGACGCATCACGTAGGTCTTTTTTTTTTATTCTGTGAAAATCCAGCAAGAGTTTTTATGGGGACTTACATGAAGAACAATCTTTGATGATGAAAGTAGATATATTATAGTAATTTACATATTATTCACATAAGTAGTATCTGTTGTATTAGCACTACACTTAGCTCATCATACACATGTACATGATTTTTTTAAATTTTCAGTGTACATAGTATATATAGGTACCATACATTTTGCATTTGCAGAGCAGAACTGAAAACTGTTGTTTGTTAACCAGTTGACGTCGGGAATATTTATTTTTTTCCAGTCCCCCGTGCGGGTTTATTTTCAGTGAAAAATCTGAAAAAATTTCTAGCCATTAATAAGTTTTTTTGTCAATGAAACTAAGTTCGGACACCCAAATAAACACCTTTACTCATTGACATTTTCAGAATAAAATGGCTAGTTTTATAATTACGGTTGTGTTTGTTCAGCACAATTAGACCGTTGGCAAGCCCCGATGCAACGGCCTATTAGCGACCAGCGCCCGGTCGAAAAGACGGCATACCTGGAGAGAGATCGAATGCCTCGTAAACAATGGATATAAATCCCTCTTTACAAATCCCTGGCTGGTACGTCAAAGGAACAGGTCTTGGATAAAGGGATTAGGCAAAAATCAACGAAAAGAGTGAACTCGTTCAGTATTTGCAGTGCATTTTGTCCGGGGCCACCGAACCGTGACCCCATGGACTCCGAGAAACGATTGCGTGTATACAAGTCAGCCGCCACGACTGCACGCCACGTGTGGCGTGTTGACAAGTCTCCCGGTGACACACACAAAAATCGGAGTGCGTGTTTAGACGCTCTCCGATCCGCTGTCCAAAAAAAAAATGGCGTGTATACACGGCCTCCGAAGCGAACTGGTTAAGGAAGGTACAACATAGGTATTTGGTAATGAATGTTCAAATCAACACTCTAGTTTTCATTCAAATATATCATAAGACTAAACTGTGAAAGTTTCATCACAATTGGTTTTGAGAAAACAACAAAAAACTGTTATACATGTATGTTTTTATGTTTTACAAAAAGTTGATGGATGGCAACTTTTTGTCAATTTTACACAATTCCCGTTTTCTCCAAAATAAAAGCATTTCAGACAGAATAATCTCTCAGGATGAACGATGTGTATACCAACTTGACACCAAATAAGTTTGTAGATAACAAATTTGTTAATTTGAATAATCGGGTCATTTTTACCGGGTTGGGGCAAGCTTTGTGACATGACACCTGTCACAAAGCTTGTCCTAACCTGGTGGAATGACCCAATTACCAATGATGTACCTTCCCTTTAAATGACAGTGATTCTCTCTGAGACTAGCTGACCCTGCGGTAATCATGATATTTTCCCTGCAGAATTTTGGGTTTAAGTCTAGCAGAATTTAAACTGCACCCCTCAGATTGAGGTAGAGTGATGAGATAGACTGAGCTAAAAAATCAACTATTCATTGAAGATTTATGCCATTTTTAAAATTAGAATTGCCAAACCATGATGAAAAGGGTCTATCATTCAGAATTTCTGTAACCTTAAATGGCACAATACTATTTAAAAAATATTTTTGAGAAATTTGGCTAAAAAATGATTGCTTCTGTCATGTTTGTTATCAATAAAAATAATTTACTGTACTAGGCAAAGCAAAAGTTCTTGGCCCCAACAATGAAAGAAAGGACAGAAGAAAGAAACCAATGAAGCAAGAAAGCAAAAAAACTGGCATTAATGTGAACAAAATAGATGTTTCTAACAGCTCTCCATATCTTCGTTCTCGAATCTGTCACAAATATTTTTCCCTGTTCCGTATGATTTGTTCCCATCGTCAGCCGAGCAAGATTTGACGTCCCCTAACTTCCCTACGATCCCCTCATTGTCTCTCGCTTCATGTTCATCGATGTCACCCAGACCCTCATCTTCATCAAAGTCAACGTCTCCCCCCCTCTCCTCCTCCTTGTCAAAATATTGCTCTTCCTCGTCCTGAGTTCTGAGTACCAACGAGTCGTACTCTGCGTTTCCGTCCACTGTGGAGTAGTCAAAATCTTTCTCCTGTCCGCTGAGGAATCTGAGATGCATATGGTGGAAGAATTCCTGCCTCATCATGGCTTTGTCCTCTTCCGAGGCGGGAGTTGGTGTTCTTTCCACAGCCTGCTGTTGTTTGTTTTTCTGTTTGTGACTGGATGATGCTACAGCTGTATCTGCGGAAAAAAAGTGAGGCAGTGCAATTGCAACATAAAGTACTGCATTTGGATATCACAAATGAGGGGAAAAACATTTACATTGTTAACTCCTGTTCTGAAACAGGTCAGAATAGTTCAGTCACAATATTTGAAGTCGTCTCCGATATTTGACTATTCTGATGAAAATTGGCTTACGATTTGTTGATTTATTGTTATACAATGTAGTTGGACAACACACCAATGCCCCTTTCTTCAGCCCCCTGGCCATATACACACTTGATCTGCAGATGTGGGTATTGAAATAAAAGTTGTCACATCTGCAAATGTTTCTTGGTAAAGTTAAAGATGTAGGCCTATTGCCCATGTTTTACTGGCAATTTCTGGATTTTTTTTTACATTGTTTTCATTGGAACATTGATAATTTCCTTTTAGAAGGGAAAAACAAATACTTTGAAATATGGTTTAAAGACCATACAAAATGGTAAATATTTTCAAGGAATAACCAAAAATAAGACTTTCGTTATTTTTCTTTAACCCTTCAAAAAACCTATGAAAATGTACTTTGCAACTACCGCGAACGGCAGGCCCGAAACAAAAGCCGTCGGGGACACTTTCACTGAGCCTATTTTGATGACGTACATTTAAGGGAGGGCGAACGCTACAAAACTGCGTTACGTTTTGTACATAAAACATATTACAAGTAGTGACCAATTGTGTTGTTTATCATCGTCATGGAGATTATACTGATGCCAAAATTGGTGAAATAAGTGACACAGAATCGTATCAATTTAAGCCCGGAATGGACAAAATCCAGGCGACGAAGTCGAAGGAAGGTCTAGAGTCCGGCATAAGCGCACATAATGGTACCCTATTTTTCTTGCTTTTTACGAACGGCAGCCAGACCGTTGTTAAGACAGCTCCTTTCGAGCTCCCGTAAAAGTACGTCATAAAAACAGGAAAAATGTTTGCTGCCGCCACGGGTCGCAAATGTCCAACAGACGTCGCGGATTTCAACCGCTGGAATTTTGGCTGCAAATCATGATTTTTTCAGCAATTTCTGATTTGTTTTAATGTTTTTTGGAATAGCATATATAAATAACTAAATACATACTGAACAATTTTGAGTAAAAAAATCAAGGCACTTTATATGGACTTTAACTGATTTCATAGACATTTTCTCCATAATTTTTCTATAAAACGTAAAAACATCCAATTTCTTGCCGATCAGCTTTCTCCTGCATTGACTTTGTTTACAACTTTTTTTCCAAAAATCCAACTCCCATAATTCATTGCACACACAATTCCGATAAGGCTTATTAGAATATTGGCAATTTCCTTTCCTCACCATCATCTTCACTGTCTTCTTCTTCCTCATCTTCTTCTTCTTCATCTTCTTCTTCTTCCTCCTCCATCATATCATCCTCTGCCTCCTTCTGTTTCTTATACAACTCCTTTGTTTCCTGCTCGTCCATAAATGTCATTAGAATATTGGAGAACTTCAAGTCACTCGGGTCGATGGAGGTCTCCAAACCTTTCTTCTCCTCATCTGTCATGTATTGTCCGACATACTCCTCAAACATCAGCGGGTCTCGGTCCTTCATGGCCTTGTCACCAAAGTATGCGCCCTCTTTCTCTAGTTTCTTGAGGGCTTCGTAGCGACGGTTCCTCACCCCCACGTGAGACTTCCTGGCACTCAGCCGCCTCCTTGCCTCCTTGAGATAGAAATCGATCTCATACTCCCCGAAGAGGTGATCAAAACAGTCTAGATCCTCCACGCGGAGGAATGAGTGGAAACGCTCGAGGAAAATGGTGGGTTTGTGGTCTAGGAGTTCTGAGAGAATGCTGAGCTTTTCCTTCGGGGAGAGATCTTCCTCACCTCGCTGTTGGTTTTTGATGCGGGCTTTGCTGGCTGCGATGTGAGCGAGCATTCTTTGTCTGGCATCAGTGTTATGTCCTAGATCTTCAGTAGCAGCATGCATTTCACAAGATGCTGAGCTGTCACCTGACAACAAATGTAAACCACCATTTATACATTCAGTTTATATTCAGTTTACATTCAGTTGGGGGTTTAACGTTAACTATGACATCAATGATCATCAACTGCACATCAATACCTTAAAGCCATCCAAACCCCCAAACCAATGCAGAATTTTGACGAGGCATTATTTTCAATGCGAAATTAATTCATTGTATCCGTCAGGTAAGTTTTTCGTTATAGTTTGCTAATAATATATCGGTACAATGATTTTACAGAAATAGGCACATTTTATTGCACTTAGAAATTATTAGACCAAACCGATTTTGCTCCACACAGTTTATGGCAGACGAAAAGTGTGACTGAAAACCTTAAAGTTATAATATTTAATGCAGCCAAACTCATCGACAAATTTTAATTTTTATGGAATCCATATGTGGATTAGCCCCATTCTAGGGTCAATACATGTACATTGGACTCCCTCCATATCCTTGGCTTAGGGCCAAGGATACATGTACAAAAAGAGTAAATTTATTTTATTTTTTTTTCATTTTGATCTGCTAATTATTGCTAAAACTGAGTGATTAGGTAACCTTGCCCAAGCAGACACTTGGCATAAAATCTGTTATTCTGGGATATCTCACTTTCATGAAATTTTCGTAACATTTTTAAAATTAAAACAATAACAACAGTTAATGTTAATTACGTTAATGTAACGTCGTTAACTTAAAATTTCACCAAACCCAAAATTACGGATCTCACATTAGCAAACTTCATGCCAAAAGTGTCTGCTTCTAGGCAAGGTTACCTAATCACAAAATTTTAGATGGTAATAATTAAAATTAACGTTAACAGTTAGGGGTTATACGTGTATGGCCAAAAAGATCAGGATACGGATCGGGAGTCCAGTGTATCAGTCCGGGAAAACTCCAAATACGGCAACGTTGCTATATACGGCAACGTTGCTATATACGGCAACCTTGAGTTGCTGAATACGGCAATGTTTCATTATACGGCAACGTAAGGGTTGCCGTATACGGCAACTCTTTCATTTAAACGCAAAAAGGGAAAACGAAATATGCAAAATTGGATTAGTGAAAATCATAAAAATATGTTCTTTGGTTCCTTACCCAAATTCCTATCTACACACATTTTCTTGCAAATGACCGTTTAAAACCAACACTCTAGCCCATCCGACGATTAACGTGTGACTCCATTTTTGATATGCAAGAATACATCCTCAATCAAGATTATTATTTTACACATGGTTCATGAAACAAAACTTTAAACATGGTTGTTGTTCTCTAAAACATAATAATTAAAATTAAACAAATAACATTATTTATGTTAATATGAGTAAACCCTTTTTTTAAATTGTATTATATACTACATTGGAAATTATCAACGTCTCTCTTCGCGGGAAAAGCTCTGGAAGCGCGGGAAACTAAAATCGACGACAACATTTATACAAACAAAACTCAATTATTGGATAAAAATAGAAGTAAAAGAAGACATATTTTGCATTTATACATTGTGATTAAAGCCAGCACCTTTTGACAATGATAAATAGCCTTGAAGCTGACGTTGAAAGTGAAAAAGGACGGCGAAAACACAAGACATGTACCAAGAAATACATTGAGAAACCTAACCATCGCCGTTCTTGTTACCACAAACGAAGCCGCAGCATTGTTCTGGCTGTTTAAAAACTTGTACCGTAGGGACTAAATAGGGTATAAATCCCTAGGCCTATGTCCGATAATGTAATTTCATGTGCGTTTGGGCTTTTTAACGCTTTTTTATGTGATGGGGGGCTGTTGGGTAAAGCCAATTAAAAAAAGGTATATATATAGTGATAATGAAAGTTTTAAACCTTTGAAATACGAAAGCAAAGGAGCTTGAAATTCAGACGAGATGTAAAGTGACACTAAGTATTGAACCTACATGGAAGTGGTGAGAAAGGCTTTGGCCGAAGACCTGGTGAATCACATCACTCCTCACTTGGCCCGTCCTAGTGACCCTATCATTATTATTAGGCTGGAGAAGTTGTGGCAGCACCACTTTCAAAATTCAATAAAGGGAAGGTACAAAAACACCAGTAACTTTACAAAGAATCTAATTGAACATTACGAAAGTCATCCACCAAAATATTATTTCCGAGTTGAATTCTGCAAATTCCATTGTCAGTTCACTTCAAGCGAGACAAGTACAATAGTACACTTCTCCATTTATCCATATCAGCAGACAATGATGGCAGTGCAAATTTAAAAACAATATTTCATTTTTATCAAAGTTGTACCTTCCCTTTATCAAAGATTGTGTTCCAACCCTGTATACATTTTAAAGTTGGTTTCAGTTTTAACAGTTACAAGTTATAACTTTCATGAACAAAATACACAGTAATTAAACAACATTAATTAACAAATGATATTTTTCTTAATTTGATTTATTTAAATCTTTCTTTGTAATGACAACAAATTTATAATTTACTAAATATTTATTTTTAATAAGTACTTGATTGCAATCACAGCTTGGTAAATAATGAGTCAAATTCAAGAGCAATATTTATTTTTATAAATATTTATATTTATTTAAATTTCTAATTTACTAAATATTTATTTTACTAAGTACGTGATTGCAATCACAATTTAGTAAATGAATCAAATTCAAAAGCAATATTTATTAAAATGGAGAAATTATTAAATTTTTTTACAGCAGATCTTTGTGATTATACAAAAATTACTAGTCCTTGTTTTTACAATCCGCCTAAATAAAACTACAAAACATTCGCTCTGTCAATACCTTACTTATAAAAATTGCTTTGTATAATTAGCATGTGAACAAATTACTGGAATAATTGAAAATTTTTCTGAAATTCAATATTTGACAATCTTGCCTACAGAGTGCTGTATGTGTTGATTTTTATTCTAACTTGATTTGAACCAATGGACAAAAACAAATATAAAATAAATGGTCTCGTATTTTTTTATTATAAGAGGTCCATATTTTCATTAACCCTAACCCTGCCAGACGCAGCACAGTGAATCAGGTGGAAAAGTCTGGTGCACTTTGATGCATTCAGCTGTCAACACCAGTGCATAAGCAGCCAAGTCTGAGGCTATTGAGAGCTGGTCCCATTGAACAATGCCAGAGTTGTATCCTGCTGCGTTTGGTGACCACAGACTCTGAGGCAGTTCGGCCTTGAGATTTGTGACCAGATGGATCTTGCTGCACTGGGCAGCCAAGTCACTTTGACAAACGATGCAATCTGATGCGTCTGGCAGGGTTTCTAGCCAAAATACCCTGGAGGTACTTATTCTACCTCCATGGGTTAATACAGTTGTTCAATTTATAAGACCATGCTCTTCTGCCAAGTAGATTGCTTACACTGCTGGTAACCAAGCAATCAAGACACCAACCCCTCTCCCCAATCCACCAATTATACACATATTTCTACTGCCGCACCCTACTGGCATGACTGGTCACACCCCGCCCCATCCATCCCCAACCCCAATCCCCACCCCACCCCACTATACCACACATTCCAAATGACCCTATCCACATTGATTTGAACAATGATTAAGATGTTTAATTAAAGACACAAAACAATAATATTAATAATTGACAATAAAAACATCGGTTATTCAGTAGTTTTCTATAAATTTAAGCCCCTACCTTAGCTGTATTTCGCGTTTACACACCGGAAGTTGCATTATTCGGCAACTGGTTGCCGTATACAGCAACGTTGCCGTATTTGGAGTTTTCCCGGACTGGTATTGGCCCCTAACGTTACTTACGTTCATGCACGTTAGCGTTAGTCTAACCATAGAGAAAGGAGAAATAGAATGGGGCTATATCTGGATAACACTGTACAATCACCTGCAAAGGCTATCACGTACAGGATTAAAAGAATAAAACAAAGGCAATCACTACTTTCATATTTTTCAATTAATAAAGATGACTGACAACAATAATGATTGAAACTCACCATCTTCATGATCTTCTTTCTCAATCTCATTCACACTTGATTTAGAAGCCATTTTGGTACCATTCATGACTTTGACCAATCACACTTCTCCTTTGAAAAACTCGTGCTTAAACGGCGAATAGGGAACTTCGTCAGTTCGGCGTACGGATCTGACATCTCAGCTTTACGTGCGCGCATGCTGCTACAGCGTACTACTGTATTATATTATAATAACATTGTCATGCCTGTCGCATGTCGGCTGCTGCGAAAGTGAAGGTAAAAATTTGCTGTGTCAAGTTGGTTCACTTAACAACAGTTATTTTGTGTATATAAGGCTGTTCATTAATGTATATTATGTAAATTAATATGAATGTCAATTTTTTACGTGGATGTCATATTTGTTTAACAGCCCTGTGCCCAACCATCTGACCATGGAGGAAGAAAGACTCTTCCTTCATGGCCCAACCAAGCCAGGCCAAGTAAGTAAGTGTGGGGTTAAGACATCTCGACCCTTGACCTTGTCTCCCTCTCCCCAGGATAAATGGGGATATAAAGTTGTTAAAAAAATTATTACACAGGACTGATGTGTTGCCCGTGTTTTACCGGTAATTATTTCCTGAATCGGAACATCAATGATTTCATTATTTATAGGCCTATACATGTAGAAAGGAAAACACATTCTTTGAAAAGCAAATATAATTAAAGTAACGTTAGCGGTATCCAGTCGTTACACCCCATCGCCATAACGCCCCATCGCCCCATCGCCGTGACGCCCCCATCGCCATGACGCCCCCATCGCCATGACGCCCCATCGCCATGACGACCCCATCGCCATGACGCCCCCATCGCCATGACGCCCCATCGCCATGACGCCCCATCGCCATGATGCCCCATCGCCATGATGCCCCATCGCCGTTACGCCCCATCGCCATTACGTCCCATCGACATTATACCTCATCGCCATTACGCCCCACTATCACGTACGTTCTGCTCCCATTGGCCCTGCAATATTTAGTTTAGAATCGTGCACCAGCGTGCTGGTACCCGCGCAGGCAAGTACAGTTCCCGCGGTACTGCAACATTCCTTGACAACAGAGGTCGCACTCGTGTAAACAATCAACTTTGACCCTATCTAGCGCGCCAAGTTTAAATAACTTTTCCTTCAAATTGACATTACAAACACTCCAACTCATGAATAAACGACACACAAGCACATTGAGTGACAAAACTACCAAGAAGATGTGTAATGGACCAGAAATTGGTTGCTAAGGTAATTATTTTTTTTAAAAGTAAGGGTTAAAAACACTTAATTTAAATCCATAATTTCTCAGTTTCAAAAGTTTTTGTGAAGAATTGGAAAATAGTTTTCACGAGATGAATGGTTTTAATTTACAAACACGCTTACACTTTCTTACTACATTTTTTCCTTTTCCTTTTTGGGGCATTTTAGAAACTATAAAATGGAGCATCATCTTACTGTTCTGGAAGCACTTTGTCGAAACTGTGGAAACAGACGAATGATCTCAGCCTATAAAGCGAAGCAAAAATCTAAAATAGTTGTAGTGATATGGTGATATAACATAAATTAATCAGAAAATTAATTATTGTTATTAAAATGATTCCCTTGCTTTACACGCGAGCTGCATGCGTACGCGTGCTGCATGCGTACGCGTGCTGCATGCGTTCGTAAGCGTATGCGTGAGTTGATCTTTCTAAGAAAATAATATTTTGTTCTAGAATGAAAATAATAAGTAAAGAGGTTAAATATGTTTGCTGATGGAATAAGAAGTCAGTCGGAGATTGATTGGGATAAAGAGAGGAACTGATGAGTTTGCGTCAGTGACTAATAAAATAAGTGATCGTCAACTGGTAATCCTGTTTCATTGTTGTGTGTTTATTCAATCTTTGGCTCAATCGATGAACCCCGTACTTCGCACGAAGTCATTTACAATCACTTGTATGAGAGAACTCTACACCAAACTTAAGCCGCATTTGTATGCAAGGATCAAGGACACTTTCTCACTAGATTTGACATGTGATAACCCACAGCAGCACCCTTCTCATATCTGCTTAAGCTGTCTGTCAAAAATCAGCAAAAACCGCAAATACCCAGAGATACCCCGTCTCCACTGGCCTGAACATGGAAATCCTTGTGAAATTTGCCGGGAGTTTTCACAGCAAAGCATAGGTGGTAGGCCATGCAAGAGAAAGCGAGGAAGGCCAGCAGCAACTGACCCTACGAGACATTTGGATCAACCAACAGAGATTGAAACAAATCTTACAAAGGCCCCTGACAGCTCCCATCACAAAGGATATGGAGAGAATTGCCACCCATGTACTAAAGACAAACTACATCAATCGGGAGGGGTAACAACAGAATTTTCAATATATGCAAACGTCTAGTCACTACCAAAAGAAAAATGGTAGTAACGCAATGTTTACACATCCGGGAACTTCATACCCTCATGAATCATTTCTATTTTTTGATTTTTCCCTAAAAACTTTAACATCGTTTTTATAGCCCAAACAGAAGAGCCTTAATATCCAATGACAAAAATGTCCCCGAGTTGACTATTTTATCCACGAACAAATTCGCAGGGATTTTCTGTTTGGATTTTGTGGAAATTAGACTCAACATGACGTGAAAGAAGCCTTGTTAACATAATAAGGGTCAATACACTGATACAATCATGAATAATGCGGCTAACAGTGATGACGAAAAACCCCGCGAAAACCTCGTTTGTTTACATCGCCTACTTAGTATGCTAATAAGCCTTGAAGTCGCGCATGTGCACAAGCTAAACTTTGCCATAGAACGTATGTGCTATAGGATTTCTCTGCACAAAAATAATTATTTAATTAATTTATTTAACAAATAATAAAACAAACAAACAAACAAAAACAAACAACACAATCTTAAAAGATCGTAAATTATTTATTTTATTTATAATATTTATATACATATATACATCCCTAACTTCTTAAGGACTGTTATCAGCCAAAATGTGTAGTTTATGTGTAAGCAGGTAATAGTTTTCAAAAAATGTACCTATTTATGATGGAAACTTCGGAAAGAATGTTGTATCTGACCGCCACTTTTTAAGGTTTTTTTGGGAATTTTTTTGCAACCACTAACCAGTTAAAAAATGATTCTATCGATTTTTGGGGGTACAGAAAGTGAAAACTATCTTTAAAATCCACTTTTATGATGGTTTTCGGACTTTATTTCCCTTCTTAAAAAAATCATCCCCTTCATAAAAAAAGAAGGATCCTATTAGGCCGAGTAAAAAAAAAAACATGTTTAGCGTCCGGGTTTCTGAAAAAAATGAAGGAGGAGGGGCTTTTTTAAATTTTTTATTTTCAAGATGGCCGGCATTCTTTTTTAAATTTCGAACAACCATTGGTTTTTCCACTGTTCAAACACACAATAATGAAAGAAACATGTTGGACAAGACATTGAACATGTTTACAGTGGTTTTATTAAATAGTTTGTTCAGTATTAATAAAATAAAAAATAAAAAGCCGCTCCTTTTTTTCAGAAACCCGGACGCTAAACATGTTTTTTTTTTACTCGGCCTTATAGATGCCACTGCGCATGTACAATGACCATGTTGGTCACTAATGGGGGAGATGACAAGATCAGACTGACATGACTGAGGAAGTCATCGTGTACCAAAAATGCCTGATTTTTCATGAAATAAATATCCTGGACTAATTTGAAGTATATGTCCATCATCATCCATATGTTCTCCACCTTACTGGGTAGGTAAGATTACATTCTACCCGAAACTTCCTTTGGTTAGTTTTATAATAGGGCAGAATTTTGAAAACATTTCAGATTAACCCTCCTATAGGTTAACACTCAAAGACACTCAAAATTTGTATGTCTCTCTTAACCAATTGACTTTGTGCAGTGCACTCAAATACATGCAAGCACATGTGGCTGTGATAGGAGGTCAAACCCAAAGACACTCAAAATTTGTATGTAACTCCCAACCCATTGACTTTGTGCAGTGCACTCAAATAAATGCAAGGACATGTGGCTAGGATAGGTCAAACCAAAACCACTTGACAGTACATACACATGTGTGACTGTGGTTTGACCTATTGGCAATGCAACCAAAAATACTCAAGTGAGTGTCTGTGGGTGCCGTGCTGACTGGGCCAAATTTCAGCATGGGCATAGGAGGGTTAATTAATTAATATAATACTTTTAAATTAATTACTGAATACGTTTATAAATTAATGAATAATTCATGTTATGTTACATTGGTGTCAGTGCAATGTGCAGTTTGTTTTTTGTACAGGGAAGTCCTATTAGCGGGACGTAATGGCGGTGGGGCGTAACAGTGATGGGGTGTAACTGTGATGGGGTGTAACGGCAATGGGGCGTTTTTGTAGAGGGGCGTAATGGCGATGGGGTGGGTTTTTTTTCAGGGGTGTTATGACGATGGGGCGTAATGACTGGAAACCTGTTAACGCCTAAATGACAGGGCCGTTGACTGTAAAACCACGTTTCTAATTAGGCCTCTTTTTAAAAAAAGGGGAATGATCTGATGAAAAAAAAAAAATTTGGGAAAATACCATCAAAATAACAACACTAGGCCTATTTGGCCTGTTCATTGGACATGCATCCCTTTCTGAATTTCAATGACTGCCTGAATCAGTGACTACCCAACTGATTCAGCAAAAAATATACATTCAAATTCATGAATCATAAATCCTTCCCACAGTGTTAAAAAAAGGGAGTTGAGTTGTCACAAAGGGTCGAGTTGTCACGAGAGTTGTCTCTTAGGTCGAGTTGTCTCTTAGGTCGAGATGTCTCTTAGGTCGAGTTGTCACGAGGTTCGAGTTGTCATGAGGGTTGAATTGTCACGAGGGTCGAATTGTCACGAGGGTCGAATTGTCACGAGGGTCGAGTTGTCACGAGGGTCGAGTTGTCTCATGGGTGAATTGTCTGTTTCGAGTTGTGACAAGGGTCGAGATGTCTTATGATCGTAAGTTTATATGTTGAGCGCAATTTAACATAACATTAGGGATTTGCACAATTTAGGAATTATTTGTGGTATGCAATAATTTCACTCAAAAAATGGTATGTATCATGGCATCCAACACAATTAACCCTCCTACTATTACAAGGGTCAAAATCAGTCAAAATGTTGAAATACTTCCCAAGGTATATCTAGTACACTTAAAAGTCAAACACTGTCAAACCTTACGTGTAGTAAGTACATTTACAGGTCAAAATGAGTCGACTGTTTTTGACTGGTAAAAGCATTGTCTAGTATTGTTCAGGGTAGTCAAAATGACAGTAAAAACCAGTCAAAAATGCCTCTGTGTGCACATTTGGGTCAACAGTCAAAACGGGCAGTTGACTGGTTTTGACCTCTTTCTCAGGTTGGATTTTATATTTAAATTTGTATATAAAATTAGTTGGTGGCCTGAATAACGTATGAATACGCAGACATTTGTGTATACTGGCTTTAGTTTAAACAAACAAATTGTGGTGAATATTATCAACTTATATTTGTGTACACAATACAATGGATGACATGAACTTAGGAGTAAGCCAAGCACAATACATTTGATTGAAACCTTTTAACAACTTAATTTTCAGTGAATTTGATCTTGTGTTTTCATAGGAATCCAGATGACCTATTTGCAATGAATAACAGAGACTGACAAGTGGTGACTTTGAATACAATGGTTGCTAGTAATCAGCGGTGTTATGGCAAACTGCATGGCAGAACTTCACATCTGGTCTCTGAAGTCCTCTGTTACAATTAGAGGTGAGGACAGAAGACGTCGTGTTGCTAATTAAATATTACAGCTTTTGCTGTAATGGTTAAAGATCACTGTCACTCAAATGTTTCTGGTAAAAAACCTTTGTCAGAAATTTGTGTTTCAGCAATAACCAAATGTTACACTTTACAGAAGAAAAAGTGTTTTGTGTTCATCATTATATTTAGTTGTTCCAGCCACGTACATTTGGATGTTTTTTGTATTGCCAAAGAGGCATGTTGTACCAAGTTTTAGAGCAACAACTTTTGATTGAGATTAGAATGTTTTTTCAGTAAGTTATTGAGAGCATGTGGAACCATTCAGGCAGGAGTGCATATTATATGGATATATTTGATTGTCAAACTAGACAATCATGCAGAAGTATTATTTATTTGTGTGAAATATGTAATTTGTGCGCTTTTATGTAGGCCTAAGGTGCATTTGAAGATATTTATATGGAAATTGCACAATATAAATGAATAAATTATTATTTGTATAAAAGATTTCTCTATGTTTAGCCATAATCTATTGTTATGTAATTTTTAATTCATTGTTTTTATATTTATATGTATCATTTATCATTTATATTTATATTTATCATTTATCATTTATCATTTATCATTTATCATTTATCATTTATCATTTATCATTTATCATTTATCATTTATCATTTATCATTTATCATTTATCATTTATCATTTATCATTTATCATTTATATTTATATTTATCATTTCCTGTAATTGGCGGCTCGTCTGCTGTTGGAATTGCACAATAAATAAAATAAATAAATAAATAAATAAATAAATAAATAAATAAATAAATAAAAGATCTCTCTTTAAATGTAATTTTCTTCCAGATATTGATGTTGGCTGTCACTCTTACCATGACAAAGGAGAAACGGGTAACTACACATAAATCACCCATGTCTTTAAAGAGAATGGTACAAACTTGGTAATGTCCATTAAAACTGCTTACTCTCTTTGAATCAAGCTATACATTAAACAACCGGTCTGTGAAAGTTTCAGTTCAATGCAGAGTCTAAGTCATGAGAAATGTGTGAAAAGGGGTACACAATTTTACAGAAAACACGACTGGCAACTATTTGAGAAGGTGCATATTTGTTTGTGTTTTCTCTGAAATAAAAGCGCTTCAGACAAAACATTTCTTAGGACAATTGGTACTTTAACTATCTTCATATCAAGTTACCTTTCAGATAATATTTGGTTAATTTTGTCAATAAGAGTTGTTAACGCACTGGCTGATGGCTGAATATTGGGCTATTTTCGTGCTAAACACACAAATATACTGATTAAAGTAAATGCATTACAAAATCACTCACCAGCCAAATTGTCATGTAATGTATATTTGCTTCTGAATGGTTCACAGCTTAAGTTTGCTTAGAAAATCAATTTGCTAGACAATATTTTCTATTAGCTGAGCAGCTTTATGAAGTTGGGACCTGGATTAATTGAAATCAAGGTGGCACTTTTGTAGTAAGTCTTATCAGATCAGAACACCAACTTTGCTAAAGTTGATTTGGCTGTGTTTGACATACATGTACATATGGAATTAGAACTTGCCTGCTGTAGACCTATCGATGCCACGCCCGTGTAAAAAGACCCGGACAAAGCCAACAATGTGCCCATTATAAAACATCTACATGAAGACTCATGCCTGTACTGGCGTCCTGGTATGTGTGTACATTATTTTTATGCGTGGCCCGTATGCAGCCTTTCAACAAATGTTAGTGGTCAATAAGGGGCTGTTGATTGGCCAATAACGTCCCAAAATGTTTTAACTATTGGATGTTAACAATGTTGCCTTTAAATTGTAGCTTTTGTAAATTATTATTGCCCTACCCTCTATGTCTTACATCGTTTTTGTTTTGCTTTCTCTGCAGTGGTTTCAGGTTACCTCGATCAGAAACAGCAGTATGCAGAAAGTAAGTTATTATACAAATGTTTTCAGTGATCAGTAAAACTTAAAACTTTTACCTTGTGGAGAAATTATGATAGAAACAAGTCCTAGACAGTAAAAAGGTCCTTGGGATACAATGGTCTGGCTTGGGCATGGGCATGGACATGGCTTGACTTGGTACTAGGTGCTTGGTTTTCTGCATTTTTGATTGTGATTGCACGGCTTGGGTCTAGGGTGAGGAAGCACAGAATGAACAATCAAAAAGATAATTACATATACTTGGACAAACATTTGATTTCTAATGACATATTTATGTATCAGGAAAGTAACATTTTTCTGTTTTATGTTTTTGACTTTAAAGGTAGAGATTTGCTGTGGATGCCTAAGAACAGACGACCAGACAAACTTAGAGATCTTCTCAAGGAAGCTGAGGTGAGCCTTCATCATTATTCATGGCTCGGGAAGCACCTGTTTCAGAACCATATGTACTGTTCCCGTGATATGAGTGTAAAGTCACACAATGTTATTTGCTTAGAAAGTCAAAATTTACCTTATAAAATTATGAGAAATTATGACATTTAAACCTTTCATAGATTTAAATGATGAGATGCCTTTAAGTGTTTGATGTCATTGGGAAATACAAACATCTCAGACTTGACTCATTTTGTGGAAGCAGATCACATATGTTGATAACTAATAAGAAGCATTGATTTAAAATTATTCCTGGAATTGTGGGTACAGCCAGTGAGTGTTCATTTTCCATGTGCACCTTCCATTTTTGAGTCCAGATGTTGCTAAGCTCTCCTACCTGTTGGAAGTCCCACGGCTCTGTTATTCAGTATTGTTGAAATTTTAAATCCATTCTATTTTTGATAATATTTTTGGTAATGACCTTACTATGGTTAAAATTTGGCAGAGTGCTCATCCAAATAGAGACTGTTGCCTACGAGAGTTCAGCTGAGGTTCCTCTAAACATAAATAAATAATACCATGTGTCAAACAAACTGTTGTACATGTATGTTGTACCCATGTTAATATGCATCATCAGCACAGAGCTGTATACTCCACAGGGAGTTAAGGATTGCTATGGGCCCAGTGACCAGGGGGTAATCATGTAAAAAGGTAATCATTATAGAGTTTGTGCTATATAAGACTCCAGATTATTATTTCACATCATGTATCTTGTAGGAGTTACTGGCTGCTCATCAGGTAGTCTTTACAAGATGGAGATCAAGAAGACAGGTCCAGGTAAGTTCTTACTTGATGGGGTAGAGGTAGCTTCCAATTGGCAAATATTTCATGCCACTAAACATTTTTGGTAAAATGTCTGTAAATGCAGCCATACTTTATAAGACTCAAGATTATATGTATAAAAACCAATCTTTGAAAGTTTCAGCTTATTTCATGCATCAATAATTATTGAGAAAATAGCGAAAATGCATTCAGATTGTATTCATTCCATTGTAGAATTTCTGTTTTCAGATGACGGAAATTAATTTTTGGAATTTTTTTACTCATTTTACTAAAAATGATAGCACCCTGAGAGGTAGCACCCTGAGACAGTAATCAGACATGCAACTTTTCAGCTGATCAGCTGATTTCCCCTTTTTTTCTTTAATAACAGTGCTATAGAAAACTGAAAAACACTGTACAAATTTTTTTGTGCTCAGCCATTTCCTCCTTTTGCAATTACAAAGTTGCATGTCTGAGTAATATTTCAAGGGATGTGTGAAACTGTCATCAAATTTACACCTCGTAAATGTAAATGTGTAATGGCAAACTGTCATATATTTGTTTTGAGATGTCACATCTAAACCTGAGATTTGCAAAATTTGAACACATTTAAACTTGTGCGAATCATTCATGGCAAATTTATGATGCTTTTCCATTCACTCGAAATATTATCTGGGCTTTAGAGGTAATATTTGTGGTCATGTTTTTGGATTTGACTTCTGACCCCTCCCAGGTCATGCTGAGCAACTGCACCCTACTGACTTTCCAAGTGTCGGCACACAGCGGTGATGTGGAGCGGATCCTTATTGACAGATCCCTGCAGGGAAAATTCTGCTCAGAGATAATTAACAGTGGTGAGATAATGCCTAAGTGTTATCCTTGCATTTTATTGTCTATAAATTCAATATCATTGTCTACTTCCTCCATTTGAACCTGTGTATGTAATTGTAAATAATTTCAAATTGTCTGTTTTTTTTTCTTTCCTGCAATAAAGCTGTTGTCACTGAATCTTTCATCGTCTGCACCTTCCCGGATAAACCTAAACTTGGGTTTGCTTTTTTCAGCAAGAGGCCAATGTCGGGTCAAGATGTTTCCAAGAAAATAGACAAGATTTCTACCTATGATCCCAAGGTAAGGATAGATGTAAATAATTTCTCTTGTAGCAACAAATAGTATTCACTTAAAGGCCCTATCATGTTGTTTCCTTTCCAGTCCTTACTCCTCTCGTGAGATCACTGGCTGTGGGTCAGGTGTGACCACAAATCCTGCAATCCATGGCCTTAATTGACATACTGATTGCTTTATTTCTCCTTTTTTTTCATCTTATTTCTTGGAAGGGATGCAGGTGCATGTACAACCAGATTAGTATTTATTGTTAGAAAATTGTGTTTTTGCTGTGTTACAGATAACTCATACGGACCTACCAGGTGTTAAGACAAAACGTGAGAGGAAGCTTTCAGTTAATGTCAATCAGGAGTGGGTGAGTAGAATTGCATTCTCCTCTTTCTGTTTACCCATGGTTGTCATATCATCTTCCAATAACCTCCCCCCTTCTTATCTTGTTGTCCTCTACTAATACCTTCTCACCTCCCCATTATAATCTGCATTCCTCCACCCAACCTCCCACTTATCCCTTTTCTAGACCCCTCTTTCTGCACCTCATTGTCATCCCTTCTCAGCTTTAACCCTCCACCCCCTTCTCTTATCATGACACACTCTGCATACCAAACAACAAAAAGAAAATTCAACTGTTGACCATTTTTCTGAAACCAGGTGTTAGTATGGTGTTGCACTGGTAGGGATGATTCGTCTGCATGGCCCTGGTCGCCAATGACGAGTGATAAAGAGAGGGCCAACGTGTTCCTCTATGGAGTCAATGGGTAAGATTATAGTATAGCTTGTGTTGTGGAGTTTGCTGAAAAGAACATAATGGGGTGTCCATACACAATGTCAACTTTAGTACTCTTACATACAATTGGAGCTGAGGGTCATGTTTGGAATAACCAAATGTCTGATTATTATGATTTTTAAAAGTTGTATCCTCTTCTAGTGATCCCCAAACTGCTGCTTCCCAGGTTGTATCGTATTATTGGGTGTGATCTCTGGCTATATGACATGTTTTGGTTCAATGACTCCTGACTAGTGCCCCTTGAACAAAATTGGGAGACCCTCAACATAGGGCTAGATGGCTCATTTGGTAATATAATGGAGGCATTTTTAAAGCGCTCTTACACGAGGTATCAAAGCGATGTACATTATTACCCCTGCTCATCAGGCTCATAAATCATTCCTGAAACCATCTC
The DNA here is from genome assembly GCA_029582265.1 of Zoroaster sp. YZ-2022. NCBI lineage: Eukaryota > Metazoa > Echinodermata > Asteroidea > Forcipulatida > Zoroasteridae > Zoroaster > Zoroaster sp. YZ-2022. The sequence goes on along the minus strand of CM055821.1, from coordinate 13,339,758 downwards.
AGCTCCCTGGGGAGTATACAGCTCAATTGCTGCCATTTCGGCGCATATGGGCTAATCAAACACAACAACCAACTCTGCCCTCACAGGTACCCATTTACTCCTGGGTGGAGAGAACCAATTATGGTAAAGTGTCTTGCTCAAGGACACAAGCACCACGGTCGGGATTCGAACCCACATTCTGACGACTCGGCCATCAGAACACAAATCCGATGCACTAAAACTCTCGACCATGGCACTCCAACAGCACAGGCCCGTTAACTCAGAGGTAGCAGATTCAAATCCCAATGTAGTAATTTTGTCTTTGTTATAGTGACTAGTCGTTATTGTACACTTCTGACTTCAAAGGACATTTGGATGCAGTGGTCATTCTCATGGGTATATGTAGGCATGGGGAAGGGAGGGAGGTAGGGGTACTAATTAAGAAAGGCTCTATGTTTGGCTCTGCAATACAGCAGAGCTTAGCATTGTTAATAAGTTTATTTATTCAAGATATAAACAGTTTTATTGAATCTCAGAATCTCAGAAAAGAAAGGGAGTTTTTTTTCCATCATTTATACTCAATAACTTTTCATATTTCCTTTCGTTTTGTACAGGTCCAAACTAGAAGAGTTATGTTTTGTCAGCACTGAGTATGAACCTCTCAATGTCACATTTAGGTAGAGTTGATTAGTCTTGTCTTATTTGTTTGCAATGAGACTCATGTATAAAGTCAGTATACACTTTTGGTATTATGTCTGTAAATACATCCAACCCTTATTTTAGTTTTTTTGTCCTGAAGATGGACAGAGGGCACACCGTTTGAAACTGTCGCAAACTATCTTCACTCGGGTCCTTTTCAGAATCATACCATTTCTTCCAAGAAGAGATTATTGCACATGGCGTTACCTGTAAACCTAATCTTTTTTATCCAGTCCACCGTACAAAGCTTCAAGTCACATTTGTTTTTGTTGTGTTGTTAAACAAGAAAATAGTGAAAATGCATTCAGTGGAAATGGTCTATTATAGATTTTGATTTGTATTCTGCATTGACGCACCAACCCTCATATATTGAAGATTGTGATAGGTGTTGAACTTCTAGAGTGATTGTTTATGAGGTTATCTGCCAAAATGCTGAATGGCAACTCAAGGACAGGGCTTCACGAGATAAATAAACATTTACAAATGGTTATCATGCAAGTGGTAGCCCTGAATTCATATGACATAGCAATATTGAGCTCAGTCAGGGGAAATAAAATCAAATGAAATTAATTGAGTCAATATACCAAACATCTTTAAAAAACCTGTTGCAAAAAGCCTTTAAGAATATTGCCCGTTTCTTACATCTCCTTAATTGTAGTTCTGCAAATGTTTAATTTTGTTTCCCCAGTTCGATTCAACCAAGGCACATCTACACCTTAGAAGGGGTTTCCTCCTCGACGTCTGGAGACTATAATGTGGATACTTGCATCTATGAGTGCTCAAAGATGAGGGTATGTACTAATTTACTAGTTGTATCTGAACTGTTGAAGAATCACTTGTGACCAATGAACAGCTATCATGTTCACAAAAAACTATGGGTTAAGCTGTTTCCATTTCAGGGGCATAATATGTATAGCACAGATCGTTAATGATATTACAAACACTGTATGTCATTATGGCTAATGATCTTTTGTTGTTTCTGTTACATGGACATACATGTATATGTACTAGATACATAGCACAGATCGTTAATGATATTACAAATATTGTAAATGTCACTCGTGGCTAATCAACTTTTGTTGTTTCTGTTACATGGACATACACGTACTATACATAGCACGGATCGTTAATGATATTACAAATATTGTAAATATCACTTGTGGCTAATGAACTTTTGTTGTTTCTGTTACATGGACATACGTACACGTACTATACATAGCACAGGTCGTTAATGATATTACAAATATTGTAAATATCACTTGTGGCTAATGAACTTTTGTTGTTTCTGTTTCATGGACATACACGTACTATACATAGCACAGGTCGTTAATGATATTACAAATATTGTAAATATCACTTGTGGCTAATGAACTTTTGTTGTTTCTGTTACATGGACATACGTACACGTACTATACATAGCACAGGTCGTTAATGATATTACAAATATTGTAAATATCACTTGTGGCTAATGAACTTTTGTTGTTTCTGTTTCATGGACATACACGTACTATACATAGCACGGATCGTTAATGATATTACAAACATTGTAAATATCACTTGTGGCTAATGAACTTTTGTTGTTTCTGTTACATGGACATACACGTACTATACATAGCACAGGTCGTTAATGATATTACAAACATTGTAAATATCACTTGTGGCTAATGAACTTTTATTGTTTCTGTTACATGGACATACACGTACTATACATAGCACGGATCGTTAATGATATTACAAACATTGTAAATATCACTTGTGGCTAATGAACTTTTATTGTTTCTGTTACATGGACATACACGTACTATACATAGCACAGGTCGTTAATGATATTACAAACATTGTAAGTGTCACTTGTGGCTAATGAACTTTTGTTGTTTCTGTTACATGGACATACCATTACTATACATATACGGATCGTTAATGATATTACAAACATTGTAAATATCACTTGTGGCTAATGAACTTTTGTTGTTTCTGTTACATGGACATACACGTACTATACATAGCACAGGTCGTTAATGATATTACAAACATTGTAAATATCACTTGTGGCTAATGAACTTTTATTGTTTCTGTTACATGGACGGACATACACGTACTATACGTAGCACGGATCGTTAATGATATTACAAACATTGTATATGTCACTTGTGGCTAATGAACTTTTATTGTTTCTGTTACAGGGACATACACGTACTATACATAGCACGGATCGTTAATGATATTACAAACATTGTAAATGTCACTCGTGGCTAATGAACTTTTATTGTTTCTGTTACATGGACATACACGTACTATACATAGCACGGATCGTTAATGATATTACAAACATTGTAAATATCACTTGTGGCTAATGAACTTTTGTTGTTTCTGTTACATGGACATACACTTACTATACATAGCACGGATCGTTAATGATATTACAAACATTGTAAATGTCACTCGTGGCTAATGAACTTTTATTGTTTCTGTTTCATGGACATACACGTACTGTACATTGCACGGATCGTTAATGATATTACAAACATTGTAAATGTCACTCGTGGCTGATGAACTTTTATTGTTTCTGTTACATGGACCATGGAGGAAGAAAACAGAAGGAGTCACAACGAAGGCATATCAAAGGTTCAATGTCTTTTGCCGCGGTCGTAAAATTTCTAAGCCAGCGCTAATCGTTTAATCCGATTATCGAGGAGAACTACAGCCAGGCTTTCTTTGCACATGCGCATTGCGCGCATTGCGCATTGCTGACGTTGTCCTATTGCACTACACGGAAGGCTGGCTCGATCCAACTCGACCTCTGAATCCAACACTGCAATATCTTCAGTGTACAGCATCGATACATATGAGGATTGAAATGATAAAAAGCTAAACAACACGTCTTTGAATTTGACAATTGGTTGGCTTCCGGAGATCACCGGAAATATCCTTAAAATAAGTTGCTAAAAAGACACTTTATTGTAACATCTGAATGTTATATTTAGCGTAAGTCAGCTTCGGATTCGCCAAATTCGACGATCAAAACACCAAAATACTCGGTGGAAAAATCGCTGTGAAGACAATGCATTGCGCAATATAAAAAGCCAGCGAAAAGTAGTGCGACATCGTTTTGTGTTTATTCGTTTGCTTCAGATTTCTACCCTCAATTATGTATCCTGGTCGCCAGCAAGCGAGCGGCAAAAGACATTGTACACAAGGGGATTATCGCGGTCGTTAAACTTGTAAGCGCAGCGGGTGGCCGTAACGTATTTCCAATGGGCCACTCCGAAGTGCTAATTGGTTATGAGATAAGAGGCTGGGCGATGTGACTCCTTCTGTTTTCTTCATCCATGCATGGACATACACGTACTATACATTGCACGGATCGTTAATGATATTACAAACATTGTATATGTCACTCGTGGCTAATGAACTTTTATTGTTTATGTTACATGGACATACACATACTATACGTAGCACGGATCGTTAATGATATTACAAACATTGTAAATGTCACTCGTGGCTAATGAACTTTTGTTGTTTCTGTTACATGGACATACACATACTATACGTAGCACGGATCGTTAATGATATTACAAACATTGTAAATGTCACTCGTGGCTAATGAACTTTTGTTGTTTCTGTTACATGGACATACAGTACCAGCCACAAGTAATTCCAAACACTCGCGGGTAACACGCGTGCGCCATCGATTGCGTGGCGGGTAGCCACGCGAAAAACCCGCGGGGGCACGGGGAGCCACGGAAAACTTGCGGGCCGTGTCGGGGGATCTGCGTGGCCACGAGAAACCAAGGCAGCTAAGCAACGTTAGTTTTCACAACCATTGCCCAGCGGAGGATCACTGATTCGCACAACGATTTGTTATTAACGGGGGGTATGACTACACTCTTTATTTGGGCGGACGACATCTGTTTACGTGTATGTATAAATTTCGACAGGAATGACGCGGTGTTATCTTTACAGGTTTTTGGTCTGCATTCAGTAGGTATGTGCGTGGCCCACGCATTGTCGCAAATCTTTTTGGCCGCGGCCTCAATCTCGGGTTGAATCGCCGTGGCGAAGACACCGTGGAGATAGCGCTTTGTAACGTTTCGCTGTGGCCGTTCTTTTTAACGTACCCAGGAGCTTTTTTTTCAAAGACGTAGATCACATATTCTACTTCAACCTCGTTCTCAAATTTTCTGAATGCGGCACCTAGAAGTTTCCAAAAAAAATTCTCGAAATTTGGATTTGTTCTTGCTCATCAAAACCATCGACGATTTACTAACAGATTTTGACGGCGATTGGACGATTCGCAGTTACGTTTTTGACTAGCAGAAATTGATGTCGATCAAAGATTGTATCGCGCCGTTCAGCACGCTACATTGTGTACTATTTTTGATGTCAACAAAAGCGGAAACGTTCAATCGGCGAATTTTCAGTCCGATAAATCGTCCGTTTTTCCCTTCCTCCATGGTTTAAACCTAATATACATCGGCGTAACACAATAATATTAGTTCTCATAACTTATTTAATTTTTTCATCTTTCCAGTCCAATATAATTTATTATTTTTTTTAATGTTTAATTAAATCAGGGATAAGAATTTCTCGCGGATTTCAGAATAAATATTTAAAAATCCTCATATTTTGAGTAATTTGAATGTTTTTTTTTTTAAATTTATTTTCATTATTTTGTTTCATATATACAGTCCAATATAATTTATAAATTGTTCTAATATTTAATTAAATCAGGGATGAGAATCTTTCGCGGATTTCAGTGTAAAAATATGAAAATAATCCTCAGATTTGAGTAATTTTATTTTCATTTCCCTTAACTTTTACAGGTGCCTGTCATTTGTAAATCAGCACTACAAAACAAACTAATCATTGAATTAGCCTGGAAATGGGTTATTATTCTTCCTCTTATCCCAAGCATTCCAGTGATACCAACCTTTTGAAAATCGGACAAGAAATAAGAAAGTTATGATATGGAATCCGAGAAAATCTAGGAAACGGGTCACAAGTCAAATTTACATTTCTTTTGTTTTTCCTTATAAAATAATTGCCATTTACGGGTCTAAAATTGCCGGATTCAACATGTCATAACTTCCTTATTTTTGGTCACAGGAAGATGATTCTTATATCATTGTAATCGTCTGTTCAAGACCTTGACAATGATACCACTTGTATTGAAATCCGTTGACCAAATTCAAGTTTTCATTTTTTAATATAGTTTAAACACAATTTAAAACAACACAATTTGTAGACGTACGTCATTGTATACATACGTTTATTTTTTAGTTTCGTTTTAGTTTTACTGCCTCAGCCACGGACCATTAAATATCCGTAGTAGTCTTTTGCGGTTTCAAAAAATCTGCAACAAACGTCTTTGCGCAAGACTAAAACCTGTATGTACTGAGTAACGTACCTCGATCTTGTTCCACTGAATATTATTATAGTGATCAGTGTGTTGCACACGATATTGCATGCATGGGGGGGGGGGGGGAAACAACCTGACCTCGTCCCCAGGGATTTCGATAGTTAAATACCGTTCAGTGAAAAGCGTGTGCTGCATTCAGTAGGGAAGCCGGGAGTATAGGCCATCCGAATTTATTCATCGGTAAAATTACTACATGTAACTCCATATCCATGATATAGGCATTATAGTATAGAGAGGTACTAAGTTTTCGTATCTGAAGTACAAAGTAACACATTAGCTTTTTCCACGAGGGTCTAGGAGGAAGCACGAGGTAGACCGTGGGGACTCCAATTTCTGAACAAAAATGTGACTAGACTGATCCCCTCAGGCCTGGCCCTGTGGCCCATGCGTTAAATGGATTTCAATTGATAAGTTATGATGCGGTATGATACAGACGGAACCAGTGTGGAGTAGCGCTGGCGTATCTACCAACTAACGTCACTCTTTATCACTTAAATAAGTTCTGATCTCCACTGTGCGTGCCGGTGCCCGAGTGGCGGCGTCTTTGCCAGCCTCGAAATGTACTGTGATCTTCCGACTATATAATCTCGTCCCCACCCACGGCAAACGTGCAGTATCTGTATTCCTCAATCCCACAGCTTTCTCGCCAGAAACTAGAAGATTACATTATCCACAAATATAAATCTTGGTTCCGTAAATGAAGTTTGCATTGCAGCACTACATGAACGTTTTCGACTGATGGATCAACTATGATAATAGCGTCATGCAAACATTCCTAAAGCGTTTAAAAGCGTTAAATCGACAGTATTTATTAAGCAAAAAAGACCAACCGTGCCATCAAACAAACATATCAATGTTATTTAATTTGACAAAAATAATAAACCGGTCTAACAGAAATGGAGGAACATGCTACAGGTAAACCTTCGTGGAATGTTATTGAACTCCCATAATGATACCGTGACAGACCCAACTGTAACGTTTTATTGCACATACATTTTACTTGTCATGCATGTATCCTCAATTTACCCTAAATGACGCACCTAAGGTTATATAATCAACTGGATGGTAACTTACAAATTAAATTAGCAGTTTGCTGTTTCAGTTTGTTTCAGTGAAGGATTCTCTTGTAAAATGCTGAGTTTCAATGCATGATCATACGCGTGGACGTCTTGAGCGCCGTTTTTTGAGATGCACAGAATTGTGGTCATCAGAAAATTGATGTTGGTATAATGACTCACCCCAAACTGTTAAAGTTGATGGGGGCACAGAAAATGTACCCAAAAAGAAAAACAGTTGAAATCATGTTTCATCTTATTCCAGATGGTTGTCAAATTGTTTTTAAACATGAAAATAAAACTATTGTTTTCGATTTTTAAAATAAAATGGTATAATTTGGAGAAGCTCTCAAAACTTTTAATCAATATTCTTGAAAGACCAATAAAATCGAAGGTGGTTAAATTTCTTGCAAAAAGTACTTTAAAACTTTGAAATGTGTAAAATTGCTGTTAACATTTTGTCAAATAAAAGATTTCTTTTCATAACCATGATATTAATGTTTCATTTTCTCAATAATTTTCCACTACCATCGAAATAAACACCAACGAATTAAGTAGTCTTAGTTAAGCTTCTTCTATAAGGAATGTGTCCAATTTGAGGATCAGTATTTCTTTAAAAATCATTGCAAAATGCAAGCATTCATATATTTTGGTTTCCACAGGCAAACAGCTGTTGACGGCATAGAACAATAAAATCACAGATGTTCGTGAAAAAAAAATTGAGGTCATGTAAATCTCTTACTATTTGTATCTAGTAAAATCAGTGGTTAAACAACTTTTCCACTTTCACAAGCACTAACTTTCCAGTAAATCATACAATTTCACTATAATTTTTATTTCTGTAACAAGCACGACTTAGATAAGTTTGTGCAACCAGTAATACGCCATAGTTTTGTAAGTTTTCCGAGAAATGCTAAGCCAAAAGTAGGTGCGTCATTTCACGAGTGCTGCGAATTACGTACATGGACGATAGAGGTAATCAACGGTGGAGCAGGACAAAACCAATCTACATTCCAACTGTGAAAGCGGAGAAATTATCAGTAAATCAACCAGGCCTTAATTATTTAATAATACAAAGAAAATGTTTAAAATGCAATTTGTCATAGAACCCAACTTACAGTACCATGCGGCATCAGAAAATTAACCGACAGTAGTTTCTAATAAATACATGTATTGTTAAGCAGATCGTATCCTAAAACTCTAAGCCTGTGATTAATGAGGCATTAGCCAAAACGCCATTTACTACAATTATTGACTCATGCTAATAAAACTACGCAGATAAGCAAGCATGTTTTAACAGGGATTTTAAATGAAACAAATCTTCCTTTGCATGTACCCGCTATGAAGCTCAACGTTGCAACCATTTCATTCATTTAAAATTACCCATATTTAAATGGACGTTCCCCGATCTACATTATGCTCTTGAATGACGTTCAGTTAGTGTAGTGGGCTTCCGTGCGGTGCCGTGTACTGCGCTGTGTATCGTTGCAGTTGCCCACGCAAAGCCCACGCAAAACTACCCGACACGCCACGAGCTTCGCTCGAAGGCCCACGTCAATTACCCGCGTGGCTGCGTGGCGCCCCGTACCCGGCACGCAATTTACCCGCCACGTCACGGATACTCCACGGGGGTAAATGGAATTACTTGTGGCTGGTACTGTACACGTACTGTACATAGCACGGATCGTTAATGACATTACAAACATTGTAAATGTCACTCGTGGCTAATGAACTTTTGTTGTTTCTGTTTCATGGACATACACGCATTGCACGGATCGTTAATGATATTACAAACATTGTAAATGTCACTCGTGGCTAATGAACTTTTATTGTTTCTGTTACATGGAGTAGTATGTCAGATGGGGATCCTGGGCCAACTACTTAAAAAAAGATATTTTTAGGATCACTTTTACTCAGAACTGATTTTTATGGGGAATTCCCTTTTATGTTGACGATAAGTATGCTAAAGATGATGACGTCATAAAAATATTGATGACGTCATTTAAAGATAGTAAGAATGTTTCGGGTAGGTATAGGGGAGAAATTTTATTTAGCTATCTAGCAAAAAAAAACTGACATAAAAAAATTGAAAAAACTAAAAAATATTAATTATCTCATTTTTTAAAGCTAATTTTTAAAGCTAATTTTTAAAGCTAATTTTATATACATATATATACTTTTAAAATTTGAATTGTACGGTGGAGGTCTATCTTTTACTCGCTCTGCATCGTAAATTATAAGATTTATTTACATCAAAGTTTATTTTAAATTCAAAAGTTTTTCTAAAAGAATTTTTTTTTCTGCATTTACATCGATAGGTTTATTGGTTGTTTTAGCTGTATCTATATTAGAGTTGGTACGAATTTCTTCTTTCATTTTAGAATATTTATCTCGTTCTTCGCATATGAGTACAAATTCATTTTGAGTAACGATACCATCTTCAATGGCTTTTGAAACGTGGTTTTCTATCGTATCAAGTTTAGATAAAGCTAAAATTTTTATATCATTATGTTTTTTAGCTTTTTTAGTTAAATTTATTTTTACGCGACCAAGAGCAATTGTTGCACCGCATAACCCTAAACCTACACTGCAAAAAGCAAATCCTATGGGTGATGCTATAACGGTGGCGATACTGGCCATTCCAACAGATCCCGCTCCCATACACCCCAATCCAGCGAGAGTTTCTACGATAGTACAAGCGTTAATAATTTTATTATATTTTTTATACACAGTTTCACGATGATTTATTTCATTTCTAAATTCTTTTTGAATATTATCGCTTTTTTGCAAACGAAATGATTCTGCATTATATGTCATAGACGGTAAATTTTGATAAAGTACATTCGTTGATTCTATAGGTACGCTCATTGTTGTTTCTATTAATAGTAAAAGATTTTAATATGTAGGAAAAGTATTAATTGGAATTTTTTAAACTTTTATTTCATAGCATATTCCCGTATTCAAAGAACCAAAAAAAGTAGATTTAAAATAGATTTTAGCATGATTTTGATAATGATTTGAAAGGAAACATATTATACATTCAAAATAACTCGGTTCATTTGTAAAAGTAAAATGATTTGTTTCAGGGAAACTAATTTGATGAAACCTATCATAATTATCAAATTCTTCATCAAATTGTTCACTTTTTACTATAGAAAAAACATTATTTTCACCTCTGTGACTATTTGCATAAAATGAATAAAATAATAAATCATCAACTATAAAAATTATTCGATTGTTAAACAACCTCATTTCAAAGTTTAAATCATATAAATAATTAAAAGAAGATAATGTTTTAAATTGTACAAGTTCTCTGGGGGCGATATATCCAGTATCTTCAAATACAAAGTTTTTATCATAAAAACTCTCTACGCTTTTTTGTCTATCACTACTAAACAAATCTTGTTCGCTCGTTCGACTAGGTCCATAGATACTCGCGCCGTTAATTTTTCGATTAGGTCCATAGATACTCGCCATGTGTTTTATAAAATAATATTAAAATAAAATTTAATTTAATGGTAAACTTTTAATTTCTATATTAAAACAAATTTTAGAATTTAATGCTCCGAAAAAGGTTGCTTGTACAAAAACTTTTTGTACATTTTGTTTTTTTAAACACATTTCATACTTTAGATGTTGCGGTTCATTATCGATAAAATGAAATTTTTCATCTCGTTCTGGCGAAGGAATGTAATAAATGTTGGGTGCATAATCACGCGTTGCTGCATACGTAGCAACGTTATTAGTTTTTAAAAATTGTGTAAAAATACTGCAGTACGTAGGTGAAATGTTAAACATGAAAAAGGGTTGTTTAAACGTAGCGTGCCATCCGAGTATAACGTTATATTTTTCGACAAGAACTGTATTTTGTAAAATTTCATCTCTGTTGAGATATCCATGATGATCATAAATTTCACTAGATGATGTTCGTAAAATTTGAGAGGCTATACTGTCACTACTAAACAAATCTTGTTCGCTCGTTCGACTAGGTCCATAGATACTCGCCATATTTTTGCTACTCGTTCGACTAGGTCCGTAAATACTTGCCATGTGTTTATATAACTTCTATATTTTAAATAATGGGAAAATTAGATTTATTTATGTCTTTATCTTTTGAATCTTTAATTTTAAAATCACGGGGAAACCGTGATTATTTATGTCTCTGCCCTTTGAATCTTTAATTTTGAAACTTAATGAGTCAAACGTACCATTATTTATTTTTTTAAATGATGGATATGTATATTGCATATACATACTTGACCCAAACAAGTTGCCATGCACGGGAAACTCTTCTAAAAAATTACAAGAATGGCCATTGAAAAAATTTTCGGTTGTAGAAATTTGATCGCAATAAATATATAAACATTTAAAAGGTTGTACATCAACTTTTTTACTAATTTCTCCTACAGTTAGAAATTCGTTGTGAAGCCCGAGTAAATTAGCTAACCCGGATGTAAATTTAAGAAAATGGTCTTCACTATGTATTTTTAGCAAGTAAACACCCGTTGTTTTATCGATCGTGAACGTGATCCAAGGCTTGTTTTCTGTTATGTTTATAATGTCATAAATTTTGTGAAGCCCTGCTTCGACAAACCTTACGTCGTCATCCTTATTCGGCACACGATAGATTATTCTTTCTTTTTTACGCACGTTGTAATATCCTATCCATATGTTTGCGCTAAGTAATGCCATCTCGAGTTCGTTTTTACGATTATCGATAACCTCGCTTAATTCAACTTGCCCACCATCTTTTCCAATTTCAATTTCAAAGCAGTGATACATTTTATTATATTAAATTTATAAAAAGTAATTATTAAATGACGTTTCCATTAGCATTTCAAAGCAATTTATCAAAACGGTATTCAACATCTGGAAATTTTAACGCGCCTCTTAATTTTAACACTAACGATTTAACGAGTTTAAATATTTACGTTAATGAAAATGAGTTTTTTAACGTACAACTGAGTAATCCTTTTCAAAATTACAAGTTACCGCGCGTTTATAATTTCTTAAATGTACGTCGATGGAGATTTGTTCCTAAACCGTTTTATCAAAATCAAGTAAATTTTGTAACGTGGTGTAGTACGACCGGTTGCGGCGTGAGTTGGAAACATTTATATCATTCGAATATGATGATTCGTAGTTTTTTTAGATTTCACGTCTATTATCAAATAAGACGATTGTTAAAAGAAGCGAGTATTCCTGAACCTTTAGATCCAATTTGGAGCGCGTTTGAAAATAATATAAACATTAACGCGTATAATAATCTATGCATAGAATTTCACGCATCGCCAGATACACAATGGCGGCAACAACTAGATTTAAACTCTGAAGGTTTAGGTACAGCTTATGAATATATAAAAAACGGCGTATATACAGCTGTACAGGGTAAACATTTTGTAGATACTCGTTTTATTAACGGCGAGTATAATGATAAAATAAACATTATGAAATTTAAACAAGATCTTGAAAATGACGCGCCTCAAAAGTTTAAACCATACATAGATTACATTACGATCGATTATATAGAACAATCCGCAGCTGTTAAACGAGGTTGGAGCAAGTACATACTCGAGTCTAAATTAGCTCGAGGTTTTACCGATATCGGTACTGAACGAATTAATGATTCTATAAGAACGTACGTTTACGCGATTTTAGGAGCTCAAGCGCAAGCTAAAACTTCTTTTTTAGCGGGTGGTGTTGGTTTAGACGCGCAACGCGAATTTATAAATATAGTAGATGCTGAGATTGATTCTCCAGTCGATTTACAATCATCTATTCAACGATATCAAGATGTTTTACAATACGCTCGTTCGCAATTAAATTTTTGTATCGGAGAAAATTTATACATGATGCCGAGCGATATGAATTTACGAATAGGGTCGTACGCTGGATACAACAATAATTTATTAATCGCAACGAGTGATTTATCTTTAGGTTCAAATTTAGATTTAAATTCAGAACTCGCTCCTCCTATTTTAGCATCGCTTCACGACGATAACGTACACTCGAAGCTGTTGATAGCAAAACACGTAGAAGAATCAAATGATACAACAACTCCTTCAATAGCGCATACTCAAGAACCAGACGGCGTTAGTGACTCTTTACGAGAACCAGACGGCGTTAGCAACCATCAAGAAGAAAAAAATTCTTTAATACTTGGTTTTGCGATTTTTAACTACGCTCGGCATTACGATTTACGAATTGTTATTTTAGCGTTTTCTGCGTATATATTAAAATTAAAACACCGACTCCGGTCAAAGTTAACCATAAATGTTCCGCCGTCCACGATACTACTTTTGAAATGGTAGTCAATAACCAACTTACTATACTACCTATAATAGCCGGTAAAGCGGCTAAAGCTTTCGCTCCTAGTTTAGATAATACATTCGCAAGATTTTTAAATGTTTTTTGTATCCACTCTTTTACACTACCACTATCTGGAGTTGGAGGTGTAGGCTTTGGTGGAATAGGTTTAAGGGTAGGTGTAGGTTTGGGTATAACTGAACTTACAGCACCGGTAATCGATTTGATAATAAAAGCGATGGACATACTAAAAGCTGTCAATATACTAACGATCGTTATACCTTGTTCTCTAAATAAAGTTTTAATTCTTTCACCCAAAGTTACATCTATATTTTTTATTCTATATAACGTTTCTTTTATTCTATCGAGTTGACTACTTTTTTCATAATCAAACTTGGCAATTTCTTTTTTAATCGTATCAATTTTATCTAATAATTCTTGTTCTCGTTGACGTAGTTGATCTGCCGCATTTTCATCTCCTACGTCGTTGTTGGTGATTCGTTCTCTAATTGTTGCTAATTCTTTGTTTCGCGCGTACAATTCAGCTTTAAATTTTAACTCGTGTCCTTGCGCTGTTTTCATAAGATTAGTGTAACCTCTTATTTCTCGCCATTCATTCATTTCCTCTACTGTCGATGCATCTTGCGTAAGAAAATCAAGAAAATTTTCGATCGTTTTATTTACCTCTATCGTAGACGCTCGATCATCGCTTATTAAAGTAGTACCGTCGTAGTCGTACTCGTATTCGTCCTCTTCTCGAGGCGTAGTCGGTAAATCGTGAGGTATATCTTTACGAAGAGACGTTTTATCGACGACTACGACTACCGGTGATAACGGTCGTGATTCTAGATTTTTTAAAGTTTTATCAGCTTTTTTTCGTACCTTGTTTGATATTTTTGATTTATTTAAAAGTTCGTAAAAAATATCTTTATCTCGAGTTTTTAAAGTATTTGTTGCTAAAAATCCCCCCATTTTTTTGGGGTTACTTAACCGTATTTGTTGACCGTCTTCTTTTATAAACCAAAGTACGGAGTAACGATATCTAAATCTACTATAGTTTTTTATAGCGTTCGGACTATTTATACTTGCATAAAATGCATCGACGGCATCTTCTTTACTTTCATAAAAGTCTAAGCCGACACGACTAGGTATATCCCAATTGTATAACGTCTGTTGAACGTTATCAATATTTGTTTCTTGTTGAACGTCGACATCATCTTGTAGATTATCGTCACGATCAAAATCTTCCATCGGTATATCATCGTACCCTCCTTCCGCCATTTTATAATTACTTTTTATCTTTTTTTAATAATTTATAACTCGCATAACCTACTATAGTCATACCAATTAAAATAAATACAATTTCTCGCGTTTTTTGATCTTCGCTAGGAACGTAAAAATCTTCTAGTTGAGGTTCGTCGTATAAATCTTTCGGTAAATTTACTCGTTCGCCGGTTACGACAAAATATTCATTCATCGCTTCGTCGATATTATTAAACGTTCTTACGGCGCTCGATTCTTTTTGTATTTTTTCATTTAAATAATCTAGATATTTTAAACACTTTTTACTAAATTCATCTCTAGCTTTTGACAGTTGTTCTAACGCTAAATCGTGTCTTTTACGTTCTTGTTGCGCATCGTTACCTCGTAAATTACTAAATAAAGCATTGCTACCGGTAAATGCTAACGCGTTTACGACCGCTCCTCCAATCATCATCGCTATAGATACCATTTTATAATTACTTTTTTTTATAAAAAATTATTATATTTTTGTTTATAAAATATGGCAAGTAATATATACGGAGATGTGCTAGATCCATACAGAAGAATAAGAGAACCGAGAGGTATAAAAGGATTGTGTCAAAAAGTAGTTATTACAAACAATCTAAGCACGATTACCGAAAATCAAACGTTGTCGTTTCGTTTTCCAAATTTAGGATTAAACGACGTTATCATTCCAAATACGGTTAAATTAGCTTTTAACATTACTCTTCATTCTGATAGTGATGAAAATAGAACGTTAGTACAAAATGTAGGTAGAGCGATCGTAAAAAGTATAGAAATTAAAATGGAAGGAAATCCAATAGTCTCTTTAAACGAAGCGGATGTACATGTATTCAATTGTTTTAAAGATGAATGGTTAACTAAAGATCAACGCGATAATCTAGCGTATCAAGAAATTGAAAATGCAAACGTAACTAAAATAAGAATAGATGCTAGTGATAAAGATCTTACAGCTAATAAAGGAAAAGATAAAGCTGTTGCTGATGCATATAAAAATAGATATTACATTCCATTAGATTTTGAATTGTTGACCGATCATCAGCCCTACTACCAAACGGGTATCGGCGATCGATTGACTTACAATCTCTTCTTTAATAAATTTTCTAGCGTGATTAAAAGCAGCGATGTTAATGCAAAATATGTTATAAGCGAAATTTCTTTAGAATATGAAGTTGTTCATATGCCAGAACTCGCCCGAATAATTAAAAATCAATACAGCGACCAGTTGAGTATATTATTTAATCGCGTACATATACAGAGCGTAACACATTTAAACAAAAGCGAAACGATGTGGAATATAAATTTAAATAACCCCGCAAAAAGTATGAAAGGAATATTGTTTTTATTCAAAGAACCCAACGAACAAGAAAGCAATAAATTTTATAATCCAAAAATTGAAAAAGTTTCAATTACGATCGAAGGTGTTCCTAATCAACTTTACGCGCACGGAATGAAAAGCTATCAACAATGGGATGAAATTTCAAAATATTTTGGTGATTCTAGTAAACAACACGCTATACAAATTGTAAAAGCATTAAATTTATCTAACGTTAAACAAGCCGATTATTTACTCGATAAATACGGTTTATTTTTAGATATGAGAACGAGCGATGATAATAAATTACATGGAAGCGGAAGACGATTACAAAACTTATCCGAAGGAATTACTCTTCAAATAGAAAAAAAAGCTGAAACTGCGGGTGTACTAGACATGTATACTTTTATTATTATGGATGCGCAACTCAACATCAAAAACAATCGATATCATAGTGTGATATATTAACTATACGCTATTAAAATCATCTTGTCTAATAATAAAAAACAAATGTTTTTAAAATATCCACACGTTGCGTTAATTTGTGGCCAAACCGGATGTGGAAAAACTGAATACATTTTAAATTTATTAGAACAAGAATATTTTAAATATTTTGAATATATAGTTGTATTATGTCCTACTATCACTATCAACGACGCTTATAAAAATAGAAAATGGATTTGGAGCGATGAGCGAGTGTTGGTTAACGATTTAAAAAATATTTCATTAGAAAAAGCTTTACAAATTTGTAGCGACGTATACGAAGGAGACATAACGTTGTTTATTATCAATGATTGTAGCGCGAGTAAAGGATTACGCTATAAAAAGTTTTCAAAAGATCAACGACAGCACGAGTTATCGCTATTAGCTTTTAGCGGGCGACACAAACATCACAGCTGTTGGGTTATTTCACAAAAATATAATAGCGTATTAAAAGATTTTAGAGAGCAACTCAAATGGGTATGTTTATTTTATTGTAAAGATAGAGACTCGTTCGAAGATTGTTTAAGAGAAAATGATGTTATACCGACGAAAGAGTTAAGAATACAAATTCATGAAAAATTAAAATGAGTTAAACACCGTAAATTAATTTTAAAAACTGATCAACCTACTGATTATGAAATACGTGACTAGGTCATTAGGCAATTACACATAGGTTACTCACAAGTCAAGAGCAATTACCTATAGGTTACTCATAGGTTACTCATAGGTCATTAGGCAATTACACATAGGTTACTTATAGGTTGATAGTAATTACTCATAGGTTACTCATAGGTTACTCATAGGTCATTAGGCAATTACACATAGGTTACTTATAGGTTGATAGCAATTACACATAGGTTACTTATAGGTTACTCATAGGTTACTTATAGGTTGATAGTAATTACTCATAGGTTACTTGTTAGGTCGTTAGTAATTACCTAAATAAAATTATAAAATACTATTATAAATGCAAGTCAAGTCATTTATGTTACCTCCACCATTGTTTATAGATGATGTCGTGTTGCAGCAACCTAATAGGTTGCTCGTAGTTTTTTTAAATTTTACTGATTTTTTATATAGATACTTTTATAAATGGAAGAAGTTTCTAAAATTTTGAATGAAAATCCACAAATGTTAAGTCCGCCACCACCGCTATTAGCGGTCGATATTGACACGAGCGATGCGCTACTGTTAAAGCAAAAACAACGAGATAAACGGCTTTTATCCGTTGTATCGGGGGGGATTCAAAAAGATTTTTTGGTAAAGAGTATTCCATCAGCGACATTGAAGCTTTATCTACGGAAGAGCGAGATGTATTACTTATGCAATACGAAACTAAATTAGGTCGTGATATAACGCAGTCTTTAGGTAGCGCTATTCTAACGCTATACGCTAAACTATTGGGATTTAGTTTAAATCGTATTGATTTATACGGCCATCAATTTCAAATTGATGATGAAGGTAAATTAATTTCAGATTTAGAAAAAGATCCATTTATTTCGAGTATGCTTTCTACCGTAGCGTGTGAAATATACTACAAGTACGGCACGTTTATTGCACCACTCAGTGCAATGTTAATTACTGCGAAACATTTAAAAAGAAAAGAAGAATCTTGTATAGATAATAGAAGCGATGGAAACGAACGAGAATATACAACAGCAACCGCAAGCTGTAATGAACGAGAATGTACAACAGCAATTGCAACCAACCAACCTAATGAGTCCATCGGTAGTAACGAAAACACCAACTAAAAAAGAAAAACCCAAACAGAGTCGCGGCGGGTAAAAAACTTGCCAAACTTAATAAAGAAAAAAAACTACAATTTGTAAAAGGTTCTACTAAAACTGTAGTTAACCGTAATAACGCGTCATTGCCATTGCAAAACGCAAAGGTAACAAGCAATGAAACGAGCTACTCAGCTACCGCTTACTATATCGGTATTGGTTTAGTCGTTGGAGGTTTCGTATATTTTTTGTTTAGTAAAAAAGAGCCTGCACCAACTTTACCTGTTGCTAAACAAGCGTTGCCGACTTTACCAGTTGTTAATAATGTTAGTCCGTCGAAAGAACACGAAGTTTTTGAAATGGAATAATTTTAATTAAAAAAAAAAATAATAATTATTATAACAACAAGTATAAAATAAGATGGATACAAAAACAATCGCTGATTCAGCTTATCACAGCAGTGTTTTAACACTATTTACCGTTTTATACAGCATGTTGGGTAAAAAAACATTAAACGTAGAACCAGCTAATTTAAATAAATTAGATGTAAAAGATGGATTAAAATTAACCGTAACGCTTGGGTTATCTTCAATGACGCAAATGTGGCTAATTAAACAAGGCATTTTACCATCCTCGCTTATGCCTAAAAATTCTATAGAATAAAAATTCTATTTATAAATGTTAAATGTTAGCGAGTACAAAACAAAAGCTTCAAAACACTTATTATAGTCCAAAAGGATATTACAAAGGCTACGACGCGATTAATAAATTAGCTCAAGAAACAAAAGTAAATGTAAAAGTAGTTTCACGTTGGATAAAAAAGCAAGCGTTGTGGCAAATTTATTTACCCTATCCTAAATATATTCCAAGACCAACTAGTTCAAATAGTAATGCGCAAGCGCCAAATGAGGTTCATCAAGCAGATTTATTATTTCTTCCGCACGATGTAGTTGGTAAAATTACGTATAAATACGCTTTGACTGTTGTAGATGAAGCTAGTAGATATAAAGAAGCGGAACCGTTAACAGATAAAACCGCTATTCAAGTCAATAATGCGTTTCAGAAAATTTATAAACGTAGTTTGCTAACTTGGCCTAAAATTATAAAAGTTGATCCTGGAAAAGAATTTATGTCTAGCGTTAATGTATTAATGTGTAAACACAATGTAAAAATTCAAAGAGGCGAAGCCGGTAATCATAGAGCGCAAGGTATAGTAGAGCGATTTAATAGAACGTTAGCAGAAAGATTATTTTCTCATCAATACGCGCAAGAAATAGCGACTGAAAAGAGATCTCGAGTATGGGTTAAAAGATTACCGGCTGTTGTAAAAGCATTAAATAATGAAACGACTCGTCTTATAAATTTAAAACCTAAAGACGCGATTAAATTATTAGTTGTTGAGCAAAATCCAGCCTCACCAGTTAGCGGCGCAGCTAAAAAGAAGAATGAAAAAAGAATTCCAAACAACAGTTTAGTTCGATATTTATACGCACCCAGTGAAGCTGAAAAAGATACGAGACGTCGCGCCACTGATCCTATATGGAGTATAAACATTTATAGAATAGCTAAAACGATGCAAGCTGCTAGTCAACCCATCTTGTATTATTTAGACGGAGTCGCTCGTAGTTTTGTAAAAGAAGAATTACAAATTATTCCTCGAGATACAGAAAATCCGCCTATTAAACGTTGATAAGCTTTTATGATTGTAAGCTAAAGTATCTATTCCGTTTTCTAAAATATATCTCTTTGTGTCTAAAGTAGATAGTGATATTTTATTTACTTGCGTTGAATATAATCTATTTTTTTCATGACTAATAAAATTCATATTATGATGTAGCGTATTATTTTTAATTAAAACTTGTTTATAGTCTTCGTGTTTAATTTTCTGTACTAAAACTTGTTTTTTAACACCTTTAGCTTTTTTTAGTTCTTTCGAAAAAACACTAGGTCTTAAGCCAATAGGTTTTTTTATTTCTATTTCTTTCAATAAAAGTATTGAATACATTTTTGGTCTTAAACCAATAAATTCTACAATAGGTATTCCAGCTGTTTCATCTTAAAATTTTCCAATCATTTTTTTATTTTCTTCAGAAAATAGAAAATGATCTTTTTTATAATTACTAAAATCGTATAAAGAAAATGAAATATTTTCTTTCATATCTTTATAAACATCTTCTGTTTGAATCTCAATAATCAAACTATCCGTATCCGTGTAAAGCAACTCACACTTATTGCAGTATTTTTGCTTTAAATGTTTATAATAAAAATCATACATGTAAAATTTAGCTAATTCTAAAATACTCATTCCTACGTAGACTGGACGATTAAGTAAGAGTTTTGTTTTATGCATGTGAATCGCCACTAGATCATGATCTTCAAACATTTTCACTCTAGCAAAATTTGGTTTTGCAAATAATTTAAGCATTTGCTTGCGTTCTTTTTCATTTTTTAATCTTTTCAAATTTACGTTAACGTGATTTCGTACATTTTCCATTGTTTTTCCAAAAACTGAATTATTCATGAGTTTAAAAAAATCTTTTTCAAAATCACTCGTTGCGTTTTTTCTGAGTAGAGTGTTTTTATCAATGTATGATTTCTCCCAACATGATTGATTAAATTCTAATACTTTATGAATTTTAGTTAGTTTCATACCTAGTTGTAAATATAATTGTAAATTACGATAATGAAGTACATATTTTGTTTTATTACCTAAATTTGGAACTAATTTTTCAGCGTTTGGAGCAGGTTTACCAGCTAATAGCTCAAGTTGATACGGTGACATGTATTCTTTCGGTATTATTATTAACGACTCTGGCGCGAGTGGAAATGCATTGTGAGAATCGTGTAATTCTTTAGGATATTCTAAATCAACTTCTAGAATGTAACCTTTACTAGATTCTGATGAAATTGATTTTATATCTAACTCGTCAATTTCATATCTAGTCATCCATTTAAAATTACCCGTTGGTAAAGGTTGACTCATCGCCCAGCCGTATAAATTATTCGCGTCTAAATACATAATGTAACTCGTTGGTTTTGTTTTATCATAACCGGGTATATAAGGATTGTTTGCTTTTGCATGTCTTTTGCTTACCATACACGTTCCTCCTCGTGTACCTTTTTCTATTAATAAATGCATGTCAATATCTGTCAATAAATCTAAAGTTTGTTTTGAATGTTTTAATAAAGCATCCCAACTTGATCCAGGACTCGTGTAGTAATTAGCTGGATCTAAACCGTATTCTTTCATACTAGTAGTTCGAAAATTTTCAAACACATCCGCTAATAAGCAAGTATCAGTATGCACGTACAAATCGTGATAATCTCCTAAATTTTTACAATTAAATTTAGTCCAAACCTTCTTTGCATGCTCATATTCTTCTTTAGTAATATGAACGTTGTTTAAACTACTATAAAAATCTTTTTGTAAAGGAATTTGTTCTTCTTCAAATCTTTTAAAACTATCCATATACTCATAAGGATAAATACCCTTGATTTTTAAAAGATTACATTTTTCTAAATCAGGTTCAATCTTTTTACTAATACGAAAAGATTGATTAGATTCTACGAGTTTATCTAGCGATGTTGCTAAAAATTGAAAACTATCGAGAAATCGTAGTTGTCCGATTGAAAAAGAAATATACTTTTCCATATTGTTTGGAATACACGTTAGATTTCTTCGCGTTTGACTTATGGCTTGCATAATAAGATACGAGTCGTAACCTCGTAAATTATGAAATATGACCGGAATAAAAGTTTTGTATGGTTTTATTTTTAGTTTTAAATTACATTTATTATGCGCAGCGCCTCTATATTTACCGGTAATGTGGCAATGATCTCGTACTTTTTCATAACCTCTTTTTAATTCTTTTACTTCTTTAAATTTTTTAGTGTATTCTTTCTTTAATTCTTTTAAATTTTTAATGTATTCTTTCTTTAATTTATCGTCGTCTTCTTTCTTTAATTCATTGTATTCTTTCTGATAATATAATTCATCGTTAATTTCTTTCATACAAACATCACAATTACATTTTTCATTACGAATGTGTAAATTATTTTCTTTTTCACAAATCCAACACTTGTTAGCATTTTTAAAATCTTCTTCATCTTCTTCAGTCATTATTATTTTAAGAGGGTTTGCAAATATCTCGTTGATGTTTTCTTCTTCTTTTTGTAATTCATTTAAAAAATGTTTTGCGGCATCTTCTCCCCTATACGTAACGGGAGAACAAGTTTTACCGTCGCATCGAACTATAATGTATGAATAACCGCAAACGATGTGTTCTTGTAATTTTTTAGTATTTTTTTTTTCTTTTTCATCTTTAATATTTTTAATTATACTTTCAAAGTCGGCGTATATGACAAAAGGAACTTTCATCTTTTTATGAATATTTTTATACTTTAGCGTATCGTTTTTTCCCTCTTCAGGCATTGTAATCACACTTGGTTTACCATTAACTCCCTCACACATTTCTACGTGATCTTCAATATATGCTTCTGTTGAAAAACCCTGTAAACATCTTACGCAAAAATGTTTACATTCTTTATGTTTTGTTTGATCAGAAAGTAATCTATTTACATCTTTAATCCAAACTTAGTGAGATTTTCTTTTTTCTTCTTCTTCTTTATGTATTAATAATAAATTTATACGATTTATAGTTTTAGGTTGCTCGCTGAGCTGGTAAACTACAAACTTATTTTTTTCAAAACCAAAAACGTTTATTGCCAAGTTATTTTTGTTTCTCTACTTTTTTTATTTGATCGATCGGGGTTGGAAAATCAATATTTTTTAAATTTAAACCGTCTTCTTTTGGATACACAGAAGTTCTTTCTGGATGATTTTTCACAAGAAAAAGAGCGCTTCGAAGCGCCCATCGAAAACATTCGTCGTCGTCTTTGTTTTGTACGTTAATGCACGCTTTTTAGTTTTTTATATATTTTGGTAACTCAATATGAGAACTACCGTGAAAAGGTTGATATTTCTTATAAATAATACTCATTTCTACGATACGATCTACAATCCATCCAGAACCGTTGTGTGTCCACTTTTCTAAAGCCTCTTGAATTTGTGAAAAAACAGTATTTAGTACATTTTCAATATCATTCAAATTTAATAAAACAATTTGCCTATTATTATGAAAAATTGGCCATGCGGTATCTATATTACCATCTACTCTTTCTTTATGTAATCTAATACGTATATATATCATAAACTTAAATGATTTAAAATATTGCAAGTCTATACCAAACTTGGCTATAATCTTAGGTTTTACCGCTTCCCAAAATATGTTTAAATCTCCTTCTTTGCTATGATCAAACGGTACAAACAACCATCGCTCACGTAATATTCTTCCACCATCAATTGGTGGTTCGTCAAAAGCTAACTCGGGTTCTAAACCGCGAAACCTTTTAATAGCAATTATATAACCCTCTTTAATAAACTCTCCTCTTCTCCTGCGAAAATGTTCTGATACAACAATATTATTTATTCTTACGTACTCTTTAAGTTCAGCTAAATTTAATTTAGATAATGGTTTTGGTTTATGTTGACGTAAATACTTTTTTACAGCTTCGTAATACATGTAAGATCGTTTATCTATTTTACCCTTGCTATTTTTAGTAAAAATTATTTCTCCAAAGTGTTCTCGTGAAAATCTTTTTAATTCTGATAATCTCCATTTCGATAAATATTTATTATTTTCCATGCTCTCTTTAATATAGTTTTAGATAATAATTTTTTCTTTTTTTTCAAATTTTTTATCTCATTTTTTAAAACTTACTTTTTAAATTTATTATCTCAATTTTTAAAGTATGATTTTATATATGTATATTTACTGTAAACGAGACGTTTTCAACAACAATTCTTTCATCACTAAATTATATTTTCGTCTAGCTTTTCCTTCTACAACTTTTAAACGATTATAACGATTTATTAATACTTTATTATAACGATTTATTAATACTTTATTAGCACATCGGGTGCAAAAATTTGTCAACGTCTTTGTGCCTTTTTCACATCTTGAACACGCAACGGGAATACGTTTACCTTCCTTAATACGACTCCTATGTAATCCACAAAATATACCTCCACACACACTAGTGATACAACACTTGTCCGTTTTACCAACTAAAAGCCATTCGCAAGGAATAATTAATTTACATTTTTTATTCTCTAAACTTTTTGTTGTCATCTTTAGTTTATATCAACATAATTGTTTTTAATTTTTCAATTTTTTTATGTCAGTTTATAAGTATCCCCTTTTTTGATAGATAGATAAATAAAATTTCTCCCCTATACCTACCCGAAACATTCTTACTATCTTTAAATGACGTCATCAATATTTTTATGACGTCATCATCTTTAGCATACTTATCGTCAACATAAAAGGGAATTCCCCATAAAAATCAGTTCTGAGTAAAAGTGATCCTAAAAATATCTTTTTTTAAGTAGGTGGCCCAGGATCCCCATCTGACATACTACTCATGGACATACACGTACTATACAGGGTGTCCCCATAAAAAGTATACCGAGATAAAAATTACTGTAACGGCAAAACTACTTTATATACATGTATGGGAAAGAGAAATATATCTCTAGAAAGGGCAGAATGTCCTCTTTGCAATGGTATACAGCTTGTGATGTTATTGACACAGATGAGTGGACAAACTAGACAGATGTTAAGGGTACTGAAAGCAGGACTGTGACAAGTTTGCATATTTGAATAACAAAGCTCAACCATGCAAGTGTGCAGAATACCAAATGCCTTTGCTTTTTCAACACATTCTTGAAAACAAGGAATGTACCTAAAACAATGTAATCTGCTTTGTTTTCGCTACTTACAATGTACCTCAAAAGTTTAATGTGCTGTGCCCTCCACATGGCCACCATTCCTGTCAATGCACATCTGACATCTTCGTAACATGTCCCTTACTGCTCGTCTGATCATTCCAGGGTCTTGATGGAGATTATCGACTTCTTCCACTATTCTTGCACGTAACTCCTGAACATTGGCTGGGGGTGTAGTGAAAATTTTGTTCTGCAGGTCACCCCATAAAAAGAAATCGCATGGTGTCAAATCCGCGAACGTGGTGGCCATTCAACCTCATTGTAAACAGCAATTACTCTGTTCCCAAAAAGTTCTGCCAGACGTTGCCTCACAGCAACAAGTCTGTGAGGTGGGGCGCCATCCTGAGCCCACCACACCCTCCTGAAAGCTCCACGTCGTTGTCTCGGGAAGATCTGTTCCATTGCTGGCACCACAGATTCATTAATCAGATTCAAATAGTCCTGTCCATTTAAATTTCCTTGGAAGAAAAATGGTCCTAATAATGATCCATTACCACACATTCCAACCCATACATTCACCCTCTCCCTGCTCATGTTTCGCTCATAGGACGCAGCTGCAGGTGGATTACGACGTTCAGCATACACATGCTCGTTATGGAAGTTAACTGTTCCATTCATGCAAAAACCTGCCTCATCTCCAATGATAAAGAATTGAAGAAACTGTTCATCCCTGTTACATTTATCCAAAAACCACCGTGAAAATGTGACTCTTCTGTCATAATCTGCTTGCAGGAGTTGATGCTGAACATGGATGTGATAGGGATGAAGGTGTAAATCATTTCGTGTGATGTTGTTGAACGTTGAATGTGGTATACCAGTACCATTTCTCCTGCTGCTAATCCTTGGGTTTCTTTCAACTGCTTCTCTTACCAATTCGATGTTTTCCTGAGACCTTCCAGTTCGTGGACGTCCAGATCGACCTGTGTTACGGTTTAAACTTGTGCCATGTTCGCCATACTTTTTAAAATTTTTCCAGATAGTCCGTTTTGTTGGCGGTTCCCTGTCCGGGAAACGAATCCTGAAGGCATTTTGAGTTGCAACATAACTTTTTGTTTCATGGTACTTCTGGACAACAAATGCCCTCTGCTCAACTGTGAACTGGACCATGTTTGCTGATGAAGTGAAAGTTTCCTACAGCATGCAATGCTTTTGCTGCATCCAGTAAGCACATTACACAATGCAGGTAGGATGAACATTCATGTGTTGAAAAAGCAAAGGCATTTGGTATTCTGCACACTTGCATGGTTGAGCTTTGTTATTCAAATATGCAAACTTGTCACAGTCCTGCTTTCAGTACCCTTAACATCTGTCTAATTTGTTCACTCATCTGTGTCAATAACATCACAAGCTGTATACCATTGCAAAGAGGACATTCTGCCCTTTCTATAGATATATTTCTCTTTCCCATATATAAAGTAGTTTTGCCATTACAGTAATTTTTATCTCGGTATACTTTTTATGGGGACACCCTGTACATAGCACGGATCGTTAATGACATGACAAACATTGTAAATGTCACTCGTGGCTAATGAACTTTTATTGTTTCTGTTACATGGACATACACGTACTATACATTGCACGGATCGTTAATAACATTACAAACATTGTAAATGTCACTCGTGGCTAATGAACTTTTATTGTTTCTGTTACAGGGACATACACGTACATGTACTATACATAGCATGGATCGTTAATGATATTACAAACATTATAAATGTCACTCGTGGCTAATGAACTTTTGTTGTTTCTGTTACATGGACATACACGTACTGTACATTGCACGGATCGTTAATGATATTACAAACATTGTAAATGTCACTCGTGGCTAATGAACTTTTATTGTTTCTGTTACAGGGACATACACGTACTATACATAGCACGGATCGTTAATGATATTACAAACATTGTAAATGTCACTCGTGGCTAATGAACTTTTATTGTTTCTGTTACATGGACATACACGTATTGTACATAGCACGGATCGTTAATGATATTACAAACATTGTAAATGTCACTCGTGGCTAATGAACTTTTGTTGTTTCTGTTACATGGACATACACGTACTATACATTGCACGGATCGTTAATGACATTACAAACATTGTAAATGTCACTCGTGGCTAATGAACTTTTATTGTTTCTGTTACATGGACATACACGTACTATACATTGCACGGATCGTTAATGATATTACAAACATTGTAAATGTCACTCGTGGCTAATGAACTTTTATTGTTTCTGTTACGTGGACATACACGTACTGTACATAGCACGGATCGTTAATGATATTACAAACATTGTAAATGTCACTCGTGGCTAATGAACTTTTATTGTTTCTGTTACATGGACATACACGTACTGTACATAGCACGGATCGTTAATGATATTACAAACATTGTAAATGTCACTCGTGGCTAATGAACTTTTATTGTTTCTGTTACATGGACATACACGTACTATACATACAGTACCAGCCACAAGTAATTCCAAACACTCGCGGGTAACATGCGTGCGCCATCGAGTGCGTGGCGGGTAGCCACGCGAAAAACCCGCGGGGGCACGGGGAGCCACGGAAAACTTGCAGGCCGTGTCGGGGGATCTGCGTGGCCACGAGAAACCAAGGCAGCTAAGCAACGTTAGTTTTCACAACCATTGCCCAGCGGAGGATCACTGATTCGTACAACAATTTGTTATTAACGGGGGGTATGACTACACTCTTTATTTGGGCGGACGACATCTGTTTACGTGTATGTATAAATTTCGACAGGAATGACGCGGTGTTATCTTTACAGGTTTTTGGTCTGCATTCAGGCCTTCATTAATTGACCAAATTCAAGTTTTCATTTTTTAATATAGTTTAAACACAATTTAAAACAACACAATTTGTAGACGTACGTCATTGTATACATACGTTTGTTTTTTAGTTTCGTTTTAGTTTTACTGCCTCAGCCACGGACCATTAAATATCCGTAGTAGTCTTTTGCGGTTTCAAATAATCTGCAACAAACGTCTTTGCGCAAGACTAAAACCTGTATGTACTGAGTAACCTCGATCTTGTTCCACTGAATATTATTATAGTGATTAGTGTGTTGCACACGATATTGCATGCATGGGAAACAACCTAACCTCGTCCCCAGGGATTTCGATAGTTAAATACCGTTCAGTGAAAAGCGTGTGCTGCATTCAGTAGGGAAGCAGAGTATAGGCCATCCGAATTTATTCATCGGTAAAATTACTACATGTAACTCCATATCCATGATATAGGCATTATAGTATAGAGAGGTACTAAGTTTCAGATCTGAAGTACAAAGTAACACATTAGCTTTTTCCACGAGGGTCTAGGAGGAAGCACGAGGTAGACCGTGGGGACTCCAATTTCTGAACAAAAATGTGACTAGACTGATCCCCTCAGGCCTGGCCCTGTGGCCCATGCGTTAAATGGATTTCAATTGATAAGTTATGATGCGGTATGATACAGACGGAACCAGTGTGGAGTAGCGCTGGCGTATCTACCAACTAACGTCACTCTTTATCACTTAAATAAGTTCTGATCTCCACTGTGCGTGCCGGTGCCCGGTGACGCGTCTTTGCAAGCCTCGAAATGTACTGTGATCTTCCGACTATATAATCTCGTCCCCACCCATGGCAAATGTGCAGTATCTGTATTCCTCAATCCCACAGCTTTCTCGCCAGAAACTAGAAGATTACATTATCCACAAATATAAATCTTGGCTCCGTAAATGAAGTTTGCATTGCAGCACTACATGAACGTTTTTCGACTGATGGATCAACTATGATAATAACGTCATGCAAACATTCCCTAAAACGTTTAAAAACGTTAAATCGACGATATTTATTAAGCAAAAAAGACCAACCGTGCCATCAAACAAACATCAATGTTATTTAATTTGACAAAAATAATAAACCGGTCTAACAGAAATGGAGGAACATGAGCTACAGGTAAACCTTCGTGGAATGTTATTGAACTCCCATAATGATACCGTGACAGACCCAACTGTAACGTTTTATTGCACATACATTTTACTTGTCATGTAGAGGTAATCAATGGTGGAACAGGACAAAACCAATCTACATTCCAACTGTGAAAACGGAGAAATTATCAGTAAATCAACCAGGCCTTAATTATTTAATAATACAAAGAAAATGTTTAAAATGCAATTTGTCATAGAACCCAACTTACAGTACCATGCGGCATCAGAAAATTAACCGACAGTAGCTTTCTAATAAATACATGTATTGTTAAGCAGATCGTATCCTAAAACTCTAAGCCTGTGATTAATGAGGCATTAGCCGCAAAACGCCATTTACTACAATTATTGACTCATGCTAATAAAACTCGCAGATAAGCAAGCATGTTTTAACAGGGATTTTAAATGAAACAAATCTTCCTTTGCATGTACCGCTATGAAGCTCAACGTTGCAACCATTTCATTCATTTAAAATTACCCATATTTAAATAGACGTTCGCCCCGATCTACATTATGCTCTTGAATGACGCTCAGTTCGTGGCCGTGGGCTTCCGTGCCGTGCCGTGGGCTTCCGTGCCGTGCCGTGTACCGCGCTGTGTATCGTTGCAGTTGCCCGCAAAGCCCACGCAAAACTACCCGACACGCCACGAGCTTCGCTCGAAGGCCCACGGCAATTACCCGCGTGGCTGCGTGGCGCCCCGTACCCGGCACGCAATTTACCCGCCACGTCACGGATACTCCACGGGGGTAAATGGAATTACTTGTGGCGGGTACTGTAGCACGGATCGTTAATGACATTACAAACATTGTAAATGTCACTCGTGGCTAATGAACTTTTATTGTTTCTGTTACATGGTCATACACGTCTTATACATAGCACGGATCGTTAATGATATTACAAACATTGTAAATGTCACTCGTGGCTAATGAACTTTTATTGTTTCTGTTACAGGGACATACACGTACTATACATTGCACGGATCGTTAATGATATTACAAACATTGTAAATGTCACTCGTGGCTAATGAACTTTTATTGTTTCTGTTACATGGACATACACGTCTTATACATAGCACGGATCGTTAATGATATTACAAACATTGTAAATGTCACTCGTGGCTAATGAACTTTTATTGTTTCTGTTTCATGGACATACACGTACTATACATAGCACGGATCGTTAATGATATTACAAACATTGTAAATGTCACTCGTGGCTAATGAACTTTTGTTGTTTCTGTTACATGGACATACACGTACTGTACATAGCACGGATCGTTAATGATATTACAAACATTGTAAATGTCACTCGTGGCTAATGAACTTTTGTTGTTTCTGTTACAGGGACATACACGTACTATACATAGCACGGATCGTTAATGACATTACAAACATTGTAAATGTCACTCGTGGCTAATGAACTTTTGTTGTTTCTGTTACAGGGACATACACGCATTGCAATGTAGCACGGATCGTTAATGATATTACAAACATTGTAAATGTCACTCATGGCTAATGAACTTTTATTGTTTCTGTTACATGGACATACACGTACTATACATTGCACGGATCGTTAATGATATTACAAACATTGTAAATGTCACTCGTGGCTAATGAACTTTTGTTGTTTCTATTACATGGACATACACGTACTATACATAGCACGGATCGTTAATGATATTACAAACATTGTAAATGTCACTCGTGGCTAATGAACTTTTGTTGTTTCTATTACATGGACATACACGTACTATACATAGCACGGATCGTTAATGATATTATAAACATTGTAAATGTCACTCGTGGCTAATGAACTTTTGTTGTTTCTGTTACATGGACATACACGTACTGTACATTGCACGGATCGTTAATGATATTACAAACATTGTAAATGTCACTCGTGGCTAATGAACTTTTGTTGTTTCTGTTACAGGGACATACACGTACTGTACATAGCACGGATCGTTAATGATATTACAAACATTGTAAATGTCACTCGTGGCTAATGAACTTTTGTTGTTTCTATTACATGGACATACACGTACTATACATAGCACGGATCGTTAATGATATTACAAACATTGTAAATGTCACTCGTGGCTAATGAACTTTTGTTGTTTCTGTTACATGGACATACACGTACTGTACATTGCACGGATCGTTAATGATATTACAAACATTGTAAATGTCACTCGTGGCTAATGAACTTTTGTTGTTTCTGTTACAGGGACATACACGTACTGTACATAGCACGGATCGTTAATGATATTACAAACATTGTAAATGTCACTCGTGGCTAATGAACTTTTGTTGTTTCTGTTACATGGACATACACGTACTATACGTAGCACGGATCGTTAATGACATTACAAACATTGTAAATGTCACTCGTGGCTAATGAACTTTTGTTGTTTCTGTTACATGGACATACACGTATTATACGTAGCACGGATCGTTAATGATATTACAAACATTGTAAATGTCACTCGTGGCTAATGAACTTTTGTTGTTTCTGTTACATGGACATACGCGTACTATACGTAGCACGGATCGTTAATGACATTACAAACATTGTAAATGTCACTCGTGGCTAATGAACTTTTGTTGTTTCTGTTACATGGACATACACGACATTATGAGTAACGGATCGTTAATGACATTACAAACATTGTAAATGTCACTCGTGGCTAATGAACTTTTGTTGTTTCTGTTACATGGACATACACGTACTATACGTAGCACGGATCGTTAATGATATTACAAACATTGTAAATGTCACTCGTGGCTAATGAACTTTTATTGTTTCTGTTACATGGACATACACGTACTATACATTGCACGGATCGTTAATGATATTACAAACATTGTAAATGTCACTCGTGGCTAATGAACTTTTGTTGTTTCTGTTACATGGACATACACGTACTATACATAGCACGGATCGTTAATGATATTACAAACATTGTAAATGTCACTCGTGGCTAATGAACTTTTGTTGTTTCTATTACATGGACATACACGTACTATACATAGCACGGATCGTTAATGATATTATAAACATTGTAAATGTCACTCGTGGCTAATGAACTTTTGTTGTTTCTGTTACATGGACATACACGTACTGCACATTGCGGATCGTTAATGATATTACAAACATTGTAAATGTCACTCGTGGCTAATGAACTTTTATTGTTTCTGTTACATGGACATACACGTACTATACATAGCACGGATCGTTAATGATATTACAAACATTGTAAATGTCACTCGTGGCTAATGAACTTTTGTTGTTTCTGTTACATGGACATACACGTACTATATACATAGCACAGGTCGTTAATGATATTACAAACATTGTAAATGTCACTCGTGGCTAATGAACTTTTGTTGTTTCTGTTACATGGACATACACGTACTGTACATTGCACGGATCGTTAATGATATTACAAACATTGTAAATGTCACTCGTGGCTAATGAACTTTTGTTGTTTCTGTTACAGGGACATACACGTACTGTACATAGCACGGATCGTTAATGATATTACAAACATTGTAAATGTCACTCGTGGCTAATGAACTTTTGTTGTTTCTGTTACATGGACATACACGTACTATACGTAGCACGGATCGTTAATGACATTACAAACATTGTAAATGTCACTCGTGGCTAATGAACTTTTGTTGTTTCTGTTACATGGACATACACGTATGAACATAGAGAAGATCAATAATGAAATTAAAAAAATTGTAAATGTCACTCTAGGCTAATGAACTTTTGTTGTTTCTGTTACATGGACATACGCGTACTATCGTAGTACGGATCGTTAATGACATTACAAACATTGTAAATGTCACTCGTGGCTAATGAACTTTTGTTGTTTCTGTTACATGGACATACCGTATTATCGTATACGGATCGTTAATGATATTACAAACATTGTAAATGTCACTCGTGGCTAATGAACTTTTGTTGTTTCTGTTACATGGACATACACGTATTATACGTAGCACGGATCGTTAATGATATTACAAACATTGTAAATGTCACTCGTGGCTAATGAACTTTTGTTGTTTCTGTTACATGGACATACACGTACTATACGTAGCACGGATCGTTAATGACATTACAAACATTGTAAATGTCACTCGTGGCTAATGAACTTTTGTTGTTTCTGTTACATGGACATACACGTACTATACGTAGCACGGATCGTTAATGACATTACAAACATTGTAAATGTCACTCGTGGCTAATGAACTTTTATTGTTTCTGTTACATGGACATACACGTACTATACGTAGCGCGGATCGTTAATGATATTACAAACATTGTATACATGTATGTCACTCGTGGCTAATGAACTTTTATTGTTTCTGTTACATGGACATACATGTACACGTACTAATAGGGGCAATTCCATGTCATGGACATTACGTTTTGGGACATTTTTAAAACTTTACATGTCAGTTAAAAAAAATTAAAAGTTTTGATTGATTGTTTTGTGTTGGATACTTGTAACCTGTGTTCTAATACTTCAAATGATACTATGTCTTTTAAATAGTTTTAATTAATTAATGAGTATGAGTATTGCAAACGAGCGTCATGGACATTCTGAAAACGGAAGTGAGTTTCTGAACAACACAATCAATTTCAAAACTCTGTGAAGTTTAAGTTCCAAATTTTTAAAACTCATTTTTATTTTGTTAACAGGGAAACAGTTAACATAAAAATTAATAACATTTTTAGGAACAACTTTCAACTTTCTCGTTTTACATGTTAATGAAGTGTCATGGACATTACATTTTGGCATATTTTTGGCGTCATGGACATTATGACCAACTTGTTTAATGGTACGTCATCTTATCACTGTTGTTTACATTATGCTGTAACCCCTTGCCTTTGATATGTATATTACACATTGTCAAGTATCTCTCTTCTCCATTTGTAACCTCTCCCACACATTTCTTGAACCAGAGCTCCCCTTAGCATCTCACTGAAACCCCGCCCTCATGATCACCCCTTTTGTACATTTATAAGTATAACTCTTTCCTTTGTGATTTACCATAGTTATCTTATCTTTCCTTCCTAATTATCATTCCCAATTGTAATCCTCTTTGTTGTTTTTTATTTTCTCAAACTAATGTGATTGTTTTCAACAGTAATATGAAGTGCTCGCAAAAAAATGTAATGTCCATGACGCTCGTTAGGACAATTGTAATTAATTTAATTTTTTTTTTCATACATTAAAGGATTAGCCCCTAAAAACTAGCTTTGCATATGAAGTCTCATAAAAATATCTCTTATTGGCTTTAGAGGAAACTAAACGAGCCTCATTAGCCTGAAAATAGCGTTATCATACAGTAAAACGTCTCAACAATTTAGAACAAGCACCTCCAGTTTTATGTTTTTAGTCATAAAAATTTAAAATATCTTTTATAATGTAACCAGGGGAGCGGATTGAAAAGTTGCATTGTATTATACATTTGCATATTAGGATCATTCCATTGTTTTAAAAGGGTATATAAGCAGTATGTGTAATGTCCATGACAAAAAAAATGTAATGTCCATGACGCTCGTTAGGACAATTGTAATTAATTTTTTTTAAATTTTCATACATTAAAGGATTAGCCCCTAAAAACTAGCTTTGCATATGAAGTCTCATAAAATGATCTCTTATTGGCTTTAGAGTGGGAAACTAAACGAGCCTCATTAGCCTGAAAATAAGCGTTATCATACAGTAAAACGTCTCAACAATTTAGAACAAGCACCTCCAGTTTTATGTTTTTAGTCATAAAAATTTAAAATATCTTTTATAATGTAACCAGGGGAGCGGATTGAAAAGTTGCATTGTATTAACATTTGCATATTAGGATCATTCCATTGTTTTAAAAGGGTATATAAGCAGTATGTGTAATGTCCATGACAAAAAAAATGTAATGTCCATGACGCTCGTTAGGACAATTGTAATTAATTTTTTTTAAATTTTCATACATTAAAGGATTAGCCCCTAAAAACTAGCTTTGCATATGAAGTCTCATAAAAATATCTCTTATTGGCTTTAGAGTGGGAAACTAAACGAGCCTCATTAGCCTGGAAATAGCGTTATCATACAGTAAAACGTCTCAACAATTTAGAACAAGCACCTCCAGTTTTATGTTTTTAGTCATAAAAATTTAAAATATCTTTTATAATGTAACCAGGGGAGCGGATTGAAAAGTTGCATTGTATTAACATTTGCATATTAGGATCATTCCATTGTTTTAAAAGGGTATATAAGCAGTATGTGTATGTGTAATGTCCATGACGTAATGTCCATGACAAAAAAAATGTAATGTCCATGACGCTCGTTAGGACAATTGTAATTAATTTTTTAAATTTTCATACATTAAAGGATTAGCCCCTAAAACTAGCTTTGCATATGAAGTCTCATAAAAATATCTCTTATTGGCTTTAGAGTGGGAAACTAAACAGCGTAAAATGTCATGGACATTACATTTCATAAATGGTCATTAAGGGCTAATTTAAACGAGCCTCATTAGCCTGAAAATAGCGTTATCATAAAACGTCTCAACAATTTAGAACAAGCACCTCCAGTTTTATGTTTTTAGTCATACAAATTTTAAATATCTTTTATAATGTAACCAGGGGAGCGGATTGAAAAGTTTAACAAAAGTAGGACAAAAAATCACGAATTAGCCTCATTAATTTATTTTTTAAATAACGACGGAAAATACTGCAAACAAAAGAAAAAACACAAACAAAATGCAGATTTGGATTGCCCAGCTATCATTCTTACGAACTAAGTTAACAATTCTGCCATGAATTTGATTCCAAAATTTTGGGTCCAGGACACTTTTTGATGGAATTGCCCATAGCACGGATCGTTAATGATATACAAACATGGTAAATGTCACTCGTGGCTAATGAACTTTTGTTGTTTCTGTTACATGGACATACACGTACTATACGTAGCACGGATCGTTAATGATATTATAAACATTGTAAATGTCACTCGTGGCTAATGAACTTTTGTTGTTTCTGTTACATGGACATACACGTACTATACGTAGCAGGGATCGTTAATGATATTACAAACATTGTATATGTCACTCGTGGCTAATGAACTTTTATTGTTTCTGTAACATGGACATACACGTACTATACGTAGCAGGGATCGTTAATGATATTACAAACATTGTATATGTCACTCGTGGCTAATGAACTTTTATTGTTTCTGTTACAGGGACATACTACTGTATGTATAGCACAGATTGTCATGGCTAATGAACAGCTTAATGTTTTTGATTCCATTTCAGGCATACAATGTAAAGCATGGATTGTTAGTTGCCATAACAACATTTGTCTTGAATTATTTTCAGACATTCTTTTTAAAAA
The DNA here is from genome assembly GCA_029582265.1 of Zoroaster sp. YZ-2022. Lineage (NCBI taxonomy): Eukaryota > Metazoa > Echinodermata > Asteroidea > Forcipulatida > Zoroasteridae > Zoroaster > Zoroaster sp. YZ-2022. The sequence goes on along the minus strand of CM055821.1, from coordinate 13,303,263 downwards.
GCAAATTAGGCTAATCAGTATTATGATCCAACCCCTTTCAAACTATCTAATTAATTTATCTTTTATACAATAGATTCAACGAGCCACAGTGACCACGATCCCTTTGAAAGGTAAGATATTTTGAAAAATTTGAATATATTTTTAAAAATTCCCATTATTTTTGTGTGTGTAGTGTGTTATAATATTAATGCCTTGTAAGTGTATTATGTTATTTGAGTTTATTTCGATTTGAATTTTTACCATTCTAGTAAGATCAAAACTTGAAAAAATGGTTTGTGTGTATGTTTTGTTTTTCAGCCAAAGTTATTGCTCATGGACGAAACCACTGTGAAGATAAATTAATTATCGGTTGTTCAGATGGTAAATTGGTGAGTTTCTTAACATTCAAATGATTTCAGTTATAGCAAGTTTATCCCTTTTAATTAGTATTTTGTAGCATATGTTCATTTCAAACCTCTAGTTTTTGAGAAAACAACGAAGAAATTTGACCTAACAATTCCTGTTTTTATTGACTTATCTGTTATGTTTTCGGCAGGTACTTTATGATGAGAGTAAAAGAGTCACTCAATTTGTACAGTCAGATTTGGTAAGAATTTTTTTGTTCCAAAACTTCTTCCATGTTGTGTGGCACTGTTTGGCAGAATCACATGTCATAATAATAACCCTAACCTTCCCAAATCCTCCAAAATCCTCTTTGCTAAAGTGAAGGATTTTGTAGGATTGAGGTTACATGCTACATACTCTTTGCTAAAGTGAAGGATTTTGGAGGATTGAGGTTATTAGGCATACTTGCTTTTCCATGGTACACATGTACATGTACATCCATGTTTGTTGTAGTGATTGCAAGGTCAGTGCTTGGGTCAGTGGACACTGTTTATTTCTCCATGCATGCAGGGAGGGTCCCTGGCCATGTACATGTATCACAGATTAGAAACACATGTGTGCATACATATCATGTGCTTGCTTTACTACTGAAGGATTTTAGAGGATTCAGGTCATGTGCAAGCAAATGAGCCTAGGGAGTTAGGGTTAATATTGTCATTTAATATATAGCGCCTTTTCCCAAAGGTTTCAAATCACTTCAGTGCATTTTGCTGCTATTCCAGAAACAGCACATAGAACATAGAACATAGAACAGCCCTTTACGTTAATAGCATAGCGTCTCTTAATACCCTTTTTCGCAGAGCGGGTCACAAATAAGGTTTTATATGTTATTTAAGGAATTCTGAATCTTTATTTATACATAATCATATCTCGATCTAGTTCTGTGATTACTCTTTCTCTAACACAGATGCCGTCTCTGTTCATATGGCACCCCGGTGGTTGTCTCGTATTTGTGTCGGGCATTAAGGGAGAAATTCAGGTAATAAAGTCGACATGATCACATGGACCAGACTTTCAGTCCCTACCTGATCAAGTGGGTTTTTTTCTTTTCTTTTTCTTTTTTGTTCTTTTTCTTGGTATCCTGAAGGGGTTCAACAGGAGACAGATTCTATGTTTGTGTGTTTTGTGTTATTTTTGTGTGTGTGTTTATGGTACAAATAAAGGACTTAAAACAAAAGGGAACAACGGGTCCTCGGTTGACGATTATTGTTTGCAAATGTCCTTGGTTGAAAAATATATGTATAAATCAAATGGGATTCCAACAGCAGAAGAGGGGAACAATATGAGGTCCTTGGTTTACACCATAAACAAACATGATTGTGTGTGTTTATGTGGTTTTGGTTGTTGGGGGGGGGGGGGGGGAGCAAACACACTTCCTGAAATGTTTGCAGAATGTTTTTGGCTGTAGCCCTGCCCAATACCTGCTGGGTAAACCAGTGTTTTAATGAGTGAAAACAAGAGGAGAGATCTTCTAATCTGTCTGCCTTGATGTTGTTCCAGAAACACCAGGGCAAGACCCTTCTCTTTCACGATAAGTGTCCTGGGTACGTTTATACACATTACCCCACACAGGACCTCAAGCTTTATATCCCATTTGAAGGACACTGACTCTGATGGTATTAGGGCTGTCCCATGCATGCCCCAGGCTAGTCAGGCATCTTCAGGTAACTGTCCCAATAAAAGCAACAAAAGTTTGTCCCAAGGTGAACACTCATGATACACAAAATGATAATGGACTGAGATGAAGTTCGAAGTTTGAAAACAAGAGGAGAGATCTTCTAATCTGTCTGCCTTGATATTGTTCATACTGCAGTGTTTTGACATGGCCTTGAATCCTTTGAATCTACTCACTGTTGGGGAGAACTGCCGAAGTCTGCCGATGCTTCAAGTCTCCAAATATTTTAGGTGAGGAATGTCTGTTGGAGCTACTTACGCACTTATAAAGCTTCATCAAATAGATCAAATGACATGGGTGCTGTCAGTGACAGTACAAACCAGGATTTGGAAATAGGGTGTCCAAATTGTTATTCTTTGAAAAACAGGGTGTACAAATATTTAACATGCAATACTTTTGCATGTGTATTACAAATAAAACAAACGGTGTCCATCTGGTGAACAGGCTGTCCAAAAGACACTCAAAGGTATTGCTTGATAACACTCGGCTAACAGTGGACATTTAGTTCATTTGGATTGCTACCCTAGATACATATAGCCGTGCTCATTCATAAAAATGCTTTGTATTACTTTGTTTGTCTTTTATTTTATTATTTTTTTAAAAGATCCCCTGTCACGATTGGTACTCTGCAATGGAGCCACTCATCAAGTTTATCAGACTGTATTGCAGATGCACAAGACTCTCTCTTGCTCATTCTGGACGGGTGAGTACTCAGTCTTGAATCAAGGCTTTTGTATTGTACGGGAAGTGCTATTTTCTTTTTGTATTCCATAATGAGACTTTTGAGACACTAGATGACTATATATATATATATATATATATATATATATATATATATATCTCCTGAGGACGATCAGAGCATACTTGAGTTGTAACCTCCAGTTCTTTTCAGAACTAATTACTACTCAATATAGATTTTCACATGGTGTCACAGCAATTAGTCTTACTTATATGTGACCCAGGTAGAAATTGGGCCGAATTAGGAAAGAGGCAGTCGGCGACAAAGATCTTGGTTTCTTGGGCTGATTTATTCTGAATAATAATAATAATAATAATGTGTGGATTTATATAGCGCACGTATCCACCAACTAAGTGGTGCTCAAGGCGCATTATATTATTATCCCTGCTCATAAGGCTCATAAATCATTCCTGAAACCATCTCAGCTCCCTGGGGAGTATACAGCTCAATTGCTGCCATTTCTAGCGCATATAGAGCAAACCAACTCTGCCTTCACAGGTGCCCATTTAACCCCTGGGTTGAGAGAAGCAATTATGATTAAGTGTCTTGCTCAAGGACACAAGTGTCACGGCCGTGATTCGAACCCACATTATGTTGCCAACACCAGAACCCGAATCCGGTAAGCCAGACCGCTCGGCCACGACACCCCCTGAAGGAGTGAAGACAAGAAGATGTCGTTCAGTCTTCGATCAAGAATAATATTTCACAAAATATAATAATTAATTTAAAGAATTAAACAAGAAAATGAAATATAATACAATAATCTACAGTTCACGCCGAAATCTGGGCGGTACCTGCCATCTTGGAAAATTGGCGATATTATGCAAAACATTAAGAAAAGCTAGTTTTAGTAGGTTTCCGAGAAAATACCAGGTCTGCGATATTGCAACATTGATTAGTAAGATAACGATAACTGAAAACGATAATGAAGATATCTTGGAACTAATATTTACAAAATCAGGAATTTCGAAATCACTATGGCTTATAAATCAACTCAAAACTTACGTCAGTAACTAACAAAATGATATCGAGAATACAAAATATGAGTGATTGATAAGGGATACGGTGAGCTAATTTCTAAGTATATGAATGTTAAAAATAAAGTGAAATTACAAACGATTGTTACCTGAAGGGGTGAAGACAAGAAGATGTCGTTCAGTCTTTGATCAAGAATAATATGACGGGAAGGTGGAAGCGCGCGAAATGCAAAGCTAACATAGAGGGCGCTTCATTAATTTAAATAAGCCAAGTAAAGAAAAGATTACGTAACAGGGTTGAGTAAACTGAAAATTTAGACGGGGGGTCAGAAAACTAAGCATAAATTTCCATAACTGTCACATTATCCCCTTATTTAAAAAAATGTCGTCCTCGACATTACTCAATCGCAAAACAGTCAAGGTTATAGCACAAACATTGAGACTTCTCAATTCTAATGTGTTATATGTATTAAACACTAATTCTCCAAATAAACATACGACCGGCGCCTGGCCTTAAGTAAATTTAAAGAAGAGAGTATTCCATAAATCTAAATAGAACACAAATTAAAAGAGAAATCCCAACAAATCACAATTAATATTGGCTGAAATGCTGTTACTTAAATACAAAGTTTTAACCAAAATAGAAAGCTGTACACGATTACCTTCCTATTTGTTTGTTTATATCATAAAATAACTATTGTATTCCAAATGTCTTTGTTAAAACTTTCCAAGCTGTCTCAATAATTATATTGAACTATTGATCAAGTGAGAGTAATACCTCAACACGTGAAATAGCAACAACAACAACAACAAAAAACACAAATATTTACAAAATTTACGCTACATGTGTCGACCATTATAGTTAAAGTGCATGGGAATTTTAGATGGGACTGTGTTCTTGTAAAAGTCTAAGATAAACTTTTCTTCTTGTGTTTGCCATTGAAGGTTCCTTCCACTTTTCTACCAGCGTTGAGCTTTTCCTGATCTGACATTAACGGTTTAGCTCGATGCTGTTTTGTCTGTCCAAGGAAGTCATAGCTTAGTCGATCTACCGGTTTTCGAGTTCTGGTTGGTCTGGAACGAGGCGATGACAGATGGGATGTGCTTTTGGCGATATCAGCCTGGTCTATGCCTTCACTTGTATTGGTGGAAGGTTGAAAGGAGGAAAACACTGTGTTTTCTGTGGCACTTCCTTCTCGAGTGAGTTGTGGCGGCGACATTGGCGGTGATATCGGATTGTTCTCAGGTGTGTGGAGTATTTTCTGTGGAGTGAGCACTGGCGGTAATGGTGAATGAGATGTTGCTTCCATAGGGAGAAAAGCGATGTCAATCTCCTCATCACTTGTCTCATTGTCCATTACTGATATCTGGGGATGCTTCAACTCCTTTGTAGTCTCATTGGTTGAGATTTTTGCTTTTCTGATTTGATCCACCATCTTGTTTTCCTCTTCCACGGGGTCAAGAGGTTTCTGTGCACGGTCCTTTCTTTGCCATCGTCGATGGAGCGGACGGTGTACACAGGTATGTCTGGGTGTTTGGAAGTTACGACGTAAGGCTGAGGCTCCCATCGATCAGCAAGTTTGCAGGTTCCAATTAGATGTTTGTTCTGAATAAGAACCCTGTCTCCTGGACGTAGAGGAGCTACTTGGGTGCCTCTGTCGTACAAACGTTTCTGTTTAGCTTTCGCCTGTCTCACTAGGTCAGTGGCTTTCTTGTAGGCGCCTTGAAGTCTATCTCTCAGTCGTTCTGTGTACTCGTCGTAGTCGGGTGCTTCTTGTCCATTTGCCTTCAGACCAAACGTGAGATCTACAGGTAAGTTTGGATGTCGACCAAACATAAGATAAAATGGGGCATATCCTGTTGAGTCGTGGCAAGTTGAGTTGTACGCATGCGTCATTACTCCAACGTACTGCGTCCAGTCTTTCTTTTGGTCTTTCTCTAGTGTTCCAAGCATGTTGAGGAGGGTGTGGTTGAACCGTTCTGTAAGACCGTTCCCTTGTGGATGGTATGGACTTGCGGCTCTTTTGATTCCTGAGATTTTGTAGAGTTCCTTGATGAGGTGGCTTTCAGTTTCTCCCTTGGTCGGAGTGTATTCGAACAGGGAAGCCGTAGTTCTGTATGATCTTCTCCCACAGGACTTTTGCTACTGTGTCGGCTTTCTGGTCGCTGGTCGGGAAGGCCTCATGCGTACTTGGTAAAATGGTCGGTTATAACCAAAATGTTTTCATAACCTCCCTTGCTTCGCTCAAGTTTCAGGTAGTCAATACACAGCAGTTCCATTGGCTCGCTGGTGTTGATATTGACCAAGGGAACTCTGGTTTTAGTAGATGGAGTCTTTCTGAGACAGCATCTCTTACACCTTTCACACCAGAATTGGATGTCTTGTGCCATTTTAGGCCAGAAGAAGCGGTTTCTCGCCAGGTCTAGAGTTCTGTCATAGCCTAGGTGGCCAAAGTCATCGTGTAGACCTTTAATGACAGTGGACTTGTACTGCTGAGGGAGAGCTAGTTGGTATGAACTAGACCCATCAGACGTTTTTCTCACTCGATACAGTGCGCCATCTCTCATCTGCAGCTTTTCCCACTGCCGCAAGTAGCAAAGACATTCAGGACGTTCGTGGGTTCTCTCTGATGGATTTGGTTTTCTGCCTTTCTCCAAATAGTAAATTGCTCTGGAGATGTCTGGATCGGTTCTTTGTGCTGACATCAAGTCCTTGTGTGAGACTCGAGGTAGCTCATTTACAGTAACTGGAGTGTGGCTTTGCGTTATGACGTCACATCGGGCAGTGGGTGGCTCCATAAAGGGAAGCGATACTGGAGGTTGACTGCTACAGATGGCTTGAATAATATTTTTATTTTATTTTATTTATTTTATTACATTTTACACTGGCAATCAGATTACATCAATTAAATATAAAACCAAACCCTAATAAACTACAAATACACAAAAATTCATTTTAAACAAAGCCAGTGAATGGTAAGATAGAACAGGTGACCAGCACCTCTACAAGGCCATCCTACCACAAGAAACTCACTAAACATTATATACCTCTTTACACCCCCCCCACCCCCTCCCCGCCCCGTTACACCACTAGAGGGCCGCTGAAGCAAGTTAGGACGGAAAAGAACGAAAAAGACAACATTAAGCAACAAATTAAATACGCCGACAGAGAGAGCAATGGCAAAAGGACATCCATGTGCAAATATTATCTACCGAAAAACTGGAAGAAAATTTTGTTCTGTAAAACAGAGATATTTGAGATTTAAACGACGAAAGTGAAGTGGCAGATCTTGCTGCCAAAGCAAGTTGATTCCAGATTGGAACAATCCGCTGAAAATAAAAATATTTATGTGATTCAGTTTTATACCTAGGAACAGTTAACATATAAGGATCAGAAGAAAGTCTAGTGGTAGACGGCCTTGAGTTACATTAAAACTAACATAACGATCAATATTAAAATGTGTAATTTTACAATTAAAAAAATATATAAGATCACCAATTTCTCTTCTAAAAGACAACGGTAAAATGTCAAGACTATCCAATCGTGACTTATAGTCTTCCTCAGGATAATGCAGGATAAATTTTGTAGCCCGTCTTTGAACACCTTCAATTAATCTAATGTTACGTTTTGATGTTCCACTCCACACAGAACTACAATATTCAAGGTTACTTCTAATCAAAGTAGAATAAAGTGTTTTTGAAACTCGAACAGGAGCTTCATAGCCAATAGTACATTTAATCAACCCCATCATCTTATTACATTTGCCAACAATTTTATTAACATGATCATTCCAAACAAAACCCGAGGAAATCTCCACACCGAGATCCCGAACAGAATCAACCCGTTCGAGAGAAATGTTGTTTAATTTGTAATCAAAATATGAGATGGAATCGTGATTGCATCTTTCTGAAAGGACATCGAGGTTCGTGAGAAGTCAGAGTGTGGTTTACGAGAAAGGGCATCTGCTGCTGCGTTGTTTTTACCGGGCTTGTACTTTACCGTAAAGTCAAACTGGGATAAAGCTGCAACTCATCTTTGACCCGTTGCGTCAAGTTTAGCGGATGTGGTGACGTAGAGAAGAGGGTTATTGTCGGTCAGAACTGTGAACTTGTTACCCAGAAGGTAGTCTCGCAGCTTGTCCGGTATGGCCCACTTCATTGCCAGGAACTCTCTCTTGTGTGCAGGGTAGCGGGACTCTGCAGGGTTGAGCCCTCTGCTGATGTAAGCAATTACCCTCTCGGTTCCATTTTGTATCTGGCTAAGAACGGCTCCTAGTCCTACTCCTGATGCATCCATTTGCAGTATGAACGGTAGGTCATAGTCAGCATATGCCAGGATTGGAGGTGATGTCATGTATTTCTTCAATAGATCCATAGCCTTTTGACAATCGTCTGTCCAGACAAATGGCGGTGTTGTTGAAGGAGAATTTCGTTTGGATCCCCTCTTTCGTCTTCTTGGGTCGCCCGAGGTAAGCCTGTAAAGTGGAGAGACTATCTGTGCGTAACCTTTAATGAACCGACGGTAGTGTCCTGTGAAACCAAGAAATCTTCGCAGCTCTTTGCGGTTCGTAGGGGTTGGCCAGTCCTTCACTTGTGCGGTCTTGTCAGGATCAGTGGCTATGCCTTTGCCGGAAACAATGTGGCCGAGGTACCTCACTTCTTCTTGCAATAAGCTGCATTTTGAAGGTTTAAGTTTCAAGCCATGTTGTCTGAGACAGGAGAAGACTTTGCCAAGGCGCTCGATGTGCTCGTCGAAATTGGCTGAAAAGACAATTATGTCGTCGAGATAAAGTAGACAGGTAACATAATTCTGTTCTCCGACAGGCATGAGAATCTTCCGGATTTTTCCGGACCTCCGGATTTTTCACTTCAAAATATGTGGTCTCTGAGTTCAGTGTGAATTTGATATAATATTTGGGGGGTAGGTTGTATAGGGGTAAGCTCAGAAAACATGTGAAAAAAGTAAGTGAAAATTTAACTTTGTCACCCGATAAACTTAGCGATCTGTTTGATTGATGCCGCAGCCGGATAAAAAAGGAAGAGTGTCTGACTACTCACTGTATTATGTGTACGTATGTGTCCGTGTTTTTCCCCCTCTCTGAATGTTGACGTCACCGGAATACGCATGTACGGAGAATTTGTTTTAACAAAGAAGTACATTATACAACGATTCGCTTTATACACAACGCGGGGCACTGCGCAAAAGAGTATTGATCACAACCAAATTCTCTCTACGTTCCGTAGACTGTGATTAACAGTCCTACATGTATTTTTGTGTGTGTGGTGCGCGTGATGTATGCACCATAGTGCTAGCGCTGGACGTAGAACCGACTTACTATCAAGTCTATCTGCACACAGTCTTCGTGCGCGAGAGCAGGAACTTTCTATGCGATCGAGTTTGCAGACGATATAAATGGCGCTCAAACTTACTTACGTCCAGCGTGGTTCCGCCGTGGATGTTAATGAAATCGACAAAACTATATTTTATTATATTGGACAGGTCATAATGTACACAAAATCTTGCCAAAATTACAGGAGATGTTAATGAAGTTAATACCCAAAATAGCTATCCTTTAAGGATTTCATTTACCAAAATCCAAAAATTTCCTGGGATTATTATTTTTTTAATTTTATTTTTAAAATCCAAATTACAAGAGATTTCAATGATAAAAATATCCATATAGCCATCCTATAAGGTTTTCATATACCAAAATCTAATATAAGCCTGGATTATTTTTTCCTTCTTTTTTGCAAAACTCCATTCTCATGCCTGCTCCGAGGCAAGCCATCATTAGTCGTTGAAATGTGGCAGGTGCATTTGTTAACCCGAACGGCATCCTGTTGCATTCGTATAGGCCCATAGGTGTAGTGAAAGCCGTCTTTGGTATATCCTTCTCTTCCATCTGGACCTGCCAGTACCCTGAAGTAAGATCTAATGTTGAAAACAGGCGGGCTTTACCGAGGGCATCTAAAGCTTCTTCGATGCGAGGAAGAGGATATGCATCGCGTATGGTCTTGCTATTGAGTTGACGATAGTCGATGCATATACGTAGACTGCCATCTTTCTTGTATGCAATCACTATTGGTGAAGCGTAGGGGCTGTTGCTTCTCCGAATGACACCTGCTTCTTGCATTCCCTTAAGATGATCCTTAACTGCCTGATATTGTGACGGTGGAACTCGGCGATGTGGGAGTCTGAACGGATTATCATCTATAAGTGGGATGCGATGTTTGATTGTTGTGGTGCAGCCAAAGTCGAGGGAGCTCGACGAAAATACATCTCTATATTCATGAAGGAGACCAGCTAGCTGCCTCTTCTGTGTCTCGTTACCAAGCTTCGCCTTGGATAAGTCAAGGGATGGGATGACTCTTTCCGCTGTTGGACCACTGTGGTACTGATCAGGTTGGTCATCTGAAGCCGGTTGCTTGTCATCACTTCCTGTGTCAGCTTGGTCAGTGGGCGAGTCATCAGGACGAAGCGGTAAATCATCTATGCGTAAGATGGATGACAGCTGAGCCAGTCTGCAGTTGCGTCTAATGGTTATTGGTCTTGCAGAAATGTTGCAGAGTCTAACTGGTACTCGGCAGTTGGAACCAACATCGGCAATCATATTGCTGACCTTCAAACATGACGAAGAGTCTTGTGGAAAACTCTCAATAACAGCAGTGTAGGGAAGACCTCCTTGGCTGGGGGGTGTCTGGCAAATTATGTCGTCTTCTCTACCTGGTGGTATCACACGGTCAAACCGACCAATATACTTTGCGTAACCGATGACACCCTGTTGGTCACCTGGTTCAGAAGTAGTGGTGTTGCTAAATGCTGTGTGCCATGCAGAATTCTCTGTTTGTAGTTGGCTCAAGAAGTTTCTGCCCTTCGCTATCTGTTGATCTCGCATAGCAGCTCTGATTACATTGGTGCCTACCAGGACTGGAACTTCTCTTCTGTAGTTGTCTGTGGGTACGACAAAAGCCGGGACGTCTTCATAGACGATGTCCATTACCGTCAGGGATACTGGAATGACACCCAAGAAAGGTACTTTGTGTCCACTTGCACTTTCGATGGAGACTTCTGCTGGGATGAGTTGGATGCTGTGGAGCTTAGGGTGATTCTTCCACAAGTCATCAGTGATTGAAGTGATCTGAGAGCCGGAGTCTATTAAGGCTTTGTAGCTTACATCATTAATTTGGACGATATCTTCATTGTTTGGCATCTTGAGTTACTGATGAAAACTGCCGTAATGTTCTATTTGAAGGAGATATCAACGGGCTTGAGGTTTCTGGGCCTCCGCCGGCTCGCCCTGCTGCCGTGGGCCCTTGGGGTTTAAAGGAGCTCTGCGACAGCCTCGAGCGATATGTCCTTCTTGACCACACTTGTGGCAGATGAAGACTCGTTGACCATCAGGTTGTTGGTCTCTCTTCGGGCGCTGAACTCCTCGTGGGCTTGCAGCCATCCTCTCAACCTTTTCTGGTAGTTGCCGCACTGTAAGGACCAAATCTTGTAGAACATCGTGGTCAGTCTTAAGGTTAAGGTCCTTCTTGACTGGCTGACTCTGTCCGTAGGCCGTGGGGTCGGGTGTGTAGGGAGTACGCTGTTGTTCATACTGGGATCGGAGCTGCTGGGACTGTTGGCACTGAATCTTTGCTCCTGTCTTCAGCGCTGCAGCCATGCGAGCCTCTCTTTCCAGTTGTTGTAGTTCGACTTGAAGCTCTCTGAACGTCATGTCCCGGGGTCTCATCGGTGCCAGCCGTTGTGTGACCTTCTCATCCTTCACACCCCTCATAAATTGCTGAGTTAGCATACTGTTCCGGTTGGGAAATGGACGACCTTGGCTAGACCTTTCTTCGATAGTTCTAAGTGTGGCCTCAAGTTCGACGGCATATATGCTTGGTGGCTCATTTGGAATTCGCATGCATTCGTAGAAGTTCGCTAAAGGATCACCAGCGAGTACAGTGTCTCCAAACTGCGCTTTCAATTCTGTGAAGGCGTGGCTGGGAGTCTGCTGTTCCGGAGGAAGATTGAGTACCAGCTTTCTTGCAGTTCCACCGAGGTATCTGACGATGGTTGAAAACTGCATGTCAACTGGCATAGACGTAGTGTCGATGAGATACTTCAAGTCTCTGACCCAGTCGTCGATGGCTATGGATGAAGCTTGATTTCATCCAGTGAAGACTGGCACACTTTTAACTTGGTGCGATGGAAGGAGACGATGTTGAGATGGAGAGGTCTGTGGCTGATAGTGAAGCCTGCGTTGACTTTGTGGTGTCAGCAAGGGATAATCTACTGATGCAGAAATTCGTCTCGGTATTGGGGTAGGCTTCATATGCGTCAGGGGCTGCTGATGGGCCTCCGGTGCGGGTTGACGGGGTGCATTTCCAGACAAACGATGCTCTATATCTTCAAGTTGCGTCAGCATCTGGTCAGTAGTTTGCTGGATGGTCCTTAAGTCTGCTTGGAAGGGAGATGACTGCTGTAGTGGCATGTATCTCTCTTTAGGTCGGGCGCCTTGCGGAGGATTGCGGGGAAGTCGACAGGTCGACCGTTGACCAACAGGAGCGGTAGATGTCGGGAAGGTTTCATCATCAGGCAAATGTCTACTGGAAGTAGCCATTTCGGTATGGATGAGAGCATTCTGACTTACAAGAACACAGTCCAAAGGGGGAAATATGCACAAGTAAATAAATACAAAAATGCATATATGACCTATAAACATAGCAAGAAACAAATAAATCAGTCAAGCAAGAAAAAAAATCAGAAATTGACTGAAAGCAAGATTAAATATCAGTCAAATCAAGAATTAAATCAAGAATAGGATATTGATTCAAATCGAAGGTAAGTATCAAATCAGCAAAAGTCTATAAAAAGCAATTCAATCAGTAATGAATAAAGCAAGCATTAATCAATCAAAAACTTTCAAATCTATTAAATCAATCAGTCAAGAATGAGGAAATGCAGCAAATCACAATTGCGAGATCAAAAATTTGTGAAAGCAGAAGTCAATCAAAGATTTAAGGAAATAATCAAATTTCAATAATTCAATCCTCTAAAATCAGCAACAGAATTCAATTTTGTCAACCAAGAAAAAATATTTCCAAACCGACAGCAATTAAGACTTTTTGACACTCGAAAGTACGGGCACGTGTCGGCTAGAGTACCTCAAATAAAAAAAAACTTTCAAAGAATTGTACCACCTGCTAATTGGTGTTGTAACTGGTACCTTAATTCAGGTGTAGTTCTAAATGGGCAACAATGGCACTCGAATCAAAGACTTTGATTGACTTTTGTGTCTATTATGCAACAGTATAAATCACACTTGAATGACAAACCGGAAACCCAGTCGGAAATTGAATGACAATGCAGTCTTTGTTAAACTGGTTGCTAGGGAACTTACAGAGACTTGGATAGCTAGCGGTATGTGCTCTTTGTGTGGTGTGCCGGCAGTTCAATCAACCGATGATGGGGTGAGCTCGGGACACGGCCGAACGCTGTGGATATTCGATCGTCCCAGCGGCAAGTCTTTGAATGTTCACAGGAATGATTATCATGCCCGCGAAAGTCACTTGAATGTGGTCTTGGTTGTTCCGGTGGACTTCTGCCTAGGGGTTCTGTCCATACTCTGGCACACTTTAGTTCCTGCCGTCCCGCTGGGAGGTGTTGGCGGTCACCAGGAACTCACTGGAATGATCCTAGCCACTCGTCCTGTCGTCGAAGCACAAACCGCAGCTCAGTGTGGCGGACGGCCGGTGAGATTGGGTCTTCCAGGCAGTAACTGGGCAGCCCGGAAAGCAGCAGCCGCTCAGGAGATGGGGTACCGCACACTTGTGAACTGACTGCGGGTTTCCCTTCAGCGTTGTAGATGTGGAAAGCGGTGCCGGGATCGTCTTGATGTCAGGGACACTGTCAGGTAAGGTAGGTGATCGATGAATGCCGGTGAAAGGCCTCTTACCCGGATCTTCCACCAAATGTGACCCAGGTAGAAATTGGGCCGAATTAGGAAAGAGGCAGTCGGCGACAAAGATCTTGGTTTCTTGGGCTGATTTATTCTGAAGGAGTGAAGACAAGAAGATGTCGTTCAGTCTTCGATCAAGAATAATATTTCACAAAATATAATAATTAATTTAAAGAATTAAACAAGAAAATGAAATATAATACAATAATCTACAGTTCGCGCCGAAATCTGGGCGGTACCCGCCATCTTGGAAAATTGGCGATATTATGCAAAACATTAAGAAAAGCTAGTTTTAGTAGGTTTCCGAGAAAATACCAGGTCTGCGATATTGCAACATTGATTAGTAAGATAACGATATCTGAAAGCGATAATGAAGATATCTTGGAACTAATATTTACAAAATCAGGAATTTCGAAATCACTATGGCTTATAAATCAACTCAAAACTTACGTCAGTAACTAACAAAATAATATCGAGAATACAAAATATGAGTGATTGATAAGGGATACGATGAGCTAATTTCTAAGTATATGAATGTTAAAAATAAAGTGAAATTACAAACGATTGTTACCTGAAGGAGTGAAGACAATAAGATGTCGTTCAGTCTTCGATCAAGAATAATATGACGGGAAGGTGGAAGCGCGCGAAATGCAAAGCTAACATAGAGGGCGCTTCATTAATTTAAATAAGCCAAGTAAAGAAAAGATTACGTAACAGGGTTGAGTAAACTGAAAATTTAGACGGGGGGTCAGAAAACTAAGCATAAATTTCCATAACTGTCATATATATATGTTTTGTTTGGTTTATTTTATTTAAAAAAAAAATCAAAAATTCGATGTCTAATGACCGAATTGCATTTTGAATTTACAATTATAAAAACATCCAAGGTATAAAGAAAACATTTAAACAAATTTATAAGCGAGACAACAACAAAATAATTTAAATCAAAATTTAAATCACAAAAAGTGAAAAGTGAACATCAAAAATTAAATAAAAAATCTACTACTACTACTGATTAACCCTAACCCTCCTAAATCCTCTATAATCCTCCGGAGGATTTGGAGGATTTTGGAGGAATGAGGCACGTTCGAAAATCACCAATTGGAGGATTATTGAGGATTGAGGAGGGTCGTGCATTTGATAGTGGAGGATTGTGGAGGATTGAGGAAGCATGGTTCAAAGAGATCCTGGAGGATTGTAGAGGATTGAGGGCATAATGGAAATTTACTTTGGATGAATGTGGAGGATTGTGAAGGATTGACAGAAACATAATCTTGTATCCTCCAGAGGATTTGGAGGATTTTGGAGGAATGAGGCACGTTCGAAAATCACCAATTGGAGGATTATGGAGGATTGAGGAGGGTCGTGCATTTGATAGTGGAGGATTATGAAGGATTGAGGCAGTGAGCTTCATGCATAAACTCAAGTTGGAGGATTATGAAGGATTGAGGCAGTGAGTTTCATGCACAAACACATTTCGGAGGATTATGAAGGATTGAGGAAGGTACCTGGTAATTAAGGCTAGGGAGTTAGGGTTAATGAAAACACCCCCAGAATGATAATAACAGGAAGTTATTTGTTTAGAAGAGATTTGCGTTGGACTTTTGTATATAGCACTGTATACTCACTGCTTTCTGAGGGTCTGCAGAAAAAACAACCTCCACAGGCGACATGGGTGGGAATCAAACTAGGCTTGGGCGATATCGATTTTTTTTCATCCATGATATATCGTCAAACATATATCGCGATATTCGATAATATCGCGATTATTTTGTTTTTCACGAATGAGTGCTTTAGAGCTGGTAATGACAGGGATGTACCCGTCTACAAACGTCACAATAAATCGCCAGTGCTTACCTGAGAGACACGTGCAATTGCGCCGTTCACGAGTGCAACATATGGGGCGGGTTTTCGCTACCCTAACCAGAAACAAAGCGGCACAGCTACGCGAAAATGCGAACGTAACCAGACAATTGTTTTCAGTTTGTGACATGTTCAGTCATCAACGTTTCTCAAAATAGAACTTACTCGCGAGTGCTAGTAACTTGAAAGATATACTGGTATACGAACAATCACTTAATCATGTTTTAACACTTTTTACAATCCGCCATCTTGAAACTAAGTGTAACCGATCACAAAGTTCGGTTTATGTTTGGTCAGAACCATGATGTCATCGCAGCATGCACAACCGAACTTCTTGGCACGCTTAACCAATGACCAAAGCCCAAACATGTTTCTGGTTACGGTCGCAAAAAGGCACCCATCGCCATTGGCAAATCGTTTGCATAATAATTATGTGGGACAGTTACTGCGTCGTGCATCCCAATCAAATCATCAGCCCAAGTTCACGTGATTCACGCGTTCCACGTGACTGGGTCACAGTATAAACATGTGATTCAGAAAATGTGGATTGTAGTCACACTATTTTAAATTAACGTCACATGGTTTATCAAGAGTACGTGTATGTGTTTTGTCACACGAGACAAGAGTCCCAGTATGGTACAACAGAATAGTGTCCTAATCCCTCAACTTTGATCGAGCCGCTGCCGATCCATGCTTTGATTTAATTCATGATTATGTATTTTTAAGGCAACGCCCATATTCTGCATATATTTAAATATGTATGAATATACTCGCCTGTGGTGCGCCAGCCAGAGTCACAGACCACCATGGATAGACAGTGAGACGTAAACATTGTCTCCACATTGTTAGAACAAATACCTCATTCAATCCCAACACTTAAATCAGTCTTAATAGATTTCTTTGAGTGGCGGTGGATTATTAAACAACACCCTGTCAAGCGGCTCCTTTGTGATCTGACAGTTGGTTTACTACAGAAGTAGTTAGATTTTGTTTCTCACGAAAGCTGAAAAGACTTCCTAAGTTTTTTTCCCATGGAATTTCTGGCCCAAATGACAATCGAGGATTTTGTTTAATCGCGATATATTTTTTTCTTCGCGATAATTTTTTTTTCATCGCGATATATTTTTTTCATCGCGATCTGCCGATATCTCGATTTAAAAAGTTCTCGATATCATAATCGCGGGAAAAAAAATATCGCGATATTCGATATTATCGTGTCATCGCCCAAGCCTAAATCAAACCCTCAACCTCTTGCTCCTAGTGCAGATGTCCTTGACCCCCGAACTTGTCTGATGATGACAGGCTGGCTAGAATCCATTATAGCAGTTGGTACCACAGGTGACTGGCACTAGTAAGCAGGAGGTTATGGGTTTGATTCCCACTGGAGTCGCCTGTGTAGGTTTTTTTCTGCAAAACCTCGGGAAAGCACTGCTTCACACATAAGTCGGTATAGGCCAACAATCTAATCAATTGTTGAATATCCCTGATAAAAGAATTTTCTTCAATAAGTGGACTTTGTTTTCCCTTGTGTTACAGTGGGCCTGTATCCATTCTACAGTTACACCTAGGGGTGCTTAGTAGAGGGCAGCTTGGCCCACAGGAACTAATTCAGGAGTACTTACACCATCAACAAATTAATGAGGTAATCACAAAAGTACATTGACCCTTTAAGAAACAGTATCAACAAATAGTTTGCACAACACAACACTTTTGATTATGTTAAAGAAATGCTTGTTACTTTGTGTTCATGAGAAAAATCTGAGACATATTTTGTACACATTCTAATGTGAAATTCATTAAGGAAAGAGTTCTCTTTCCTAATTTCAGACTGGAAACTTTTTCACTTTTATGAAAAATGACAGAATCTTAGACAACAAATATTTATCGCTAAGATTTATACCAACATCAGCTCCACACTAAGTAAGTTTTGACTTAAACATTGACCAATTGGTTTATAGTTGTTAAGTACCAGCCTTACCTATAAATAAATTTTCTGTTAATTATTTGTGACCCAGCATGACAAAACCCACAAAAACGTCCCAGAAATAAAAAATGAGTTATTGGTATCATATGAAAGGGCAACTCTTTAGCTTTTCAATGGTGAAAAAAATTATATCCATCATGCATTCTGTTGGAAAGTTATGGACTTTGAAAGTCGAAAAACAATGAAATTACGATTTCGAGAAATATAGGATGTTTTGAAAAAAAAAATGCACTAACAACCGCAAATTGGTGCTCGGAATTTGGCTTTTTCACACACTTATAAATTGATTTCAGTAATTTTGTTTGCAGGAAATTGTGAAATAAACATCCGGGAACTATAATCAGTAAAAACCCCAAAAGGCCGTATAACACCCCATTGGTCGAAAATTGGCTGTATCTTGGATTGGGGTTTAGCGACTTTTTGCGGGTTTCGCCGTGCGGGGTCACATTTGTTTGATGGTAATTTACAGGCTGTCAACCTGTTGAATGTGATGAACTGGAATACAGACAGTGGAGGTTGTTTCATTTGCCTTACATCCATCGTCAATTATC
Organism: Zoroaster sp. YZ-2022; assembly: GCA_029582265.1. Classification (NCBI taxonomy): domain Eukaryota; kingdom Metazoa; phylum Echinodermata; class Asteroidea; order Forcipulatida; family Zoroasteridae; genus Zoroaster; species Zoroaster sp. YZ-2022. The sequence continues at coordinate 13,285,143 of CM055821.1, read as the reverse complement.
TCTTGAAAGTACCCCTCAACCCTGAGAGAGAAGGTAATTAAGGCAAAATCTCTTGATACTTAATCTTTAAGCCCTGTACACTATTGATTATCGTTAACAAGTCATAATTGTAATAATTATTTGGACTAAACTGGTGCTCAAGGCACTTAACATTAATTACCCCTGCTCATCAGGCTCATAAATCATTCCTGAAGCCATCTCAGCTCCATGGGGAGTATGCAATTACAGTAATTTTCTTTTACACATGGGGCTAACCAAACACATCTATCAACTCTGCCATCACAGGTACCCATTTACTCCTGGGTGGAGATGAGCAATTATGGTCACAGCGACTTGCTCAATGAAACAGTTAGTATTTGAACCCACATTCTGATGACTCGGCCATCAGAACACAAATTTGATGTACTAAACTGCTTGACCATGGTACTCCAGTAAAATTGTTCTCAGTTTTTCATAAACCCGTAATACTTCCCTTGAAATCTGTCAGTCTGAGATGCTATAATTTAAGTAAAAGTAATAAAATAATGTCCCAACTGAATTTCAACTTGATCAGATGCAAATTTCACATTTCACTATTTTCTTATTCACAAAAACAAAATAAGATTGTTTTCTGTACATGTCTTGATTCTTACAAAAAATGTACGTATTTATAGATATTTTATCAAAATTGGACATTGCCTTTATGTTATATTCTGTGAAAAGATGCCCGAGTATGCATACAATAGATATTTTTGTTCCATGTCTGTAATTTTATTCACAGCCGCTTTGGAGGCTAGTCTGGGTAGTTTCTACGCCCCCCTGAGGCCCCTGTCTGATGTGATTGTAGTGGATTACCGTGACCCCATCAGTCGTCTGGCTAGGAGGTTCTTCCACCACCTGTTGCGTTATCAGAGATTTGAGAAGGCGTTCCTGCTGGCCGTGGACCTCCATTCCAGAGACTTGTTTATGGTAAAACAGAAAGGGTTGTTTGTTAAAGCAGAATGTAGTAATAATTAGTTTTTTCTGAGTCTATGTTACAAAGGACCCTATACATGTACTGTGATTAAAGATGTTTGCCCCAGTTACTCTGACCAGTTTATAATATATCCAGTCGGCTGGGTTTGAAATGTTGATTTTGACTGCATGTCGGTGGGACATTGAGTGCATTTCGGTGGGAGTTGGACCAATAAATATACTTTCATTTGAAAGATCTTGGACTTTTCTTGCCATTTTGTGACATCAATGTTTGAGAACCTAACTTTTAACAAAATTTGAAGAAAAAAAAGTCATTGAAGATTTTCCCATCTTAATCAAGGCACATGGATTTCAGATTTCTAATAGACTTACATGTAGTTCATTTTGCATTTCATTGATATGGCGTCTTGTTTTGGTTTGTATTTTGTTATTGCAGGACATTCATTACCTTGCATTAGACAAGGGTGAGATGGCCCTAGCAACTGTTGCCAAGCAGAAAGCCGATGAGATTGAACAAGAGATGCCTTCAGAATCAGGTAGAAATGTTCCCTTAAAGCATGGATGCATTTACAGACATTTAACATGTAAACTGGCTTTAATGCACAACCCAGACATTTTATAGAGCGTCTTTTTAGATCACTGCTTGATTGATATGACAAATGTGTGTGGTGCACTATGATTAGTGTATAGTAATTGAGCGCTATTAGCCTTATTTGCTAAAAAATAGATTTGTCTGAATCAATGATAGTACAGATCAAATTGCTCCATCTGTGCTGTGTGATACACAGGCAGGACTGGTGTATGTAGTTTCCTGTATTTACATATTGAAATGTAACTTTCTTAGTCAAATCCAAGTTATTTGTGAAGGGAAGGTACACCATTAGTTAGTTATGTTGGCAAAACAGCTTTTGCAAATATGCTCAGACCTGGAATTTCAAGGAGGTCACTGCCTCTGTTGCCCTGGTCTTGGCCATTTGTAAGGTGACCCTTACAAATGTTCCTATAGACATTCTGATATTCTGATGGAAATGCCCTTAACTCAGGAAAAGTGGTCTTGCCCCTAAATGAAATTCTAAGCTTACTAACATGTGAAAAATTAAACTTATGTCATTAACAAGAAAACAGTGAAAATGCATTCAGATTTTGTTTTCTTAATAGTCACAGCACCTCGGACATAATCTTTTCTAGGGAAGATTGATACCATCATCAGCTAAACACCAAGTAAGTTTCACCTTACAATGTGACCATTTGGTTATTTTTGTATTAACAATCCTATTACCTTTATTATTGCCTTGAGCCATATCTTCATTGAATTCTGTTGTTGCTTTGTCAGAGAATTTTGACTCTCTCAGTGACTCGGTGGAGGAGGACGATTTCTCAAGTGATTCCTACAGCAGTGTGAGTGATGAGGAGGCCCCACCCCAGGCAACAACATCAGAGAGGTGAGAGATGGAGGGGAGGTCACTCCTCCAAGACTACTTATAGGGTTGATGATTTTGTTGATTTGCTTACTTCTTATGGAGCATATCATAACTCAGGAACGCTTGGAAGGTTCCATTGGAAACATTGACTCTTCCCGTCGAGAACTCACACTGTTTGGGAACGCTCCTATTTGGAACATACCATTATTGAGTATAAACACTAGGAACATGAAACATTCTCAATTGGGAGCAGCTGTTTTTCCTGCTGGCAACACTGAATATTTGTTTTGCATCTTTGAATGCATCTTAATCAAGGCACATGGATTTTAGATTTATAATAAACTTAGTTCATTAGTGTTTCCAAAAGGATTGTTCTGTTAGGAATATTCCATTAATGAGTATGCACACTGGGAACATAAAACATTCCCAATTGGGAACAGCTGCTTTTCCTGCTGGGAACACTGAACATTTGTATTTTCCTAGAACGCACCGTGTTCCCAAAATGGAACAGGAACATTTCGAGTTTTGAGATGCTCCCTTAAAAGCATGGTTACACCATTGGTATAGATTGACTTTTCAACACCTATTTACAAAAAAATCTTCTCGTCGTCAGAGCTCAAGGTGCGTCTGGCTGGACCGATGAGCAGACAGCCAGAGGTGGTGCCAGGCCATCCTCTCACCCGACTCGAGCTGGAAGGCACATTGAAAGAGAGGCTTGGTACAAGGCTGAAGAGCAGATAGATGTTGCCTATGGTCTTGGGTAAGTCTTGTAAATAACCCCCCCCCCCCCCCAATCATCCTCCCAAATTACAGCGGTGAAAGGAAAGATGACAAGATATGCCCAGTGTCCTATTCTGAGTTAACCACAGACAAAACATTTGCCATAGACGTACAACAGCTATTCAAAATGATGCTAGAACACTGTACCAGTGACCACCATGCCAGGCTGACACGTAGAGCCAAAATATTTTTGTAATATTTTTCTGTGCATATGTACTTGAGAATCAAGAAATGTTTAACAGCCAAGTTGGTCAAAAAAACTTTTGAGAAAAATTTGGATGAACAAAAAAAGAAATTGATTAAAAGAGGGCTTGCCAAAAGAGAACTGGACAGCCTTCATTTGGCAAATTTTTGATTTGTTTTCATATTTGTCAACATAATCATTTCTGAGGATCTTCAATATCATCAACTAATTTACAAAGTAAGCATTATTTAGGGATGTACAGTGTTTGCCATTGGTAATTACCCAAACAAGAAACTGAGCAAATTATTATGTAAAAGCTTACTTGGTGTTCAGATGGGGATGGAACTAAACATCCTGAGAAGTAAATTCATCTGACATGTTATCATTTTTTTAGACATAAATAAAAAATTCGTTTCCACATGAGGTGTTATTTATTCAGATGTACTCTGTCTACCAGTGGTGTACACTGCTGTTAAACATGAACTGTGTCCTTAATCTTGACATGTGGTTTTTGTTTGCTTTTCAGTTCTGATTTGGAGGATATTCATCTGGGCCCTTCCCAAGGTTTGGCCAGCATCCCAGGAGATGTATACACAAAGGTGTTGACTGATAACCCTTTCGGTTGGGATGGCCAAAGTAAGAGTCTTGTGGTGTTGTTTTTTTCTTTCTTTGCTCGCCGCATCATTAATTTAAAGGGAAAGTATACATTGGTAAACTAGCATTCTACTGTGTCTCACTTTATGTGAATTCTAAATAACTAACCTTTGACAGTTTCAGCTCGTTGGGCCTTGTTGTTAAAAGAAAATAATGAAAATGCATTCAGAAATTTTGATCAACAAACAGGAACTTCATTCTAACATAATTACGAAATAACTATTCTTCAAAATTATCGCACTCCAGACAGAAAGTTTGATGTAAAGCTTTGATCATTTATGCTTTTTGAGATAACCAATAAATAGTATATATATATACACTCACTGGCCAAAAGTATTGCAACATGCTCAAAATAGCACTTTACAAGTAACAGGTGAGGTGATCATTTAATCCGATTTCATCAATCGTGTATTACATAATTTCCGAGCAAGAACAGTAAAAAAGAACATTGACTTCAAAACACAGGCACTTTCAAGAAGTCTTAAATAAAATAAAATAAATTATTGTAACACAGTTCTCCAAACTGAACTTTGGGGATTTTGCAATACTTATGGCCAGTGAGTGTAGTATATATTTATATCACGTCCTGTGAAAACGGCTGCCAAATATCGCCCTATTGCACCTAGCAGGACTGGGATTTCTCAGGATTTTTTTTTTACAAATCTCCCTTTGCCTCAAAATTTTCTTGAAAGAAGAGAAGTAGCCACCAAGGAAAGAAAGAAGTAGCCTGTATTGTGTCCAAACCTCTAGTTTCTTGTTTGTGGGGATGTGGAGAGTCTGTAAACATTTGCCTCAAAATTTTCATGAAAGAAGAGAAGTAGCCACCAAGGAAAGAAAGAAGTAGCCTGTATTGTGTCTAAACCTCTCTTGTTTGTGGGGATGTGGATAATCTGTTAATCCTGCAAAATTAAACATCCAGGAGGTTGAGGGGGCTTTGTCCTCTAGACCAAAGGGAGACCCAGGCCCACTATACTTTTTTCAGGATTTTTACTTTTGTCAAATCGCACCTAGTTTCACCCAGTATTGCCCAAGGCATTGTGTACCTGATTCTGAGAGGTTTGTCTTTCCGTTATACAGACACTCAAGATATCCAGCGAAGCGAGGAAGTACCAAGAAGAGAAACAGGGGCAGAAGATGAAGACGATAAGGAGAAAAGAGAAGGTGGCGGCACGGCCAAGACGGTGAAAGTCATTCATTTTGGTATGGTGTGATCGAGGCTGTACCCCAATGATTTCTATCATTTAAATCATCTGATACAACATATCTTTTTTTATGTATAAATCTGATGTCTACAGAACCATGTGACATCAATAGCTTTTAAAGATGTAGTGAATACAAATGCTGTATAATGACACACTTCTCAAAATAATCATCATGTGGTTTTACAGTAAATACGTACCAAAATTCATTTATGATAGCTCCCACCATAAAGTCATGTTGGCACTTTTTTGTCTGTTAATCCAAGCTTCTGACAACTATCTTGTGAAATATTTCATTTCAAAATATTTATATTCCTTTTTAACCCTTTCAGTACCACACCATTTCTGTCTTGTGCACCCCTCAGTACCATAGTACAAACAGACACACTACCAGCTCAATACCACACCTAAATTGGTCAATGTCCTTGCATACTGCCCTCTACAGTTTGCATTGGTCTAGTGCTCCAGCCTTGGAGTGTATGCAATGTATAAAGCAACATTTCCACTGTGAAAGGAAGTATACTTGAAACACTACAGCTAACAATTACGGAAAGAATTCCATATCTCACTGCCACTTTGTTGTCCTTAATATTACTTGACAACTACCAAGAAGTGTAAATCTGAAGAAACGCCAAATCAGGAGTGAGACAATTTCAAGTTTTTATAAGAAAATACTTGGACATTTTCTGTCATGGCCCATAGACTTTACACGAGGTCTAAGGTGGCGGTGAGATATGGAATTCTTTCCTAAGTACAACAAACTTTCAAAACTACATGCAATTGGAAAAATGTGTAAATTATCTTTTTCCCACTCGGTTGACAATAAATTATGGAACATTCTCCCTTTGCCCAAATAGAAATGCTTTTGTGACACCCCCTTCAATGTTGGCACCACGACCATCGCGCGCCGACCTTCCACACAACATTGAACTGGGGGCTTCAAGTAGGATTGTTTGGTTGCATTAAATAAGTTGTAATAGTATTTAGTGTGACCAATAACTCTCGAGATTAGCAGTATTTTACCTTGTCAAGTCAAATCTGGATACTACAACAGGACCCAAGTAATGTACTTGGTTCTCATTCCTGATAATACAAGGTTTCTGTTTTCATTAACTTCGAGATATGGAATTCTTTCCTAATTTCTCAGCTTTAGACACGTGTGACCAGGCAAATTCAATGAATTCAAGGGGAGTGAAATTTCTCAAAACACCCAATGACACACATGGGCTTATCACACTGTTTGCAAATCGTGCGGGTTTGCCTTCTCTGAGCTTTTGTGCTACAAACAATGCAGTCGCTTCTTCCCAGTTACATTTTTGCCAGGGAAATGTTGTGCACCTTCTGAAACACATGGATTGCTCATTTGGACATGTGTGACAGGGCCGTTTTTCCAGGTCAACAGCAGACCTTGGATCAAATACATCCTAAAGTCCAGATTTGACAGTGTGCGGTTTGTGTGAATGCTATTATACAGTATTCTGGCATTTAGTACACATATGTCTAGAATGGCCAAAAATACCCTTTTCCACCACTTGACCGATCTGTGTGCATGTGCATAGTACACGCATTGCTGTCCTGCAAGATCAGTTCCTCCCATGTGCTTGTACTCAATGACACCATTGGGTTTGCTAATGTCACGGTAACCTGTGGGACTCTTCTTACAACGAATTTGCTTACTTGTAACACTACAGTCCCCATAGTTTGACAAGAGTGTCACACGCTTCTTGTCCTGCCAGGTAACACACAATTGTCCGGACTTTTCATAAAAGCGAGGATTCTGTCCTTTAGCCATGGGAAACTTCTTTGGGTTAGCAAAATTGGAAACTCCTTGAGTGGTGTACCGCACAGTTCATAAAAGCCAAATCCACGCTGTGTCAACTTGTTGACAAGAGCAGGGCTGGTGTACCAATTGTCTGCAAAGATGCAATGACCCCGATTGTCCAATCCGTTCAAAAGTTCCAAGACAACTTGGCTGGGTACAGGTACTCTAGCGGGATGGTCTGCTTCACTTTGTCTCTCCGAGTCTGCAGTTGTTGCTGTCTGTGATTGTGACCCTGTGTAAATCTGCCATGCACACGTGTACCCCGTGTCAGACTCGTTCAGAGAGAAACATTTGATGCCCCATTTGGTGGGCTTTTTTGGCATATACTGTTTGAACAATAGTCTTCCCTTGAATGTTATCATAGTTTCGTCTGGAGAAAGGTTTTGGCCAGGTTTGTAATGACAAAGAAAAGAGGGTACTATCATCTGAATGAATTTGCGAACCTTGACCAGCTTGTCAGGAGAGCTGTCCTTACTTTTTCGAGCTTCTTCGTTGTTGGCCAGATGGAAGAAATTCAGGATTGCCTGAAATCGGTTGCGAGACATGGTTGCTGGATAGATGGCACTGTGTAGTATGTCCCATTTGCTCCAGTACATATTGTACTGAGGCCGCCTGTTTATACCCATGCACATCAGCAGCGCTACGAAGGCCATCATTTCCGGAATAGTTGTTGGAGTCCACTGACTTTGGTGGCTGGTTGATTTCTCCGATAGACTCTGTTCAGCATAACGATTGGTTTCACTCACTATCAACTCCCACACTGCTTGTGAGAAAAACAGCTGGAAGATCTGCATTGGTGTGAAATCTCTCCATTCTTGAACACGGGTTGCTCCTGGGTGTCCTGTGATAGACAACAAAAACATGCGAGGGCGCTATTCAGTGACAGTATTTCAGTTTCCATCGCCACTTTGACCCATGACCACTTTTGCCCCATTTCCTGGCAGTAATTACTGCAGTGGCGGAGATTTGTGTCCAAATGTGGGGGGGCGATGATCAAGCATTTTCCCCCCAGAATTACGACCAAAAAGTGAACCTCCAAAACAATTCACCCTTGAGAATATTTTGATAAGTGGGGGGGTGGGAGAATTACTGAACACTTGAGGGCGCTCTTCAAAAACGCATATCATTGCTACATGTGCAGCTCTAAACATGCAAATTTGGGGGGGGGGGGAATGATTCTATGGGTCATCCTCCCTGGACAAAAAGTGGGGGGGATAATATATCCTCATCACCCCCGGGATCTCCGCCCATGAATTAGTGTGACCGTATTTTAATGTCAAGTGACACCTTTGTATTTTCTTCCGCATTGTTTTGCTTATTTTACCAATTCAACATCAGATGTTTCATTTCCGAAAAAATATGGCATGACATTGATTCTGTGTGAAACTTTTCATTTCGCTTTAGCCTTAGAAAAAGATGCAAGCAATATAAAGGGTGGGGGAGCAATGGTCAACTTCTCAATTCTTGCCAACTAATGAATCAATGTGTTCATGATCATTTAGTACATGTAGGTTGCCTACCTGTGTATACGGGTGCATTTTGACGCCACGTTGGTCCAGCTTCACTCCATCCACGTCGAAAATCGGGCTTTGCCTTTTTCGGCTTCTTTGACTTTGCCGAGAACTCGGGTACACAGTCGTCTTCACTGTCGTCTGTCTCGGTGACTGCGTCGCTAGTTTCGGACGACATTTCGGAGTCACTATCCGCTAACAATTCGTGCAATAATTCCTCATCTTCCATGATGCTCATGTGTTTGTCGACTTGCATCCACAGTGCCCACCACCGGAGATGCGCAGGAAAAATGAACAGCGCGTACCCCACGCTCTCAATGCATCAAAGGATGCGCTCGTGCCATCGAGCTACCAATCAGAAAGGTGTGCTCAACTGAGGGGGCTATTATGCTTTTAGAAACCTTTGCGGTTGGATTGTTCCAAATGGCACATCGGTAGCGAAGGGGTTGAAAATGTTCGTGCCAAATTGGCACCGTGGTACGGGAGGGTATTAACATATTTGTGCCAATTTGGCTCAATGGGAGTGAAAGGGTTAATAGGAAATTGTCAATGTTATCAAACAAAAATTTTCGGAAAATTGCCAGTAAAGCAGGGCGATACATCTTTAAAATAATTTGCCTCTTACCATTTGTGAGTTTATAGCCACGCCCCTAAGACAACCCTTATGGAAGTTTGTGCAGTAGTCTGTTGACATCGTAGTTTTTGAGCACATTGCGCATTTAATTGGAAGTGATCGAATTGGGCATTGTCTCATTAGCTTCGATTCTTTTTCCACATGTAAATTTAAGAGATTCAATTGTAAGCATTACTTTTCAAAGGCAACATCTTTCCATAATTTTTTGAACAACTCCGCCACCCATAACCCCGCCACCCCGCCACCCCAATCTGATTGGACAAAACGTGGGATGTATTAACAGATGGTACAGACATGGCTTATCAAAATCAGAGCAGTGCGTATGTGCCAGCTGTTCGCCAATTGTTTTGTGTGACGTGTGAGGTGGATTTCAACCAATCAGAGTGACGAAGATTGGCGTCAAGCGCCTCTATATGGCTTTATTCAAAAAATGTTGTTTTACATTTTAATTGAACGGGCATTTATGAATGGGAATAACAGTTTGATGTTTACCGCAGGTTAATGATCTGTTTTGTGTATGGTCACAACTAATAATGACTTCGGTATGTCCATGATCATGCCCAAAACCGGTCATTAACCTGCAATAAAGACTGTGACAAACTGTTATTCCCTTGTTAATACACCACATTATACATTTTTGGTATACACTTCAATGTGTTCAATTATTATGTGATGTAATTACCTCCACTGACAGTCCAACAGAGGTAATGTAATCACCCCTGTGTGTATTTGTGTGTGTACTTTTGTACAAGATATCTCACATTGCTCTATGGATTTGGATGAAATTTGCTGAATATGTTGAGTTTGCCACATGGACCAATCCATTAGATTGTATTTTTTGGACCATATCTAATGTTTCTGACGTTAACGTTATCGCGAATCAGTCAGTTAATAAGTAGAACTCATAGGGGCACACTTATGACGTACTTTATGTTTTCGTCAAGTTTCAAGAATCATTGGTGGCTCAGCGGGTTAGATGTACGGTTGTCACGTCCAAGACCCCAGTTCAAATCATGGGGATTTTTGTTTATTTATTTATTTATTTTTTACAAAATTTATCTACGAGTACAGCATAATCAAATTGACGATTTCTAGGATTTCTTTCTCTGAAAAAAAAGCTGTACTTGGTGGAGGTTTGCGCTCTCAGAGTGCTTTTCTATAGTTATTTATTTGGTGAAGAAGGAAATAACTAAATTGTGCAAAGTACTGGTTTATGCATGTTTTGTAAAGATTGTAAATACAATTGTTTTATGATATAGTAAGAAGTAAAATAGATTGTTTTATACATGCAAACAAACACAGATGTCTGATTTATTGTATTGTTTCTGCAGTGTTGTAGTGATTGGGGTTATATTGAAAGACTGTGAAGTGGCATTTAAACAAAAACATTTAATTGATGCATGGTGCCATAAACTTATATATCCACCAATCAAATGTGGTGTATAGCTGCAAATTATTCAAATAGGGGGGCAGGGTATACCTAGACATGGCCTTAGCCGGTGGGGGGGGGGGGGTTCCATTCATTTACCCAGTTGGTAGTTGGAGTTGAAGTGGCCAAATCAAGGGAATTGACCACTTCTCTTGATACTAATTAATGCCATTTGACATTTTCACATTTTAATTTAAATCAGGCCTGCGATTACTCAGGATTTTTCCTGATGACAAGATTGTTAAAAAAAAATCTTCCTTTGCCTCAAAATGTTCTTGAAAGAAGAGAGGTAGCCACCAAAGAAAGAAAGAAGTAGCCTGTATTATGTCCAAACCTTTAGTTTCTTGTTTGTGGGGATGTAGAGAGTGTCAATTTTCCAAATCCTCCTTTGTACTCAGACCAAAGAAAGACCCGGGACCGCTACCTATTTTTCAGGATTTTGTTGTACTTTTGTCAACTCACACCAACTGATAAATATCACTAGGTGTAAATAAGTTGATGGTTTTAAAGGGTATATATAAATTTATATAATCTTGGAAATCGAAATAAAAATCACAATAGTTTACGAAACACTTGTTATTTTCCTACTAAAACAGTATCGATTTATCCTGGCCAATTTAAACAAAATTGGATTCAATTTAATAATCGGCTTATTCAATTAAATTTAAAAAAAGAAAAGAAAAAAAATGCTCGTCTTCGTCATTCAATCAGCAAAAACGAGTCGTTCAATTTCATTAGTTGGGCACTCACTAGTCTTATCATCTTAGTAATCAGCAGAAGAGATATATTCCACTTGAAAATGTCAATAAGTTCATTTAATATCGTCAGAATCAGTAGCGAGAGCTTGATCAAGAATTTTATTTATTTCCGCACCTGTCCATAAAAAACGCAACCAGCAGGGGAAGCAACTCAACAAGTAAAGAAGAAAACAAATTAGAAAAAAGATGAATAGGACCTGTTGACAGGGAAAAGGATTTCAATAAAGATGATCATTGAACGTTGAGGGATATTCATATAGTTTTGCTTTTTTGTTCAAACTTATTTCCTATGGAACCGTTAACGGGACATCGTGACTTAGCATAAGTCATAATAATGACTTTGTATAAGCAGAAGTCTATTACCTACATGAAGTGTTGCCACTTGTATGAGGTGCCGTATATGACTAAATGAGCATTTACAAATATATAAGACTAAACTAAATATAGAAGAGCAAATTCATATATTTAATTAAGAGCAAACCCATATATTTAAGAGCAAACTCATATATTTAAGAGCAAAACCATATATTTAAGAGCAAACTCATATATTTAAGAGCAAAACCATATATAAAGGACAAATACAAATATATAAAGGATCACAGACAAATATAAAAAGGATCAAAAATATATATATAAAGTGTCAAAAACAAATATATAAAAGACCAACACAAATATAAAAGTTTTGAACAGCGCCCTCTGTATAATGGACGTAACTTCAAATATTGAAGACATGGACATTTCATATAAATATTGAAGACATGGACATAAAGGACGTCAACAGTTGTCAACGAAGATCGAGCCGATTTTCGTCCTCGCCGAAAATTGAGCTTTAGTCTGGTACCTTGTGTAAAAGCTGATTTTTCGTTCGAGACGGTCGGTCAGATACGTACACACGTACACATCAAACGTCTCGCCTGTTATTGATGTGCGATGGGTGAAGCTACGCTGAGTATTGACAACTTTTTCAGCAATTGTGTGAGTCATATACAGGACGCTGAAAGGCATATATGCACACCGAAAATGTAAATATTATTGAAATAATTAAAACAAAAGACGCCTCGAAGATTGTCTTGTTGTATTGGGAGTTTTGTATTCTCACTCGGAGGCAGTAGCTTACTACGAGGAAGTGCATTCTACTTCTACTTCTAGTATAAGTTAACGTACATTTTGCGACCGGCGTGAAGTTGGTTACTTATATTATTCGACGTTTGACATTCAATATCAAACAAGTAACGGTTACTGGTTTGACATTCGATTTAATGCATGTCCTAGTATATGGGACAATTGCATTCGGTCAGTTTCTAGTGGTCAGACCCTTTTGGCCGGGCACTGTTAGGTATCAATGTATAGAGGATGACCCAAGGATGACCTCAAAGGTCACCTTGATCCGGCCATTGGGGTCCTTATATTTTTTATTAATTTTTAAATATTTTTATTGTCATATATACAGTGTACATGCTGTTAAAAACGCCCCAAATGTAATGGTCAGTTTCTAGTGGTCAGACCATTTTGGCCGAGCACTGTTAGGTATCACTGTAAAGAGGATGACCCAAGGATGACCTCAATAGTCACCTTGACCCGGCCATTGGGGTCCTTATATTTTTTATTAATTTTTAAATATATTTATTGTCATATATACAGTGTACATGCTGTTAAAAACACCCCAAATGTAATGGTCAGTTTCTAGTGGTCAGACCATTTTGGCCGGGCACTGTTAGGTATCAATGTAAAAAGGATGGCCCAAGGATGACCTCAATAGTCACCTTGACCTGGCCAATGGGGTCCTTATATTTTTTATTAATTTTTAAATATTTACTATATACAGGGTACATACTGTTAAAAACGCCCCAAATGTAATGGTCAGTTTCTAGTGGTCAGACCCTTTTGGCCGGGCACTGTTAGGTATCAATGTATAGAGGATGATCCAAGGATGACCTCAATGGTCACCTTGACCCGGCCATTAGGGTCCTTATATTTGTTATTAATTTTTAAATATTTACTATATTTTATTGTCATATATACATGTACAGTGTACATATGCTGTTAAAAACGCCCCAAATGTAATGGTCAGTTTCTAGTGGTCAGACCCTTTTGGCCGGGCACTGTTAGGTATCAATGTATAGAGGATGATCCAAGGATGACCTCAAAGGTCACCTTGACCCGGCCATTGGGGTCCTTATATTTTTTATTAATTTTTTAATATTTTTATTGTCATATATACCGTGTACATGCTGTTAAAAACGCCCCAAATGTAATGGTCAGTTTCTAGTGGTCAGACCATTTTGGCCGGGCACTGTTTGGTATCAATGTAAAGAGGATGACCCGAGGATGACCTCAATGGTCACCTTGATCCGGCCATTAGGGTCCTTATATTTGTTATTAATTTTTAAATATTTACTATATTTTATTGTCATATATACATGTACAGTGTACATATGCTGTTAAAAACGCCCCAAATGTAATGGTCAGTTTCTAGTGGTCAGACCCTTTTGGCCGGGCACTGTTAGGTATCAATGTATAGAGGATGACCCAAGGATGACCTCAAAGGTCACCTTGACCCGGCCATTGGGGTCCTTATAATTTTTATTAATTTTTAAATATTTACTATATTTTATTGTCATATATACATGTACAGTGTACATATGCTGTTAATAACGCCCCAAATGTAATGGTCAGTTTGTAGTGGTCAGTCCCTTTTGGCCGGGCACTGTTAGGTATCAATGTAAAGAGGATGACCCAAGGATGACCTCAATAGTCACCTTGACCCGGCCAATGGGGTCCTTATATTTTTTATTAATTTTTAAATATTTACTATATACAGGGTACATACTGTTAAAAACGCCCCAAATGTAATGGTCAGTTTCTAGTGGTCAGACCCTTTTGGCCGGGCACTGTTAGGTATCAATGTATAGAGGATGACCCAAGGATGACCTCAAAGGTCACCTTGATCCGGCCATTGGGGTCCTTATATTTTTTATTAATTTTTTAATATTTTTATTGTCATATATACAGTGTACATGCTGTTAAAAACGCCCCAAATGTAATGGTCAGTTTCTAGTGGTCAGACCCTTTTGGCCGAGCACTGTTTGGTATCAATGTAAAGAGGATGACCCGAGGATTACCTCAATGGTCACCTTGACCCGGCCATTGGGGTCCTTATATTTGTTATAATTTTTTAAATATTATTGTCATATATACAGTGTACATGCTGTTAAAAACGCCCCAAATGTAATGGTCAGTTTCTAGTGGTCAGTTTCTAGTGGTCAGACCCTTTTGGCCGGGCACTGTTAGGTATCAATGTAAAGAGGATGACCCAAGTATGACCTCACAACTTTTTCAAGTTCAACAGCCAATATCTGAAGAACTAAATGACCTATTAGAAAACAAAAAACACAATTGAATTCCTTACATTAATAGCTTGTAATTCTTGTGAAATGAGTTACCATAAATGCTTTGATGGTCAAATTAGTGGCACACTACGATTTTAAAAGGTTATATCTCATAGCTTCAATTTGATGTATAATTTGACAAATCTGGGGGAAAAAATTAAAATAGGGTGTTAAAGCTATATAATGTAATCTTGCCTGCTCAGTAAGGTGGAGAAACAAATGGATGATGATGGACATAAATTATGTATACTTCAAATTTTTCCAAGATATTTATTTCATGAAAAATCAGGCCTCGTGTTGAGATTTGGAGGCAATGTGAATGGGAATTTTGACATGGTTCCTGTGCATGAAATGTTCTTTGAAATATACTGAAACGCAAAAGAAACTTACCACCTTTTAAACCTTTAAATATCAACAATAACACTGCGTGTAGTAAATGTGTGAACTTATTTGTGGACAATAGTGTCCTCACTGTCAGACAAAACGGTCACGCATGATCACTTGAACCTTCAATGGTCACTTCATGGCACAGCTGTTAAACAGCTGTTTTGACTGTCAGTGATTAGCCAAGGGGTATGGGATGATTTTAATGAGCTGCACTTGATGTCTTGATATTGGCTTTAAAAAGGCCAGTGCAAAATAGGCATTTCAATGAACATGCCACGATTGTCAATGGATCAACAGCAGCGTGCCCTGGGCATGCTGCAAGGCGGACTGAGCTACCGTGAGGTGGCACGTCGCCTTGGCTGTTCACACCAGACGATATCGGCCCTGGTGGAGAGAGACACCCTCCACAACTGTGCAGATGACAGACCTCGATCAGGGAGGCCAAGAGTCACCACTGCAAGGCAGGACAGGCAGATGGTCCCAAGTCACCTGCGGGATCGATTCCGTCCAGCATCCCGCACTGCGGCAGAAACTCCGGGGCGTGCAAACCCACGGATCTCCAATGATACTGCACGAAGACGACTGCATGACTATGGTCTGACTGCCAGAAGACCATACAGAGGCCCCGTGATGACGGCTGCCCATCGCCGCAACCGACAGAGATGGTGCCAGCAGCATCAGCGGCGGACCTTGGCGCAGTGGAACGAGATCGCTTTCAGCGATGAGTCAAGGTTCTGTGTGGACAGTCCTGATGGGCGTGAGCGTGTCTGGAGAAGAACTGGCGAGCGATATGCCGATTGTTGCGTGCGTCAAGCCAACAGGTGGGGTGGCCCAAGTGTGATGGTGTGGGCCGCCATATCAGGCCGGTACAGGACGCCACTGGTGGTTGTGGATGGGAATCTTAACGCCCAGCGGTATGTGGATAACATCCTGCGACCTCATCTGCTGCCATTCCTGCTAGACCACCCAGAACTGAGAACCTTTCAGCATGACAACGCTCGTCCCCATGCTGCTCGCTTTACCACTGCATTTCTCCAAGGCGAGAACATCAACACCATGCAGTGGCCTGCGCTCTCCTGACCTGAATCCCATAGAGCACCTGTGGGATGAGCTTGGGAGACGCGTAGTTGGCAGGGCCAGGACACGGGCAGAGCTGCTTGAGACATTGAGGACTGAGTGGGACAGAATCCAGCAGCAATCCATCCAAAGACTGGTAGGCAGTATGCGCCGACGATGCACTGCCTGTATCCAAAACAATGGTGGCCACACACGCTATTGAAAGGGGACTGACTTTGCACCCTCTGCTGTTATGTACTGATGAGATGGTTTATCGTGGTCAAAAACTTGACATGTCATCAATAAAATGCCAATGTTTCAATTAGCAATTGTTGGTTTGTTTTATTTTGAACTGTTACAATTTTATTACATTTCAAACAAGTGGTAATTTTCTTTTGCGTTTGAGTATACATGGGTCATTCCATGAACGTGGGACCCAAAAGTGTGACATGGAGGTCAAAATTTAAATAAAGAAAAAAAAATCAGTTTTGTTACCTTATTTATCATAGTTTTGTAGATTGTCATCTTTTAAAATAATAGATACAAACATTAAAACTAGTGTCATTCATTTACTTCCTGCTTCACCTGATAAGAGGTTAACGATGTAACAAAATTACAAGGGGACACCGTGTCTTGTTAGGTTGCGTATTATACTGACTAAAGTTAATGGATCAAAATAGGGGAGACCCAAGAAATTTTTGTTTGTTGTCATATTAGGTCTGCATGAGATGCAACAATAGGTGAAAGTTATAATCATCAGCTCGTACGATGTAAGGAATAACACAGGCCCCAATATCTGAAATACATGGAAAACACAAGTGTCCCACGTTCATGGAATGACCCACCTATCAAAAACTATGATCAATGACATCATTACTACGTCACTACGGAAAATTGAAACGGGTCGAAAAAATGTATTTCTCTATTTAAAAAATTTGTTTAGGTTTCACCAAGAGACACATATCTTTGACTAGTTACTATGGCAATTAGCCAAAATTTTAAAATAAATTAGTTAGTCAATGGAAAGGTTAAACTTGTACAGAATTATGTAAGGGGTTTTAAACTGCAAACCATATTGCAGATTTGCAGTTTTAAGCTAAGCACAGTATAAAATGTAAATCTCAATCACGCCATTTGAGATATGTGGCGCTTCCTGAAAACGGTGACGAATTATATATTGTTTTTTGCAAATTGTATTTGATGCTTTTATTTCATGACAAAAAATACAGCAAAGGTCAAAATGATCAATCACATTAAATTACGCCATATCTCATTATCTGGCCGTGCGGCTGCCATATTTTCCCCGATGTTCAACTTTGACCTTGGTTGGTAGCTAATGCACAAGCCTCGAAGTGTGACGTGGAAAACACGATGGTAGTGCATATTTAAGACAGGTGAGAAAAATAACTATGATTCAGAGGAAATAATGCATTTAATAAAAATGTAATTAAATAATTTAAAAAAATTCACACAAATGTATGATACAATCAAACTAAACTTGGAATAGTGTCCTTTGGGAGAGAATGCTAACCTCTATAAACTTGTGTGGCAAAGTATGAACTAAAAGATTTCTCTGAAATGAGCAGATCAATTTAAAATAAACTAAGGAAAACTTTTACACATAAAGGAAATAAAAATTGTACTCCTGTGTAAGAAATTGAATCAGCCTTTTACATATAATAATTATTTTTGAATGTACTCTTTAAACTTCCTCCAAACCCCTGTGGCTGTCCCTTATTGGCCTCGCCCTCCAGTTTATCTCAACTAGCCTGAATGCTCTCAAGAGCATTGCAACCTGTGTAAACAATCCGCCTAAGATGTCAATCAAAGGTTTGAAAATTGTCCTCAGCGCCAATCCCAGGTTGTAAATAAAAAACACGGCCAGCGGTTGTAATACACTGTTGAACAAGGCAGCCAGGACAGGCTTGAACAAGTAATCTCCGAACGTCGTGAGCAGGCCAACGCAACGAGGAGCAGACCTAAAACGTTGTAGGCGAGAAAGCGGAGAAACTCTAGAAGGAAAATTTAGGAAGAAATCAACGATGATTCGGAGGGCGCTGAAGAACTCCCTTGCGCCCCTGCGGACAAGTTTCTCAGATCTTGACAAAACAAAATAAAAAATCACAACATTAATTATAAACATTAGAATAATAACAGTCCGAGTAAAAAACAAGACTTACACTGGGTTTGAACCTACATGTCAACATTAGTATCCGCTAGACCATTTGCTGTTTAATTATAAACCTTAGATATAAACCTTAGAATGATATCAATCAGAATAAAAATAAACAACACTAGGCTTGTACTTAGGACCTCCTACTTACAAGTCCAAAGTGTTATCTACCGGACCACTTGCTGTGCTTAAATTAGTTGCATTTGAGTTTAATTATATACCTCTTTTATTATTTACTGTGTTAACAGTAGTGTCATCATTATGTGTTGTACCAAACATTATAGACTCTTTCTTAATCTCGTGTTTTTATCATTAAGTAAGCAAATAATTACTGTTATTGTGTTTGAGTTTATTTATAAACCTCAGACATAAACATTAGAATGACATCAGTCAGAATTAAAATAAAAAACTCGAACCAAGACATCCTGGGCTCGAACTTATGACCTCCTACTTACAAGTGAAGAGTCTTATCCACTAGACCACTAGCTGCGATTAAGGTAATGGCGTTTGAGTTTAATTAATGCTAAGTCAGAATAAAAATAAAAATCACTGGGCTTGAAATTGGGACCTTAGAATGACATCAGTCAGAATAAAAATAAAAAGCACTGGGATTGAACTCAGGACCTCCTACTTATAAGCCAAGAGTGTTATCCACTGGACCAATTTCTGTCATTAGAATGTTTGTGTTTGAGTTTATTTATAAACCTTAGACATAAACATTAGAATGACATCAGTCAGAATAAAAATTAAACTCAAACCGATGACATCCTGGGCTCGAACTTATGACTTCCTACTTACAAGTCAAGACTCTTATCCACTAGACCACTAGCTGCGCTTAAGATAATAGTGTTTCAGTTTAATTAATTAGAATGACATCAGTCCTAGTCCAAAAAAAATATTTACACTGGGTTTGAACCTAAAACCTCCTGCTTACAAGTCAACATTAGTATCCACTAGACCACTTGCTGTAGTTGGTACAAATGCGTTTGAGTTTAATTATAAACCTTAGATATAAACCTTAGAATGACATCAGTCAGAATAAAAATCAAAAACACTGGGCTTGAACTCAGGACCTCTCACTTATTAGTCAATAGTGTTATCCACTAGACCACTTGCTGTGTTTAAAATAATTGCATAAGTCCATATTCCATGAGACGACTTCCAGATAGAGGGTGCTAAAGTATAGACTTTGAGGTTTATATATTAGCATTTTTCGGGTGGTGGGTCAACTGGTTAAATCACTGTGAAATAGAAACCGAAGATTCCCCAGATGGGTTCGAGACCGTCAGTGGTAAGGAGTCCGGAGTGAAGTTTTTTCCCCGGAGCGGGGGGAGAGCGGGGGGAGAGCGGGGGGAGAGCGGGGGTGAAAACAAAGACAGTTTATAAGCATGTCACAATAAGGAGATCCTTGATTACAGTATTACTATTATTGTCAATTTATCATTATATTTTTGTTATAAACTTGACCTGAAAGTGAAGTATATGATAAATAAAGATCACTCAGTCCATCAATTAAATTTATTTTTGTACAAGACTTAATACCAAGAGATAAATACCAATGTTGGCTTCATTTAAATCTAAAATTTAAAGGTTTTTCCATAAACAAAATGAAAAGGGCAACTAATTATCAGATTTGATCCAGTGGATATAATTACATTTAATTTTGTTTGAATTGGGAATTATTTACTTTTGAGAACTCTTCTGCGGGGGTAGGGGAAGATGGAAAGCACGGATGCAAGCTTTCTTCCAACTTTTTCATGTAGTAGTTATAAGCTCGTTTTCGTGAAAGGCTATTAGCTGGCTGATATCCATACAAGCTTTCAAGACTGCAGACATCAGCTATTTGACATAAGCTGTATTTTTTCTTCTTCACCCAACTACTATACGGCTATGCTTTGAGTAGACTATGTGGTACCCGCTACATGAACATGAATGAAATGCACAATTATTAGGTAACTTTCTATTATGTTCCATGTAGGGAAAAATTAATCACAACATGGAAATGGAAATCTCAGGAGTGTAAAGACTCTTCTCTCACAGGGTAACTTTTCCTTGGTAAAGTTGGAAAAACAAGGAAAGGGGAAATATTTATATACTCTTCCATGCTTCAGTGTCTTCAGTAACCCCCAGCTCCCCCCCAAACAATTTAACCCACACATCCTCATTTTCATATGAGTGATTTTACATGTTGATTTATCATCTAGCGTGGTTTTTGAAAAGCATGTGTTGGACTAGTGTCAATATTTAAAATAAAAAAGCATAGTGTTCCAAGTCACACTTGTTAATTTATTGCTTAAATCTCACAACTTTTCCAAGTTCAACAGCCAATATCTCAAGAACTAAATGACCTAATCGAAAACAAAAAACACAATTGAATTCCTTGCATTAATAGCTTGTAATTTTTGTGTAATGAGTTACCATAAATGCTTTGATGGTCAAATTAGTGGCACACGAAGTAACGATTTTGCAAATTTTAAAAGCTCATATCTCATATCTCATAGCTTCAATTTGATGTTTAACTTGACAAATCTGGGGGGAAAATAAAAATAGGGTGTTAAAGCTAGTTTATAATGTAATCTTACCTACTCAGTAAGGTGGAGAACATAATAATGGATGATGATGGACATATGTATACTTCAAATTATTCCAAGATATTTATTTCACGAAAATCAGGCCTCATGTTGAGATTTGGAGGCGATGTGAATGGGAATTTTGACATGGTTCCTGTGTATGAAATATTCTTTGAAATATATACATATCAAAACTATGATCAATGACGTCATTACTACGTCACTACGGAAAATTAAAACAGGTCGAAAAAAATTATTTCTCTTTCACAAAAATTATAGATCAGAATTTTGTCAAATTTAGAATATAAACAATCTATGTCAATATGAAGACAACTGGAAAGTTTCATCTTAATCACGTGACCAAAACTTAATATATGAGAATAAAAAGTAGTTTACGATACAACTTTAAAGGTTAATAAACAGATTAGGCGATGCTGTTTCCTGCGCCAATAATTCAAACTAAAGAGGGCGCTATGCACATTTAGCGGTTGGACATAATTATTATGTCCAACCACTAAATGTGCATAGCGCCCTCTTTTAAACTAGAAGACGAAACCATTGTTGTGACATTCATTTAGGCTTTTACAGATCTCTGATATTGTAATCAAATTAATTACTGACATTACTTATTTTAAATTGTGTAATTGCAATTTTGACAATCTGTTATTTTTTCCCTTTCTCCTCGATGAGACTTATCGAACAAAAAAAACAGTTCCAAAGTTCACAGAGCCTTCAAACTTGACAGATACTTATACCATAACATGTAGTTGTCAATAAATTTATGACATATAGTTTCAGTTAAAGTTGTGACGTCATCAGATAGCGAAATACACTAAAATCAAATTTTAATATTTCCAAAAATCATATCTCATGAACCACAAAAGATATTTTCACAATCTTTGCATCATCTTACAGATCTTGAATTATGTGACATTTCGTTCACAAACATGACCCCAATCAGGCCTCTCTTTCCGGTCGAAACCGGATATGGTGTATGCCTTCCGTGGACGAAATTACTATTGACATGTGACCTTTTTAAAAATGTGAAGGATGACGTCATCACCTGTCACAGTGCCATCTTGTGGCAGGTTTAGAAAAATAATAATCTCAAAAATCATAGGAAATTTGAATATGACTTCTGCGAATAAAGTGATAGTGACATCTTATATTCTCAAAAAATATGTTTGATTACATAATCAAAGTTCAGAGCGCCCCCTAGTGGCATTTAAAAAAAATGGATTATTTTCCAATCTCAGAAATTGAACCAAAGCAAGTACTAACGTTATTTTGTCATGATCATGAGGAAGTTTCATTATGTCATATATATGACCTTCAAATCACCTGTTCTGACCTTTACTTCCGGTCTAAACAGGAAGTCCAAAGTCAACACATTCTAATGCAAAATTGATATATTTTTGAATATGAAATTGATATTGTTATAATAAAAGATGATACGCCTTTGCAAAATATGATATTGACATCATCGTTGATAATTTTATTGAACCGGAAGTGGACTCGAACACCGTGTGTTTGTTCCAACAAACACCGTAAGCTCTAGTTAGGTGTTCGGGTATGTACCCGAAACACCTATTGTTTTTGTACGTTTTTTTTTTTTTTTTTACTTCTTCTTCTTCTTCTCCCGAATAACTGTCCGGTAACAAACACATACTTGCAAACTTCACATGAACTTGAAACTTGGCATGTACTTAGAACTTAACAAGTAGATGAAACTCGAGTTGTGAGTGACCCCGATTTGACCTTACTTCCTGTCCAAACCGGAAGTCAAATTTTAATATTTAAAAAAATCATATCTCAACAACCACAACAGGTAAATGGAAATTTTTTGCACTATTGTATAGATTGTTAATTGTCGAAAATATTTACAAAAACATGATCCCAATTTGACCTTACTTCCTGTCCAAACCGGAAGTCAAAGTTTAACATTTAAAAAAAATCATATCTCAACAACCACAAGAGGTAAATTCACAATTTTTGTACCATTATACAGATTGTTAATTGTCGAAAAATATTTACACAAAGGTGACCCCAATTTGACCTTACTTCCTGTCCAAACCGGAAGTCGAAGTTTAACACTTAAAAAAATCATATCTCAACAACCACAAGAAGTAAATTCAAAATTTTTGTACCATTGTACAGATCGTTAATTGTCGAAAAATATTTACAAAAAGGTGACCCCAATTTGACCTTACTTCCTGTCCAAACCGGAAGTCAAAGTTTAACATTTAAAAAAATCATATCTCAACAACCACAAGAGGTAAATTCACAATTTTTGTACCATTGTACAGATCGTTAATTGTCAAAAAATATTTACAAAAAGGTGACCCCAATTTGACCTTACTTCCTGTCCAAACCGGAAGTCAAAGTTTAATATTTAAAAAATAATATCTCAACAACCACAAGAGGTAAATTTACAATTTTTGTACCATTGTACAGATCGTTAATTGTCAAAAGATATATACAAAAAGGTGACCCCAATTTGACCTTACTTCCTGTCCAAACCGGAAGTCAAAGTTTAACATTAAAAAAAAATCATATCTCAACAACCACAAGAGGTAAATTCACAATTTTTGTACCATTGTACAGACCATTAATTGTCAAAAGACATTTACAAATAGATGACCCCAATTTGACCTTACTTCCTGTCCAAACTGGAAGTCGTCAAAGTATAATATTTAAAAAAATCATATCTCAACAACCACAAGAGGTAAATTCACAATTTTTGTACCATTGTACAGATCGTTAATTGTCAAAGAATATTTACAAAAAGGTGACCCCAATTTGACCTTACTTCTAGTCCAAACCGGAAGTCAAAGTTTAATATTTAACAAAAATCATATCTCAACAACCACAAGAGGTAAATTCACATTTTTGCACCATTGTATAATGTAGATTGTTAATTGTGGAAAAATATTTACACAAAGGTGACCCCAATTTGACCTTACTTCTCGTCCAAACCGGAAGTCAAAGTTTCACTCACTCACTCATCCCATGGCCCTTTTGGGGCCGTAGGGGTGTCATGTTGGATACTTGGGCAGTCAGGGATCTCCAGCGCTCTCGATCTTCTGCTGTGCGAAGCAGGGTTTGGAAGTTGCAGCCAGTCCATTCCTTGATGTTGTCCATCCAGGACTTTCTCTGCCTGCCTCTTCTCCGCTTTCCCTCTACTGTCCCCTGTAGGATGGTCTTTGACAGGGAAGTATGCCTTGTGACATGGCCATACCAGGCCATTTTGCGTCGTTTTACCGTTGCGAGTAGAGGCTCCTGTACTCCATCATGGATGGTAACTAACTGTCTAACATAGTCATTTGTTCGGTGTTCTTTGTATGATATATGTAGCATTCTTCTGTAGCATTTGTTTTCAAAGGACTGTATCCTGCGCTCAGTGTCTGCTGTGAGTGTCCAGCTCTCACAACCATAGAGTAGGGTGGAGAGTACAAGTGACTTGTACAGTTTGGCCTTCACTGGGAAGCTGATGGTGTTGCTTTTCCAGACACTGGCCAGTCTCGTCATGGCTGATGTTGCTATGCCAATTCTTGCTTTTATCTCCTTTGTGGAGCTGCCATCTTCACTCACAAAGGACCCGAGGTATTTAAAGTCCTTTACTTCCTCCAGCGTTTGTCCGTTCATTGTAATGTTCGGTGGTGGTAAATGGTTGTGGCTGTTGACCAGGATCTTACTTTTCTCTACACTTATCTCCATGCCATATGCTCTCGCCACCTCTTCCAGTCTGGTGGTGAGTTCCTGGAGTTCGGCCTCGCTTTTTCCCATAAGGTCGATGTCGTCAGCGAAGCGGAGGTTGGAGATGGGTCTTCCTCCGATGGTTATGGAGGTGTGGAAATCTTGGAGTGCTTCTTCCATGATGTTCTCTAGGAAGACGTTAAACAAGACAAAGTTTAATATTTAACAAAAATCATATCTCAACAACTACAAGATGTAAATTGACATTTTTTGCACCATTGTATAGATTGTTAATTGTCCAAAAATATTTACACAAAGGTGACCCCAATTTGACCTTACTTCCTGTCCAAACCGGAAGTTAAAGTTTAATATTTAAAAATATCATATTTCAACAACCACAACAGGTAACTTCACAATTTTTGTACCATTGTACTGATCGTTAATTTACAAAAAGTGACCCCAATTTGACCTTTACATTTCCCGAACACCTAGAGTTTGTGTCAAGACAAACTCGAATCTCTAGTTAATTGTTTTTGTTTTTTGTTTTTTTTTCAGGCACATTGATGGACACCACAAGTAGATCAGATGGTGTATTGTGATACATGGAGGAATAGATGGATATTCTCGATGCATTGTTTATCTGAAAGTATCCCCCGACAACACAGCAGACACACTTCTTCAGCTATTTATAGCTGCTGTTGAGGAGTTTGGCCTACCTTCTCGTGTACGTAGTGACTGCGGTACAGAAAATGTGGACGTATCTAGATACATGCTGTCATACCCAGACCGAGGATTTGACCATGGAGTTTTATAACTGGGAGGAGTGTTCATAATCAGAATTGAAAGGTTATGGGCAGATGTAAGACGTGTTATAATGTCCTACTTTCAGAACCTGTTTTACAATCTGGAATCTTTGGGCCTCCTTGATGAATTGTCGCTGTTTACTTTACATTTCATTTACATACCTCGGGTAAATCTTGCAATAAGGGAGTTTCTGGAGGACTGGAATCACCATCCCCTTAGTTCTTGTCACAACAGAAGTCCACGCCAAGTGTTTCATGAAGGAGTGTGGCTAAACAGAGAGAGCAACAATGCAGCAATCACTGGCCTGCAGGCTACAACCAACCATGTATGGGCAGAGCATGGAATTGATGAAGATGTGCCTATGCCAGAAGTAGAAAGTGCAAATGATGTGCAAATCCCACCCTTTAATATTCCACATGCAGAAGCAATATTGCAAGAACTGACAAGATGCATTGACCCTTTGCAAGATGATGGAAATCATGGATGTAATCTGTTTCAGGAGGCAGTAAACATTGCCAGAACAATACCAATTTGACAAAGTTCTACTATGTATACCACTTGTACATGTATTTTAATCAAGATGCAGTACTGGCTTTTCCAGTGTTTATTTATTGACATGGTTTCCCACAACCTCACAGGTGTTACTTTCTAATAATAATAATAATGTGTGGACTTATATAGCGCACGTATCCACCAACTTAGTGGTGCTCAAGGCGCATTATATTATTACCCCTGCTCATAAGGCTCATAAAACTGCATTCAGGGTTAAGTCAATAAAATATATAATAACACATGCAACTTTTGTATATCAAAAATATACAAATTTAACACTAAAAGAGTATAGCAAATCTTAAAAATGTTATAAAAGAAACAACGTATTCAGTTTTACATGAAAGTATGCCAAGAAAGTCCCACAGTAGTAAAAGAAAAATATAAATAAAAAGGTATTTTTTTAAAAATTGCACAAACCGTTTGGGTTTTGCAGTACTGGTTGTTACTAAACAATCACTGCCTTAAGTTATGGATGCTGTTTTGATGCTTTATTAATGCTTAGTAATAATGTAACCAGGTGTAATAATGTAACCACCTGCCCCCCAGGCTCCCCCCGTGGCTACGCCGCTGATAACGATTATTTAATTTTGACTTAAGCCGAGTAATGTTTTGTTTACGATGTCCCTTGAACGTTAAACGTTTCCGTACTTTCCTGTTAAATTTAGACAGATTAAACCATTTAAAGAATCAGCATTCAGATACCTATGAAAAACATAAATGCCTGCAAAGATTGCTCAACTCTGAAACACCTATCCCAAATTAGACAAAACCCGGAATTGAATAAGATTTACACAAAAATTAATCAGAGAACGTATCGAATATAGCCACTCAAACTATACAGACAAAATAAACAGACACATAATCGGTTTGAGCATCGATGGAAAAGGTAAATTCATTCATCAACGCTGAAAAACTAAATAAAATTAACTAAACGCAGTTGTGAATAAAAGATACGAATTTTCATTCGTGCATGTAAATGACAATAAATGCGAAACAAATCTTGCTTAATCGAATTAGTTAAGCTGTGTGTACTGAAGCGTGCTTGTCAAAATGAGATGACAAATCGTGCAATTGAGAGGGAAAGCCATATAAAAAATATAATTAAAAGAATGTAACAAGCAATACAAGTAAACCAAACCAGAATAAATAATAACATATTTAAACTATATAGAAATTTAAACTATATAATTAAATGAGATATTTCACAAAATGACTGGATCGTGATTTTCAAACCATCCATAGATGCTTTATTTGACCAACATGAGCAATGAATATTTTATCACACTGCATAAATTCATATATCCATTTAAACCTAAATAACTTTATACACACGCTGTACAAAACGGGCAAAATGTGGTTGGGTAAGGAACTTGCTACCAGAATGGGTCAGTGCAACTGTTTATGTATTGTTGGGAAAGTTATACAACATTGGGCAATGGTAGACCAACTGTGTAACATGTTGATATGTTGACTAGTGTTGAGCCAGTGTTTACCCAATTTTTCTAAGACACGTGTCCGATCGATACTTTTGTAATGTACCTAATTAAAACCATAATGCACGGTATGGAATCAAATGGAATGTAAGATTTCACACAGAATACACCTTTATCATGGGGTGGCCATCTTGTTTTCATCCCACACAAATCTATGTGACCAAAGCAAGGCTTGAAGGGAAATAGTCGTCTGGCTCCTTTTATTTAATGAGAATCAGCATTGCGTATTGCGTATACAGGGAATCTGACAAAGGTGGCCGCACCGCGATAAAGGTCTATGACCATGTCTGAAATGACGGCTTCAGTTACGGTTATGGCTAGATCACTTTTTCTTCCTGTACTTCAGCATTACTGCTGCAGCCAATAGCCATAGCCGTAGCCAAAAACGCTTATTAAAAATTTGATGACTCATATCATGTAAACACGAAAACGCATATATGACCTTCCTTTTTTCGAGGTTTAAATTCCTGTAGAAATCCTTATTATAATATTAGGTTATAATATTATAATGTTAGGTGTTCGGGCACCACCCGAACACCTCTTTGAAATCGTTCTGTTTTTTTTCTTCGTCTTCTTCTTCTCACTGAACCTTGTCGGCAGAGAATCCCATACTTGCGAAGCTCACATGAACTTGAAACTTGGCATGTACTTAGAACTTAACGCGTAGATGAAACATGAGTTGTGACGTCATGATGAGGTCATCAGATATCGAATAAGGATAAATCAAATTATAATTTAAAAAAAATCATATCTCAACAACCACAAGAGGTAAATTTACAATTTTTGTACCATTGTACAGATCGTTAATTGTCAAAAAATATTTACACAAAGGTGACCCCAATTTGACCTTTACTTCCTGTCCAAACCGGAAGTCAAAGTTTAATATTAAAACAATATTTTCAAAACCGTACATTATTAGCGAGGACGACGGTTTCGTCAAAATCACAATTCGTATCTGGAACTACACGAAAACGGGTTGTAAAAACTCGCCAAAGAAATGCCTTCTCTCAAAGAATTTCGGTACCAAAATTTACCCTTATGTAGCAGAACAGTTGTTCAAATCATTGAAATGGACTTAAAACAAATCATCGTTGGTAACCACATCATATTTTACAGGGTACTCTTTAATATGAAATAAAATAATAATGCAAAGTTTCTTTAAAAAACATTCTGACGTCATCATCACTGCCCTGACAAAACCCGAACACCTATGTGTTTGTAATTTGTGCTTAAATCTGCTTGTTCTCATTTACAAGAAATACCGTGGTATAACAAGTGCCTAGTCAATAACATGTGATTTACAAACAGGAATGTTGCCTAAAGTACCGTTATGTGAATCTTAAATGTATAAACCTGTAACCACATAATGGATATATGCTGTTATCTATATTTTTTCATTAAAAACACTACATGATTTAACAATTCTGTTGTATGTTTCAAATAAAACAACCCCGTTAGCAATGGAAATGCACTGAACTAAGTCTCGACTCGTATTTAATTATTTAAACCCGTCTTACGGGGTTTATCAGTATAATTTCATATCAGTAAGTTCAAACTCATTTATTACAAAAACTAATAATAAATAAATAAATAAATAACAAATTCATAATATATCAAGAACCAAAACCCATGGTCATAAGAACTTCATACGACAATAGTACTTCTCACATTATAAGACCAAACCTTTTCTTATGAATCTGAAGTTGCGATGTCATGATGACGTCATCAGATATCAAATTGCAATATATCAAAGTTTAATATTTCAAAAATCATATCTCAAGAACCACAAAACATAAATTCACAATATCTGCACCATTATACAGATCATTAATTATCATAACGTATTTACACAGGTGAACCCAATTTGACCTTTACTTCCAGTTCCAACAGGAAGCTAAAGAGAAATATATTCTACAGCCAATGTGCTGGGGAATTTCAAAATGGGTTCAAGGCATAACATATTTACTAACATCTGATCTTTTAACAAATATAATTGATGACGTCATCACACATCGCAGCGCCCTCTAGTGACAGGACTATAAATAAATTATTTTACTATTTTTGAGAGTGTACATCATATCAACTGACAACTTAACTTTGTATGAACTTCAAACTTGATACATAGTTAGAACTTAACATGTTTATAACAGAATTTCTTACACCAATATGACGTCATTAAATACGATACATGTAAAACCAAATTTAATATTTCAAAAATTTATATCTCAAGAACCACAAAAGATAAAATAACAATATTTGTAATATTTTATTGATGATGAAAAACTTTACAAATATAAACAGCCATGGAACCGATTTGACCATCACTTCCGGTCCAAACAGGAAGTTGAAGTGAACAAATATTCTGGAGCCATTTCGGTAATGTTATCATGGTTGTGTTGTGTTGAAATAAACTTCTGACGTGAAATTCAACACATCTTAACGTCAAACCCGAACACCTGCGTGTTTGTTATCGACAAACACTGCACGTTCTAGGTTTTTTTTCTTTTTCTTTTCTTTTCCGATATAACAAATTTCGCCGGTCACAAACACGGCGTATATTACTGTGAAAGTGTTTATTGTTAATCGAGTTACTGTTTTCATTGTAGAAAATAATTAATTTCTTTCATGAGATGAGATGAGATAAAGGCATACAACGTTGACTGAAGTATTTTTTGGCCGGCTGAAGAGTTTTATATCAATTGCTTTACCTGATATGTATAATGTATTGGACCTATGTGAACGTAAATTACTTCCTTTTGTCAAGGAACTGATACATACAAAAATGTTAAAATGGCTATCACACCGAATAAACATCTTCAAAAAGGATATTTGCTTCTGCACGAATCATTATAGTTTGAGCCATATGAAAGTGGTCAGTAAAATGTGTTATTCTTTTAAATTTGTATTACTGTACACAAAAACGATACCGTTTAAGCTTGATAAATGTCTCAAGTATAGTCTTATTCTGTCAAATTAATATAATTTTACGTTTCAGTTTCTTTATAAATAATTCATAAATGCCCAAGACAGTTGAGACAATCTGATTGGACAAAACGTAATCACGTGGGGTGTATTAACGGATGTATTAACGGACTGGCTTATCAAAATCGGAACAACTCGTATGTGCCAACTGTCCACTAGGTTGGTCCCCTATCTTTATCCTATGAAGGATAGAGACAGGCTCCGGGAGTACCATTCAATGGATTTCATTGGATACGTTGTGCCGGCCGAAGATCTACCGTCACGCTTCTCGAGGCTCGAGGCTACTACGCACGGGCGTTCTTCTGACATCCAAATATCACTGGAGATATATTGCGCGTGGACGCCCATCATCGCGCACAAGGTCAAAAGTTGAATCTCGGGAAAAAAAATGGCGTAATTCACAAGCCTCAAAGCATGACGTCAGATCGTCCGGCTAGCAGCTGTTCACTGTTTTGCGTGACGCGCGACGCCGATTTCAACCAATCAGAGTGACGAAGATTGACACCACGCGCCTGACTTGTGTACTTTGGAAGTGTTTCGTGTGTCCTCAAAACGTGAATGTGCACATTTCTATTTGGCTTTATTCAACAAAAATTACATTTTTATTTACATTTTGAAAACGAAATCAATACAGGCATTTATGAATGGGAATAACAGTTTAACGCATGGTCTTTACCGCAGGTTAATGACCGGTTTTGTGCATGGTCACAGCAGCGGCGTAGCCAAGACTTTTTCAGTGGGGGAGGGAGCACAGGGGGTATGGGTTTTTTCCCTTTTCTTTTTCTTTTCTTTTTTTGGGGGGAACTATCGGGATTTTTCGTGGGGGACACCTGGGGGGTACTGGAAATTTGTGGGGGCACGTGCCCCCCGGGCCCCCCGTGGCTACGCCGCTGGGTCACAGGCAAAAAGGACCGAGCCGAAGGCCTTCAAAAACGCATATTACCGTGACTCCTAAAGCCGGTCGTTAGCCTGCGGTAAAGACCACGCAAGTGAAACTGTTATTCCCTTAAAAAATACTGACTCAAGCTCATTTCAAAATATTTGTTTTTCTTTCAAAAAGGAAATTAACAATGATTCGATAAAAATACACATTTCCAGTAAAATAACGAAAAAAACAGGCAATATATACATATTTAATGCCTTAATGACAATTTTGATAAAAAGGTGTGAATTAAATCGTACAGTCCATGAGTCAGCTAAATTATTGTTTGGTTCCACCAGGCCTGGAGGGACTAACTCCTTTATAAGTTTTCTTGTAAGAAAAAATATGAAAATTCCCCCAAAATATGATAGACTTACTGAACCTGTAGTTTAGTATTTGAACCCAATTTAAACCTGCCGTAAAAATGAATAAGAAATCTACTCATAAATAATTCCTTGTTAAAACGCATTGAAGAACACATTACAAAGAATCTTATTTGTATATGTTTTCGAACTTTCAGACAAAACTTCGAAATACTTCGATTAGTTTTTATAACAAAACCATAATATTAGTAAATAGTAGGCCCTATCAAAACTGATCTGAATGAGTTTCAGCTGCGCTATGTTGTTTTATTTTTTATTATTTATTAATTTTTTTTGCCACAGGGAAATACGTGATACATGTACACACGGAGACCAAATTTCCCATGTACAAAGTATGGTGGCCTCTCAAATCGGGCAAACGTTCATACCCCTATGTGAAAAAGTCGTTTAAAACACAGCACGGCAGAATTCCAATTGGTCCAGCAATTTTGGCTGCAATTGGACATCGTTTCATAGAAGAAAAAAAAAAATTAAAAAAATGCCGAGGTTTAAACAAACCCCTGTCGTTTGTCAATTTCTGATTCCACCCCAATACAAAGTTAAAACTTGTTCAACTCGGATTAATTCTATTTTTGCATATTTGAGCTCCAGTAAAACACTTTTTACACTTTTCCCTAAATCGTCTGTTTAAAATTCCATAGATGAAGGGATTAATGGCATGATTGATGTAGCAAATGAAGCATAGGAAATTGATGATCTCAAAACATGCCTCACTGCTGCTTTTCAAATGGGCTTTGGTGTCTTCAGGGATGGACATGGCGCAGATACCAATCAACCATGAGATACAGAAGATGGCTGAAGCAGCAAGCAACATTTTGCTCGTCTTGCTCGGAATGTTGGCAGTATGGATGTCAACTGGTTGGGGAGGTTTTATGTTGTTGTCATTGTTCGATGCTTTATTCCGTAGTTGCTTGCAATGCCCGCCTGCTGTTGGGTTACGGCTACTAGCTAGCATAGACACTGTTGGCATAGTGACCTTTGAATGAACAGCAGAACTCATTCTAAGAGCCTTTCGCATCTTCCAAAACATGACCACTGTGACCATTATAGTGGAGATGGAGGATGTGTATAACGAAAACAACATCAGGGATAATATCCAGCGCGGTGCATCTCCGTCCACAGTACATTTCCCTGTCTCACCCTGTTGAAACTTCAGACTGTAAGCCGCAAATACCGGAATACTGACAATCACCGAAAGCACCATACAACTGACCACGACGATTTGGGCACGTCGCACGGTCATCCAGCCCAGCAGGGGGTGGCAGATCGCAAGGTACCGGTCCATCGCGATGGCCGAGCTGAGGAAAGCGGGAAAATACACAGTTGAATAGCGGAAAGCAGTAACAAGTCGACAGAGGAAGTCGGTGTTGTACTCAAAGAACCGGTGGACGATGGTTGCCGGGGTAAGTAGACAGTAGACTAGGTCGGCTATCGCTAAGCTGAGGATAAATACGTGTGGACTCATTGTTTGCCGTTTGTTGGTGTAGACCAAAATGATAAGGCAGTTACCAGGAATTCCAATGGTCACTACCAGAGATTGGTAGATGACTGCTACCAAGACAGACGTTTCCAAGTTGTCTCCGTGGTAGTGGCGATCTGTGTGTATTATTTCTATGTATAATGTCACTCTTTGCCCGAGACAATACCACAACAGACTGATTCAGTACGCCGCTGCATCGTTTTTTTTAAAGCTCTGGAACTGTGATATTAAACACATATGGTGAATGCAGTCATATTAAAACTTTCAAACAAAGGACACTCATTAATCTTGTTAGGTACTCTCGCTTGGGACTCTTCCTTACGTATTTGCATCCGAAGGACCTGCGCGCGCTTCCGTTAATTACGCCATAGGCCTACTTATAATAATTCGTTATTTAATTTTGACAGTATAGTTTCGGAGAGGAAGAATGCTTCGTTTTGTGTACGCACCTGATAATATGTCCAAAATCAAAATCAAATTGGCGACCCATAAGTTGAAAGCGAGGGTCAGGAGGGGGAGAAAGTTTACCTAAAATGAGGCTCGATTTTGCAATTAAGTTGCCGAGTGAGGCTTGTCACTGTCAGTGGTACATACAAGGGCATAACAAAGTAAACTAAAGGACTAAATAATAACATAGACGACATTACAATGATAACAGAGTTCTTGTCATGGGGACATTTTCTTTTGCTATCACTCCTTTCCTTTAGGGTCGTGTCAAAATACGCATGCATTGCAGCCCAATATATCTGACGTCAGCGAACGAGATGAAGACAACCAATTAATTATCTGCCTACATGCACACGTACTGTCAATTATTTTTAGTCTAGCCTTCAGTTCTGTTATAAAAGTACTCATCATGCATTTTATGAGATTTCAGGAAATGAAATCAGTGGCTTGCACAAAACTAGCAAATATGGAACGCACAGAACCCAAAACCGAACGGAGGTACGTACACGTGGTCACCATCATCAAGCCCTAACCTAGGTTGGACTTTCTTCTTTGTGTGTTACGATGACGTCCAGGATTACATGAATAAATAACAACACAAAATTGCTAATACAGAAAAAAAATATATTTTCATAAATTGCTTAATTTTACCTGTGTGAAGCTGCTGAAACTTGGCAGTAGAATCCCATGACCAAATACAATGCATCTCAGCGAGGTTTGAATTTCAAAAAGTCATTTCACTAAGTCTTTTTAATGAAATAATCCCAAGATTTACCGTTAAAGAATTACTTTATTTTTGATGGCTGATCATCACTTGAGTGTTATGACAAAACATACCGGTACGCCAGTGTCGGAACGGGTGCGTCGGCGTACACAAAACATGGGGCGCGTTTTCGCGACCCTGACCAGAAACATGTTCGGGCTTCAGTTTTCGCAAGTTTGGTTGTGTGCAATGACGTCATTGTTCTGACCAAACGTGAACCGAAGTTTGCGATCGGTTACGCTTGGTTTCAAGATGGCGGATTGTAAAAAGTAACGAAAGTTTTGTTAATTATTTGTTAAAACATGTTTGTTTGTACACAAGTACATCTTTCAAGTTTATTACTACTAAGTTCCATTTTGCCAAAATGATAATTACACAAAATGATAATATTTTGAGATATATTGAGGATTGAACACGTCACAAACTGAAAACAATTTACTGGTTACGTTCTCGTTTTCGCTTAGCTATGCGGTCTTGTTTCTGGTCAAGCATTTAATGTCAGAAAAATACATCTAGTTTCTGTTCGTGCATCAACTGCATCAAGTAGTTATCTTAAGATGGTGATGATGTCAAAATCTTGAAAAAATAATTATGTAATAAATTAGGGATAATCATGAAATAAGTATTATGAATACATTGCACAGCGCCCTCTTGTGACAAAGACTAAGGTTCTTCAGACACCGATACATAATTGCTTAAAACAAAAACAGATCATATCGTGAGTCCGTAGTTTGGTGATTTCACTGGGTGAGCCAAGATGTTGCGTGTTGTGAGCCGAGATGTTTTGATCAAAATTAATGAACTCTCAACCTGTCGGCCTCTTTCAGTCAGTAATAAATTTAGATATTTCATCTTGTTATGAGAAATTTGTACATGAATTCATTGTGTAAAATTTCCCTTGGAGTAATTGTATCTAAAGACAGTTACATTATTTTTTGGAGTATTAAAATGTACGTTTTTTATAGAGCACTTGTCTATGGAGTTAAAGGGAAGATACAACATGGGTATTTGGAAACTTACGTCCATTTCAACCCTCTAGTTTTCAAGAAATAAAATACAAAAATCTTACAAAACTAGCATTTAAAAGATTCATCAAAATTGGTGCTTACAATTACGAAAAACTGTTACAGGACGGTAACATTTTTGAAGTTAATTGTTTCTCTAAGATGAAAGTAATTCAGACATAATCATTTCCCAGGATGCTTTAAAAAAAAAAAAAAAATTTTTTTTAATAATTAGTTAATTTGATAATCTGATAATTTTTCAAATTATGTACTCTCCCTTTCACTTTAATTAACTTTAATTAATATTAAAATAATATTTTCCCTATTCTTGCTTTTAGTTCCAGATAGTTGACTAGATTAGTCAAACCTTCATCAACAAGCCATGGTTCGGGTCAAATTGGTCCATGCAACGAAAGTTGGAAAGGGAAGGTACCACATAGGTAATTTCCTGATTACAAAATTACTGAATTATTATCCGAAAGCTAACGATGATTCAGATTGGAAATGTATACCAAGTGAATCATCCTGACAAATGTTTCTGTCTGGTTTGCTCTCATTTCAAAGATGGGAAATGCACACCAAGTGAATCATCCTGACAAATGTTTCTGTCTGGTTTGCTCTCATTTCAAAGATGGGAAATGCACACCAAGTGAATCATCCTGACAAATGTTTCTGTCTGGTTTGCTCTCATTTCAAAGATGGGAAATGCACACCAAGTGAATCATCGTGACAAATGTTTCTGTCTGGCTTGCTCTCATTTCAAAGATGGGAAATGTACACCAAGTGAATCATCCTGACAAATGTTTTTGTCTGGTTTGCTCTCATTTCAAAGATGGGAAATGTACACCAAGTGAATCATCCTGACAAATGTTTCTGTCTGGCTTGCTCTCATTTCAAAGATGGGAAATGCACACCAAGTGAATCATCCTGACAAATGTTTCTGTCTGGCTTGCTCTCATTTCAAAGATGGGAAATGCACACCAAGTGAATCATCCTGACAAATGTTTCTGTCTGGCTTGCTCTCATTTCAAAGATGGGAAATGCACACCAAGTGAATCATCCTGACAAATGTTTCTGTCTGGCTTGCTCTCATTTCAAAGATGGGAAATGCACACCAAGTGAATCATCCTGACAAATGTTTCTGTCTGGCTTGCTCTCATTTCACGGAAGGGAATAGACACCAAGTGAATCATCCTGACAAATGTTTCTGTCTGGCTTGCTCTCATTTCAAAGATGGGAAATGCACACCAAGTGAATCATCCTGACAAATGTTTCTGTCTGGCTTGCTCTCATTTCAAAGATGGGAAATGTACACCAAGTGAATCATCCTGACAAATGTTTCTGTCTGGCTTGCTCTCATTTCAAAGATGGGAAATGTACACCAAGTGAATCATCCTGACAAATGTTTCTGTCTGGTTTGCTCTCATTTCAAAGATAACTATTCCCCCAAAATTGCCAACGCCAACCTTTTTGCTGCAAGTGCACTAATGTACAAAATTTTCACGACTAAGAACACACGTTGGTTGCTTGATATATATCTCTATTCAGGGATAGTTAACATGTTCATAGAAACAGTTTTGCCAACATTACCAATGTTTTACCTTCCCTTAAACCATAGTTCGCAATCGAACTTTAAAAACGTGTTTTAATATGCTTTTTTATTTGCTTCCTGGAGAGACCATATTACGTGTTTTTTAAACGGCGACCGATGTTTGGAGTTTGTGGGTCTTAAATCAAGGCCAGATCTGCCACGGTATCATGGCTCGCAGAATTGACAGTCTGCACATAGACAAGGAATAATTATGGCTAATGCATAATGATGGATGTTGTGTAGCTTTATTCAAAGTGTAACAAAGCGAAATGGCTGACCTCAGTTGTGAATTACACCAAAAATACCATTGAGCTGTTCTCATCGTTGAAGTTCACTGATGTGTGACTGCTTATAGCAGTCGGAATTGAAATCAAATTTATCATTTGAATGAATAGTACCATATACATCTGTACGTATTCAGAACATTTAGATTTATTCCCGTTTCTCCTATACAAGGCCTGTAGGATGAGGCTATTCACCTTGTTATTATCTGCTCAAATTTGACTGTGAAACAAATTCACCAACTTCTCGGATTCAATTCGGAACACATCAAGAATGGATCAAAGATTCTCGATATGTCTGTTTCTGCTGTGTATGTGGTGTTCATTCGACGTAGGCGGCCGACTCACGATGTTGGTTGTCACTGCTCAACCAACGCTTCATGCGACAATTATGAAGCCACAAGCAAATCGTGTTATGGTGGGTGGACAGGTTCAAGTTGGGTGTACAGCGGCAGGCTTTGAGTCTGATCACATCGTCTTGGAGTGGATGAAGGACAGCCGCTCTCTGAGGCGGGGTGAAGTTACTGAAACAACCGATCGACGGTTTATTTTCAACACAGGAAGGCCATTTAATAATACAGTGATTATTCAAACATTTATCATCTCTTACTTACAGAGAGATGACACCGGTGAATATGTTTGTAATGCCCTCGACACAAGGGGGACCGGAGAACACAATATCGTAGCCTCAACAAGGATAACTCTATCGGTACTTTATTTCCCAAATGAGTCTTTCCCTATTTGTTCCCCTGCCGGTCCCATTACAGTAGACAGTGGGACAGAGTTGAATATGCGATGTTCATCCGAGGGTGGTAACCCAAAAGTCGAGATGGTTATTCTTCAAAGTGGAAATATCAGAAATCCATACACGTGGACATCATCTATCACTGACGGATCTACAGTCCTAATCTCATTTGATCTGACAGTGAGCGTTGACGACGACGATGTTCAATTTATATGCGTCATCTCGTCTTCAGTATATTTCCCTGATATGGTTCAGTCTTGTTTTATCGGGCCGATCAAGGTACTGGATATGGCAGAACCCACGACAGATCTCACACCAATAATGATGGCACCACTAACGTCGAGTACACCAATATTGATGACAACCTCTGAGTCCTATACAGCAACCATTACAGGTTCAGTTGCCGGCGTAGTAGTGGCACTTCTTCTCGCCTGATTTTTATGACTTTCAGAATGAGACACAGCAAACCGAACGCCAACGTAACAAATACTGTATTTACATTCGACCCACCTAAACATTCTCATCTCAGTAAGATTTGAAACTTTGCATGGTGGCAGAACAATAAGAGGAAGTTTGCGTTCTTACCAAGCTAGCTTTCTGATGAGGTTTAACAGTGTTTCTGAATAGAACCGGTGCTTTGACAACTGAACTTTTTCATTAGTATAATCTTATCGTCTTCAGGATCGTATTCTTAGCTCGGTTTCTGTAAAAGTGGAGGACTAACTTGTAGCTTGATGAAAGTGTTCAGAAAAACGAAAAGGACATTGACCAAATTCCATCTGAAGTTGCCTTGGCTTTGGCTCATCTCGTCTGCACGAAGTGAAAATGAAAATAACAAACTAACAAAGAAGCTCATCAATAAATGAAACTAACAAAAAGAACACTGTTTAGTTTTTCATTTGAACATTGATAACTTCCTTTTAGCGCTATGCTTTTAGAAGGTAAAACAGATACTTTGAAATGAGATATCTCTCAAAATAGGTGTGGACCCACCATAAATTAATTTCGGTACATATTTAGCGCATGCTTCTCACGATTAAATTTTCGTAAATTGTCGTTAAAA
Source organism: Zoroaster sp. YZ-2022 (assembly GCA_029582265.1). Taxonomy (NCBI): domain Eukaryota; kingdom Metazoa; phylum Echinodermata; class Asteroidea; order Forcipulatida; family Zoroasteridae; genus Zoroaster; species Zoroaster sp. YZ-2022. The sequence continues at coordinate 13,246,016 of CM055821.1, read as the reverse complement.
TATGCAAAAACACAGGCGATACATCTTTAAACCAATAATCCTATATTGTGAATTTCATTTGAAAGTCAGTAGCAAGTGCATAATATTTATATAGGAATTTCCAATAGTACTGTTGCTATTTCACATGATTTACGGGGCACACTCTTGGAGGGTAACCTCCGGCTCAGGAAAGTCTGGTAAATTGTGTATAGGTGTTGGACTTCTCTAAGTTTGCTATGAAAGAGCTTGCCCTGAATCACATGGTATGGCAATAGTGTGTCAAGTCTGAGAAATTAACATTTAAGTGTGCACTTGCCATTACTTAATATAAGAATCAAGATATATGTATTAAAGCCAACCCAGTATTTCTTTTTGTGTCGTTTACGACAAATAAGGTAAACGTGGACTATGCCTATCTGTCATAATGCTATGTCTTCGGATAACCGTAATTCATTTAGGAAATAATTTCACTGTAAATTTTACACCTAAGACACGGATATATTTCAAGGGACGTTTGATACCATCATCAACTTTACAACAATAAATCGATTTTTCCAGAAAACTGGGACCATTTATGTTTGTTGAGATTACATATACTGTATAGCGGCTTGTATCAAGGAGGGGAGCGAGGCTAACGCTGCCAAGCAACCCACGCTTGCAGTTTGCGGCTTTCAAACATGACGCTTATAATTATTTATACAGGTTTAAAGGGAAAGGTACAACATTGGTTATTACCTGATTACTAATTGAAAAAGTTATTATCTAAACAAAAATATTTGATGTAAAGTTGGTACACATAGCCAACATCCTGAAAAAATAATCTGAAATGCTTTCGTTTTTAGTTAAAAACGGAAATGTTATGTCGAATTTACAAACAAAATGCCGTCCAGCAACTATTTAAACAAAAAAATTCAACACATATCATTTTGTTCACAGGTTAGTTTTATGATTTATTTCTTGAGAACTAGAGGGCTGAAATTAAAGGGACAATATCGTCACGATCACAGCAGACTTTCAACAGGGCATGGAATCGGTGTCCTAGTAACACAGTGACTGAAAATTACTGGCCCATTTATGCAGAAGCAACGGTAATATGACCTTAATATCTTGTGGGGTATTATTTTCAGTCACTGAGTTAATCTAAAACTAGCACTCCAATTTCATGCTCTGTTGATCGTGACAATACTGCCCCATAGTAACTTACGTCACTGGATAATAAACGTTAACATTTTAATGGTTTTATGGATTATGGAGTATGTCTATAGGCCCTACATATATGGATTTGGATTATTATTGTAGTTGAATTAATTATTATGAGTTAATTATATGAACTATTCCATTTGGTTATTGCAAGGATTACCGGTATGAATTATTATTATGAATTATTACATGGATTTAAAATAATTATAAGCAATATATGTTATATAAACAATATGTATATAAACAAACTCCAAAATATAAAGATTTTTAATGATTGAATATTAAATCTTACAATTTTCAGAGAACTAGTGTAGAGTTAAGTTACCTTCTATAAACTATTTCCCCTATTTCCCCTATAGCGGAGTACCATGGTTGAGCGGTTTAGTGCATCGGATTTGTGTTCTGATGGCTGAGTCGTCAGAATGTGGGTTCGAATCCCAACCGTGACCATGGTGCTTGTGTCCTTGAGCAAGACACTTTACCATAATTGCTTCTCTCCACCCAGGGGTAAATGGGTATATGTGAGGGCAGAGTTGGTTATTGTGTTTGATTAGCCCTATGCGCTGTAATGGCAGCAATTGAGCTGTATACTCCCCAGGGAGCTGAGATGGTTTCAGGAATGATTTATGAGCCTGATGAGCAGGGGTAATAATATAATGCGCCTTGAGCACCAGTTTAGTGGATACGTGCGCTATATAAGTCCACATTATTATTATTATTATTATTATTATTCAACCCACTTCATGATGGGTACGTGCCCCTGCGTTGTTTGGCAAAGTGCTCGGGATTTTCCAAAGGCACTACATTGAAACTCGAAGCAGTTCTAATTTTCCGAAGGATAATTGCTTTGGGTGTAGGGTAACACACTTGTAATTGAGAGAAGCTTACCGTTCGTTCAAAGAATATGTACACACAAAATCCCATTTGAACAATTTGTAGTAAAAACGGCTCTCTTCTCATTGGATTCAGCCAAGGTAATAAACAGTAGCGTAAATCCGTGTGCAAATGGTGGGGGGATGATATTGAAAGTTGTTTGCATACTATACAACGAAGTACTGGAACTCGAACGTCGATCAAGAGGAGATATAACCAAACACAAAAACAAAAAAACATGCTTGAAACATTATGAACTTCATGTACCATTTCTCTTCTCTTCTCCTTTATTTTATTTTATATTTTTTTTACTGCAAAAAAAATAAAATAATCGACAGGCCCATGCACAGTGGGCCATGGTTGGACCAAAGTGCGCCAAAACTAAATTTTGATGGCATATTACACCCAGATATGTTTTTGGATCCGCAGATGGAAGTGTTTTTAAACATTTATGACGTCATCAAAATACTGATTTATGATTAGAATGCGGATAATTCACGCTTTATTACCTCAATTGAGTTTTTGTTCGTTTTAAATTACACTAATTGAGTGCATGTGTTACGGCTGTAAATTATTTTAAGGATAAAATTATTAATTTGAGGAAGTCTGTGATTTAAATCCATTATACACTATTGGTAATGTGTGTAAAGAAATGTTTCTAAAAGTATCCTTACTTTCTTTGAATCAAGATATACAATAAACAACCGACCTGTAAAAGTTTATTATGTGTTATCCGAGAAAATAATGAAAATGCATTCAGATGTTTCGTATTCATTCTTACGTTGATTTGTTTTTCTTTCCGGAGGGACAGCAATTATTTTTGGACATTATTTCACTATTTTACTAATTTGATAGCACATGAGACCAACATATTTCATCCCTGTTTGATACCACGATCAAGTTAACACTAACAAGTTTCATGTAGACCTGTTATCATTTTTGTTTTGCTAATTTACCAGTATGGGCTTACTGACTGAATATTACTTTTTAGATACATCTTGCTTTCCACTATCAAGACACTGACAACAATTTTAACTGCACAATTGTTTATCATGGCTATCATTTCGCAAGACTTGCCTTTGTTTACGAAGCGGAAACCGCAAGGGAATAATGAAGACCTGTCAGTTTCACTGTGTGGCGCGCGCTGCTCACAGTCGAGTTATGAAAAAGGTTCAAAAATGTTGGGATGGGGTTTACAAATTGAGATTGTAAGGCAGTTCTACAGTCATTAAATATTAATTTGACTTTAAAATGTTTATAAAATAGTCGTAGGGTGTCTTAGCAACCTAAAATGTAAAAGAAATAAAATCTGGAACATACCCAAATGACCCCTTTTGGCGCACTTTGGTTTCGCCCTGGCCCACTGTGCCATGGGGGGAGGTTTGAACCCCCTGAATCCCCCGTGGTTATGCCACTGGCGCCAACCAATGAGAATCCCACGGCTATGATAAAGATGACACACAAACAGACAAAGAAACATAATAAATAAATAATAATAAAACAAAAAATCCTCCTTTTATTCGCTTATTTATATATATTTTTCACTGCATGAAAAATTCTGGGGGATGATCCTATCAACCACCCCCTTGGGCCAAAAAGTGTGTGTGTGTGTGGGTGGGGGGCGGGGGAATAAACCCCTCTAGCAGACATGGCTCATAGAGAGTGGGATGTGGGCTCCCTCCTTCTCATGTGTAGAAGAATTGATACCCCAAAATTAGGCCAATATCGCTCACAAACATTCCTTATGGACAGAGTGATAAACAAACCTATATAGTCGCACGAAGAAGAAGAAGAAGAAGAAGAAGAAGAAGAAGAAGAAGAAGAAGAAGAAGAAGAAGAAGAAGAAGAAGAAATTGTACAAATCTATATATGCGTTGGCGTATTGGTACATTCCTTGCCTTTAACCTCTGTGGAGCCAGGTTCGAATCCCACTTGGACCCAAGTTGATTTTACCTATAATCATTTGTCTATAGGGTTTCCTCCCACATGCAAAATTTAACATGAATTCACAGGTTTTCTTCACAAGTTTCGTGTGAGGGTACAGATAGATTTAGTCTTTGGTAGTCATATACTTAGAGTATCACATAGATTTCGTGCTATAAAATACTTCAGTGTCGTTTTAGTATTATGTATAAGGATGGATGTGTGGTGCACACTGTTGACGTACAATGGCCAATGGTACAATGGATTTAGTTTCACAATAGGCTTACATGTTTGACACGAGTGACCCTTATTTGAATAAAATGAAATCAATCCACGTGGCTAAATCCTTGAGGTTTCGTCATTGTTGAGGTTCATTGGGTTATGACGGAAATAAACTCAAATTTTGTTAACTGAATGTACACTGAGCCAAAAAAGAAACTTATACAATTTTAACAGATCACCAAATAAAATTCTGTGCATGAAAATGTACCAAATTTGGATACAATATTACTGCAATGTATTGCTTCAAATGGCAGTCAATAACCAATTGTTTGCTTCAATGACACAAGAGAAATGTGCACTGACCCAAAGGACTTGCTGTTCCACATGTCACATTCTTCAGCTGCAGCCCTGTACACACATGCATGTTAGCCTTGGCATATCTGTTTCATTAGCAATACTCAGAAGGACTAGAGCAACCCTGTATGAAGACTTGCAATCATGCAGGTAAGGGGTGCAAATCCCTTTACAAATTCTTTTGTTTCATTCATTGACATGCATGTGTGTACAGGGCTGCAGCTGAAGAATGTGACATGTGGAACAGCAAGTCCTTTGGGTCAGTGCACATTTCTCTTGTGTCATTGAAGCAAACAATTGGTTATTGACTGCCATTTGAAGCAATACATTGCAGTAATATTGTATCCAAATTTGGTACATTTTCATGCACAGAATTTTATTTGGTGATCTGTTAAAATTTTATAAGTTTCTTTTTTGGCTCAGTGTATATGAAATTTAGACAATATTGTGAATATCTGTTGTTTTTATAAGGTCTGTATGCATAAACGTGGTGAACAAATTCATGCTTAAACAATAATTATACGTATTATAACAAACAAATAGATCGAATTTTCAGATTCAGAACATTAAACAAAATGGTTCGAAGGATCTTGATTGTATTGCTAAAGATTTCCCCTTAAGACTCATTTTTTAAGGATCCGGTCACATTTTTGATAAATTTGCATGTGCACAATTTGCATAAATCAAATGTATATATTGTATCTATAGTAGTTTACATTTTTGAAAATTAATAGTTGTTTTGACAATTTTCAGAACACGTGTTATTTTTTCAAAGCCCCCCTTCTTTGTAAGTCTTTTCCCTTGCTAAATCTGCATTAATACGGCTTCCTTCCCAGTGCCTGTGTTCGGATGAAGAAACATACTTTTTAGAAAAGGAAATACGCTTTAAATGATCTGTACACATAAAATAATGAAGAGTTGATGGAAAGAAGAGTTACGACGATTATTATTTTGATACCCAATACCTAATGCACGTACATGTAGTTGCAACATGTAGGTAGGGGCGTAGCGAAGGTATCATGTTTGGGTGTTTAGAAGCCAAATTACAAAGTGGAAGGGGTGCTGAAATGTTTGTCAAAATTGCTGGACGAGACGTGATGAATGTTATGGGGAGGTAAACGAAGGGGATAGGCGTGAGACATCCCCGACCAAAATTAAATCACCTGAGGCACAAACAACCAAGCCTGCATCGATGGTTTGATTTGGTCGTTTATTTGCCGATGGAGGCTCTAAATTTAGACTGAGAGAAATATTGAGCGGTTTCACTCCCACCCCAGCTACGACCCCCAGACTACAATACCCACCTTTTCATCCACTGCAACACCCATCATGCTTAGATCCTACGATGTGTACTCGGCCCCAAAACATGTAAAGTTCTGAAGGATTGGTCCCCATGTATGTGTAGGTAATATGAGACCGTAGGGGAGCACCCCACTAAATAGTGAGAAGTTCATGCGCCAATCTGTTTATCATAATTTCAAAATTTTCTGAAAAACAAAAATTTGAGGCCCATACATTTGAGGGATTTTGTAAAAATGGTCCAATATCATGACCTGTGGTCCTCGACTTCCAACTTTGAGTATTTTGGATACACTAGGCCCTGAAAAAGTGGTCCTAATTCGATTTCAAGCGTAATGCCTTTTACCAAAATGGATGCTTTTCAATGTAGATCCTACGATGTGTACTCGGCCCCAAAACATGTAAAGTTCTGAAGGATTGGTCCCCATGTATGTGTAGGTAATATGAGACCGTAGGGGAGCACCCCACTAAATAGTGAGAAGTTCATGCGCCAATCTGTTTATCATAATTTCAAAATTTTCTGAAAAACAAAAATTTGAGGCCCATACATTTGAGGGATTTTGTAAAAATGGTCCAATATCATGACCTGTGGTCCTCGACTTCCAACTTTGAGTATTTTGGATACACTAGGCCCTGAAAAAGTGGTCCTAATTCGATTTCAAGCGTAATGCCTTTTACCAAAATGGATGCTTTTCAATGTGGGCGTTTTCACAAGTGTAGAGGGTGGTTTTCATTGGGATGCAAATAATTCGACGGGCCTCTGGAAAATCCACATTAAATTGAGAATAAAATAAAAGGTTAGACATCAATCAATATTTTGTCTTTTGGTTTTAAATTTTTTTAAATGATTTTTTAATACTTTGTATTTATCATTGGTTGCTATGGGTGTTTATTTAGTGGGATGCACCAGTAGGGAATAACGGGACCACTTCAGCAAATTTAGCTCTAGAGAAAGTGCACCGGCTGGGCGACATAAATAGCGCCATCAGTTGTTATGCTACATCACTGCTGATTGTGTTTACCGAAACTTCTCCGAGACAATCACCAAAAACCTTTACTATAATAATAATTATTTTTATAATAACTACCTGACAAAACACAGTGATGTTAAAAGGTCGTGGAAATAAAGCTGAATAGTTCTAGAATTGAAATAACCATGTTTGTTTTGTGTAATTTTATTTTATTTTATGCAATAACGATCCCATATTCCCTACACCTACCCTATGTATAGCTTGAAAACATTTTCCATAGCCAAACACAGTGATGCAAAAACGTAATTGTTCATCCTTAAGGAAATGGTTGTCTAAAACCCAAGCGGTCCTTGATAACTGTGGTATGGAACCTCACCAGGACCCAATTTCATAGCGCTGCTTTATACCGGTAAGTAAATAGTTCTGAAAAGAACTGCTCTCTTAATGTAAACGAGTGAAAAACCACTCTTTTAAAGAGCTGTATGGCGGACAAGTCTTTTTTTTTAGTGAAACCCACTCTGATTCGATTGAAAAATACAGTAAAAGGCTACCAATTCACTCTTTATACACTACTAATTTTACTCTTTATCCACTCCAAAAAGACTTGTCCGCCATATAGCAGTAGGACATGTTTCCAAAGTGATGGCAAGATAATGTTTAGCAAAGTGTTTAGAGCCTAAACACTGTTTTTACAGTGTGTTTTTCATTGGTCGGTGGCTCATCATAAACTTATGACATACCGGTAATCAAGTAAGTATCTTAGCTGGAGGAGGGGAGGGTTTGTTGAACGGGGTGTGTGTCCCTAATGAAAGGGTGTGCCCATTGCGTATTCAAATTTACAAGGAAAGCATAAGGGCTTCCAAGTTACTTTGTTGTCCCGCCTAAGTGCCCCCTACATGTCCCCCAGTACCAGCCCACTGGGAAAATTATCACTACGGCTTTGATCACCGACATTTAATAAAAATGCGGATAAACACCAAGCTGTATGCAACAGCAAGTACACATATATTAATTGCCTCACACAATGCAAGGATGCAGTTTCATATGAATAAGCGATTTTTGTATATAAGTGACATGATTTGTGACTGATTCAATTGAGTTAAAACAAATGATTAAATAATAAGTGAGTGGCGCTGCTCATGTGGCGACACGGTTCGTCGTCTCTCTCTCTCTCTTTTTCTCTTTCAGTAAATTAGCGGTGTTTATTTTTACCTTTCTGTGCTTATTGGAAGGTTAATGTGTATCAGTATGGATGTGAAGTGGTACTCTATTTTGCTATGTGTTTTAACCGTCTCATTTTGCCTGGGAATTCGTTGAAATCAGGATTTTGTGCCCGTGGCCAGTCACCATGGAATTCAGTTTCGCTACACAGCTACTGAGCTTCGCTCTATGGACACACGTTCGCCACCCAACCAGTCAGGTACATTGAACTTAGATCTGCCAAAGGAAATGAGGCGAAGGAAGCGTGGAAAAGCTGGTGGGGTGAAACGGAGGTACAGACAGCGTAAGAACAGACCTTATTTACCCTCTATAATTATGGGGAATGTCCAATCAATTGGAAATAAAATGGACGAACTTTCTGCAAACGTAAGATACCTTAACGAATTTCGGAACATTAGTCTTATGTCTTTTACCGAAACCTGGTTAAAGGACTACCAAAACGATGACTGTGTAAACATTGATGGGTTTAAATTGCTACGTGGAGATCGTGATTTGGACGCTACTGGCAAGCAGAGTGGGGGCGGTGTGTGTCTATATGTCAGCAATTACTGGTGTCATCCAAATAATGCCCACATTAAGCATAATTCCTGTACCCCTAATTTGGAACTTTTGGTCACGTCACTTCGCCCATATTATCTGCCTCGTGAGTTCTCCCATGTACTGTGCTGTACCGTTTATATTCCGGACAAATCAGTTTCCAAGGTTGGAAGTGAGGAACTGAGAGCAGCCATTCATAAATTGGAGGTTTCACACCCAGATGCATTCATTGTGGTGAATGGGGATTTTAATCACGGCGAGTTGAATAGGACCAACTCTCGATATCATCAACATGTGAATAGCCCAACTCGTGGAGAAGCTACCCTGGATCTTTGTTATTCATCGGTTAAGGATGCATACAATGCCTCACCCTTGCCGAAACTTGGATCAGCTGATCACAACCTCGTTCTTTTGCTTCCTAAGTACAGACCTGTTGTGCAGCGTGATAAACCACGTGTAGTTGAATTCAAGCAGCGGTCCAGTCAAGCGTCAGTTCAACTGCAGGAATGTTATGAATGCACGGACTGGTCTGTATTCATCGATTCTGCACAAGATATTCATGAACTTACGGACACAGTGAGCTCGTACATTCAGTTTTGTGAGGATACTGTAATTCCATCTAAGAAAGTGAAAATATTTCCCAACAATAAACCGTGGATTACCAAGGCAGTCAAGGAGGTGATTAACAAGAAGAAGGGAGTATTCAGAAAGAGAAATAAAGTTGAGCTGAAGGCAATACAGAAAGAATTGAAGTGCGCCATTAAAAAAGAAAAGCGAGTTTATAGAGGAAAAGTTGAAGAACACTTTACTGACAATAACATGCAACAGGTCTGGAACGGTTTGCGTATGATGAGTTGCTATTCGAAGCCTGGCAAATCTCAACAGCTTCCAACAGTATCGCTGGACTATGCTAATCAGCTTAATCTATTCTACAATAGGTTTGACTGTTATGATTTTTCGAACAAGCTCAGTGATCTTCAGAAATCATTATCTAATTCCGACTCGTTTTTAACTGTAACTGAGGATGAGGTACGTCGGCATTTTTTGAGGTTGAATCAAGCTAAATCTGCTGGTCCAGATAAACTGTCTCCTCGCCTCCTCAAAAAGTGCGCTGGACAACTATCATATATTTTTACTTATATTTTTAATCTTTGTTTTATTACCCAATCCATCCCGAACACTTGGAAACAGTCATGCATTATTCCAGTTCCTAAAAAGTCAGTGGTCACGTGCAATAATGATCTCAGACCAATTGCGTTAACTTCGGTCGTAATGAAAACCTGTGAGCGTTTTGTTCTGAATTACCTGAAACCATTGATTGCTGATTTTGTTGATCCATTGCAATTTGCATACATCAAGGGGCGTAGTACTGAGGATGCAATATTGTTTTGCTTAGATAAACTCTATGCTCATTTAATAGAACGCACTAGGTTTGGAAATTCTGCTCGTATTATGTATTTTGATTTCTCGTCTGCTTTTAATACGATGCAGCCTCATATTTTGGCCCAAAAACTGCTTGATATGTCAGTTGTTCCTCACACTGTTGTCAAGTTCATTTTAAATTATCTTACTTGTCGTTCACAGTTTGTTCGTCTTAACAGTTCCGTCCATTCTGATACTATTGTTTCCAGCACTGGAGCGCCACAAGGTACTGTTTTGGCACCTTTTCTGTTTACAGTATACACTGCAGATATTCGCTCCACTAACATGAATTGTCCAGTAGTGAAATATGCGGATGATACTGCTCTTATTGGTTTGATAGAAAAGGATGATAATTCTATTTACATGGATCAAATTAATCAGTTTGTGGAGTACTGTAAACGTAATTTTCTAATGTTGAACCTGAAAAAGACTAAAGAAATGTTGGTGGACTTTCGCAAAGCACACAGGGCTATACCGGATCCAGTAACAATTGATGGTTGCGAAATAGAACGTGTTGCCGAGTATAAATATCTTGGAATTGTTTTTGATGAAAAGTTAAATTGGAGTAATCATGTAAATCATATAGGGAAAAAACTGAACTCCAGAATGTACTGCCTGAGGAAACTGAACTCGTTTGACGTCAGGAAGGAAATTAAGTTGACTTTCTATAACTCGGTTATATGTAGTGTGTGGACCTATTGTATGTTATGTTGGGTTGGGAATGCTGATAAGACAGTGAAAAAAATCATTGAAGACACCATCAAAAGAGCTAGCAAGATAATAGGTGGGTGTTTGCCATCAATGGACTCGGTCTACAACCAACGGTTATATAACAAGCTACAGCTGGTGTGGGAAGATGCTGGTCATCCTATCCACAGCCGATTGACAAGTAACATCATCTCTCGCAGCGGTAGACTGAGACCAGTGATGGCAAACACGAACCGATATCCTTCTTCCTTCACTGGCAGGGCCATCAAACATTATAATGATAATTTTACAAGATAAAGAGAACATATACCGGTATCTATTTTTAAGGTGATTGTGGGATACATTTTTAATACAGTTTTTATGGATTTGTTTGTGCTTGTGTGATGTGGTAATGTTTTGATGTGTAATTTTGATACGACTTATGATGTATCTTAATAACTTAAATGTTAATATATTTTGTTAATGAGAGACGATGACATGTAATTTCCAGATTTGTGGATTTAATAAAGTTATATCTACACTGAGCCAAAAAAGAAACTTATAAAATTTTAACAGATCACCAAATAAAATTCTGTGCATGAAAATGTACCAAATTTGGATACAATATTACTGCAATGTATTGCTTCAAATGGCAGTCAATAACCAATTGTTTGCTTCAATGACACAAGAGAAATGTGCACTGACCCAAAGGACTTGCTGTTCCACATGTCACATTATTCAGCTGCAGCCCTGTACACACATGCATGTCAATGAATGAAACAAAAGAATTTGTAAAGGGATTTGCACCCCTTACCTGCATGATTGCAAGTCTTCATACAGGGTTGCTCTAGTCCTTCTGAGTATTGCTAATGAAACAGATATGCCAAGGCTAACATGCATGTGTGTACAGGGCTGCAGCTGAATAATGTGACATGTGGAACAGCAAGTCCTTTGGGTCAGTGCACATTTCTCTTGTGTCATTGAAGCAAACAATTGGTTATTGACTGCCATTTGAAGCAATACATTGCAGTAATATTGTATCCAAATTTGGTACATTTTCATGCACAGAATTTTATTTGGTGATCTGTTAAAATTTTACAAGTTTCTTTTTTGGCTCAGTGTATCTATCTATCAAAACTAATTTCTGCAGAAAGTTAGTCAGAGTGAAGACCAGGCATTGGGGAGAGTTGAATCTTCTAGGCGAACCCAGCGTGATAACCTCCTTAGCACCCTTCTGGGGAAACTGCAGAACCCCGGCCGAAACCAACTCTCGAATAGGGTAGAGACATGGCGGCCCCCAAACCATTGCCGTCGCCGCAACGCCATGTCCTTGAATTAGGTGTGTTGGCTTCGAACCGGTGCATTCCAGCTCTGGAAGCCCTGCGATTGTTGCTTCCAGTGGTCCGGCCATTGTACTGCGCCACCTGGACCATGTTGGTGTTAGCAGAAAGAGAGGCTATGGTGTTAGACAGGTTAAATTAAGCTACATAAATAAATCACTCTGAGAGTGCAAACCTTCGTCAAGTAGAGCTGGGCAGAATTTCTGGAATTTCTGGGCAAAAATTTGTAGAAGTCGTAAATAACCCTATATGATTATGCTGTACTCGTAGATAAATTTTGTAAAAAAATATCAACAAATAAATACAAAAAAAACAACAAAAATCAAACAAACAAACAAACAAAAAATTCCCCAGGATTCAAACCGGGGTCTCGGACATCACAGCCGTACATCTAATCCGGCCGCTGAGCCACCAACGATTCTCGGTTCTAACGTTACCGGTACTTATTAACGCACTGATCCGCGATAGATATAGTCCTGAAAATACGCTTTCCTGAAATCGGATCTTCATCGAAGTTTAATTGATTGGTAAACTCGACATAAGAAGCAAACTCTACGTATTCAGCAAATTTCATCGGAATCTGTGCAGAACCTTTTGAGATAACTTGGACAGAACACAAACAGGTGTGATTACATTTCCTCCGGACACCTTTAGTGTAGGTAATAAACAACAATAACACAAAAGCCGGTGGGAATCCAACGGGGAGCGTTTGCATGGAAGGCAAACGTGCCATGCATTAGACCACGGTTTTATCTGACTATTTGCAATGAAAGGATATTCATCATCATTTGATATGATAAGAGGGGTTGAATTGTATTGCACTACACAATAAAAGAAAGAAGCTCGTGTGATTCGAACCAGGATCGCTTTCACAGATTTCAAACGTCTTATACCACTGCTTCATCTGACTATTTCCCATGAACAAAATCATAATTATTTTATACGATGGAAAAATAAAGGGTACATGTGAAGTTCATGATGATATCAAATATTAAATGGACTATGTATATACATTGGTAATATTGACATAATGCTTATACGAGTATCATTACTTTTCTTTTAATTATGATATGTTCTTAGGTCCACATAAGGTGTGTAACAAAAACTTATAGACGGATCGGGTTTTTGGGGGTACCATCCTTGTCCTCCTATTACACTTTCTTAAGAAATTCTCTTGTGGGGTCTGTTGTAACAAGGAGAAACTTGTGGGGGATTGTCCCCATTGTGTCAGTACCGTACTAGCAGGTGTAACCCGTTCAAATGGCAACAGTGTTAAATCCGTCATTGTTATATTCCTGAATATCTACCCTTTATTTACCAATCGAATCAAATAATGATGGATGTTTTTTTCAGTGCAGATGAATCCGTGGTATAATGGATAAGATGCTTGGCTGATGTGCAATCGATCCCGGTACGATTCCATCCGTTTAAAAAAAATGTTATTGTGTAGTGCAATACAATTCAAAACCTCCATCATATCAAATGATGATGAATCTCCTTACATTGCATAAAGTAAGATGAACTGGTGGTCCAATGGATAAGACGGTTGACTTACGTGCAAACGATTAAGGTTCGGAACCATCCGTTTTTTAAATTTTATTGTGTAGTGCAATACAATTCAAAACCTCCATCAAATCAAATGATGATGAATCTCCTTACATTGCATAAAGTAAGATGAACTGGTAGTCTAATGGATAAGACGCTTGACTTACGTGCAAACGATTAAGATTCGGAACCATTCGTTTTTTAAATTTTATTGTGTAGTGCAATACAATTCAAAACCTCCATCATATCAAATGATGATGAATCTCCTTACATTGCATAAAGTAAGATGAACTGGTAGTCTAATGGCTAAGACGCTTGACTTACGTGCAAACGATTAAGGTTCGGAACCATCCGTTTTTTAAATTTTATTGTGTAGTGCAATACAGTTCAAAACCTCCATCATATCAAATGATGATGAATCTCCTTACATTGCATAATGTAAGATGAACTGGTGGTCCAATGGATAAGACGCTTGACTTACGTGCAAACGATTAAGGTTCGGAACCATCCGTTTTTTAAATTTTATTGTGTAGTGCAATACAATTCAAAACCTCCATCAAATCAAATGATGATGAATCTCCTTACATTGCATAAAGTAAGATGAACTGGTAGTCTAATGGCTAAGACGCTTGATTTACGTGCAAACGATTAAGGTTCGGAACCATCCGTTTTTTTAATTTTATTGTGTAGTGCAATACAGTTCAAACCTCCATCAAATCAAATGATGATGAATCTCCTTACATTGCATAAAGTAAGATGAAGTGGTAGTATAATGGATAAGACGCTTGAATACGCGCAAGCGATCCCGGTTCGAATCCCACCGTTGTTTTATTTGATTGTGTCGTGCAATACAATTCAACCCTTCATTTAAGTAGCTTTAATTTAACCCGTCTAATACCAACATGGTCCAGATGGCGCAGCACGTTGGCCGGACCACTGGAAGTGTCAATCGCGGGACTTCCAGAGCTGGGACGCACCGGTTCGAAGCCCTAGAACAGACCTAATTCAGGGACATGGCAGCTGCGGCAGCAGCAACGGTTTGGGGGCCGCCGTGTCTCTCCCCTATTCGATAGTTGGTTTCCTATTCGATTTCGTTTCCTTTCTTAAAAACGTGAGAACGTATTAGATAATTGTAATCGTAAACATTAGCAGGGGGAGGAGTTTGTTGAACCGGGTGCGTGTCCCTAATGAAAGGATGTGCCCTTGCGTATTCAAATAATTATATAAGAAATGCATAAGGGCTTCCAAGTCACTTTGTTGTCCCGCCTAAGTGCCCCTACATGTGCCCCAGTGCCAGCCCACTGAAACAAAATCATCGCTTTTGATTATCTAAATTTATTAAAAATGCGGATAAAAAATACTATCCAATAATAAATACATATCAAATTGGTTCACATATCATATCAAATTGGTTCACATGCACAATGCAATGAAACAGCTGTATGTAATTAAAGAACGTAAAGTGATTTGTGATTGATTCAATTGGGTTAAAAGAATAAAAAATATAAATAAATAAATATTATATTCAAAACTAATTTCAGCAGAAAGTTAGTCATAGGTAATGACCAGGCATTGGGGAGCGTTGAATCTTCTCGGCGAACCCAGCGTGATAACCACCTTAGCACCCTTCTGGGGGAATCGGCAGACCCCCGGTCGCTCCTTTACTTTTCCGCACCGTAACCAACTATCGAATAGGGGAGAGACATGGCGGCCCCAAACCATTGCTGCTGCCGCAGCTGCCATGTTCCTGAATTAGGTCTGTTCTAGGGCTTCGAACCGGTGCGTCCCAGCTCTGGAACTCTCGCGATTGACACTTCCAGTGGTCCGGCCAACGTGCTGCGCCATCTGGACCATGTTGGTATTAGACAGTTTAAATTAAACATACTTAAATAAAGGGTTTGAATAGTATTGCACTAAACAATAAAATTTAAAAAAAAAGCCGGTGGGATTCGAACCAGGATCGATTTCACAGGTGTCAAGCGTCTTATCCATTAGCTTGTTCTGACAATTTATAATTTAAGGAGATTCATCATCATTTGATTTGAAGGAGGTTTTGAATTGTATTGCACTAGGCCTACACAATAAAATATAAAATACCGCTTGGATTCGAACCTGGATCGCTTGCACGGAAGTCAAGCGTCTTATCCATTATACCACAGTTTCACCTGACTGTTTTAAAATGAAAAAAAACATCTGTCATTATTTGATTCGATTGGAAAATAAAGGATACATATCCACCATTCAAAGCCTTAAATCTTAACGATGGGTTTAACACTTTAACTTTTTAACGGGTTACAGAGGGCGGACACCTTCTCGTACGGTACTGACACAATGGGGACAACCCCCACAAGTTTCTCCTTTGTTACAATAGACCCCACAAGAGAATTTCTTGAAAGTGATAATAGGAGGACAAGGATGGTACCCCCCAAAACCCCGATCCGTCTATGAGTTTTTGTTACATACCTTATGTGGACCTAAGAATATATCATAATTCAAAGAAAGTAATGATACTATATAGGTCTAGCTGTAAGCCCTGAGTCATTCAGTATCTGAAGTACTTTCTTCAAAGCCGACAAATATGCTTCTCCCAAATCTTCGCGAATATCAAACATTTTCGTAAATATAGATAATGATAATGATAATATAGGTAAATCTTGACTTGGTTGTGATTTTAGACGCCTTTCATCTTTACTCTTACATATAATTTGTATTCTTATAATTTGTTTTAATGTGATTTAACTTTAAGAGCGTACCTTATTAATTTAAATGTGGAAAGTTAAAAGTCTTAGCTTGTTACGTAGTGTCGTTAATGAGAAAATAATGAAAAATGTATTTAGATTTTTCGTATTCATTCAAATGTGGAATTTAGCGAAGAGTATGTCTACGTTGTCAAGCTGGAAATTGTGACACTTTTCGTAAATGTGAAAGTATCTCAGGAAAAATAAAACTCTAAGACAGATTAATACCAACATCGGATGTACACCAAATACGTTTCAGAATACAATTATAATACAATTTAGATATTTGGAATTACTGATACTATACCTTAACTTTAAGCATTGACTTCACTTTTTTTTTATTAATTCATTATTTGTATTTATCGGTCATAAAAAAATTATGCTTATTTATTGTTGTTGCTTCTTTCATTTTAATGTTCATAAATTTGTGAAAAAAGAAAGAAAAAAAACCACCCCAACAAACAAACAAACAAACAAACACCCCAACAAACAAACAAACAAACAAGTGAGTTGAAACTTATATGTAAAGTCACGCTGAGCACGTATTACAAATTAATGCTGAGCATGTTTTGCGTTACTGTCGTTAGTCAATAATTATTCTCTCTAAAATGACTTTTAAGTCAAAGTCTTGACAAGGGGTATTTCTGAATCGACAAGTACCAAGAAGGGTAAAATAAAAACACACAAAATACATGACTTAAAACAAGGACAAAAAGAGTTGATGTTTCCTCTGTTCATACATTGCTTATTTTGATATGTTTATGGGGTTTCTTTGCAGGACTACACCATGCCAGGCCTATAGTCAGTATTCCAACGGCGATGCAAGTATTGGTACATCTATGAAGCAACTAAGCCATGCCTCTAGACCTTCCATTACAGTACCGTGCCCAAACATAGTTGTTGAATTTGCTCTTCTTATGACAAACCTTCAGAATGTTTTCGTTGCCTTTGCAATGGTTGCTGTCGAGTGTGCCAACCCATTTCGTTATAAATCATGCGTTGACGCTAAGTTCAATGTATTTTCTTCCCAGGGAATAACACCAATTATCTTAATTATTAATTGTTTGGTCTGCACGAGAAAGTATCTTGAGAGCTGCTCCTCTGCGTGAGATGTCTGCGTGATCAATGCTCTCTCATCAGATGGTGGTGACTGAGGTGACTCATTCATAAAGTTTGTGTCGTAAATTGAAATTGAATGTATTTGTAACTATAACGGTTGCTTCGATTTCAATCACAATGCACCAAGCATTACTGCACAGTGGGCACATGATACTATTTGGACGACTCTCCTATGAAACTCCGAAAACGTAGACTAGACTGAGTGCTTCTCGGATTCTCGTGACAATTATGACAAATAAACGACACAACACAAAGACAATAATAAATAAATAAGATGTAATTACTGTAGAACTACTCCCTCGTCTTTTGAATCGAGTCTCTGCATTTACAATTTCTTTTCTCCCGTTTCAGTATGGAACTTCTTTCTAGTAATCATCTGTAGCCTGGTGTTCCAGCCAATCTGTATCAAGTGTCTGCGCACGCTGAATCGTACCGTGCATTACATACCGCATTAGGTGAAGAAGTCCAAGTCCTACTCGGGAACATCACTAGCAGAAGCTTCCGAAGACATGAACGACAATACCCCGCTGATGATGCAAGCCCAGAGTACCAGCGATATCAATCAGGATAACGTGTTTAATTATGGTAGTGTCATAACAGTATAAGACTTAGGCCTACCGTTATTATGCTGTATAGCCATCATGTGTTTTCTTTTCCAATTCAAATACATTATGACCAAACCGAGGTTGTATGGGGAAATAGTCTGGTTTCTTGCTGCATTGTGGTTCGGCTTATACACTCACTGGCCAAAATTATTGCATCATGCTCAAAATATCACTTTACAGTAACAGGTGAGATGATCATTTAATCTGATTTCATCGATCGTGTATTACATAATTTCCGAGCAAGAACAATAAAAAAAGAACATTGACTTCAAACCACAGGCACTTTCAAGAAGTCTTAAGTAGTGTAAATAAAATTTAAAAAATCATTGTAACACAGTTCTCCAAACTGAACTTTGGTGTGTGTTGCAATACTTATGACCAGTGAGTGTATGAAATCTGAAAAAGGGATATTGCTTCGTAATAATCGGTCTAGAGAGTGCCTCATCCCCAGGGCATTGAATCAGTATCGGGATTCCACTATCCCACTGCACCGGGCGCTGCGAACCCTGGAAGTACAGTATGTCACAGAGAGTGCACGTGGTAAATCCCCTATTCCCCAGAGACTCATAAAGTTTGGGGTTTCCCTTCCCATGCAATCAATTATTCCACGCCAGCCACATGTATGCGATGTTTTGTGTTATCTATTTGGTATCTTCATTGGGAGATCTGGGTTTCAATCAGGATAAAGGTATCTCCCAATCGACGTTATGGCCATGACTGTAAGCATAAAGCCCAAAAAAATTGTTGAGTTGCCCTCCAGTGAAAATATTTGAAGGGGTCGGTCGGTCGGGATTTTTTTTCTCTCCTTGACTGTCATTTTAAGATTGAAATGCATTGGAACTGAAACCACATACCATGTTTTTCAAAGACAATGATCTAGCAGTATGCACAAGTACCTAAAGAATAAAAAGACATCACACATTCAACTTTAGGTAAAACTTGTAGCTTTGCATGGTGAGGATGATAAGTAAGACTAATTGCGGTGACACCATGTGGAATCTCAATTGAGTGGTAATTAGTTCTGAAAAGAACTGGAGGTCCAGTTCTTTTCAGAACTAATTACCACTCAATTGAGATTCCACATGGTGTCACCGCAATTAGTCTTACTTAACATTCAACTTTATAATAATCTTTCAACAACTTTATTTCAACATTTCATACACTTGTTTCTAGCACTTTTGTTCTTAACAACTTTATGCATCCCATTGGTTGACATATGATATTAAGACATTTGTATACCTATCAGCAAGGAATTTTGCTTCAGAATAAAAGTATCCCAAGCATTTTTGTTGTACTTTTCGCTGTGATTGACACAGCAAATTCATCCATATTGCGTGCAATGCTCAACATGCAACATGTGAGTGGCCATTCGATTTGAAAACGTGTAGATTGAGTTGCAATCGTTGACACACGTACAGTGCGGGGAGCCAGTGCACAACGATGAGGGCCATTCGATTGGAAAACGTGAAGATTTGAGTCGCAATCGTTGGCACACAGTGTGTGCGAAGGCAGTGCACCACGTGAGGGCCGGGGCCATTCGATTTGAAAACATGTAGATTGAGTCTTGGGTACAGGTAAATTTGAAGTGGAAAATTTCACAAATCAAACGTATTATGTTTTATACACAGAAAATTGGTAAGTTTAATTAATAAATAGGCCTATGAATGACGGGGGAAAAAAAAAAAAAAAAAAAAAACCCGACCCGAGATTTCAGCACTTTTGGGTCGGTCGGTGGAGGGCAACTCAACATTTTTTTTGGCCTAATGGCATGTGCTACTTTCAGTGAGTGGTGTGTCTACTTACGTATCAAATCAAATCAAATCAAATCAAATCGAATCGAATCTAAAACCAGTCTTGCCATTCACGCTGTGTACCGCAACAACTTCATGGTCTAAAAACTTCCAAATGCATTTAAATTCATGTTTTTAAATTCTATGTACATATTTCTAAATATGCATTTAGGCCTAATTATCAAACGCATAGGCCTATTTGCGTCGTCAGTTACACATAACAAAGTTGTTCGAATTTTAAAGGGAAAAACAACATTGATATAAAATTACATAATAAATATGTAAAGTTGGGAAACGGGTACAATCATCCTGAAACATTATTATGTCTGAAGTACTCTCCTTTCAGAGAACACACAGTATTTTCTGTAAAGGTTGTGAATCTAATTTCGCACTTTTCTCATGACTGAGACTATGCATTGAGCTGGAACTTTCGAAGGTTGATAACCAGTTAATTGACAAATATTTTGTATTCCTTTATCCCAAACATTTTCTTAACCTTTAATATACCAAGTCAAACCCTTTGTAGAAAACGTTTATACATGTATACAAAATAAACGTATTAATATATTTTATTTACATTAATGATGAAGTCCGAGCCTTAACATTATTTAATGTTAAGATATTTCCAACTCCGATGATTTTGTTGTTTTTGTTTTGTTTTAGTTTAGTTTAGTTTATTGAATTTCCATACATCAATAAATACAACAATTTTACCAATATGAAATTAACAACAAGGAAGTATGGAGGTGCCTGGGAGAAAGCCGGGGCTTATACGAATATATACGGTATATATATAGAAACATTATAGCAAAAATACATTAACAATGTAATTGTAAAAACATGATGTTTTGGTAAATTATTAATTACAATCGAATTACACAGTATTATTATAAATATGAGGTATTACTGATAGTTATAAATAATAATTACTAGTGAGTAACAACCTTTTCATGTATTGTTTAAAGCTCTGTAGATAATGAGGTGGGTAAAGCTTTTTTATCAAATTTATACATAAGAACTCCTAGATGATATTGATATAAATCAAAGACGGTTAAGGTGTTGTTTCTAATAAATAGTGGGGCTGCGTGAGCTCTGTATGAGGTATTATTAATGACCCTTAGTGTCTTCTTTTGTACAATTAGTAGTTTATTTAAATACGTTTGGTATGTGTTACCCCATGCCAAAATTCCATATTGAAAGTGAGGTAAGGATAAGGTATTATATATTGAAAAAAGGGTCTTTTCTGGCAGTATGTACTTAAGTTTGCGAAGAATTCCAAGAATTCGAGAAGTGGATGTATGTACTTTGTCACAGTGAATTTTCCACGTAATGTTTTCGTCGATAATTACTCCGAGAAATTTTATGGAGTTGACTTGGTTGATTAAGGTTTTATTAAAGTAAATATCAAAATTCACATTTACACACTTATTCGTAAAGAGCATCGAATATGTTTTCTTTAAATTAACTGATAATCTATTACAATTAAACCATAAGGATACTTTACAAAGTTCTTCGTTTACTACTGCAATAGCTTGAGTTAAATTAGCACTACTGTAAAATAAACTTGTATCGTCAGCAAATAGAATAAAGGAGAGCAGATTTGAAGAACGATAAATATCATTAATGTAAAGAAGAAATAATATTGGCCCTAATATAGAACCCTGTGGAACGCCACATGTTATAGGCAAGGAGGTAGACTTATCGTTTTTCCAGATAACAAACTGTCTTCTATTTGAAAGGTAATTCTTAAACCAGTTCAAGGCCACGCCTCTTATTCCGTATCTGTTTAATTTAGAAATCAAAATATCGTGATCAATTGTGTCAAACGCCTTAGACAAGTCTAAGAAGATCCCTATAGCATGGTTTGATTTATCCAATGATGAACTAAGCTTGTCTACTAGATCAAGTAAGGCCATTTGTGTTGAGTAATTGGCACGAAACCCATACTGAACATCGCAGAGAATATTGTATTTATTTATAAACATATTAAGACGGTTAGCTATTATTCTTTCAAGAATTTTAGAAAAACAGGGTAATAGTGATATAGGTCTGAAGTTGATGAACATACTTGAATCGCCACCTTTAAAAATAGGAATGACTTTAGCAAGTTTCAAGTCATCTGGTACTACTCCCGTTGTTAGTGACAGGTTAAAAATGGTCAATAATGGTTGAATAATCAAATTTGAAATATGTTTAATAATAAACGCACAATAGCCATCATGTCCAGAACTTTTTTTATTTGGTAAATTATTTATACATTGCAAAAGTTCAATGGAGGTAATTGGTGTTAAGAATAAAGAATTGGGAAAATCACCACTTATATAATCTACGGGGTTGGAGTGAGACCGAGGAATTGTTGAGGCGAGATCAGGACCAATGTTGGTAAACAATCTATTAAAGTGCTCAGCTATCAATTTCGGATTATTAATTGTTCCATTTTCTGTGGAAAAAGAATCAGGAATAGACTTATTTGCTTTGGACGGTTTCTTTAAAATATTATTTATAATTTTCCAAGTATTGTTAGTATTGTTTCTCTCTTTCTCCAACAGACTGTGGTAATAACTTTTTTTGGCATTGCGTATAAGGGTGGTTAACCTGTTTCGATATGAATCATAACTAAGTTTACAAAGATTAGTACCTTTGACAACGAACTTCTTGTATAACTTATTTTTATGTCTTATTGATTTTAATAAACCTTTCGTAAGCCAAGGACTTTTAAAATCTTTATGTGAGGTGCTATATCTTTTCAATGGGATACATTTATCGTACAGCACATTGAGTTTGGAAATAAATTTATCGTAGCAGTTATTTACATTATCTGCAGGCATAATTAAATTCCAGTCAACTAGTTCTAACTCTCGTTTTAACGCAGAAATATTTATGTCAGAAGTATCTCTTTTCCAGTAGAATGTTTTACTTTGTTTACTTTTACCTAGGGAGGGGCCAAATAAGACAATGGGAAGATGATCACTTAATTAAATCAGATAACAGAATATTTGTACTATATTGCATCAAGTTATTTGTGAATATGTTATCAATAAGCGTAGCTGTATTGTGAGTTATCCTTGTAGGCTTATCAATGGTGGGACAACAAGAATACGAATATAACAAATTTACAAAGTCTAAGGTTGGATTATGGGTCTCAAAATTTAATAGATTAATATTAAAGTCTCCAAGCAAATAGCAAATCTTGTTTTCATTAGATATTTTTTCTAGAAGTGTTTCAAATTCCTTGATAAATTCAGTAACATTCAGCATGGGTGCCCTATAAATTACAGCTATTATTATGTTTTTCATATTTTTCGTTTCAATTTCTATAAACATTGATTCAAAAAATTCAGAAGATGTTGATAAATCCTCCCTCACAGCATATGATAACGAGTCATTGATGTACAATAAAACCCCTCCTCCTTTTTTAGTTGGTCTGTTCTTAGATTCCATATTATAGCCTGGTAAAGATAACATCGAGTCGGGCTCTGAATTAAGCCAAGTTTCAGTTAAACCTATGACATGGAATTTATGATCAATATTACTAAGAGAAAGGGCAAGGTTATCAAAGTTCTTCTGAATGCTTCTTATATTTGTATGAAATATTGAGAAGGGCTCGTTGTAGAGTTTACAAACATTTGCTTGTAGTTGTTGTTCAGTTACATAATCAGAACTGCTTGGAGTATAAAGTGAATCATTAATACCATCTGGGTTTAAGGAAGTTGGGTTAAATCTGCAATCATTGAAGCGGCTAGGAATGTTATCTAATGGTTCAGGGTTACCGTCACTGCTGTAATCAGTATCGCTGTTATTCATGGGGTTTAAGGGATCTAAATACGGCATGAATGGATTGCGGGTGCGTTAGGTATTTGGGAAGGCATACAACGACCCTTCTCAATGGAATCACTTTGCATAAGGTAAATATGAAGTTTCCCCGGTTACGAATCAAGTAGTTGTCGGTTGTCATGGTACATATAAACATAGAGAAAAAAATAAATTTTACAAATTTAGATACAGTTTCTTATATTTTATATTTGATTAGATACTTAGTCAAGTGATGGCGGAAGTGCACTAGCACGACGATCTCGATGTTGGTCTCTACGGTCCCTCAAGGTGAATGATTTGAAGGCCCCGCTATGTAATTTGTACATGATGACCGGGGGAAGTGACCAGGGAATGAAGGCAACATTTACCCGTTCATCCTGGCGGATTGATGGTAAATGATCCTCACGGAGTTGCTTCCGAGCGTTCCTGGCGTTTGTGCTGACATCATCGGAGATGTAGATGTTTGATCCCTTATATTGGTTGTTTCTGAGTAGCTTGGCGGCGTTATTGAGGATGTGATGACGGTCCCCGTATCGCAGGAGCTTGCAATGGATTGGCCTTGGACGCGAGTTGGTACCATCGGGCCGCGGGGTGGATTGACGCCGGGTTGGAGTGCGGTGTGCCCGCTCGATCTCGATGTCTTTGCCACCGTCAATCTTCATGTGGTTGGTGAGGAAGTCCGACAGGAATTCTTCACACAGTTGATCTTGCTCGGAACCCTCTGGAATACCGTGGATGATGATGTTATTTCGCCGGCTTCTATTTTCTAGGTCCTCGAGGCGATCCTCGAGTCGACTGGTGTAAGAGTAATTGCCGTCAGCCTTGTTGTTGATGAGTGCTTTCAGGGTTGCGTTCTGCTTTTGGTTGAACTCCACTGCCGCCTTCAGGTCAGAGATATCTTTGTGGTGGGTAGATGTTTGCAGAGAGGTTTCATCCAGTTTGATTTCCAGGTTGGTGATCCTTGTTCCCATTGACTCGAGGGTTTTAATAATGGTGTCCAGCTTGGAGTTTAGTTTGGCCAGTTCGTCATTGTCACAGGTGAATGGGCGGCCATCTTGGCCAATAGGCCTATCACTGCTCGGGCTGGATGTCGATTCTGTTTTTTGGAACTTTTATTCCTTAAGTTTCTGGAAGGATTCTTGCCATCAGAGTTGTCAGCCATGATCAGCAGTGACTATGTTGTTTGGCTGATGATTTCAAAGCGATGAAATGGCAAGGATAGAATAAATTTTCGTTGGATTTTTGGGAGCTAACTGTAGAGACGTGTAGAGACGTGTTAGTCAGCCATAACTGTTTTTTTTGGGGGGGGGGGGGTGTTGGCTTTTTGTTCGACTATATAAGTTTGTTATGGCTTAATGCAGTATCATTCAGGCAATGGAGGGGGCACTTGAGGCAGACTGTTTCCAGGTCCGTATGTTTTTTTCATACTTGAATAAACGAAAAAAGGAAAATTCACGTGAGCAAGTTCAAGTTTCTCCCGAATTTAAAACATCTTTAAAACTGAAGAAACTGTTTTAATAAGATATTTTACTCGATGATGCGTGATGATTTCGATGATGATTTCTTTTGCATGGGTGTGTTATGGGAGCGTATATATAATCATCAGGATTTTGAGAAAGTGGGAAACGAAAAAGAAACTAGGACTCAAAGTGTATCCCTTAAGTAGCCTATGTTCCGCCCAGTAATTATTTAGATTGGGGCAGGGGCAGAGTAAGTACCAATGTCAGGACATGATCTGTATAACAAACTCAACTGGATTATATTTCAGCAAATGACTATAAGAATGTAATACCTATATGCATCAATAATTGTTGTCCCCCACCTCTGCGCCTCCAGACATCTGACATGAGGATATGTCAGTAAGATGAAATGTCAATAACTCTGCACGTTTAACGTTTCACAAACTTTTATACCAAATCACAAGGTCAGTCCTTCGGAAATGCAAACAATGAGGGGGAGGGAGAGAGGGAGGGAGGAGGGTTATGATGAACATTATTCTGACACCCATACCGAATGCGTGTTTATTGCAACATGTGGTGTAGACGTCAATTTACAGACTGACTACCGCGGCAAATACAGAATTGGGAGGGGGCAAGAAATGTTTTAAAAAATAACTCCTTCAAAATCGCAGGACAAGGAAACGGGGCAGACTTGAATTTTTTCTCGGGGGGGGGGGGTAAATGAGAGGGGATATGTGTGAGAAACCCCGCCCCCTCCCATCCCAACAAAAATTAAATCAACACAGGCACAAAAACCACAAGCTTGTTTCAAAGGTTTGATTTGGTAGCTTATTTGCCGACTAAGGCTCAATTTGGTGGTTTATTAGCCTACCAATAAATTATGTCTTCAGTTCAGTTCCACAGTATATCTGACAAAGAGAAAGGATTTTGCCCTTGTAGTTGGCGGGCTATCAAGCTTCCTGCCAATCGGTTTCGATGTCAACAACTTCAGTTATTAAAGATGGACTACAACGAGAATTCTCACATTAAATTGACTATCGAACCTTGTTTATGTTGTGTTCAGGTAACAATTTATTGTTGTGGTCATGTTTTTCTCTTTATAATTTTGTTGCAATTTGACCGAAAAAATTAGACCCCGCTTCTTCGATTTTAGAAATTTCCCGCCCTGCACTGGTTCCCGACAAAGACCCATTGAAAATCCACTATGAAATCCACGATATAGTACCAGCGGACTTGTAAACCAGCGAAAAGGGATGACGTATAACCCATGAGCACCCGAGAGTAAACAGAAGACGCCATGTTACTTCCGTGTATATTATACATGCGTTTTCATGCGTCAGCAGAGGCATGAAGTTTTTATGAAGCTTTTTTCGACGTTGTTGTCTAACAGTTATAATGCCGACTTCATGTGTTGTTGGTGGATGCACTAGAAATAGTATTAAGAATCCAGAGACTCATTTTTTTCAATTTCCGCGGGATCCTGCGATATCAAAGGAATGGGTGAAGTTCGTGAATAATACACGAAAGGATTTCACCTTCATGCCAAAATTCCTGGATCCGCCCCCTGCTGATATTTGCCTGTTTTTATCACTTTATCTGGCTCCCATGTATTTAATCTTTTATAATCTTTGCTATTGTTACTTTAGGTTATTTTATTATATTTAAAGGGCCTGGGAGCATTTTATTCAAATGGATTTGGTGCTATATACATGTCTTTTATATTTTTATTAATATTTGATTGAAGACAGAATGACATGGCCTGTACACATTTATTGTTATTCTATTCTTGTATTTTACAATTTATTGCCACTGTACACTCAGAACAAGTTTTAAGTTTTATAGGCAGAAGTACATGAGATTTACCAACATGAGATTTACAATATTAGTTTTTGTCACACTTCTCCTTTTGTGATGCAAAGCCAAAAACCTAATTGAATTAGCTTTAATCCAAGAAAATCTGAACCTGCTCAGCAGTAGAGTTATGCTGATTGTAAGTTTTTTCCTGGGAAAAGAGCAGCAAGTGTGAAACGAATTTCAAAGGATTTCCAGTTCGGTTTAACAGAACAATGGCCAAGTTCCAAACACGTATGTACAGGATTTTGATTAAGTTGTTTTCGTCATCAAGAGGCAACTTTTTTAATTTTGATATTTTAACCTCAAAAATAAACTCAATTGTTGGTTGCAAATACATACATATTTTGTCTTGTCATTTATTCGAAAGTACTAAGGTCTTGTAAAATTTTCAGTTCTTGGCATCTTTCTTCCATACCGAATTTGTAATGTTTTTACCATAGTGTATTGTTGGCAACATAAAACAAGTTTATTTCACATTAGTGCTAAATTAATCAACTTCTCCCCCCCCCCAAAAAAAAAAGACACAAAATGAAATACACACGTAATTGATTCTGCCATTGATCATGGTTTATGAACGCACAAAATAATTTGTAACTCCCTCCAGATCATTATAACTAGGGAAGAATGTTACCAATTTAAAAAATAAAACAAAGCAAATCGGCCTAATCCAGTGGTGGATACGAAAATCCTTTGTACTGTCCATCAGGGTTTGGGAACGTCCTGCGGATTGCGTCCATTACACATGATGGCAGTGGCACCCGGTTGAAACGGCCAAGATAACCCCAACACCACCTCACCACTTGCCGATATGCAACATGGCGATATTTTCTGTAAAACAAAACAAAAAATCAGACAAAATTATAAACATAAGATTTGTGATTTGCATGGTGGAGTATCGATATTGTTTACGTTAACACCATGTGAAACTGAAATGCTATAAAACTATAACCATACCAAAAGGCAATCATGATCAAAAGTAAACAATTACATACATGTAATGCATGTACAATAAGATATAGATGCACGTGGGTCAACCAAGGTCATATTCAGTTGTGTGCGGTGCTCATTCTGGTCAATCAAAAGTAATCTGCTTGATATGCAGATCATTCAAAACTGACATTGCTCTAAAATATTAATTGAAATTGATGGTACATTGGCTTTGTACATTCAGTCAACACTCAAATCACTTACTGGTCAAGCGTTCCTTCAACTGCATCTCTGAAGATACGCTGTTGCAAGCACTCCTGGGTGGAGGCAGATCGCATCAAACCAATCATGGATGGTAAGGCACTGGTTGGGATCATCCACGTTGATGTCCAGCTGCCGCATCATGTTCTCTGTCTTCTCAACTTCTTTGCAACATATACAGTTTGCGAGCAAAGGCTGAAGAACACAATGTCCACACGAACACCTATTACAACAACAAAAAAGTTTGGAAAATATAATTTTAGTAACTTTGTCATTGGGGTTGCACTACTTAAAAATTGATCTTGAAATACATCCCCCATGAACTGATCAAGGACAGGTACATCACGAAGGAATACATTTTTCCATGGGCAGATCAAACATTTTTATTGTGCAGGGGGCTACAACCTTTGATTTGAAGGGAAAGACTAAATGTCAATTATGCTTAAAGCATGATGGTAAAAGATCATGATTTTATTTGAATTTTGAGCAGTGATTACTTTCCCATCATGTCTTCATAAATACTGGCTAATATTGCCAACAAATCATAAAACGCAAGACATAGTAATTACCCCCAAATTTCCACTGTACATGTATTGTACACATGTACAATTGTACACATGTATATGTACTACTATACATTATGTACCTTGGGTCTCCATCATGTTCGTTCATGTTTTTGTCAAGTATAGCCTACAACTATTTTTGTACAGCAGAAACGAATTGATCAAACGAAGCATCATTCAGTATTTCATTCATTAATCATTTTGTGGGCTTACCAGTCTGTGTTTAGCCGTCTATCATCAGGATTTGGTTCGTCGTCTTCGGCCTGACGATCACCGTCACCGGGCTGGTCAACTGCAGGCGCCGCAAGTGGCTCGAACCGGTATGGTTCAGCGTCACGTACTTCGACTTGTTCGTCATCGTCTTCGCCTTCTCTCTCGTGTGGGGAGCTCCCCTCATCGCTACAGCTGACATCACTATCCTCAGAAGTGCCTATATGAAACTCCTCTTCCTCATCTATACTGTGATCTTCCCAATATTCGCTGCTATCGGACATTTTCGCTGTTCGGTCTAGAAGATGTCGCTTGTCCGCTGTTGTTCCGCATTGCATGTATGGTAAATGCATACAGTACACACGATCGACTGTTGTGCGTGGGGCGGGTAACAAAGCGTCATGGGTGCTACGTCACACACGAAGTATGAATTATTCATGAGTTGAGGGCTTTTGGTGAAACTGGGCTTTTCTGGGTCGTAGAACGCCGATCAAATTGAGTTTTTTTTTGCATGAAGGAACAAGTTTTATTGAATAATAATAATATGTTAGTAATCATTACACATTTCTCGAACGAAAACAGCAATACAGCACTTATCATTATTCCGTTGTAGTCCATCTTTAAGAATTAGCGTTTTCAACCGCTTTAAAATGAAGGTACAACATTGGTTTTTGTGAACGTACGTTTATTTCAACATTCTAGTTTTCAAGAAATATACCATAAAACTAATCTGTTTCATCACAATTGGCTCTTACGTGTTTAGAAAACTACGAAAAAAACTATTACGTGTTTTGAAAATTGGACATAACAATTGCCCTTTTCTCTAAAATGAAAACACTTAAGATTATATAATTTCTAAGGATGATTGATACATGTACCAACTTTTCACAAATTAATTTGTTAAATAATTTAAAATAATTCGTTAATTTGATAATCTGCTAGTAAACTACCAATGTTGTACCTCCCCTTTAATACAACCAAAATTACCTGTTGTAGAAATGCAATATTTGTAGTCAGTGGTCTCATGTTTCGATCTTTTCAGAAATTTCATCAAAGACACAAGATGCCTTTTTATCTTCGATATATATTCTGATAGAACCGTAAGATTTACTCCGAATGGTTGGAAATGAGGCGCGGACCCGTGGTCTCGAAAAAATGGAGGACACTTGGGCAAAAAGGCGAACACGAAAATGTATGGTAAATTTACATGCATGACGATCAAAATGGGAGGGCACATTCCCCCTTTGGTCTCCCTCTCCCCAGATCCGCCAATGGTGGTACGGTACTGTTCCTGGTCCACGACCCTCTGAATAGGCGGTCTCTGTACCAGCGTTCACGCTACATTCAGAAGGAAACTTCTCACACTGACAGAACAATGACATGGTGCATACGGAGCACGTTCCAAGTTTAACATTGGTGACCCTTCGTTTGAATAAAATGAAAAATACCATAGATTCCTGAGCTGTCCTCATTGTTGACGTTCATTGGTGTGTGGTGCCTACCAAACGGTAATAAAATCTACACTATTAGTAGATTGAGTTTTCCGTTTCTGAGTCAAGATCTGTATGCAAATAAACACATTGACTTCAATTTTGTTCAAATAATCTTATTACAACGGTGAAACAAGTTCAGCGACTTCTAGTTCTCAGACTTTGAACATACAAAATGGATCGAATGATCTCGATGTCTCTATTTTTGCTGCATACGTGGTGTTCACTCCACACAGGTGGACTCGTGATGGTCTCTGCTCAACCAATGTTGTCTGCGGTTATAATAACGCCACTGGCAGATCGTAAGGAGGGCGAACAGGTTCAAGTAAAGTGTACCGCTACAAATATCGTGTCAGTCAACTTGGAGTGGATGAAGGACAACCGCACTCTGAGGCGGGGTAAAGTTACTAAAACAACCGATCAACGGTTTACTTTCGATTCAAGAAATGTTTCTAGCTGGGAAACTATTCAAGAATTTAACATCACTGATTTGCAGAGAGATGATGCTGGTGAATACGTGTGTAATGTCTATGACAAACAGAAACCAGATAGCAAAATTTTTAACTCAACAACGGTAACACTATCAGTGCTGTATTTCCCCAGTGAGTCTTTCCCTATGTGTTCCCCTGCTGGACCCATTACAGTAGACAATGGGACAGAGCTGAATATGCGATGTTCATCTGAGAGCGGTAACCCAGAAGTCATGATGCAGGTATATCAAATTGCACACAGCATGAATACATACACGTGGTCACCATCAAGCTCCAATGATACAGTGTTAATGTCATTAGATCTGATAGTAGATTTTTCTGTTGAAGATGTTCAGTTCGTATGTATCATCTCATCATTAATGTATTTCCCTGATATGAATCTGTCCTGTACCATTGGGCCAATCAAGGTAAGGGATATGACACAACCAACAACAACCATTGCAGTTGCAGTTGCCGGTGGAGTAGTGGCATTTCTTCTCATCCTAATTCTAATCGTGATTTGCCGAAGGAGACTCGGTCTCTGCCACATGCAACGAAAATCTCAAAACAGCACACCGAACACGAACCTAACAAATGTTCAGTCTACACTAGATGAACCGCAACATTCTCGGCACAGTGTCTATGAAAATGCAGAACTTGACATCCATGATACTCAGATAAACGAACATAGCATGTACCATCGCCCAGATGAAGTTACCACGGATACAAGTCTCCCATCTGGATCAGGCGCTTCTTACTCCGGCACAACGCCGGCACGCAGAGCGGAGGACTCAACCCACACTAGTCTGCTGTACGCTAAACCCCATAAGGCAAACAAAGAGACGAACAATGTGCATGGATCTGACGGGAAGCCGCAGCTACTGTCTTTAGCTACTTATAAATCAGAGCAGAGCTTCACCAACCCCGTGTTCAATTCTAAGGATGCAGGGGGTACCAGCTGGCCGACTGAGGATCGCACACTCGCTGCATCCGTCAAACCAGTGGCATGGGTCAAACCAATATCAAATGTACCCAGAAAACCACAACCCTATAAACCCAAATCAGAGCAGACAAGCAACACCCATCGTGACGGTAGCCAGTACGGCATCGAGACGCCAACACCCTCTCCAGCACCCCAAGAAACACCACCGGTACATCCTAATGATGACACCCCTAGTGGAACCCATGTGAATAGTCATGACGGTATTTACGCCCAAGTCTCTGCACCCCTGAGTCAAAGTAGCAGTGACAGTCAAAGACCAGATGATATCATCGCATACGCTGAGTTGGATTTGCTTTCAGAGATGACTGAAGATGGCGGTCAGCCTTCGTCGTCATTCGAGCCAGTGATATACGCAACTGTAACAAAATAACATTGACATTGTACTAATTATAAGCTATGAGATCTGATCATTCAATGTTGTCGATACGAACAATATTTTACAAAGTAATTCCAGGAAGGATTGTTTTTTTAAATTTAAACTGGAAATTATTTAACTTTCACATAAAAATGAAGCATTGAAGGGACATCGTAAATCGATTACTCGGCTTAAGTCATAATTATGACTTAGCATAGGCCCAAGTCACAATTATGATTTATGTCAAGTTATAATTATGCTATAGCCTATAATTCAGCCAACTGGGATCACACAGCAACTCAAATAATAAGCAAAGATGTGAACACAAATTATGGCTTCTTAAACATAACATTTAATTGAACTTATCATCAACACATAGGTCTAATTACGTACCTGGAGCGCAGAACTTGACGTAACTCTCCTGTCAGCATGACAGCCACTGGCCTTCATTAATTTTTTTTTTTTGACAGGACATGTCAATTTTTAATTTCAGACATAGCCTGCAGAATAATAATATGCTTATATTTTCTCCATCCTAGCGGATCGTCATAAATTGTCGCAGCCAAAATCCAAAAGAAAATTCGCTGTATAAATAAATAAATTGTTCGTGCTTATTAAAAATAGATATTTGGTCACATTTTTTTACATGGGCCTGGTGGCTTTGGTGAAGGGGTTAGTGTGATATTATCGATAGGTCCGATTTATGCCGACTTAATTTGTGAGATAAAATGAATAAATGACGTAAGAGCATCAACAGATATTTTCCCAACATTTTACCTGTATAATGTAAAACACATTTTCGTTCGCATTAGCCTATTCTTAAAAATAAGATTGGTAATTCAAAATTATATGTGGTTCTACTGTGGATCCTTCCCCCTCAATGTCTGTCTAGGTTTAAACATTTCCCATAATCACAGTGATACAAAAACTGTTCTATGGTTATAGCTATAACACATTCATTTGAGCGCCCTTCTCATTCTAAAATGTTTTATTGTGGAATAGAACCTCACCTTTACCGTTGATAAATGTGATGTGATCTGGGAAAACCCTTCATATGGTGAAATTTGTAATGTTTGTGTTTTAATACATCAAATTAATGAGGACGCTGTGCTTATTTCAAAACTGTTATATTCAGGATTCTTGGTTGTCTATAACTTACACTCTCAGGAAGTTCGAAAAACCAACTGACCTCGTTTTGAGAAATCAAGCTTTTAAGTTCTAAGTAACATTTCACCATGTGAAGAGTTTTTCCAGATCACATCACAATTATCTAAGATCGAACCGTAAGGTTAACTACAAATTATACACAATAATTACGAGTATTACACAAAGGGAGAGCTAAGGCACAGTGGAACTCAGCAGGCGCGGATTCATGGCAGGGTCTCGAAAAAAGAAGGGTACATGTCTTTCCCCCTCCCCCGATCCACCACTGGTCCTGATTCACGATCATCAGAATGGGCGACCCCTTTTCCAGCATACACCACTTTCCAGAAGCACGTATTGATGTTTGCTTTAAATGGTTCGCAGAAAAAAAGTTATCAAACTGGCATTACAATGATATGGTGCATATTGTACAGTTTTATTCCGAGCACATTTTACATTGGTGACACTCATTTGAAAACTCTGACATATCCTTGACCTAGGCCTCATTGTTGGCGTGCATTGGTGTGTGTGGTGCCTAGCAGAAGGAAATAAAATCTACATTATTTCATAAACTGAATGTATACAAACTAGACATGTAAGTAGATTGAGTTGTCAGTTTCTGTTTCAAGGCATGTGCGCAATTAAGCATAGTGACTTCACTTTTGCTAAAATAATCTCATTACAACTGTGTAACAAGTTCAGCGACTTCTAGTTGTCACATAAAAAATGGATCGAAAAATCTCGATGTATCTATTTTTGCTGCATACGTGGTGTTCACACGACACAGGGGGACTCGCGGACAGGTTCAAGTGAGGTGTACCGGCACAAACATCAACTCAATCGACTTGCAGTGGAGGAACAACCGCACTCTGAGGCGGGGTGAAGTTACTAAAACAACCGATCGACGGTTTACTTTCGATTCAAGAAATGTTTCTAGCTCGGAAACTATTCAAGAATTTAACATCACTGATTTGCAGAGAGATGATGCTGGTGAATACGTATGTAATGTTTATGACAAAGCGGCCGCATCAGAAAACAATATCTTTAACACAGCCAGTGTAACGCTCTCCGTGCTGTATTTACCCAGTGAGTCTTTCCCTATGTGTTCCCCTGCTGGACCCATTACAGTAGACAATGGGACAGAGCTGAATATGCGATGAAAAATATGTATACATTCGATAAGGCATATGCCCCCTTTGTCCCCTCCCCCCTCCTCAGGATCCACCAATAATTATCTATAATTAAGAATAGACAATGAAATCCTAAAACTCTGCCAAAATTCGCTGTGCAAAACTGTGCAAACATTGTTAAGTAAAGTTCTTGCAAACTGTAATGGTACGCACGTGCGTGTCACTGACGGTTTTTGGAGAAGCTGTTCTTCATTGACTACTATTTAGCAAAATAAATGTATATTTTTTATAATTAATTATTTCATTATTGAATAAAGTGGCTGGCAACAATATATTATAGGCCTAATTATATATATAAACATAATAAATCTATATATAATAATAATATGTTTTAAAAAAGTTACTAGGCATAGGCTTTAAAGTCGTATAGGGTCCCTTCACCGGCTTCCATTAGGGCCCTCCTGGTCTGGTGTTCCGGCTCACCGATATATATCCTTCCCTGCCCTGATTCCTAGCCAAGAAGGCCCTGCACCTTTCGGGGAGAAACAAGGCAGCTCCCAAGCATTACTGGAGTCAGTTCCGGCGAAAAGCCAATTCAAATTCCTAAATTAGACGCAGACGGTAATCGAACCCAGACCTGGTACGATGGTAGTTTTAGACTGCAATTTACCCATGTGTTATAGTACAAAAAGGATATCAAGATATCAAATGGGTAAACATCATTTCTGTCTCTAGTGGGATTTGAATTTCAGACTACACACTACAAAGTCGGTCGCTGTACCAACTGAACAATCAGAGACTGGGACGATTATTGCAAGAGTACTGCGAGACACAATACATTGAAGATGGTTAATATTAATTGTCAATGGAGGGCGCTATACATATTTTACTCAATAAACATTTACTAAATAAAATCTCAATTATTTGCAACTGTAAATTGAACATAACTATTCTTGTTTTCTCTAAAATTAAATCACTTCAGACAAAAAAATTTCAGGATCGTTGACGCTTGACGTGGATGTTTAATAATGTGGTAATTACCAATGTTATCACATTCCCTTAAGCTGTTGTTTAAAATAAGATGCTCGCATTGACGTGGACCCGATGTTGCCCGATGAAGTGTTTTTATTGTGCAAAAAATGTATTTTAACCTTAAATATGTTTAAAAAATCTGTTAAAAAATTAATATCAATGGTCCAGTGACGTCATGGGCGACAATCTCACGGCGGGACATGTACCGCCAATATGTACGGTGGCTAAGACCGCTCAAATCAGGAAAACGTTCATACCCTGGCCTATGTGATAAATTCCATCCAGAATTCGATGCAGTAATTTTGGCAGCAATTGGACATCACACGTGGACCATTATTTTGTTTGCCTTATGTTTCGAAAAACCCCACAAAAATCACAAAAAACCTTTAGTTCGTACAAACATATATACGGGTCATAAATTATTTTCCCCATAGGGCCTAACTTCCTTAACTTTCATGCCATAACATTTGGCACAGATGTTGGCTTCAGTGGCTTCAGTGGCTTCAAATTTATATTTGTTTTAACAAAGGTACAACAAAGGCGGATAACATACATAATACTATTCATGTCATAAATGTATATATTGAACAAAACAAAAACAAAAAATCCTTTAAAAACCATGCATGTTTTGGGACAAAATATAAGATATTGCATTTAAACGTAAAGGCGGCCATATTGGCGGCCATATATAAGTGGTCACATACATCCATGTTGTCCAGTTCAGAATTGAGTTTGAAAGTTAACAAACTCAAAAACACATAATAAATGTCTTACATTAACGTTGATTTTGCCTTGAGGGGTTCCCAAAGATAAGTTAGGAAAAATCAGAAAATTTCAGCGTGATCGGACGAAAGCAGTATATAAGAGGAGCTTTTCAGACCCCGTTGGTAAACTAAAAATGTGCAAAAACGAGTTGTGCAAAATGAGTGTGTGCAAAAATGAGTGTGATGCAAAAATGTGCAAACTTGTGTTGAGTAGTGTGACTAGCGCGGAGGGCAGACTTTAAGTATGACGTCCGTGACGTCATAATGATGTGATGGTCAGACTTGTAAAAGTCTGACCGTTATTACTGACAATTTTGATGTCTGCTCCAGTGGCGCACCCAGGATTTGATTGGGGGCTCAAAATATTTTTATTTGAAATCCAATATGGGGGAGAGACATGGCTGACCCAAACCATAACCGCTGGCGCGGCTGCTGCCATGTCCCTAGTCGTGCTCGTCAGTGAACCTACGGCACATGTTAAATGTTTCCTGGTGGTTTCTAGTCATAAAAAGAAGACATTATGGCATGATTCGGACTCGTAGGGTTTTACCTTCCATATAATTTCCTCCTCTTGATGTAAAGAACTTGAGCTTGTTTCGTCTGCAAGATTTCTATAGTTAAATACTTTCATTGCGTGGACGTAAAGTTTGTGATCATTCCGGGCGGAGCTAAATTTTTCAAACACGAATTTGGCGGCAAAACCAAATCCCAATATTATCCAATCAGTGTTTGCTAAAGAGTGTCACATAATCTTTGTAAATTAAAACCCAATCCTGGGCCATTGTGTACAAACTGGAAAGGAGTTGATTATAATGCGGGCGTGTTTAAATTTTACGAGTAACCTCAACGACAGTCAACTACCTCAACAAGAGAAACGGACAACAGAAAATGAAAATAAAATTAAGTAAAGCTGCTCCCTGATCAGGGTGCACCATGGCAGGGGAGAATGTGTAAAATGCTTGTTATATATACTGGTGGCCCTTCAAGCTTACATGCACATGCATACGCAACGCCGTAAAATATAATAGTGAGTGGAATAAATGGAAAACTTTTGGAGGGGAGCTTGAGTCTCCTGAGTCCCCATCCCTTGTACCACTGCCCTATACTCCTTGCCGAACTCCTCTGTAGACATGACTTGGGCTCAGATTTTGCTCTCTTTCCTGGCTCCTTCTTTAAAAAAAACAAAAAACATCAGCGGGCCCTTGGGGGGGGGGGGAGGGCTCGAGCCCCCCAAGCCCCCCCTTGGGTGCGCCACTGGTCTGCTCTTGCTACAACCCGCTGACAATTTTGATGTCTGCTTTTGCTACAACTTGACAATTATAATGCAGGGTTCGACCTTAACTTTTTTTTTCACTCGCCGGCCGGGCTAGTAAACCAAACTTTTCACTAGCCCGCAAGCCTTTTCACTCGCCCGTATGTTTTTAAAATACTTTTAATCAAATCACTGTTTTTAGTAATTTAGGCATTTTACATCAGAACGTGCATTATAAACAACAGTTGTCAGTTACCTTATTATTATGTGCATATTTGTTTCTGAGGCAATACTAATGTTTCTTTAATTAATAACGGATTCTATTCTAATAACAGAGGAAAAGATCAGGCACATTAGTGTTCAGTAATGCTTTTGCTTTTATTCTGAAATGAAGAAGGCTCATTTCATATTTTATTTCTAACCAACTGAACACAGCAATAATGAAAACATTAAAAAAAAAAACAGGGCACCAAGGCAATTTTTAAGATTTTCAAAGGGCATCACGGCAATGATAAAAAAAACGTAAAGGGCACCAAGGCAATCTTTTAAAAAAAGAAGAAAAATTAACACACTCCAATTCAGCACATTCCAATAAGACTAAACTTGTTTCCTTTATCTGTCTCCGTTTGGGTTTTTACATGTAGTGTAGGCCTACATGAAAACAGTATTGCAACACTTACAGTTTATGTCACCAATTAATTATAAATAAAAAACACAATGTTAACCAGAAAAAAACCCATCAAGTTTTATGCATTTGGATGTGGCAGTATTCAGTTCACTCTTTTTTATTTGCTAGTCGGCCCTTTGACAGCATGTTGACAGCATGTTGACAACCACCAAATTTGCCAAAAGTACGTACGGCCGGTACAGCGACACGACGATCGCGATCGATGCGTACGTCGATGCTGTATCCGATGCACACGGTTACGCACACGCTGCATGCATGTCTAGGTACAATCTCGGCATGTATTATTTACGTTGCATGCGCCCCCACGCCGCGCCATGCTATTTTTAGCTGGTACCCGCGAATGCCTGGCGTAGTGTTTATGTTGTGGGTACTGTTGACACCAACCAAAGTATTAGCAAGGGCCAAGTTCGTACAACGACAAAGCAGCCGATATTGCCTGGTAACCGCTATATCATTTTGGTCATGAGTACCAGGTAATTTTGACTATTTTGTTCCCAAATGGTCATTGCGTGAACTTGGTCTTAGCAGCGCAGCCACCGGTCGCGCAATCGAGCGCACGTGGCGGCGATGTATTTTTTCCGTGAGAATGTACATGTACGTAGTAAATAATATGTGTAAACAAGTGGGCACAACGGCAATGCAGGGAAAAAGCACAGCAACTCGTTGCCGTGAAAAATGGCATTTATAAAGGGCATCATGGCAGAGGGTGACTGAGGGCATTGACGGCAATTGCCGTCGATGCCGTCGTGTAATTTCAGGGCTGATATAGGCCAATCGGTGACAATATTTTGACTCGCCCAGCGGGCTACTGAAGGAAGGGTTTTGACTCGCCCGCCGCCGTTTTCACTCGCATTTGGCGAGCGGGCGACCGCTAAGGTCGAACCCTGTAATGTCTGCTATTTCCGCTGTATTTTAGTGTTATTTATATCACGGGTCGTACCGATGGACAATGTCCTTGGTAGAGGGGCGCGCATTAAGTATGACGTCCGTGATGTCTGGCCGTTATTACTGACAATTTTGACGTCTGCTCTTGCTACAACCTGACAATTATAATGTCTGCTCTTACTACAACTTGACAATTATAATGTTTACTCTTACTACAACCTTAAATACCTTGAACAACGTC
The DNA here is from genome assembly GCA_029582265.1 of Zoroaster sp. YZ-2022. Lineage (NCBI taxonomy): Eukaryota > Metazoa > Echinodermata > Asteroidea > Forcipulatida > Zoroasteridae > Zoroaster > Zoroaster sp. YZ-2022. The sequence continues at coordinate 13,206,650 of CM055821.1, read as the reverse complement.
ACATTTCGTTCACAGACATGACCTCTCCTTCCGGTCGAAAACGGAAGTTTAAGTGAAGAAATATTCTGAATTACTATTCTATGTATGTGTACAGCCAAAACATAGTTGCGGAGTTCAAAGAACTTTAATACTGAATAGTTAGACCTTAACATATAGTTCCAGGTAACGTTGTGACGTCATGGTGAGGTCAGTTAAATAATGAATTATTACGTCCAAAGGTTTTGAATGTATGTTTCATGTTTTGCATACTTTACAGGAGTCCGAGATTACCAGACCAGTCCGCGATGACAAGATAAGACCAGACGTCTAGGCGCACCCTGATATTGACTCCTCGGTAAACCCCAATGATCTCTGTAATAACTGGATTGGTTGCTCAATAACTAGCCAATCCACCCAAGTGCAGCGGCAGCCATTTAGAATTCCCCAAAATACCACCATTGATCTCCATTTAAAAGAGATCAGTGATGCAACACGTGACTCAACATTTCAACGACCTTTGAACAACTCCCCGATTATGCAGGCAGAATCCGTGTCAAAAGTAATTATTGCAATGTGTGTGCATATTATACAACGAAGTACATGTTCTGCAGTGCACAACCAATTAGAATCCCACGGCTGTATATATAAATACGACACCCAAACAGGCAAACAAACAATATATTGGTTGGGATGGGGATATATCCCCTCCCCATGCAGTTGGTGATTATCCTCAAGACACTTGTACTTGTGAATGAACCAACAAATGATGTGCTGAAATATTCCAATGGACTGACCCTCCCTGACCTATGACGTCACCTCTAAAAGTAATGAGGTGTTGTTGGGGAAGGCGGGGAGGGGTTTTGATAGAGATAAGGGGGGTCTGAATGAAGGAATAAAACCTGGATTTATTAATTCATTAATTTATTAAATTCAAACATAATTTCACAAACAAAATCTTAAATTATCAATTATCACGAATCTATTTGTTAGCCATTAAATAATACATGTGCAACCAATTGTTAGTCTCTGATTGTTGAGCTCTAAATTCACATGGAATTCGTACAAAGTCTTCGTTTCATGACAACATTTGGGGATTATTTATAATATAAAGAGGGGAAATTTTTATGACAAAAATTGCTTCCATTATTTTGTTAAATGATGCACAAAATACATCGAAACCCGTTAAATATTAAAAAAAAAAATAATAATTATTGGCCAGTTTCTTTTGCTTTACCCAAACAGATATAAGGGCTGTTTATTATTCAACTTAAATAATTATATTTAAAGGGTTGTTGAAATAGAAACTATTTTTGTAGTAGATTGATAGATTGGGTGTTGAAACCCTTCTTTGAGTTTTCTTTCTTCAAAATATATTTCAAATTGAAGAATATTGTATTTTTTGTCGTTGTTTTTCAACCCCCTGAACAACGAACAGCGATTGTTGTACACGTCATCAACAGCATATGGGAGTGAGCGCACGCCATATTCACTGATAATTCTGTAGATGACGTCATAAGAAGTGTCTTATCTGTTTGTCTGAGGTTTCTAAACTAGACTGTTCTAACCAGATCCACATATTTGATCCGTACATCTGGCAAATTTAATATGAAGTCGTAATATGTTTTGATTTGTAATACTGACATCCTTGCCCGCATTATAAAGCTATGATACATTATGCTTGGAGTTTGGTAGTCCAGTCCGGTCAAGGCGCAACGAATTCCAGTGATAGTCCCACGTGTGTGTTGAACTCGAATTTTCGATAGGGTGGCAATTACGTCACTCATTCCCGGATCATAAAACAAAACAAAACAAAAACAAACATAAAAGTACAAATATCATGGCTGCGCCTTTCAGGGCCAAACGTCGCAGATAAAATAGTTATAGTTAATCGCCTTGCCAGAATGGAACAAGCTACTCAAATACGTCACATAGCGCGGTATGTTATATAAATTTTAGGGTATACAAGGTTGTCGCGCGGTCTTTAGTGCAGGATAATGACCGGGTTTGGGCGTGGCCCTGGGCGATAAAGGAACGACCCGAAGGCCGACATAACCACTATCTCATTCTATCAGGGAGGTATTTGAACTTCAACATATGAATGACGTCACCGCGGTTCCCATGTCTGATTGGCTATTCGTAGTCGAAGGTCAATCCAGTACCAGCCAGTTTTACTCTAATGAGGGCGTCCATGATTTCGTTCTGCGCCACAGTGAAGTGAGACTTCCAATCCCCCACCTTTCCTGCAAAATCATGAAAAGATTCATCAAATACTGACCCTCATGCATAATATTCCTACCTTTGTGGTTTTCACGTGAATTATATTATACTCAGTATATACGTTTGTTTTATTATCCGAGACATTTATATTTTCCTCATCGGTTTGTTTTATTGGCATAAATCTACAGATCACTACCTTTTCTCATGAAAGACATATCCTTATGAAGTTTTCGTTTTTCATAGATGGCGTCGAGTTGAGACATTGGGTTGTTCTTCATGTTCGCAAATGTGCAGTGTTCTGTGATAGCATCTAGTTTCTCATCAGAGAAGTTCTTGCCCAGGAATGTACTGATCTTCTCCACGTTTCCTCTGAGGTCCTAATTATAAATGAGAAAATAATACTACATGTACATGAAATATTTAAATACAGGTACTTGTTATAAATGAGAAAAGGATAGCAACAGATTCAAGTGGTATTAAATATCGGCAGAGCTATTTTACTTAGAATAAGCAGTGATGGTAGTTGATACAAATGGAAACAAGACAGAGAGAAATATGACTTTCATTTACTATGGGAAGGTACATCATTGGTAATGTTGGCAAAACCACTTCAATATATTATATAGCTATGCTTACTCTCTTTGAATCAAGATAAACATTAAACGACAAACCTTATGAGTTGTGCCATTATCGAGAAAATGTATTGTATTCACTTTAAATTCTTATATCTTATATTCTTATATCACTTTAAATTCTTATATCTTATATTCTTATATTCTTATATTCTTATATCACTTTAAATTCTTATATCTTATATTCTTATATTCTTATATCACTTTAAATTCTTATATCTTTTAAATTCGAAATAGAAATAATTTTCACTTGTCCCAAATGTACAGCACCAAGGTCCAATATTGGGGAGACATATTTGTGGTACTCGCTCTAATGCATAATGTACTCTTTTAATTTCCAAATGGAAATAATTTTAATTTAATTACAGGATTTATTCCATCATAAATATTTATTAATGTTGTTAATGAATTACCAATTCATGATTTCATGAATTACCAATTCATGATTCTACACTTCCACCACCGAAGGTGGACGGAGGTTTCCCATAAATGTGTGTGTGTTATTGTTAAATACCGGTATGTCACAACGAATTTTTGGACGTATTCTGATGAAACTTGCGGATGGGTTGGGTACCCGTATGAGACAATGACAAATGAAGTTAATTTTGATAATTACAAAATAGTAAATATGCGCTCTAGTAAGTATGCACTCTAGAAGTATGCGCTCTATCAAGTGCAGTTCTACAGATTTCTGGTAGTGAAGTTCCTTAATTCCAGTAGCTCGCTAGCATGGAGACACATTTGAAGAGAAAACCTTTAGAAGTAAACAACGATCAGCATTTATATAAAGCGCCCTTTTCCCTTAAGTTACAAAGCGCTTGCAGAAGATGCGACAAAGTTCAACTTAAAGATGTTCCAAAAGTACACAAAAAACAAAAAGCAAAAAACAATCAAATATTACGATATAAATGAGTCTTAAGCAGTTTCTTGAATTGTCCAAGTGTCATTGCATGACGAAGATGTGATGGTAATGAGTTCCACACATGAGGAGCAGCAGCTGAAAATGCACGCGAACCAGCTCTAGAGACGGTGCGATGTTCAGCCAAGAGGTTCTCTGAGGAAGAGCGTAAGGAACGTGGTGGGACATATGGATGTAGTATGTCAGATATGTATGATGGTGACTGGTGAACGAGGGATTTGAAGACATGTAGACAAAGTTTGAAGTCGATTCTATTTGTGATAGGCAGCCAGTGCAATATCTGAAGTAGTGGTGAAGTGTTGTCAACCGACCTGTCTTAAAGATAAGTCTGGCAGCTTTATTCTGAAGTTTCTGAAGACGATTCATATTTCTCTTTGTTATTCCTTTCAAAAGCGAGTTGCAGTAATCTAGTCTAGACAATATAACTAAAGTGATCTCACAACGGAATGACAGGTATCTTCATCAATGTAAGGGCGTATCTTGCCAATATTTCGTAGATGAAAGTTGATGTTCTTACTCAGTTGGGCGACATGATCATCCATTGACATCCTGGCATCAAACACAACTCCTAGATTTCGCACAGACCTGGCAGGTGAAATAGTTGTGTTTTCAAAGGAAAACTTGAGGTGATCAAGAGCTTTACTGGCAGTAGTGGAGGAAATTATGATAAACTCAGTTTTATCCGCATTTAGTTTCAGTTTGTTGGCCACCATCCATTTCTGAATATCTTTCACACAAGCAGATAAATTGAACAATGCACATTCTGCGTCTAATGGGATCTTTGGGTCAATGATAGAGTATATCTGAATATCATCAGCGTATATGTGATATAACATGTTGTGCTTACGTAGAATGTCCCCAATTGGGACTGTATATTATAGTGTAAAAGACAACGGTCCAATGACAGAACCCTGCGGGGTGCCGTATTCAAGCTTAGCAGTAATTGAGTCCGCTCCAGGAACATGAACTGGTTAGTGCGACAGTTGAAATAAGATGAAAACCATTTCAAGGCATTACCGGATATACCAAAGCTTTCCTTAAAGCGGCGAAGCATGATTTCATGGTCTAGCGTGTCAAACGCAGCTGAAAGATCCAACATAACAAACAAAACAGCTTTCTGCTGATCAATTGCTTTGAGAACGTGATCCTGTACACTGAGAATGGCAGTTTCTGTGCTATGTGAAGTGCGGTATGCTGACTGGAGTGGTTCAAACAGGTTGTGATGATTTATGTGCTCAGTAAGTCTTGCAGAGACAACTTTTTCAATGTATTTTGATATTGATGAGATGTTTGATACAGGACGGTAATTCTTGAGCTCATTCCTGTCAAGTGATGATTTCTTCAAGATGGGAGTCACGATAGCATGGCCTAGAGAGTTCGGAAACATACCATGCTCGAGGGAAGCATTCACCACTTCTGTCAGTTTGGGAAGAATGACTGATGAATGCCTTTTCAGCAGCCATGTTGGCAGTGGATCCAAAGCACACGTCTTGGTTGGTGACTTTGTGATGATCTTCAAAAGGTCATCTTCAGTGACTGGGCGAAAGGAGAGAGCCATCTGATGGGAACTTTCTTTCCTCCGGAAGAGATGATGGATCAATGTGTAGATCATCGATCAAGTGTCGGATCTTCTTTACTTTATTCAAGAAGAACTCACTGAAGTTGTTTGCAAGTTTATTCGGACAATCGTTCACAGGTAGAACTCTTGAATTATTGTTAAGAAGCGTGTTCACAGTGATACAAATATCGTTTGGAGAAGAACTTAGCAGCTTGTTGTTTCTTAGCAGAAAGAAGCACATCTTTAATGTGTTGTTTTGAAACATTGTATGCTTCCAAGTCACGTGGAGATTTACTTTTACGCCACTTGCGCTCTAAGGTGCCGTCGTTCTCTACGGGCATCATCAACCTTATTATTATACCATTTCGGACATGGTTTTTGCGTTGAGTGATGGGAGCATGCCGATCCAGGGCGGTAGTTACAGCATTGTTATAATCATTTACAAATTCATCAACAGTTGTTTGTAAAGAAATTGTATCAAGATTGGACGATAGATCTTGAGAAAATATGTCATGATCAATGGCATGGTATTTCCGTATTAAAACAGTGTCACTTTTAGACCCGACAATTGGGAGGGCTACTTTGCAGCAGACGACAGAGTGATCAGAAACATGGTTTTCATGTATATGATGAGATGATAATAGCATTTCATATTCTCTGGTTATGACAAGGTCAAGGATGTGTCCTTTCTTATGTGTGATTTGATTGACATGTTGAACAAGTCCAGAAGAAGATAGCGTAGTAGCAATTTGGCGAACATCATATTTTGTGGTAATATCAAAATGGACATTAAAGTCACCTAGCAAAATTAGCTGGCCAGGAAGACTATTTACATAGTCTACAAAGTCATCAAATTCCTCAAGAAAAACCTTGGTAGTAAGTTGATTTGCAGCAGAAGGTGGTGGTCGGTAAACTACAACAAAGTTAAAACTTCTGGAGCTGTCAAATAAGTTTGATGTAATGTGCTGTAGCTTTATCTGTGATCTGTGTATAACACCAATGCCCCCTCCTCGTCTATCTTTGCCCCTTGGTACATTAATAAAAGAGTAGGCAGGAGGAGTGAGCTCACCTATGGTAACATTGTCACTGTCAGTGAGCCAAGTCTCAGTTAGGATTAAAACATCCACATTATTTTCCAGAGTATAGTCACAAAGATATAAAGATTTATTGCACGACTGACAATTCCATAGTCTGACATCAAGTTCATTTACAAGTTCCTTAGGTTGAAGTTTGTTCTTGTCAGGATCAGGAAGTGTAAGGTTTTTACGCCTGATATGTGAACCTCCTCTCCTTGATCTTACATGAAACAATCCATTATTCTTAAGGGTAGTACAAACATCAGAGGACAGCCATGTTGTGCTTTTTCTATGGGCCAAGAGTTCATCTCTGGAGTACTGTATCCTTATAGAACATGAAGTAAGTGTAGGCATTGAGCTTGATCGTTCAGGTAGAACAGTTCCATTCAAGTTGGAGAGTTGCAGTGGGCATGGTATTGATGAGCTAGTTTGCATAACAATACCAGTGGAAGCATCTATTGAGTGCAGTGGGCCATAGATAAGATGTCCATGCAGCAATATCCATAGCATATAAACGGCAGCTTTATGGAATAGAATTTTATTTTTTTAAATACAACATTTAAATTAATCAGGTATGAACAGAAACCCATTTATCTCGATTCGGCCAAAGGTGAAATGTCAGGGAAATATCATTTCGCCGATCTGGGTTTATGAAGTATGGGATACTTTGCAAATATATACTCACTCTTTTCATGTCTTCATATTTCAAGATGAGTATGTTCTTCTCGTGTCGTCTTGTCCAAAAGTAAAGATAGTGATCCCACCAAGCGCCATAGAACACTAAATCAAAAACACATTTGCTTTTCTTAATTACATTTCTCCTTTGTATTTCCTTTCTCTTTAACTATAAGCAGAATATTATGGTCAGTCATCCCATTACAATATCCACTAGGTCATCTGTTCTTCCTTGTCTGTCCTCACGAGTTCATTCATGGGTACAATAAACACTTCGCTTTGTTTCAGTAAATTTCATATAATTACCATCACCAAAATACAAATCCATGCAAAATGGTTACCTTTCCCTGATAGTGCCTGGTCGAAAAAGTCACCGAAAGATTGGTCTAAGATTTGCTGAATCGGGAAAACCAGCTTGTAGAAGTAGAACAACGACACCACAACGTCCTTGGGGTTGCGCATGACGTAAATAATATTGGGTTTCTTCTCCCATAGCTGAGGAGGCAGGAGTTGACCTGGTAAATGACACGTGAGGACGCGGGGAGATGGGATTTCCTCGACAACCCTGTGCATCTGTGGGAGCTATTTAAGAGGCGAGTAGAACATTGGTTAAAATATGAACCTTTCATCCCCTTTCACCCTGCATCGTCTTCTCCGGTTCTCGGGTTTCTTAAAGCTTACACACTACATATAAAACTACAATGCTTATGGTTTATTCTCTATTACATGTGAAATAAAATGTTTACGTAGGTGCCACCATGGTCATACTGAGGCAGGCAAAATTGTACAGTGGTCAATAGCGGACACATAACAAGATCTTATATGTTGAGATATCAACATACACAATTTTTCTTTGGGTGGGGTTTAAGTAAGACACTATATCTCAATTAATTTTGTTTTACAATTCTTGATATTTTTCGTTTATCAAAATACACAATTATAAAAATTGCACATCTAAACACGAACATTTGTTGCCGGTCATAATGGTTAATACTCGAGGACATGTCTCGGTGTAAACATGTGCATGGTCTATTAATTATACAGGCGATTTTGAGGGATCCTTAATTTTCTTTACCAGTAATATATAATTACATATATAATTAGCATTATCTGCAAGCCAATTATGTGAAGAGAATTTTAATATAATGATTGAAAAGTAGATAATATACCCACGTTTTTCAATGTCCGCCACAGCTCCGGCAGGCTGAACTCAAGACGTGGAACTCTAAAGCTAATATGTCTCTTCTTAATTGCCTCCAAATCCCCATCATGCATGACGGCAGATACTATTTCTGTGGTCCACGTCGAGCCTGTAAATTTTGTTTACAGTCAATCAGTATGTGCCAGGCCAGTGTTGAGTTGTTACTTAAAACTTTTCCGACCATATAATAGAGAACCCTTTCTCTGTGCCTCACCTTACTCAAATTTTAGCTTGAGTCTTGGATTCCAAGTAAAAACAAAAACGGTGACAAATTTCATAAGTGAATATGACGGTACTCCTCAAACCTCGAGTCCGATTCCGACTCCTGAGTTACAAAGGCCTAGTCAGAGTCAAGAGTCACAAGTCACGTTAAAAACCTACAGAAAAAAGAATACCTGATACATATGTCAAGGTTCAAAGTTCAGTGAAAAAACTCGACATCTGGGCTAGTATCTCATCAGTTTTACTAAATCAAAGATTTGTTTCCAAAATCAACATTATTTTACTAGTTTGAGTCATTATTGAACAACCTTATCTTTTCTTGTGCTTCATTTTGATTAATGATTGGAAATCATCACATTAATTACTACGCAGCACTCTCACCATGGTTGTGGGGGAATCCATCGGGACTGCAATCTTTTTAATTTAAGAGTGGGGGGTCAGCAATTAGTCTCAGAAGCCGTCCATCCCCCTTAACAATGTTGATCCATCGTTTGAATGAAACTATTGCAGAATGGAGATCATGATTATTTTGATGTTGTCAAGTTTAAAGATCATGAAGTCTGATCGCCATTATAGCAGTATCATATTTTATTTTTATATAAAATAACCTATATGTTGAGTCACTGGTGTTAGTGTGAATGATCACTCTAAAAATCATAGCATAGTTATATCAGGCAATTGACAATTTTAAATGCTGGAAAAGTCTTTCTAAAGAGGTAATTTACATATTTATAGCTTAATACTGGTATTACCTCAGTACCTCAGTAACCAAGAGGTGCTGAAATCATTTAGTGTGGTAATACGTGTGAAAGTACATGTACGCCTGTACGTATTCGTGTGTGCATTTTGGTATAGTATAGTGTACATACATGTATGTACGTGATAAATGGGTACAAATCAGGTTGCTTAAAAGGGTGTGATTTGACAAAAGTAAAAAAATCCTGAAAAATGGGGTGTAATATATGTGTTCCCTCCAAACATGAATGCATTTCATCCATAGATGTTCCATTCAGATGCGATCTTAGATCAAGGACCAGATGGTGTTACACAAAATGTCTATTCTTTCTGAAGAGATGTTTTATTAATGAGTCACCGTGAGTGTACAATAGCAATTTTTGTGTGCCGAAATTGTTTTGCATACTGGTTAACAAACGACTAGCTGTTGTCTGTACCTTAGTTGTATAATGATACTGACAAATACTGACAATGAAATTGCACCATTGAAATGAATTTTTATCTGGATTCTCACCAACTGTATTTAAAGGTCCTGTGAAGAGTGTATTTACCAAACTTAATTTTTTGGTGCTGTTATATTGATTGGTATGAATTAAAAACAATTTTAAATGTTTTTTGTGTCGAGTGGATAATTAATTGTTTATCTAAGAATCAAAAATTGACCCCCCGAATTTTCGAAGTTTTAACGAAACGTTCGTGACGTACACAAAGGCAGAGAATTTTACACTCGCGGAGCTAGGCGGTATGGTTTAGTGCCAGACTTTGATCAGATAACAGTCTAATAATTATAGAGGGTCGAGTTGTCCCCGTCACGGTACAATGTACGCTTAGCGTTGTCATGCACACACAGAAGCACGGGAGAATTACTCTACGAAAAGCTAGCAGTAACACGCGAAAAACATGTCCAAAAGAGAGGAGAGTTATCCGTGAAACGCAGCGCAAGCCCCCATCATGCGGTCGGACACACCGAAGGCAATGCTAACATTACGGTGTTATTTTATGAAATAACAGAAACAGCTGAGTCAAAGTTCTGATCATTTAAAAAAAAACTCAAAACAAGCGCAGGCATAATGAGAAAGGTTTAATGTTTTTATGGTTGTCTTGCCAGGATATAAAATCAGACACGATGTTTTTATTAATGCGGAAAATCACGGCATGTTTTCATGCCGTGAACACTGAAACGGTGAGCATGGTGTGAACATGTCTTTTTGCACGGAACTGGACTGGGTTATGCATGGTAGTATTACTAAATGGCCACTTACCCTGAGTCTTTCTCGCTTAAAAAAAACACCTCTCTTCTTCGTTGGAGCCTTCACAGCCTTCTTACTTAGCGGGAATATCGTTGGAATTGCATCTGGTCAGCAACACTCTGCATGCAGTGGTGCGCTGTATACGACGCATATTTGTGCATGTGCTGTGGATCGCGGATCGGGAATTGCCTCAGTGTACGTCACGAAATTTATGTTATAATGAGGGGTATGGGTGTGTCGAAAAGCACCCCCTAAATTTAAAAATTAATATTTGTATGGTATAAACGTGAGGAGATAAATTTACAAATGACAAATATATGTTCCAGTAGGCATACTTTATTGTATACAATGAAAAAAAACCCACCTATTTCATAGGACCTTTAAGCAGCAACAGATGTTTGTGGACCAACATCCTTTTAAATTATGTTCGTCTTTGGTTAGTTTGAGTGGCATTTTATTTTATTTTATTTTTTGTTTGTGGACCCACATCCTTTTAAATTATGTTCGTCTTTGGTTAGTTTGAGTGGCATTTTTATTTTTTATTTTTATTTTTTGGCATTTGTTTTGCACCTTTCAACTCAAGCATCGTCGTCTTGGGAAGCTGCCAAACACATGCATCATGAGGTATGTATGTCCTCTCTGATGTATGTCCTCTCTGATAGTCACTCATCATTTTAAACCTTACCTGCTTTAGGGTACGTCAGGGTCCAAACGTCGTTTTCACGTACTTCCCAAGTTTGAAGGTCCACTACCACGTTGGCTACACTTGGAGGCAATGTGATTCCCTCATACTCGCTATGAAGATGTTCCATTTCTGTGCCGAGTGACGATATAAACTGACTAAGCAGGTCCCGATCTGTTCGGGTGGGATATGGTATCCTCAATTAAAAGATCCAGTGTAAACTCAATGTAAACATAGTGTAAGTCTTCTAGCCATTGATTCTGTGATATTTTTAAAAAGTCCACGTATATATTCCACGTAACACAAAATCTATAGTTGTATTCCCGAAAAACATTGGATTCCGTACAAAACTGGATTCTGATTCTGACCCAGTTTACACAGGTCGGTCTAACCCCCCACAAATGGTCTTACACATTACCGTTTTACCGTCTTACCGTTTTATTGGTTAATTCTGATATGGGTGTTTTTAAAGTTGCTTCAACATTAACCCGTTCATTATAGGATGTAGTTTAATATAAACAACTATTTAAGTAAACTTACACTCTTCAAAGGTGATGTACTTATCCATGACGGCGACTGAGTTGACCGTGTAATGACTTTGGAAAATAACTATAAATAAAACATAGAAGTCTACATTTTTAAAAATTTGAATGTCAGAGTTGGTAGGTTGGGTTTTTATACATAACACGTGAACTTTAATTCAAAAAAGTGCATTCCTACTGGTCCGAATGGTTCTCTATAAGGTCCGAAGTAAATTGTATTATTAAATTTGTTTACGCCTTGCAAATGATACGGCCATTGGCGTAACAATATGGAAAGGGGACGAAGGCATGTACCCTCTACCGCTCAATATTTGGATCCCTAAATAAATGGGCATTACCAAAAAAATAGTGCCTCATGTCACTCCCCAGTATCCCCCCATCCGAAAATCCTGATTCCCTCTCTGATCCAACCCTAGTCTTGGTTGAAAGACTTCAAGACTGTTTGTACGTTGGCGCTACATGTACACGAACCGCTACAATCACGAACCGCTATCAAACTGTCTTGGGAATTTCGTAGAATCTTCACCCCCCCCCCAAAACGGGGGAAACCACTACGCATGCGTCAATTTGAAATGCTAGCGCAGCCCACATTTTTGGTGCGCACGCACATAAACAACAACGGACTGCCGTGTTCACTGATCGACAACGGTTACCATTGATCTCCATGTACGTTTCCAAATACCAGTGCTATGTAGTACATTCCCTTTATATCACAAGTGAAATCAAATTAAAAGCAATGTAGCAGCATACATTTTAAGTAGCATGGAAAGCAACAAAACACCTGTTGTATAATGAGTTTTAATGAGTTAATTGCATATACAAAGTGAGCTGCGACCAAGCCATTAACCATGAGTGTCAAACAATCACCAAGTATCCTGCTTTAATTACACTGAACAATATCGCTTTAAACGAAAATTATTTCACAGTCTTTCAAAACAAATTGCTAAATTTCCAGTGTGAATTGTATCCAAAATCTACTTGAATAAGCCACAAACGTCCAAAGGTTTTGAATGTATGGTTCATGTTTGGCATACCGTACTTTACAGGAGTCCAAGATTACCAGACCAGTCCGCGATTACCAGACAGATATGGAACCAGTAGTCACCAAAGACGTCTAGCCGCACCCTGATATTGACTCCTCGGTAAACCCCAGTGATCTCTGTAATAACTGGATTGGTTGCTCAATAACTAGCCAATCCACCCAAGTGCAGCGGCAGCCATTTAGAATCCTCCAAAATACCACCATTAATCTCCATTTAAGGGTGCAACCCACTGTGAGGAATTCATAGTGAGGAATTCATGCGCCGAGCTGTTTATCATAAAGTGTATGTCCTCAAATGTTTCTGAAAAACAAAGATTTGAGGCTCATACATTTGATGGATTGTGTATAAATGGCCCAATATCATAACCTGGGATCCTCGACTTCCAACTGTGAGTATTTTGGATACACTAGGCACTGAAAAAGTGGTCCTAATTTGATTTCAAGCGTAAGGCCTTTTTCCAAAATGGCTGCTTTTCAGTGTGGTCGTTTTCACTACTGTAGAGGGTGGTTTTCATTGGGATGAGGATAACTTCCTGGAAACCTGGACTTTAGACACCCAAATAGACACCCAAATAGACAAACAAACAATATATGCATTTTGGGGATTATCATCCTCAAGACCCTTGTACTTGTTTTTGCGTCCATGAATGAACCAACAAATGATGTGCTGAAATTCCAATGGACTGACCTAGTGACGTCACCTCTAATAGTAATGAGGTGTTGGTTTTTGATAGAGATAAGGGGGCATGAATGAAGGAATAAAAACTGGATTTATTAATTCATTAATTTATTAAATTCAAACATAATTTCACAAACAAAATCTTGAATTATCAATTATCACGAATCTATTTGTTATAGCCATTAAATAATACATGTGCATCCAATTGTTAGTCTTTGATTAAGTAAGACGAGCGGCGTAGCCACGGGGGGCCTGGGGGGGCACGTGCCCCCCACAAATTTCCAGCGCCCCCCAGGTGCCCCCCCCACGAAAAATCCTCATAGTGCCCCAAAAAACAGAAAAGAAAACGAAAAGGGAAACAAAACCCATACCCCCTGGGCCCCCCCCCCCCCACTGAAAAGCAATAGGCGAGACAAGCAGAAAGGGTTACATCACTTACCTTGCGTTCGGGGTTTGGAACCGGCTTCGCTGTACTGATCTTGCTGGGATTGTAACCGTTGCGCTTGAGGGTAGTTCGGATGTGCTACAGTTCCTTGGGAAGGCTGTCCACAGATGTTGTAGGCGCGTTGTACAAGGGTGCGGTTGACCGATGACTTGATGCAAGGGCGCAACCACGTGTTGAAAGTTGGGGGGGTCCCAAGCAGCCAATAGCAACGTGATCTGCGGGCGAGCGAAGCGAGCACGCCACTAGCAGCTGGGGTCTTGGTTCAATATCACGTATTTCAGCGTGTTGATGGAAGTGTTGCATAATTGTGATGTCATGAATGGCATTACTAGGATCATGTATACATAAAATACCAAAATGTTTTATTAATTAGATTAAGCTAGTAGTAAAGCTACACACAGACTGTGCTAACTGTGTGACACAGTTAGCATGATTCACTTGACCACCTGGGTTTTTTATTTATTTTAACTTTCACCTGTGAAATGTGGATGTTTCACGATAATAAACGCTTATCGGACTATTTTGGACCTCCCCAGAAAATAAGGTCTTCCAGAAGTTGGGGAGGTCCACATAAAAGTAGGGGGGTCGTAACTGACCCCCAGTGGTTGCGCCCTTGACTTGATGCTAGGGTGGTGGAAGGATCGCTGGTTCAGGTAACGGTCTGTGTGGGTGGGCTTTCTGTAAACGTTGTGGTGTAGGGAGCCGTCTGGGTTTCTGGAAATGCCGACATCAAGGAACGAGATCTTGCCGTCTTCTTCCGTTTCCATGGTGAACTTGATGTTCGGATGTTGCTGGTTGAGATGTAATAGAAAGTCCTGGAGTGTGTCTCTGCCATGTGGCCAAACAACAAAGGTGTCATCCACATACCGGAGCCATACCTTCATTGAGTTTTCTTTCTTCAAAATATATTTCAAATTGAAAGAATATTGTATTTTTTGTCGCTGTTTTTCAACCCCCTGAAAAACGAACAGCGATTGTTGTACACGTCATCAACAGCATACGGGCGTGAGCGCACGCCATATTCACTGATAATTCTGTAGATGACGTCATAAGAAGTGTCTTATCTGTTTATCTGAGGTTTTTCTAGAGACTGTTCTAACCAGCTCAACATATTTGATCCGTACATCTGGCAAATTTAATATGAAGGCGTAATATGTTTTGATTTGTAATACTGACATCCTTGCCCACATTATAAAGCTAGGATACATTATACTTGGAGTTTGGCACAGAGAGTATCACCGTGACACATGAGGTTGTTGTGGCTCACGTTCCGGTCCCAAGCACTTTATAACGGTTTCGATAATCCTTTTGGAGGAAGAACTTACGTATCGACATGTACTGACTTGTTTAATCCTCTACCAAGGACATTGTCCAGCGGTACGACCCGTGATATAAATAACACTGAAATACAGCGGAAATAGCAGACATTATAATTGTCAAGTTGTAGTAAGAGCAGACATTATAATTGTCAAGTTGTAGCAAGAGCAGACATCAGAATTGTCAGTAATAATGGTCAGACTTTTACAAGTCTGACCATCACATCCTTAAGTATGACGTCACGGACGTCATACTTAAAAGCCCACCCTCTCGCGCTAGCGCGCTAACACTACTCAACACAAGTTTGCACATTTTTTGCATCACGCTCATTTTTGCACACACTAATTTTTGCACATTTTTAGTCCACCAACGGGGTCTGAAAAGCTCTTCTTATACTACTGGCGAAGCCACTGCAGATAGATATTATAAATATAACAAAAATATCATGCCTGTGGCCTGATAGGGTTAAACGACTTCTACACTTTCTGTTTGAACTAATATGCAAAGCCTCACTAATTGATTGAAATTTTATCAGAATTCAGAATGAACTTTTTCTCAGCAAACTTGTTGCAGGTCGAGTTGACGTGGTTAACTCTTTTAGTGCCCAATCCCGCCGCCCCCCGCCCCACAACCCCATCAAGTTTCCACTTTGGGCATGATCACGTGGTGGCGCTATTCATCATGGCGGCCCCCAATGATAAGTTGTCGTCTTTTTCTATCGACTCTAAAATAACTACAAAAATATGTATTGTCGTCTTTGTATTAGCCATATTTCTCTCGCAAATCAAAATAGTAGAATGTGGTCCATTTTGCAGCACTCTTCCATTGCCTCGCACGTATGTAGTGTATCGTCTACAGCCGGGTGAAGTTATTCGAGTAGACGGCAAACTGAATGACAAAGCGTGGACACAGGTCACATCAACGGAACCATTTGTTGGTAGGTAATTAAATGGATACATTAATTACGGGAGTGGAAAGAATGTAGAATACAACGGGTAGAATGTCGTATCCGACCGCCACTTTTTCTCATTCAATATAACCAATAATGTCATCTTACCTTCCCACAAGGCGGAGAACATATGGATGATGATAGACATAGGCCTAGGCCTACTTCAAATTATTCCAGGATATTTATCAGGCATAATGACTTCTTCAGTCATGTCAGTCTGATTTTGTCAACTTCCCCATTAGGCCAAGAGAATGAAAGTCATAGATTTGCGTCCGGGAAATTTTGAAAACACATGAGGCTTTTATTCATTATTCATTATTTCCATTGATCATTAATATTATAACACTAGCGCAATCACAAGATGTTTCTTCTAATCTGTGTACGTACATGCATCATTATACGTGCGGGCCGCACACACAGGTATACTAGTACTACTCACTAGGCTCAACAGCGAACGTGTTGTGCATGTGAAGGCGGTACAGTTGCAGGTGCCGGATCGGACGGAGTTTACCATACAGTTTTAGCGCGATGCGACCTTTTTTGTGAACGACGTACGCGGGACTAAGACTGTAAGAGAACATGTGCTAATGATTATTTTATAGCGCACATACTGGTGGAAATTTGGTAAAAACTTCGTTTTACTGATGTGGATGATTTGGAACTAAATTTGTTTGGTGGAAATACCTTTTTTGTGCAAATAATGATTTTTTTTGGCAAATAATGAAATATTTAGGCGGTGGACGCAAATCTATGACTTTCATTCTCATGGCCTTATTAGTGACCAACTAATCTGCAACATTTGTCTTGACGTTACGATGTCCAAATTTAGAATGTGCCACTAAGGCACTATCATGACTATGGTTGCCCCAATCAGCAGTTTCCTCATTTTTACAGTTTGATATTTCCTAATCATCATCTTCTGGTGATACATCAGGTGAGCATGAGGACTACTACATGTACATCAGGCCATATCTCATCCACTAATTTCTTGGCTATACAGGCAACGTGATCCACTTTAGATGAGATTGCATCTGGGCAGCATAGCAGGGCATCATGTCTGCTGGTGATGTGCATTGCATTCATAGCCCCTGAATTGGCCATACCTTCTGTTGTTACTCTAAGTAGTCCCATCACCTTGTTTACACAGTCTGCAACCTTTGTATTGACGTTATGATGTAGGCATTTTTTTCTAATACTGAACAATGTCCCTCATTGAGATGCATTTGTATGTTCATAGAACATGTTTATATAATTCTGACAACATTAAACAATACAACATGTTTAACCAGTTCGCGTTGGGAATAAAAATGTTTTTCTGGGCCCCTGTGGCGGGTTTCTTTTTCCCACACACACGTTAATGGAAGCTTCCATAGCGGGTGGCCGGCACTTCTGAGCATGTCACCGTACACACGTGGCTCAACCGGGCATGCATACAAATTTTCCTGAGTTTCTTCTGGCGTGTTTAGACGCTCTCCGATCCATGGTGCAAAAAAAAATTGCGTGTATACACGGCCTCCGACGTGAACTGGTTAACCCTAACCTTCCCAAATCCTCCAAAATCCTCTTTGCTAAAGTGATTTTGAAGGATTGAGGTTACATGCTACATGCTCTTTGCTAAAGTGAAGGATTTTGGAGGATTGAGGTTATTAGGCATACTTGCCTTTCCATGGTACATGTACATCCATGTTTGTTGTAGTGATTGCAAGGTCAGTGCTTGGGTCAGTGGACACTGTTTATTGCTCCATGCATGCAGGGAGGGTCCCTGGCCATGTACATGTACATGTATCACAGATTAAAAACACATGTGTGCATACATGTCATGTGCTTGCTTTACTACTGAAGGATTTTGGATGATTCAGGTTATGTGTAAGCAAATGGGCCTAGGGAGTTAGGGTTAATGTCAATCTTTATATCATCTGTAATATTATTTCTAATTAGAAAAAAATAACCATATTTGAAACCAAACTGCAAATGGTGGTGCTCATCATAAACATGTATACAATACAATATGGTATACGGTAAAATATATGAGTAACAGATTGCTACAACCTCTGCACCTCTTGTGAAATTCTTGAGGAGAGGATTCCAAACCATATGGTTTATTGGTGATTGGTGGTGTAGATATTGTCTGGCATCAATCATCTTTTCAATAGACAGTTGATCTCCATTACACAAAAGATTGGGTAGGGGATCGAGTGAATTCAAATGGGAACAACTCACTTATCTTCATGATTTCAATACTCCCTTTGCCACCAGAAGCAAGGTTCTCGGCAATCACCCCAATGTTAATCTATAACGGAAAGTATTGAAAACAATACAACATTATTGCAGAATATAGGGCGGTCTGATAAAACATAACAGTCATCAAATAACTGGATTCTGAATGTATGTAAAACTCTAGACATGTTCCTCTCCATGATCCTTATGGATGTTACATATTGGTTCCTTTTGGTGTTATATGCGGTGTATTCCCCATACAACACACATGTTATTGGTAGAATACATCCTTGTTACTGCAAAGCTATAAACCTATTTCTGTCAAAATGTGGGTTCTTCCCCAGATATTCAAGGCAAAGATTTTCCAGAACCTCGTTTCAATACCTGGGCCAAGCTGAGATATGATGATAGATATCTTTACATCGCTGGGTATCTACAGGAAACCGATATCTTTGCTAACCAGACTGAGCATAATTCTGTTGGTAAGTACATTGTACCATACAGACTATTAACCCTCCTACTTCTGGTACCTTTTTCATACAAGTTGATCCACCATTTGAAACCATTCGCTTTTGTGGTTTTGAATGGTGAATTAACTGTGTACAGTATTGATTCCCCCAAATGGTTTTGAATGGTAGGTCAGCTAATACAAAACCTTGTTTGGATACTTCTAAGTGGTGAATCAATGGACCCTCTATGCATTTGAATGGATTTGAATGGTAGTAAAGCTTGCTACCAACACTGTTCAAATGGTATCACCATGTGTGTACAAAACCAATGGGTATTTTGGTAAGTGGAAATTTTGAATGGTTTCAAATGGTCAAACAGTAGGAGGGTTAATAACAATTCATAAATGCCTAAGACAGTTTAGACAATCTGATTGGACAAAACGTAATCATGTGGGGGTATATTAACGGATAATAATAATAATAATAATAATAATAATAATTTATTGCTTATATTGCGCATGATTCATACATATATGTTCATATGCGCATCACAAAAAATTATAACAAAAATTACATAAATATAAGATATCTAAAAACAAGCATATAAAATGTTAGATTAAAAAGTTGATTTATTGTTTTAAAATTGTTATTCTAAAATGCTCTGAATATGCTATAATAATATGATTACAATTACATAAATTAATGATAATAAGCTATTTTAAAAAGGTGTGTCTTAAGTAATTTCTTAAAAATATTGACAGACTCAGCTTTACGGAGTTCTCGTGGCAGTTCATTCCATAGCTTGGGTGCCGCAGATTCAAAAGTGTGGTCGCCCAATGTAACAAGTGCAGGGCTCTCAAAGTTTAGAGGAGTAGGAGGGTACAAGAAAGAAAGTAGGAGGGTGCAGACAAATGGGCAAAGCCCATTTGCCGAGCGCCGAATGCGCGAGGCGTTCCGGGAAAGGCGGGGTCCGGCGGCCCTCCCCCGGAAAAATTTGAAAATTGTACTCTCTGAGGTGCATGTTTGAGGCCCTCAAGAGGCATTTGGAGGGTTATTTCCAACCCATGGAAAACAGAAAAAATGAAGAGTCTGAAGTACACTTTCCAGACTGAGGCAAGAATAAGACAAAATGAGAAAAAAACAATCTCAACTAAATCAATTCCATGAAAAACTGTATCTTTATTGTAGTATAGTGAACAGTAGACTAGAATCACAAGAAGACACACTGGTAATTTTAGTTCCGTTGTTAAAATAAATGTTTTATTGTTTTATTATTTCTGTTTCAACTCTTCTTTTCCATTTAATCAAATCTTGGTTAAATGGTAATTGGTAAATTTAAGTGGTAACTTGTACTACAGGGGCATCCCAAGAAGCTTCCTCCTGGGATGCCCCCTGTAGTAAAGTAAATTTGGTATGCCTAGGCTAATGGGATGAATGTATGGAGCCAGTCTCTGATGAACCTTGGATTAAAAAGTTTCAACACACTCAACATGTTCACTTCAGTCTCTGAAAATATTTTTAAGAACTCAACAAAATCAGTTTGAATTAAAAAAAACACGTAAATCTGAAGATAGGCCTACATGTATCTAACTCTTGAGATCATCTAATCCCTCTGACTTAAATAGCAGAATTATTGATCGTACTGGTACTTTTATTCAACACTCTGAGTCTGTATCTTTGAAAAATCAGACAAATCTGAGTATTCATCTGAGTATTCGGCCTTTTCCCCGTAATCCACGCATCTAGCGTGCCTCTCTGTCGCTTCGTCGCCATTTCTGCACGCACGGCTGGTGCATCATACAGCGAGCTACATTCAGCGGCCCACGTATACGTGATTGTGTATGTGTCAGAAGTACAGGTATGTGTGATCAGAGCGCATGCAAGTTGACATGGACGTTCATGTCACAAACACGTGTTGAAGAATGTCATTGGTCGATCAAAGGCGATGTGGGCGGAACTAACTCATTGTACATGCCGCGCCCCTGCCTTCTAAATAAGGATATCCCGTAAGTTATGTTGGCTTTGGATAAGGACATGACTTTGCGTAGTAATTTTGTTTTAATACTACAAAACTTATGGTGTTCTATAATGGACACCTACGCGGCGCCTTTTTTTTCTACGCGGCGCCTTTTTTTTTTTACGCGGCGACTTTTTGTTTTTGGACGGCGACTTTTTGTTTTTGGACGGCGACTTTTTGTTTTTGGACGGCGACTTTTTTCTGTGGCGACTTTTTTTTTTTGGGCGACTTTTTTTTTGTGGCGACTTTTTTTTGGTCGTGACTTTTTCTGTGACTTTTTTTTTTTTTTTGGCGACATTTTTACGGCGACTTTTTTCTGTGGCGACTTTTTTTTTAGCGACTTTTTTTTTGGACGACTTTTTGGGGACGCGACTTTTTGTTTAAAAAAAAAAAAAAAAGACGCCGTCCAAAAAAAAAAAGTCAACGTCCAAAAAAAAAAGTCGCCGTCCAAAACAAAAAAGTCGCCGCGTAGAAAAAAAAAAGGCGCCGCGTAGGTGTCCATTATAGAACACCATAATAAACTAACAAACTGCAAAATATTACGAATATAAAACCAGAACTTGAATGTTAATTTGTTTCTATCACAATGAACTTTAGTTAAATTTCAATAAACCTTGTTTCCTGAAAGAATGAATTTATAAGAGACCTAGCTAGGAATAATTAAAAACAAAAACTGCTACTACTAACCAACGATTTTAAGAATTAAGATTATTTTCAGAACCCAATATTTCTCGTTCAAAATCGGTTGCGGTGTACTGATTGTTACTTAATGATAAGTTATAAATCATGTTCACTTTGGTGGGGTGGAAGTTTTGCGAGCATTCATTGCCAGGAATACCAACATGTTCATGTTATCAGGCCGTAAGCGGCTCCGCTTTGCCGTGACGACATTTCCCGCGGTGCGGAAAACTGCGTTTGTACGGCACTGATGTTGCCGGAATATCAAGATATTTATTGCCGATCCTTGCGACTGAACCGATCGGAAATTGACAGCCACCAATGACATGATCATTACAGAACTCGACAATGACCGACTTAACACCTCCCTTTTTATGTATGTATTTTGAAACAAACTATCACCTTGTCGGCAAATTTATGTAATACACAAGAAAGCTTGGTATCGGTGGGTAAATAAATGTTACTGTTGGCGATATGCTGAGGGATGGTCGGTGGCACATCAAAATAATTTCACAACAAAACCAATTTCAACACCACTTTTTTATTAGGACAACAATTAATGTGGACATCCCCTATAAATAAAATCCTTTTTTTTTACACATCGTGGTGCACACTCCAGTGAAGACATAAAGCAGCACTTAAGGTCCCACTAATGCAATTACTGTGAACAATAGGCAAACATTCCATCCTGAACAGCTAGTTTGATACTTGTTTGTAGCATACGTGCTGCAGCCGGTCTATTTGAGTCTTTAATAATGAATGGATACAATGTATCCCAAACAGTTTGACAAAAGTGTATGGAATCACAGTACAGGAAACATCATTAACCAATCAGGATACAGCTTACACAAAGCGCAAGGGAGCGTATACATAATGGCTGCGGCCGTGTCACTGAGAAAACTGACTAGTTTTGACGTGATTTCAGGTAAATAAAACTTCGTATCGCACCGCGTGCGAATCAGTTTTTTGCAGAGAAGTTCACAGAAATGTGAAAAAATTATTTTTGGTCATCCGGTGAAAAGTAGCCGGCGGCAAAACCTGCCGCAGGCGGCGATTTGCCGCCGGTGACCGGCTACTTTTGAGAGCCCTGCAAGTGTCCTTACTCTGGGTGGCTGTAACAACAATTCATCATTAGATCGTAGATTATAGTGTGATGGATGTCTAACAGAAATAAGGTCCAATATGTATTCAGGTGCCAGGCCATGTCTGGCTTTGTATGTTATTAATAAAATTTTGAAATCAATTCGAAATTTAACTGGTAACCAATGTAAATCTGCTAACACTGGTGTGATATGATCAAAGCGGGAAATATTACAAAGACATGGCTTATCAAAATCAGAGCAGCACGTATGTGCTAGTTGTTCACCAGCTGTTCTATTAAGCCGGTGTGCTATGCGTGATGCTGATTTGAACCAATCACAGTTATGAAGATTGTTTCGCATCACGCCACTCATGAATTTTTCCATGCTATTTGGCTTTATTGAACAAAAATTGCAAAATGTTTGTTTTGAAAACGAAATCCATACTTGTATAAATTTATGAATGGGAATGAAAGTTTGACACTTGGTCCTTTATCGCCCGTGACCACATCCAAAACTGGTCATTATCCTGTGGTAAAGACCGTGCAACAAACTTTTATTCCCTTATTAAATGTAAGAATATTTTACAAATATTTTGCAATAGTAAAATCATAAATCATGGGCTGTTTCATGAGCCAGCATGAGAGTGAAACAGAACAACTAGGATTTTAGTGAGTCATGTATTTGTATCATTGCATAATTAACCCTAACCTCATAGCTACTTTGGCTAAGAACCTTCCTGAATCCGCCAAAATCCAACACCATGCACAAACACTACCACACAAATGTTGGACTTGGCTGGAATTGGGTCACCCAGCCCCATGTAAAGTATCCCTGTCTGGGCTATACACTCCTGAGTCCATCAAAATCAAACAAACCTTGCTGTTGGAGTTTGAATGGTTTGGGGTGGTTAGTGTTAAGACATACTTCATTAATTTTGTATGGAACTCACAGTATCTCATAGCCAAATGCTTCACAGAATTCATAATTTGCCATTCAAAATGCAGTATTTGTTATTCAAAAATAGTATAATATTACACACAAAAATATTTCTGCCAAAATAATGTGCTATGCAAAAATGTTGTACAAAATCATTCCTTGACTCACATACATAGATCTATTCTATACAATGTTGATTCAAACAAATGATTGTATAATGCTTCAAGATATGAATAATTGATACTTTTCTTCTTTTGTATTTTTAGTTTTCCATGACAATGACTTTGAGGTAAGTGAAAGTTTGATAAGCAATTTTACTTAAATAAGAAAGCAAATGTGTAGTCCAAAAGTAAATTGATTTGAAATTAACCATGAGAATCGTGGATTGTCAAACTTTCAAATTTTCAAAGCTCACACTTGGACTGTTCTATATGGGACTCTGCCTGTTCCCATGCCTGTGCGTTTTCGGTTATTTTAGGAACTGGATGCCAGAAATTTGAAATCTTCGGATACCCGGGTACCCGTAAACAATTTTGTAAAAACACATAAATACTCCCGAATGTATAAAATAACCAATATGAACACAAGTTTTTTCTTTTTTTGTTTTCTTTTTTTTTTCTCTCCCTATGCTATCATTGTATATTGTTTGTATTCATGTTTTTCTTTGTTTCTGCGCCTTGAGCGCCCAGCAGGGTGGATATGTGCGCGCTAAAAATCTATTATTATTATTATTATTATTATTATTATTATTATTATTATTATTATTATTATTATTATTATTATTATTATTATTATTATTATTATTATTATTATTATTATTATTATTATTATTATTATTATTATTATTATTATTATTATTATTATTATTATTATTATTATTATTATTATTATTATTATTATTATTATTATTATTATTATTATTATTATTATTATTATTATTATTATTATTATTATTATTATTATTATTATTATTATTATTATTATTATTATTATTATTATTATTATTATTATTATTATTATTATTATTATTATTATTATTATTATTATTATTATTATTATTATTATTATTATTATTATTAGGTAAAACTTGTAGCTTTGCATGGTGAGGATGATAAGTAAGACTAATTGCTTATTATTATTATTATTATTATTATTATTATTATTATTATTATTATTATTATTATGTTTTACTAAAGTCATAATAAATGTGGACTTACATGTACTGTAATAATTTACCACCTCTATTCTAAAAAAAAACGACTCGTAGCATCGCCATTCCCAACACACATTTTGTTAACAAATTATCAGAGACTTCCATTTGTGTGGCTTCAATGTTCAGTTGGAATTTTTAGAAGTCATTTACAGGTAATGGAAACCGAAAAATGCAACCAGGTAATAACAGTTTGGGTATCCGGGTCAGTACAGTCTTATTCCCATTGGGAATGGATGCTGTTCTCAGTGATAACAGGCAGTGTTTTTATATGGATTTCTCCACTGATGTGTAAACAAGCTGAGAATCAGCTACTGATCCCGCTGGGAACATCAAACATTTCTATTTTTATCATTTTAATCATTACAGTAATCTTGAATCTTTTTAGGGATTATAATTTTCTCATATTTCTGAAATATTTGCAAATCATACATTTACAAATTATCCTTGTGTCAGGTGATTTTCCCCTTACACCGACGTAATGCATGAAGCACTGTGTACTCAGTGCTTTCCGAGTGTCTGTGAAAAAAAATCAAATCAATTGTTTATCAGCTGAGACAAGAATTTCATCAATCTGTACATATCACGGTACCCACTGCTATATATAGGATTCTAGCCGGCCAATCGTCATTGGACAAGCTCAGTGGACGAGAGGTTAAGATGTCTGCACTAGTATGCAGGAGGTCATGGGTGCGAATCATGCCCAAGTCATACTAAGTGTGTTTTCTGTTCCCCCAGTTTAATGTTGTACCATAGCTTTGATATAATGTTCGTATTTGTTTATTGTGTAGGTGTTCACAGATCCAGATTGGAGCACCCACTGGTAAGTAACTGTTGTTACTTAACCCTCCTACTGTTTGACCATTTGAAACCATTCAAAATTTCCACTTACCAAAATGCCCATTGGTTTTGTACACACATGGTGATACCACTTGAACAGTATTGGTAGCAAGCTTTACACTATGAATAACTTCACCCTGAAAATGCCCTGAAAATCTGTTTTGCCTTGAAATAGCGGTTCACTGTAATTTCACGGCAATTTCATGGTGTCTCTTCCTCTCAGATATTGGCAATAATGTTTATAGTGCGATTTCAGGGCAAATTCACGGCACTCTCGAGAATTAATGAGCTGCCCCAAAACTGCCACAAGAAGTTCATGGCGTTTTCACAGCGTTTTCATGGCGAAGGAATTCCAAGAGTATTTCATGGCGTTTTCACTGTGTTGTGTCATCATGAAATTGCCGTGAACTATTTATTTCACGGTTAAACAGATTTTCAGGGCATTTTTAGGGTGAAGTTATTCATAGTGTTACTACCAGATCAAATCCATTCAAATGCATAGAGGGTCCATTGATTCACCACTTAGAAGTATCCAAACAAGGTTTTGTATTAGCTGATAACCATTCAAAACCATTTGGGGGAATCAATACTGTACACAGTTATTTCACCATTCAAAACCACAAAAGCGAATGGTTTCAAATGGTGGATCAACTTGTATGAAAAAGGTACCAGAAGTAGGAGGGTTAATGCAGGGGTAAATTATTAGTAATAACTAATATAAAAAGTCATTGTCAGGGGTGCTTGTACTGTGATTTTGAGTTGGATAAGCCAATTTGTTTCCAATTTGTAGTTGTTTTTGTATTAAGTTTATTTTCCTTCGGTTGTTTTTTATTGAAATGAAATAACTTTTAGGCCAACAGTGCATCTCTTAGTACAGAGATACATATCTGTCTTCAATTAAACATTTTGTTTGCACATGGGAAGTTCGTTTTGGTAACTGAGAAGTTACAAAGTTGTTACTCTGTACAAAATGGGGATACAGTGTTCTGTAATTAGTTAATTACATGTAGTTCTCCCCCCCCACCCCGATAAACTTTTGTTTTTGCTGTTTTGATTGCATTGCGTTTACGCCACCAGTTTGCAGTCCATCTTTGTTTGGTTGCTTCATAACAGTAAGGTTCTGTTGTCCAATCTATATGCATGTTTGGTGTTGGTAGAAAAGAATTACATGAAATTTATTGCTGTCCTTTCTATCTCTGAGAAAGCAAACATCTGTTTACTTGATACAGATTGTGATTTTCCCTCTTCAGGTACAAAGAGTTTGAAATCAATGCCATTAACACAACCTGGGATCTCATTCTGAATAAGGTAAGCATTACTTGGGGTACTTTTATTTATTTTTATTTTTTTTGGGGGGGAGGTTATATGCAGAGCTGTTCTATACTTAAATGATAATTTGAATATACAACAATGTATGTAAAACAAAAACAAAATGTTTGATAATTTTCAGTGCATTTTTGATGACATTTTTATTTAATAATTGATGGTTTGTGCCTCAACTGACATGTGACAGTGTTGTTGAATCTTATTAATAATACAATTTTTAAGTAAACAAAAAAATGAGAAATGAGAACAAAAAAATCCTCTGGCAGTCTCAGAAGGAAGATAAACCTAATGTAAGAAAGCTATTATCTTAACTTTTTCTTTGAACTTTTTATTGAATCCATGAAGATTATATTCAGTTTGGTATTAAACCTAACCCCCAGGCCCTTTTAGGTAGGATGCATCCTCAGTCACACAAAATGCTACAAAATGTCTTCATAAAATTTGGAATGTTCCTGAATACTCCAAAATCACCCAATATATTGTGCTGTATTACATGTTTTTGTGTTTGTTTTTTTGTTGGCTCAGTCAACTGATATTGACACAGGTGTTTTTGCAGTAAAAGTGTCTTGTCATTTGTTGGTACATGTACCATACTGCATGTCAGATATCATTATGTTGTCATCATTCCTCAATCACCCAAAATGCTCCAATACCTCATAGAGGATTTTGTGTGATGTGGGGTGGTTAGGGTTGATAAGTATTATTAACCTGATTGTGACATGTGCCTTATAGTAAAGTCATCTGAATTCCCTAGAGCCCCCATCTTGCATCCCCACCCCATCCACAACTACATGTATGTTTTGGTTTCTAAATAAAGGCTTTTCGTGCAAAAAATTATTATTATATATCTTGTTGGTAATGAAACCAAGGATTCCTCAAAAGCACCTGTAGCACTGTAGCTCATAAGCCTGAAGAAACCATGACGAGAAGACGATGAAGTAATATTCAGTTTGAGCTGTGGGAGGAAAACCACAGACAAATATTCTATGGAAAAACCAACATAAACAGGTAGAGGCTGAAAACCCATAACCCAATCCACATGTTAGTTAGGGTCGTCGTGGAGTGTCGTGGCCGAGCGGTCTAGCTTACCGGACTCAAGTTCTGGTGTTAGCAGCAGAATGTGGGTTCGAATCCTGGCCGTGACACTTGTGTCCTTGAGCAAGACACTTAACCATAATTGCTTCTCTCCACCCAGGGGTTAAATGGGTACCTGTGAGGGCAGAGTTGGTTGATTAGCCCTATATGCGCTGTAATGACAGCAATTGAGCTGTATACTCCCCAGGGAGCTGAGATGGTTTCAGGAATGATTTATGAGCCTTATGAGCAGGGGTAATAATATAATGCGCCTTGAGCACCACTTAGTTGGTGGATACGTGCGCTATATAAGTCCACACATTATTATTATTATTATTAAGTGGGATTCGAACCCAGATCCTTAGAGATGAAAGGTGAACGTAATGCTACACTAACCTGATCCCTCCCTTGTTCTCAAGAAGATGCATTCGGTTTTGACCACTACACACAGTGGAATTTCTAAATTAGAATTTGAGCATTTGTTTCTTTGAACCAGCCTTATCTAAACGGCGGCTCACCAAACAGTAGTTTTGAGATGCCAACGATGAAGAGCGCCATCTATGCAGACGGACCTGTCAACAATCCTCTCATCACTGGTAGGAATCGCATCTTGTATAACAGGGGAAATGTTCTAATTGTCCCCCTTTTAAAATAATTTTGTATGATAACCCAAAGACATGATAGCTTAGCATGGTCAGGTCTACAGCAAGACAAAAACAAACTGTTGATAAATTTTACGAGTCCGCCTCTTTATTTCTATCAATCATTACTTAATATTATTGTACGTAGTGTATTCCTACGTGTACAGGGTAAATTAACTCACATTAAATCTACTTACATGGCCAGAGCACAAAGCACACTTTTTTAGTAGCTCTCACTCCAAGCCCCAAAAACAGTACAGCCAGCCCAACTGTAAAAGAGTCCTCCACATGCAGGCACAACCATACCGCACCAAGCAGACTGACTTTTCTTAATAGCTAGGCAAAACAAAGACACATACTTATAAGCTATTGTACAATAGAAATAATAATAATAATAATGTGGACTTATATAGCGCACGTATCCACCAAACTGGTGCTCAAGGCGCATTACCCCTCCTCATCAGGCTCATAAATCATTCCTGAAACCATCTCAGCTCCCTGGGGAGTATACAGCTCAATTCCTGCCATTACAGCGCACATAGGGCTAATCAAACACAACAACCAACTCTGCCCTCACAGTTACCCATTCACCCCTGGGTGGAGAGAAGCAATTATGGTAAAGTGTCTTGCTCAAGGACACAAGCACCATGGTCGCGGTTGGGATTCAAACCCACATTCTGATGACTCAGCCATCAGAACACAAATCCGATGCACTAAACCGCTCGACCATGGCACTCCACTCCAAATAAAGCTATTAAGAGATGCTGAACCCTGGGTAAACAATAAGGACCTCCCAGTTTCCTCTGGCATTCTTGAGCTGGACTGATATACACCCTGCTCTGGGGTGTGAAGGGCAGTGTAGACTAACTAAAATGGAGGGGAAGGGAAATATGAATTAGAGTACAATTGGTTCTGACTAGCACCCCTATGAAGGAAATACACAGCACAACTATTTACGCTCAGGCTAACAGTAGTCCAGAGTTTGAAGATTTGAATCTGGTATCATTGGACTCTCATCAAGCAATTTACTCTTTACCTACATGTAGTTAGTTTCTTGAACCCTTGTCTCTTTAATAGTATAACAGCCTCCAAAATCCTCCAAAATCCTCTTTGCTAAAGTGAAGGATTTTGAAGGATTGCGGTTACATGCTACATGCTCTTTGCTAAAGTGGAGGATTGAGGTTATTAGGCATACTTGCCTTTCCATGGTACATGTACATCCATGTTTGTTGTAGTGATTGCAAGGTCAGTGCTTGGGTCAGTGGACACTGTTTATTGCTCCATGCATGCAGGGAGGGTCCCTGGCCATGTACTATACATCGCAGATTAGAAACACACGTGTGCATACATGTCATGTGCTTGCTTTACCACTGAAGGATTTTGGAGGATTCAGGTTATATGTAAGCAAATGGGCCTAGGGAGTTAGGGTTAATTCATCATATGTTTAGTGCAAGTCTTGAAGTCAACAACCGTACAATGAAATAAATAGGTGCTATCCGTACAATGTACATTTATGTAGTACAGAAATACTGAAGACCGGACAGTTGGTATTATTCAGAGCTGCCAAAGCCATCAAACTTTCTAATCAATTTAACATTTATTGGAGGATTCAGGTTATGTGTAAGCAAATGGGCCTAGGGGGTTAAAGAAGAAAACTATTACCCCGGTAAAAATATATTTGCCCATGACTGCTTATGATTTTAGATCACTGCTGATCCGTTGACAGATCCAGGGCACAGTGGGGCATTTAGGGGATAAAGGGGGACGTGAGACTAATTTTCAATTTTAGGCCTAAGATAGCACCCCCTAGGGGTAATTTTGCCCCAGGAGTTGTTTTAAACATGTTTAGAGATCATCAGACTGCTCATTTTGGAGATATTGTCAGATTTTTGAAAAAATATGTGCATTCATGGTTGATTTTTTTTTCTATTTTATTTAAAAACAGTGTATCCATGATTGGTTCATTCTATTTTTTTTTTCAAAAAAGTCAACTAGGCACAACACAATGAAATTTCTTTTTAGCTATTAAAAAAAGAGTCATAGGACATTACTATGTTTTTCAAATTTTCCAGATTTGACAATTTTCAGTCCCAATTCTTGGCAAAATCTGGCCAAAGGGCGCAACTAAAAAAATATTTCTCAAAAGCTGCAAGGTAGCCCAAAACAATTCTTTGATATTTAGTTCAAAACACATCAATAATCATTTTAAAAGTATCCACAACTGTGGCGGAGTGTGGCAAAAAAAGTATTGTCACTTTTTATCCAGTTGCCCTTAAAAATCAGTTGAATTTTGGGCGAATTTTGAAAAAAATCTTCAAAAATTCCAAACAATTGTGTACTTCTGACCTGAAATTAGGTTAAATTTGATATATTATAACCAATAGATGCCTCAAGGATAAGTAGAAACCATCAAAAGATATATAGCTTGTTTTGAGAGTTTTAATTTTAATTTAAATCTATTGTAAATAATTTCAAAATATTTAGATATTTGACTATTTATTTCTTGATGTTTTGTTTTTCTGATCTTTAAAATGCAATAAATATGGTTCCTGAAGAGCTAGAGAGGTGATCTAAAGAGCAAAATGACCCCCCAGAGTCTTCCCTATCTAACAAAAGCAGCTTTAAAGTATTTTAAAATGGTCAAAATTTTGCCCAATGCCCCACTGTGCAGGGGGAAAAGGGGCCATATGCCCCACCCTTTTTTGTCGTATATTTACCATACATTTTTTGTGCCCCCATTTTTGGCAGTGTGCCCCCCACTTTTTTTGGCAGTGTGCCCCCCACTTTTTTTGGCAGTGTGGCCCCACTTTTTTTGGCAGTGTGCCCCCTCTTTTGTTGGCAGTGTGCCCCCTCTTTTTTTGGCAGTGTGCCCCCTCTTATTTGGCAGTGTACCCCTCTTTTTTTTGGCAGTGTGCCCCCACTTTTTTTGGCAGTGTGCCCCCTCTTTTTTTGGCAGTGTGCCCCCTCTTTTTTTGGCAGTGTGCCCCTCTTTTTTTTGGCAGTGTGCCCCCTCTTTTTTTGGCAGTGTGCCCCCACTTTTTTTGGCAGTGTGCCCCCTCTTTTTTTGGCAGTGTGCCCCCACTTTTTTTGGCAGTGTGCCCCCTCTTTTTTTGGCAGTGTGCCCCCCCTCTTTTTTTGGCAGTGTGCCCCTCTTTTTTTGGCAGTGTGCCCCCACTTTTTTTGCTGTGTGCCCACCCTGGATCTGCACGTTTAAAAGCGTATTTTGCAGTCGATGTTTGAGTTCATGTATATATGTGTGCAATTTCTCCAGATACCATTGGCTGTATGCATTGCTCACTGTGCCCTATCAACAAAACACTGGGTGCATTGTCACTGCTAGAGGGCTATGATGTACACAAAATGGATAGTTTGTCCATTTGTCTGTCTGGCTGTAGGTTGGTCGGTCAGTCGGTCTAAATGATTATTTAGTGATACTGTCCACATCTTTTGTGCATTTCTTCCTGCTTTTTTGTTTTATGTGAACATCAGACTCTTATTGGACTGTTGAGCTTGCATTGCCATTGAAAGACTTAGTTGTGAATGACACTGTGGCCAGGGCACCACCCAAGAATGGGGACCAGTGGAGAATCAACTTCAGCAGGTAAATAAAAACATGTCGATATAATGAATGTATCAATTATAATGTTTAGCAATACTCCTGAGACATCAAAAATAGTATCATAATTTTGGGGATGTCAAAAAGTTTATGCATATATATTGGGTTGTAAATTTTACACAAAACTGACAAAAAACTGTCCTGTTTAATGAAAAGCATAGGTTCCTCCCCAAATGTAAAACAGATAATAATTACAAGCCCTAAATAAAGAAGCTTTTACTTTGGCTCAGTTGTGATTGAATATTTCTTCTTTTTTACAGAGTGGAGTGGCATGTTAAAAATGTAGATGGACATTATGAAAAGGTACAAATTTAACCTTTTTTGGCGTATGCTAATGTTTACATATTTACATGTGCAGGGATTGTAACGGGGATATCACCAATTGTGCAGTGATACAGTCCTTGCATTCCAGTGCTGAAACCCTGTCTGTGGTTTTTTCATTACTTATTAACCAGTTCGCGTCGGAGGCCGTGTATACATGCAATTTTTTTTTGCACCATGGATCGGAGAGCGTCTATACACGCCAGAGGAAACACCGGAATATTTGTATGCATGCTCGGTTGACGTGGCAACGAGCCGAGTGTACAGTGACATGCTCGGTGAAGCGTGGCCCGCTGGAAGCTTCCATTAACGTGTTTGTGTGGGAAATGAAACCGCACAGGG